>CM039462.1:179572153-179579273 GCA_022414725.1 Microglena sp. YARC
TGGGGAGTGTGGGGTGTAAGTTCAACATGCAAGGAAGGGGCCTCACCTGAAACGCAATCAAAGGCACGGACGCAGATGCTTGCCTGGTTGAACACAAACGCAACCTCGGCCATGTTCATCTCCCTGCACAGGCCGAGTGTTTTACATCAGAATTATGTAGGCCAACTAATCAGTGTACCTCGAACTCAGGGCTCACGTCGGAAAAAATGATTGTTTGGGGTTCAGGTCATCAATGCTTTCTCTTTTTAAGCCCTTCCTATCACGGTTGGGCAAGTCCTTTTAGCCTATTTGGCATACCCCTGGACTGTAACATGCATACATAGGCCAGGTGAAGTGATCATCACATTTATACACCCCAGTTTCAGTATCTAGTGGTCATCAGTGTCAGCCGTGTCATCTCCCTGCACATGCCGTGTTATTTACATCACAGTTATGAAGGCCAGGCGGAGTGATGACCACGTTTATACACCCCAGCTTCAGTATCTAGTGGTGATGGTGGGTAGTCTCTTCTATGTTCATCTCCCTGCACAGGCCGTGTTTTTTACCGTGACCACGTTTGTACACCCCAGTTTCAGTTTCTAGTGGTGATGGTGATCAAGCCATGTTTTTTACATCATACTTATGTAGGCCAGGTGGAGTAGCTACTTGGGCTTCTCAAGCCTGATTTCAGGATTATTGCGCAGCCATTGCATGGGGGGTTCGGGGGATACATGCGTCGCCATGCGACAATGGATGGAATGTTCATCCCCCCACCCCCCTCTCCCCCCCACACACCCAGTCGCCCACACCCCATACACCCACCCCCACCCCCCTCCACACACGCGATAAACACCCACTCGCCCCACCCACCCCACACCCACCCCCCACACCACACCACCCACACCACACCCACCCACACCACACACACACCTTAACACACCACAACAACACACAAACACCCACCACCCACTCCCACCCCTCCACACACCCACCAACCCCACCAGCCTCGCTACACCTCCTATCTGGCGATGGAGGAGGTAGCTGCTCCACTGTAGACCATAAACCAGTTTGAACACGTTCTGGTTGCTGGTAGGCTGGCTGGGCCATGTCATGCAGCATGTTCCCCACTACGCACTACTTCCCCTTCTTCTCAGCTCCCCCCCCCCCCCCCCCCCCCCCCCCCCACCTTCCACACACACCACACACACAAACCCGCATCCAAACCACTCACAACCCCCACCCACCCCAATCCCTCGGTACATCCCCTACCTGGTAATGGAGGAGGTAGCTGCGCCAAAATACACCATAGCCCAGTTGAACGTGTTGCTGGCCGTAGCTGGCTTGGCCATGTCACACAGCATATCCCCAGGTATGGCCATAGGTCGATCCATTGTCTGCTGATCCACGAACACTTCATTCGTCTGGAAGTAGGTGCCATTCAAGGGGAAGCCCCCCTGGACTACTGTACGGCAGGGCATCAGCAGTACACCAAACAGCTGAGCCTCGGAAATGCACTGTAGTACTGCCTCTTCCTCTGCACCAGCAACTGGCATAGGTAGGATTGGACTGCCTTCTTCACCACCCACTGTACCTACTCCACCATCCACTGCTGCACTATCAGGCACACCAGCATCCGCTGTGGCTACATGCACATCACCATCCACCCTAGTATCAAGCACTCCACCATGCACTCCAACACCAGAGGCATCGAAACTTGCTGCACCACCGAGCACACCAGCGTCTGCAGGAGCACCACCCACACCATCATGCACACCACCATCAAGCACACCACCATGCACTCCACCACCTGGTGCATCAACACTCTCTGTAATAGTAACTGATGTTGGCAGTATCGCACTGCCGTCTTCACCACCCACTGTACCCACTCCACCATCCACTGCTGCACTATCAGGCACACCAGCATCTGCAGGAGCACCGCGCACACCACCATCCACCCCAGTATCAAGCACTCCACCATGCATTCCAACATCAGAGGCATCAACACTCTCTGTACTAGTTACTGACGTTGGCAGTGTCGCACTGCCGTCTTCACTACCCCCAGTAACGACTCCACCACCCACTGCTGCACTACCAGGCACACCAGCATCTGCAGGAGCACCGCGCACACCACCATCCACCCCAGTATCAAGCACTCCACTGTGCACTCCAACACCAGCGGTATCGACACCTGCTGCACTAATAATCACACCCAGTATCTCAGCAAGCACCACGCACACCACCATCCATCCCAGTCTCAAGCAATCCACTAACCACTCCAGCATCAATTGCGCCATCCACTCCACCATCCACTCCAACAGCTGGTGCAACCAGAAGCGCGAAAATAAGACTTCCACTACTTTCATCACAATGCACCACAACGCGCACTGCCACTTGGCCCCCCATGCCTAGCTCAATCTGCACCGTGTCTTCCTCCATGGCCTCTGAGTAAGCACGCCTGAGTGACGAGTGACCACGCACGAGTGACGAGTAACCACGCCCTGGCTCGCTGTCATCTTGCCGCATCATGTCACCCTGAGGGGCCTCTGCAAGACCAAGGCAAGCCAAGCTAGGGCGTCCTGGGGGGTCCTGAGGGGTCTCTGCAACACCAAGGCAAGCCAAGCCAGGGCATCCTGAGGGTTCCTGAGGGGTCTCAGCAACACCAAGCCCTTGACACATGCCCAGGGGCGTCCTGGGGGGTTCCTGAGGGATCGTTCTGTAGGCAGACAGAAGGCTCGCCTTTGACACATGCCACCCTGCTCATCCTGCTACACCCCCAGCGTGGAAGCAGGTTGCTCTGTACACCATGCAAAGTTGTCCCATCGTGTAGTAGCATAGTAGGGTTGCTGCTGGCGCTTTGTTGTTGGTTTCTGCTGCTGCTGCTGCTGCGCTGAAGCTACTATTGTTGTTGGTTGTTGTTGTGTGTGTTATTGTTGTTGTTGTTGTTGTAGTTCTTTGCTGACGCTGCTGTTGCTTCTTTGATGTTTCTGCTGTTGCTGCGCTGCAATAGCATCTACTTCTCCTCCCTGCTGCTGTTGTTCGCTGGACTGCTGCTGCTGAGCTGCTGGCTCCCGTTAAGTGCCCGCCTCTTTTCTGTTCCTGTTCCTCTTTTTTGTCTTGACTACCAGTCCAGGTCTCCTGTCTATTGTTGTCCTATTATCCCTGCTACGACTATCGTCGAGTCCTGTTGCTGTTATTTGTTTCTTTGCAGAGTTCCAGTGGGATAATCTGACCGACTTGCTGCATCCCAGCCGTACATACTTGATGTGTATTGATTGGGGTGTCTTGGGTAGAGGGGTTTTGGGGTAGGCGGGGTGCGGGGGGTAGGGGTATGGGGGGTGAGCTGTGGGGGGGAGGGGAGTGTGGAGCGGGTAGGGGTAGGGGGTGAGGCGGTTAGTTCGGATCCAAGGTGATGTGTGGGGGGTAGAGGGGTTTTAGGTCTTGGGGGTATTGGGCTGTAGAGTTGTGTTCGGGGTACAGGGTGGGGTAGAGCGGGGTGTGGGGGTGGGGGAGATGTGATTGAAGTTCGTATGTGATCTGAAAGGGGAGAGTGTCAAGGTGAGAGGTGGGTGAGAATGTATATGATGTTGAGAAGAGGAGTAGTGTTCAAGGGAGGTAATATGCCGGAGTGGTGTATGTATGTGAGAGTAGAGTGTGGAGGTATGTGAGAGGGGAGTAGGCGTTGTGTGAGGAGAGGATTTCAAGGGAGGTGTTGGTGCAGCCCTATATGTGTGAGGGGAATAGTTGCCAAGGGAGGTATATGAGAGTGTAGATGTTATGTGAGGGAGAGTGTGGAGGTATGTGAGTTATGGTGATAGGTGTGTGAGGGGGAGAGGTGTCAAGGGAGGTGTTGTGAAACCTATATGTGTGAGGGGGAGAGGTGCCAGGAGGTATATGAGAGTGTAGATGTATGTGAGGGGGGAGTGTGGATGTATGTGAGAGGGGATAGTGTCCGTGAGTCTCTCTACCAGGGAGATCGGCCTGTGTCAAGGGACGTGTATGGAACAGAAATAGAGGGCGTAGGTGTCATGAGATGTGTCTCTATGAACAAGAGAGAGGGGCGAGCGTTGTTCATGAGATGTGCATGCAGATGACGAGAGAGGGATGCAGGGGAGAGTTGTGCTTATGAGTATGTGCTATGGAGCAGAGAGGGGTGAGTGTTGGAGATGGTGTCATGAGATGTGTACTGAACACTTCTCTCCCGAGAGGGGTGAGGGGAGATGCGCGAAGAGGGTGTCATGATATGTGTATAAACAGAGAGGGGTGAGGGGAGAGGTCTCATGAGATGTGTATGACAAGAGGGGTGAGGGGAGAGGTGTCATGAGCATGTGTATGCAACAGATGAGGGGGTGACGGCGGGGGGAGTGGTGTCTAGAGATGATTATGGAGAGATATGTGAGGGGCAGCAGCATGATATCATATGAAATCATGTCATCATATGATATTATATGATGCCTCTGCCTGCAGTCTGTACTGGGCCAAAGTTACCATTTATATACAATATCATGGATGATGCAATTTGTATGATATCATATGACTATCCATTCTTGCCTTTGGTCATACGATATGCCGGTTCCCAGAGATATGTGAGGGGAGAGGTGTCAATATATGTGTTTAAAAATACGTGTGCTAGGAGAGGCATGCCGAGAGAGATTTATGCGACAAAATTAGAGTTTACAGCCACTCTGCTGACAAGTCCTATGCAGGGTCGCAAAAGCAATCGCAAAATATTGGTGGAGAGTGTCTAGCTTTTTGGAACGACAGGTAGGCGAAATGGAGCGGAGGGACCAAGCCAGTTAGTTACGGCAAATGGTTTGGCTGACGTTGTACGCTTCGTCTCGGTTGTGGCGGCGGATGGTCGGACAAACGGAAACAACGGGTGAAGGTCTGTGAAATTGGGCCCTCCCCCCCTGAAGAGGGGATCCGCCCAAAATGTTACTATTTGTTACTTCTGTGCACATAGCTATTTCTGTACCCTACTAGTAGCAGCTTCTAGGAAGCTCCATGAGCCGGCCCCTGGCTAAGCCCCAAGATGATAACAGTATTGCAAAAGTAGATTTTGCCAGGATATAAATGTGCTCACTTCATTACTTGTTGTTATAGGTTTTGTCAGCTTTTCATATGCTCTATCGTTGTTATAGGTTTTGTCAGCTTTCATAGTGCTCTACGTTGTTATAGTTTTGTCGTCAGCTTTCATTACTCTACGGTTGTTATAGGTTTTTGTCAGCTTACATCATATGCTCTACGTTGTTATAGTTTTGTCAGCTTTTCATATGCCTACGTTGCTATACGGTTTTGTCAGCTTGTCATATGCTCTACGTTGTTATAGGTTTTGTCAGCTTCATATGCTCTACGTTGTTATGGAATTTTGTCAGCTTTCATATGCTCTATGTTGTTATGGATTTGTTCCGGCTTTCCATATGCTCTACGTTGTATAGTTTTAGTCAGCTTCATATCTCTTACGTTGTTATGATTTTGTCGGCTTTCAATATGCTCTACGTTGTTATAGTTTTTGCTCCAGCTCATATGCTCTATGTTGATATAGATTTGCCAGCTTCATATGCTCTATGTTTTATGGATTGTCAGCTTTCATAGCTCTACGTTGTATATATTTTGTCGAGCTTTTGATTATGCTCTACGTTGCTTAGTAGTTTGTCAGCTCATATGCTCCACGTTGTTATGGACTTTGTCGGCTTTCATATGCTCTAGGTTGTTTAGTTTTGTCAGCTTCATATGCTCTACGTTGTTATAGTTTTGTCAGCTTTAATGCTCCTACGTTGTGCTATAGGTTTTGTCGCTTTCATATTGCTCTATGTTGTTATGGATTTGCGGCTCTATGCTCTACGTTGTTATAGTTTTGTCAGCTTTCATATGCTCTACGTTGTTATAGGTTTTCGTCAGCTTTCATGATGCTCTACGTTGTTATGGTTTGTCGGCTTCATATGCGTTTACGTGTTATAGGTTTTGTCAGCTTCATATGCTCTACGGTTGTTATAGGTTTTGTCAGTTTCATATGCTCTACGGTTGTTATGGATTTTGTCAGCTTTCATATGCTCAATATGTTTTAAGATTTTGCCAGCTTTCATATGCTCTATGTTGTTATGGATTTTGTCGGCTTTCATATGCTCTACGTTGTTATAGGTTTTGTCAGCTTTCATATGCTCTACGTTGTTATGGAATTTTACTCGGCCTTTCATATGCTCTACGTGTTATAGGTTTTGTCAGCCTTTCATATGCTCTACTTGTTATGGATTTTGTCGCTTTCATATGCTCTACGTTTGTATAGTTTTGTAGCATTTCATATGCCTCTACGATTGTATAGATTTTGGCGGCTCTATTCATATGCTTACGTTTATAGTTTTGTCAGCTATTTCATATGCTCTACGTTGTTATTAGATTTTTGCCAGCTTTCATATGCCTACGTAGGATTTTACGTAGCTTTAAAATAGGATTTTGTAACAGCTTTCATTTGCTCTACGTTGTTATAGATTTGGCTGGGAGCAAGACAGGAAGCTGCCAAGTAGGCTTGATGCTGGTACCTGAAAAATAAACTGTGACATAGCGGTCTGGTCTAGTCTGTCTAGGTCTAGGTCTGTCTAGTTACCCCCAATTACACACACACACACCATAAGTTCGAATGATTTCCCCTGAAGACATAGCCCCCAAATAAGAACACCAGGGAACACTCCTGACTACAATTCCCTCTATTATCTAACAGATGCAGCAGCAGGGTACTACATGATGCGCGCATTGCGCTTCCAGCGCGAAAGGTTTGTAGCCCGACTGCTGCGATTGGCGCAATATTTTTAAACCCCCTCTGGGCGCAGTGTGGCAGATTTCCTTTTCAGTGAGTCAAAAGCGCAACCCTCAAAGAGGCAGTTGCGTCAAAAAAGACAGCCCAAAATGACAACCCTACACACGCACACGCACAGCACAACACCTACACACACACACACACACTCTCCAAATCTCCACAGGGGCGCAGACTCAACTTCACCTCCATTCACATTTCTCCTTCAAAATGAGCATGCGCAAGATACTCCCTCTGCAAGCTGCCCATGCCAGGGTCACCGCCCTCCTTCCCAGCTAAGACGGACAGCCATGGCAGGGTCCACTCATTGTTATTTATTTTATCTCTCTCTTT
>CM039462.1:179580273-179592773 GCA_022414725.1 Microglena sp. YARC
TCATGAGCAGAAATGCATGAGAATGCTGATCTGAGAAGATGAGAAGCAAATAACTGATCGAGATATAGCGAAAGAGATAGCTGGAATGAACTATTATGAGAGATGCGCTGCTGCGCGGAGCCTGCTGCTGCTGCGCTGAATGATTGATGGCGTTGCTGTGCGATACAGATAATCGAGAAGATAACGTCCACAAGCTGATAATGATGCTGAATGATGAGCTATATCTGCACGCGCTGTAGCCGGCTGCCTGCGATGCTGCTGATCTGCGATCGCGCTGCTCGCTGATGATGATAATGACTGATGATGATGATCGATGAGAACAGATCGAATGATGATATGAGATATGATAGAATAATGCCTGATGATAGAGATGAAGCGATGATGATATGCGCGATAAGAAATGATCGCTGCTGCGCGCGATAATGCGATATGAGTGTGATGATGCTGATGCTGCTGAGATGACGCTAGCTGAGAATATGAGCTGTGATGAAGACGCGATGATCGATCTGCGTTGAATCGCCTGATAGGAATGTCCGCTGATAGATGAATGCTGCTGATTGATGATCGCATGAAGATGATGACTGCTGGCAGATGAAATACTGATGGATAATGATCGCTGATGATGATGATGCTCAGAAAATGACTGCTATAGATTGATGAGCTGATACTATGATGCGTATGATTATGAGCTGTGAGAGAGATGCTTGATATAAGGAGACGATGAGATGAACGATGGATGAGAGCTGATCAGAACGTGATGCGATGAGATGTATGCCTGATGATGAATGCGATGATGATCACGATGAGAGAGCTGGCAGATAATGCTGATAGATCGAGATGCGATATTAGAGCTGATCGATATGATGTCTGATGAATGAGATATATGATGAAGATGATATATTAGATGAAAAGATGAAGATGATGCGTCTGATATGATGTTCTGATGAGATGATTTAAGACCTGAGTAAATACCGTGATGGATGACGATAAGAGGATGAATGATAGTGATAGGAGCGATGAGATGCGATGAAGATGATGCTCGATGAATTGACGTTAGAATGCGATGCTGATAGTGATCGCTGATAGCTGATAAGTGATAATGCTGATGCATGATATTCAAGAATGATTGATGATTCTGAAGAGATGCCGAATGATGATGATGCTGATATGATGATCTCGAATGATAAATGAATGAATTGAATGCTGATTGCGAACTATGATGATCGGCTGATGATGAAATGACTGATTGAGATAATACTGATGATGATGATAGCTGATAAGGATTATCTGAGAATATGGATCGATGATGAAGCTATGGAGATCCTGATGATAAGATCTTGATGTTAGAAGCTGATGATATGAAGTATGCTGACTGAGAGATAGCGATGCTGAATGCGCTGATATGATACGATGCGATGATCCTGATGGAAAAGATCTGATGGATGAATGCTTGCGATATGATTGGTGAAAGATGCGATGCACGATAACGGATAATTGATTACTGAAATGATAGCTGATGATGATGAGTGATAATGTAGCTGCATGAGTGATGATGCTGATTCATATGATGCTAGATATGATGACTGACATAGATGAGATAGATGATCGTTTGCGATGGATAGATACGAGATATGCAATGCATGAGATGATATCGCGATAGATGACGAGCTTTTGGATGATCGATCTGACGATGATGATCTATGCTCTGAGAGAACGAGCTGATGCGAGACGCGTATTAGATGATCTATGATGACGATGCTTAAGATGATCCGAACCGATGATGATGCTGATGATGAGAGCTGATAGATCGATGATGATGCTGATGAAATGCTGACTGATGCTGAGAAGAGCGATGATTATCTGAAGAATGATGCGATCAAGCTGATAGGATAAATGCTGATGATAGCTCGAGATGATGCTGATGAAGCTTAATGGATATGCTGAATGATGATCTGATACGATGCCTGACGAATAGCTATATATGCTGATAGATGACTTGCTGAAGAGCTGATGAGATCTGCTGTGCGCTGCTAGCGCAGCGGGCTCAGCTGCGGCTCGTGCCTGCTGCGCTGGCTGGCCGCTCTGCTAGCTGGCTCTGAGAAGAGAAGAGATATGATGATGCTGAGTGATGATTGAAGATGATGATACGCTGATTAGAGATGAGCTCAGACCGATGATGCGATGATCAATGAGCGACTGAATATCTTCCGATGAGAATGCAAGGATGACATCACATGATGATGATCGATGTGCTGATGATATGATCTGATGATGAGCTAAGAGCCGATGAAAGATGAGTGAATCGATGAGTGCGATGAGAAAGCTGATGAGATCATGCTGCTGATCGATGATGCATGAGCCTCGATAGAGACTGAGAGATGATTGCTGAGATGATGCTGATGCGATGCATGATGAAGCTCGATGATGCTGAGATGAGCTGATGATAGAAGCTGATGCTGAGATGAGCTGATATGAGATGCTGATAGAGATGATGATCAGATGATGAAGAATGCTGATGATGAGTGATGCTGAGATGATTGATGCATGATGATGAGATGCTGATCGAGAGATGATGAGCTGATCGATGATGATGATGCAATGATGATATATGAGATGATGAGAGATGATGATATGATGATGATGATGATGATGAAATGAGAGATGTGCTGATGATGATGATGAGACTGAATGCTGATGATGAGATTGATACGGATTAAGAGAATATGATATCGATGAGGATAGATGACGATGATGATGAAGATGCTGATGATGCATATGATATGATGCCGATCGCGCATGAGGCTGAGCGATGATGCGATAATGATGATGCTGATGAGGATATGGCCTGAATATGATGATCTGATATGAATGGCTCGATGATGAGCTGCTACTAATGCTATGATAAAGACATATGATCCGAGACGATCGTCTGATGTATATCATGCTGAGATATGTGGCTGATGATCGATAATCGAGAGAGAGCTGATCGATTGAAGTCGAGATGAGATGCTGATGATGAAATGCGGATGATGATGATGCGTTGAGATATCTGATGATGGATGCTTGATGAGATGACGCAATGAAGGAAGGACGATGCTGAGATGCTGAGCTGATGATGAGGATCTGATGATGATGCTGATATGATAGATATGCTGATGATGATGGAAGCTGCTGATGAGAAAGATATTGCGATGGATGATGATGGCGATGATGATGATGCTGATGATGATGATCTGAAGAGATGATACATGATTGATAGCTGATTGATGATGATGCTGAGATAGATGCTGAGATGATGAGCTGAGAATGATGCTGCTGATGATATTGGTATGTGCGATGATGATGATGATGATAATGATGCGAATGAATGACGCTGATGATGATGATGCTGATGAAAAGCTGATGGGATGATGCCGATGGAGAGAGTGCTGATGCTCGAGAAGCGATAGATGAATGCTGATGATGCTCGCGAGAATGAGCGATGCTGATGATGATGCGAGAGAAGCGATGAATGCTGAGCGACGATGCTAGATGAGCATGATACGATGATCTGATAGATGCTGATAGAATGCTGATGACTGCGAGTGAGATGTGATGATGAATGATGAGATGAGCTGATGATGATGCTGATTGATGATTGCTGATGATGGAGCTGATGAATCTGAAACTGCTGATGCTGAGATGCTGATGCTGAGATGCTGATGATGAGATGCTGATGCTGCTGCTGCTGTCGCGCGCTGCTGGCTGCTGCTGCTGATGCTGCACTGCGCTGTGCGCCTGCTGCGCGCGCTCTGCTGCTGCTGCTGCTGCTGCCGCCTGCTGCTGCGCTGATGACTGCTGAAGGCTGATGATAAATGCTGTGTTCTGCTGCGATAGCGATCGCGATGGCTGATGATGCTGCTCGCGCTTGATGCTGATGACATGATGGATGATGCTGATGATGGTGATGGCTGATGGGATGATGCTGAATGCTGGCTGATGAGTGATGCTGCTGGCTTGCTGATGCTGATGCTGATGATGATGCTGATGCTGATGCTGCTGCTCGCTGCTGCTGCTGCCGCTGCTTGATTGAATGATGATGATGCTGATGCGTATGATGATGCTGATGCGATGATATGATGCTTACATTCATTACTTACATTACATGTTAATCTACTTGACACCGCGCAGGGTGTGAGACTCTGTGCTTTAAAACAAAGAAAAAAGCACCCACACAGCAAAAACCCCATTACATCAGGGGTGTGTCGAGGACAAACAAACCAAACTCCCAACTCACCGTTTTGGTGGCGTAGGTAAAACCCTTAGAGCAGGACCCAGATCTCAACCACTTACAGTGGCGGAGGTGAAGCTAACAAATGAGAAGTCTCAAGAAAAAAAAAGGTATAATAAATTACGGTGCGATCTAAGCAGTCCCAGGGCTTCCTGTCTTGCTCTCTTCTACAAGTAGAAAGATAGTCGCTAGGTTGCTCCAAAGACTAGTCATTATCATTCATAAAGGTTTGAATGTGGAATCCAGAATCCACATTCCATACAACGGTTAAGTCGGCACAACACCCCCTCAACACACATGCCTATAAATAGTATGTAAACAGATTCGGTAGCGGAGGCGAATATCCATTATACCCAAACGGAAAACAAAAACTCAACACGACATGCACATCCTTCAGTTTTTTGGAACCACACATTTGCAGTGTCTCATTGAGCGAGGGGATGTGTGCTCTATCCAACCACCTCATTCTTTCTGTGTTCAGCCAAATGGGAATCGCCATTCTAAACTGTGGCTATAGAACGAATCTGATCCTGCTTATGTAAGGCGGATGTAAAAGGGAATCAGCATTCTCATCGAGTTGCTGTTGGCTGCAACCATTTTTGGTATCGGAGGCGTTTAAAGCAACCTTCTCTCATCAGGGATGTCTCTAACTGCATTGGCACTTGGGTACTTAAACCTCCATGACTCAAAACTTCAAGACACCTCGAATCGACACCTATGCGTGATCTAGCTTGTGGAGAGCACACGCAAGTCATGACCCAGCCAGTGTTGAGTGATTCCTCAAGAGGCCTTCTAATGAGGATCCTCCTATGTAGCTTGTTCCAGAAGCGCAAAGCTTGTTTAATTAAGCCAAGACTCCCGATCTTCCATGATATATAGATGTAGCTAGATACCTGAGCTGGCCATTTCTGCATGGAGATTAAATAATACCTCACAGCCAATAATACTATGCTGAATATCAATTATTGTATATCTCCATAGTATGGCATCGCCTACGAAGCATGTGGTGTGCTTTTTGGGCGTAGTGAGCATCCTAAAATAAGCATAGCGCAGAAGATTGCTTGAGTTCCACAAAGAGGGCATCCCAAGTACGATAAAAGATAACTTTGTAAAAGTTGTGCTCCATATAAACAGATGAATGATGATGATGCTGCTGATGATGCTGATGATGAATGCTGATTGCCTGATGCAATGATGATGAAATGATGGATGATGATGATGATGATGATGATGATGATGATGATGATGATGATGGAGATGATGATTGATGATGATGATGAGATGATGCTGATGATGCTTATGATGGCTGATGATGATGATCGATGATGATGATGATGATGATGGCTGAATGATTGATGATGATGATCGCTGCTGATGATGATGATGATGAATGGCGCTGATGATGATGCTGCTGCTGTATGCTGATCGATGCTGCTGATGATGGCTGCTGATGCTGCTGATGACAGCTGCTGAATGATGCTGCTCGATGATGCTGCTGATGAGCGCTGATAGATGCTGCCTGATGATTGATGCTGATGATGCTGCTGAATGATGCTGAATGCTATGAATGAGCTGAGATGATGCTGATGAGGAGATGAGATCTGATGCCTGATGATGATGCTGATGATGATGCTCGATGAATGATGATGATGGATGATGAGCTGATGATGATGTAATGATGATGCTGGATGCTGATGATGATGCTGATGATGATGGCTGCTGAGATGCGATGCTGATGGATGATGCTGATGATGGCTGCTGCTGATGATGCTTGCTGATGCTGCTGATGCTGATGCATTGAATGATGATGCTGATGGATGATGCTGATGATCGATGCTTGAGCTGATGCTGCTGATGAATAGCTGCTCGCCTGATGCTGCTGCTGTTGCTGCTGCTGCTGCTGCTGCTGCTGCTGCTGATGGCTGCTGCTGCTGCTGCTGATGCTGATATGATGATGATGAGATGATGATTTGATGAGGATGATCGATGATGAATGGATGATGATGATGATGATGAATGATGATGATGATGATGATGATGATATGATGATGATGATGCATTGTATGTGATGATTGATGATGCAATGATGATGATGATGACTGAGGATATTGCTGATGATCGAATGCTGCTGATATGCATGCTGAGATGATGATTGCTGCTGATGCTGCTGCTGATGATGCTGCTGATGATGAATGTGCTGCTGCTGATGCTGCTGCTGCATGCTGCTAAAGCTGAGATGCTTGCTGATGATGAGCTGATGCTGGATGCTGATGCTGAGCTGATGATGATGCTGATGATGATGCTGCTGACAGAGATTGCGGATTGCTGCTGCTACTGGGCGATGATGAATGACTGATGATGATGCTGATGATGATGCTGATGATGGCTGCTTGATGAATGCCTGCTGATGATGCTGCTGAATGCGATGATGCGCATGATGCTGATGCTGATGCTGGATGCTGATGATGGCTGATGATGATGCTTATGATGATGCTGAATGATGATCGCTCGATCGGTGATGCTGATGATGATGCTGATTGACTGATGATGATGATGCTGTTGATGATGCTGATTGAATGATGCTGATGAGATGCTGCGATGATGATATGATGATGCTCTGATGCTGATGATGATGCTGGATGATGATGCTGATGATGATGCTGATGATGATGCTGATGATGATGCTGATGATGGATGCTGATCGATCGATGCTGATGATGATCGCTGATGATGATGATGACTGCTGATGATGATGCTGTATGAATGCTGATGATGATGCTCGAATGATGATGCTGCTGCTGATGATATGCCTGCTTTGCTGCTGATGCTGCTGGCTGCTGCTGCTGCGCTGCTGCTGCTGCTGCTGCCTGCTGCTGCTGCTGGTGCTGCGCTGTTCGCTGATGCTGCTAATGCTGCTTGCTTGATTGATGCGCTGCTGATGCGCGCTGATGTGCTGCTGCTGCTGCTTGATGTGATGCTGCTGCTGATGCTGAATGCTGATGATGATTGATTGACTGCTGATGATGAATTGGCCTGCTGCTGATGCTGCCTGCTGATGATGCTGCGCGCTGCGCTTGCTGTGCTGGCTGATGATGATGATGCTGATCTGCTGTGCTGCTGAATGCGATGCTTGCTGATGGCCCCTCCCCCTTTGATGCTGCTTGTGATGAGTGATGCTGATATGACTGATATGATCGCGATGATGAGATTGAGATGATAATGATATGATTGCGATGATGAGCTTTGATGATTGATGATGAATGCCTCAATGAGCTGAATCAGAAACGATGGAGGCTGATGATGATGAGCGAATATGATGCCGATCGATGATAAGCTGATGATGCAGAGCTGATATATCGAAATTTGGAGCATGCTGATATGATCGATGATGGAGCTGATGATGATATGCTGATGAGATGATGCTGATATGTGATACTGATGATATGCTGATGCTGATGATGAAGAATGCTGAGTGATCGATTAGCTGAGAGAAATGCTGCTGCGAGAGATGCTGATGCTGCTGGCTGCTGCTGCTGCTTTGATGATGAATGATGATGATGATGGATATGATGAAGCTGATGGCTAACGTGATGATGAGATGATGATGATGATGATAGCTGATGATGATGATTTATTGGAATGAATGAGGATGATGATTGACTGCCTGATGATGATGATGATGATGAGAGATGATGGATGATGATGGTGATGATGCTGAGATGATGATGATGATGCCTGTGATGATGATGAAATGTGATGATGAATAGATGATGATGATTGATGATGATGCTGATAATGATGATGATGCTGAATGATGCTGATGATGATGATGATGATGATGATGATGAGATAGATGAAATGATGATGATGATGATGATGAATGAAATTGATGATGATGATGATGATGAAGCTGATGAGAATTGAAAATGCATGCTAGAAATGATGCTCGATCGATGATGATTGATGATGCTGCTCGATTGATGCTGCGATGATGATGCTGCTGATGCCTGATGCTGCTGATGATGATGCTGCTGATGATGATGCGCCTGCTGATGGAATGCTGCTGCTGTGAATGCTGCTAAAGATGATGATGCTGCTGATGCATGATAGCTGGCTGCTGCGATCGCTGCTGCTGATATGCTGCTGATGATGATTTATGCTGCTGAAGAGGATGCAGATATGAATGATAATGCCTGATGCTGCTGATGATGATGATGGATGCTGAGAGATGCTGATGCATGATGCTGAGATGATACTGATGATGCTGATGAATATTGATGCTGCTGATGATGCTGCTGATGATGCTGCTGAATTGATGATGCTGATTGCTGGATGCTGATGCTCGATGGCGCTGGGATGATGAATGCTGATGTGAATGCTGATGAATGATGCTGGATGATGATCGCCGCGATATGTGAATGATGATTGCTGATGGATGATGTGCTGAATGATTGATGCGGTTTGATGATGCTGAATGAACTGATGATGCTTGATGAGCTGCATGATGATGATGCTATGGAATGATGCTTGATGATGATGCTGATGCTTGAATGCTGATGATGCTGATGATTGTGCTGATGATGATGCTGACGATGAGCTGATGCTGAATGCTGATGGATGCGATGATGAATGATGATGATGCTGATGATTGATGCTGCATGATGGCTGATTGATGATGCTGATGATGATGCTGCTGCTGCTGATGCTGCCTGCTGCTGCTGCCTGCGCTGCTGGCCCCGATGCTGTGCTGCTGCTGCTTGCTGCTGCTGGCTGCTGCTGCTGCTGCTGCTGCTGCTGGCTGCTGCTGCGTGCTGCTGCTTGCTGCTAGCTTGCTGCTGCTGTGAGATTGCTGCGCTTGCTGCTGCTGATGATGCGCTGCTGCTGCGGCTGCGCTGCTTGCTTGCTTCTGGGTGGCTGACTGCTGGGTGACCTGCTTTGCTGCGATGCTGCTGCTGCTAGCTGCTGTGCTGATGCTGCGCTGCTGCTGCCTGCTGCTGAGCTGATGAATGCTGATGCTGATGCTGGAAATGATGCTGCTGCTGATGCTTGCTTGATGCTGCTGACTATGATGCTGATGCTGCTGCTGCTGCTGATCTAAGCTGATGCTTGCTGCTGATGCTTGCTGCTGAATGCTGCTGCTGCTGATGCTGGCTGATCTGCTTTGATGCTTGCTGCTGCTGCTGTGCCTGCTGATGATGATGTGATTGATGATGAATGATGATGATGATGATGAAATTGATGGATAATTGATGATGATGTGATTGATGAATGGAATGATGATGATGATGATGCTGATGATGATGATTTGCTGCTTGCTTGCTGCTGGGCTGATGATGATGATGCTGCTGATGCTTAGCTGATGACTGCTGCTGATGCTGCTGATGCTGATGATGCTGATGATGCTGATGCTGAGCTTGAATGATGCTTGATGCTGATGATGCGATGCTGCTGAATGATGATGATGATAATGCTGATGATGATGATGATGATGAGATGATGATGCTGATGATGATTGATGATGATGATTGATGATGAATGATGATGATGATGATGAATGATGCTGATGCATGCTGATGATGATGCTGATGATGATGCTATGATGATGATGCTGATGAGATGCGATGATGATGCTGATGATGATGCTGATGATGATGCTGATGATGATGCTGATGATCGTTGATGCTGATGATGATGCTGATGATGATGCTGATGCTGATGCTGCTGATGATGATGCTGATGATGCTATGATGAGGCTGCTGCTTGCCTGCTGCTGCTGCTGAGAAGATGCTGCTGCTGCTGCTTGTGTGCTGCTGCGCTGCTGCTGCTGCTGCTGCTGCTGCTGCTGCTGCTGCTGGGCTGCTGCTGCTGCATGCTGCGCTGCTGCTGATGCTGCTGCTGTTGCTGCTGTGATATGCTGCTGATGCTGCTGCTGCTGTGCTGCTGCTGCTGCTGCTGCTGCTTGATCTGCTGCTGCTCCTGATGCTGCTAGGTGCTGCTGCTGCTGCTGCTGCTGCTGCGCTGCGCTGCTGGCTGCTGTGCTGCTGCGGCTGCTGCTGTGCTGTGATGCTGCTGCTGATGCTACTGATGCTTGCTGCTGCTTGATGCTGCTGCTGCTGATGCCCTGGCTGCTGCTGATGAAGCTGATGATGCTGCTGATGCTTAAAATGCTGCTGCTGCTGATGCTGCTGTGATTGCTGCTGATGCTGCTGCTGCTGATGCTGCTGCTGACTGCTGCGCTGATGCTGCTGCTGCGATGTGCTGCTGCTGCTGCTCGATGCTTGCTGCTGCTGCTGCTCTGATGCTGTTGATGCGCTGATGCTGGATGCTGCTGCTTGCTGATGCTGATGATGATATGATGCTGCTGCCGCCTGCTATGAATTAAATGATAATCGAGATGATGATGAGATGATGCATGATGATATGCTGCTGATGATGATGATGATTGATGAGCTGCTGCTGCCTGCTGCTGAGCGCTGATATGCTGCTGCTGCTTCTGATGCTGATGATGATGATGATGCTTGCTGCTGATGATGATGATGATGATGATGATGCTGAATGCTGATGATGATGCTGATGATGATGATGCTGATGATTGCTGATGATGATGATGCTGAGATGATGATCTGATGATGATGATGAATGATGATGCGATGCTGATGATGATGAATGCTGATGATGATGATGCTGATGATGATGATGATGATGCCTGATGATGATGATGATGATGATGGATGCTGATGCTGATGATGATGCTGAGATGATGATGCTGATGATGATGCTGATGATGATGCTAGATGATGATGCTGAGATGAATGCTGATGATGATGCTGATGAGCTGATGATGATGCTGATGATGATGCTTGATGATGATGCTGATGATGATTGCTGATGATGATGCTGATGCTGATGATGCTGCTGCTGAAGCTTGGCTGCTTGATGGCTGCTGCTGCTGCTGCTGCCTCTGCTGCTGCTGGCTGCTGCTGCTGCTGCCTGCCCTGCTGATGCTGCTGCTGCTGCTGATGACTGCTGCTGCTGCTGATGCTGCTGCTGATGATGCTGATTGCTGCTGATGCTGCTGCTGATGAGCCGATGCTGCTGCTGCGCTGATGCTGCTGATGCTGCCTGCTGCTGCTGCGCTGCTGGCTGCTGCTGCTGCTGCTGCTGCTGATGTGCTGCTGCTTGCTGCTGCTGCTGCTGCTGCTGCTTGCTGATGCTGCTGCTTTGCTGCTGCTGCTGATGATGCTGCTGATGATGGATGCTGCTGCTGATGCTGCTGCTGATGCTGCTTATGCTGCTGATGCTGCTGGCTGATGCTGCTGCTGCTGATGCTGCTGATGCTGCTGATTGCTGCTGTGCTGCTGATGCTGCTGATGCTGATGGATGATGGATGAAATGCTGATGATGTTGCTGATGCTGATGATGCTGCTGATGCTGCTGCTGATGCTGATGATGAAATGCTGCTGGATGAGATGCTGATGAATGAATGATGATGAATGATGATTGATGATGATGATGATGCTGATGATGATGATGCTGATGCGATGATGATGATGATTGATGATGATGATGATGATGATGATGATGCTGATGATGATGCTGCTGATGATGATCCTGATGCTGCTGATGATGAAATGCTGATGATGATGATGATGCTGATGATGATGATGCTGATGGAATGATGATGATGATGATGATGCTGATGATGATGATGATGATGCTGAATGATGATGATGCTGATGATGATGCTGATGATGATGATGATGATGCTGCAATGATGATGATGCTGTGATGAATGCTGATGATGATGATGCTGATGATGATGATGATGATGCTGGATGATGATGCTTGATGTGATGATGATGCTGATGTGATAATGATGCGATGATGATGTGCTGATGATTGATGCTGATGATGATGATGATGCTGCTGCTGATGATGATGATGCTGATGATGATGATGATGCTGATGATGATGATGCTGATGTGATGATGCTGATGATGATGATGCTGATGATGATGCTGATGATGATGCTGATGATGATGCTGATGATGATGCTGATGATGCTGATGCTGATGATGATGCTGATGATGATGCTGATGATGATGCTGATGATGATGATGCTGATGATGCTGATGATGATGCTGATGATGATGCTGATGATGATGCTGCTGATGCTGATGCTGATGCTGCTGCTGCTGGGCTGCTGCTGCTGCTGCTGCTGCTGATGCTG
>CM039462.1:179597773-179726958 GCA_022414725.1 Microglena sp. YARC
AGCTAAGGTTCCAGCCAGGGTTGTCCATGACGCTGCGTCCTGCGTCGCAGACGCAACGCTGAGGTGTCCGTTGCGTACCCAGACGCCACGTGGAGAGGGTCCGTTGTGTGGCAGACTCAGCTTATGTAGGTTGGTTGCGTCGCAGGATGCAGTCTATGTGTTGGTTGCGGGTCGGATGCGTCCCAGGAAGCAGGCTACGAAATATGTTGCGTCCCAGGACGCAGGCTGTACACTTGGTTGAGTCTCAGGACTCGGAGCTGAGGCTTGAGGGTCATCCTGAACAACCCAGATCCAGCAATACGGGTTGTTCAGAAAGACTCCAAAATCTGGATCATGAGACGCAACAGGATTCAAAATATGTTTACGGCATGTCACGCTAAACAACACGTAGGACAACTTTGTGTGGTGCTACACGCCTTCTTCGGTAGTCATAACAAAACAACAACAGCAGCAGCGTCTGCAATCCTCAGACTGCCCAACTCTTCCTGTTGGGGCCATGCCTGCAGCTTATGATTAGAATAAAATGATTCCTGTATGATACTTGATGTGCTATCCATAGTTGGCAGGCTGTGAGGATTGCCTACGGTATGTTAAACCAATGATTACATGCAGATACTGGGTCAATTTGTTAGTAATTTTGTGTTTTACTACCGTATTGATGCTAGTGCGGAAGATGGCAAACAGCCTTACAGGCTGGAGCCATGTGACCAAGTTAAATTCCAAGAAGAGTGGGATAGTGCAAGTACAGGGCTTCTTGCATCACTTAACTCACCTGAAGACTGACAAATCAATCAACAGCCACTTGTGCTTTGTGTAAAGCCGATACGCGGACAACATGATTCACATGTGGAGGTTGCATGTAAGCAGGTTTGGTCCTTGTTCAAGTGGTATATGCAGTAAGGCCATACAGCATGTCACCACGTCGGTATTTAGTACTTCTTTGAGGGTCGTTTGAAACAAAGAAAATCCTGTTTGAATTGTTCGTTTGATTCATTCTTAGATTCAATCGGAGATAACCTTGATTCAATCGATCTTTGTTTCCTGTTTGAATCAGTCGGCCATCAAACCTACCGATTGAGATCCGTTTGAAACAAGGTTGGTTGTTTCAAACATGACTCAAACCATGTTCAAATAGATCTTAATCAAGCCGTCATCAACGTGCCCCTTGAAAAAGGTTTGAAACAAGGTTGGTTGTTTCAAACATGACTCAAACCATGTTCAAATAGATCTGTTTTTTCGTAAAGCAATGCAAGCACTGAAGACTGAGGGCGCATATTTGGACAGCAGGACTCTTCGATCTTTGTTACAGAAATTGAAAGCACCATAATGAATGAATCCTTAGATAGTTAAACATGATAGTAATTAGTGATTGAAGAGCTAGATATATATGCTACTAAGGAAGTGCAGTTGGCCACGAAGTAGTTCCTCAGGTACGAATTGACGAAACTCCAGCATGCTGTGCTTCTTGTTCATCAACGACATCGTCTTCAGCCTCAAGGTCATAAGCATCCAGGCGTTCTGACGCGAGACCAGTCGCAAGAGTGAGACCTGCAGACAAATGTTCGTTGGTGAGCGTTAGTTGAGATACATTGGCAGCAATGCGCATTCTTCCGACTTTCAAATAGCAGCCATGGTTCAAACCAAATTCGCTATCTGAATGCGCACCTGTTTTGCACCTCGAGCATTGGAACTCTTGCGGCTCCATGATGAGCTGGACGATAGGTCGACTTGCTGCAGCTGCCTTAATGCCTGCGGAACAACTCGAAAAGCGAGTCAGTCAAAGTTGAGACAAATTCTGGTCAAGTAAGGCACCACTTGACGAGACGCAAAAACGCAGTACCTTAACCGCACGCGCGGGGGCGGAGAAGCAGGTCGCTACAGTCATGGGTTGAAGCACAACAATTCCCAAAGCAAAGTACCGCTGAAGCAAAGTGCTCGCGCGTGTAGGTATTGACGGATCTCAGAAGTAATTCGGGAATGGCTGAAGCTATGAAAGCAAGCTCAGTCCAAGTTAATTCAAGGAAAGCAGGCAGCATGTCGCTATCTGACTGCGCACCTGTTTCACACCTCGAGCATTGGAACTCTTGCGGCTCCATGATAGGTCATTTTGCTGCAGCTGCCTTAATGCCTGCGACACAACTCTGGTCAAGTAAGGCACCACTTGACGAAACGAAAAATGCAGTACCTTAACCGCACGCGCCGGCGTGGGCGGAGAAGAAGGTCGCTACAGTCTTGAGTTGAACCACAACCATTCCCAAAGCAAAGTGCCGCGGAAGCAAAGTGCTCGCGCATGTAGGTATTGACGGATCTAGGAAGCAATTCGGGAATGGCTGAAGCTATGAATAGATCAGTCCAAGTTAATTCAAGGAAAGCAGGCAGCATGGTGCGCTATTCTGCAGGAATATCGCTGAGTCGAGAACCAATTGACGCGCAGTGAACAGTGAAAGCTTGCCACAGCGCTAAGTTGAAGCGCTAACCCATTGCGCTGACCAGTTTGAACTGTACAGCATGCAGTACCGCCGTAACAGCACGCGCATGGGCGGAGAAGCAGGTCGCCATATTTGAATCGGATTCTCGGGGCCTGCGCCTGCGGTGCATGCGGGATCTGCGTCGCAGGACCTAGACAACCCTGATGGGGGTCATGCTAATCAAACCTGATGAACAATGGGGGATAATGATCCCGAAACTTCTCATGTATTCACTGCTGAAATTGGGCCGAAATACCTACGGTTAATAAGCAATATAGACCCTTGTGCTAACCGTATATTCCCTTTCCTACCCTTGCTGGCCCTTCACCGTTGGTTCCTCTCTTCCCTGTTCCAATAAATCCGGGACGCGAACTGTTGTAGTGCTAGCTGGACTGTTGTTCCAAGCAACCGTGTACCGTACTCCTGTCCGGCTCTCAGCTGTCCCGCGCCCAGTAGAAGATCCCTGGCAACGGAGCCACGCACGCCAAACCCCTGAACCCACAAACTGAACCGGCCAAGTGCAATTCGAGCCACCAGATTGTAAACTCGCATTCTGAACGCTACGCTACGATCCTCCTCTTCCTCTTTTTTCTTCACTTTGACTGGAGACAACTACTAACGAGGCAACGATCACAAGGCATACATGCATCGGTGAGCAGCCCTGGTCGCCAACTGCATCTTGGCCTTGTGATCGTTGCCTCGTTAGTGCAAGCTGCTCCTCGTAGTTACACGAGGCTAGTTCGACAAATTGTACAAGATTTCGGAAATTACAGAATCCAAGCAGGGGCAAATTTGGCCCTTCAGGAAGCGACAGAGGCCTACTTGGTGGGCCTCTTCGAGAACACTAATCTGGCGGCTATACATGCCAAGCGGGTAACCATTATGCCCAAGGATATGCAGGTGCGCTATCTACAGGGGTTGGGGGTGGGGTGGGGGGTGGGTGGGCGGGGTGGGGGGTAAGAGTTGGATCCACAACAAAATATGCTGCAGCTTCTGGGCAGATCCCTAGGTGGGCAGTTGGCCTTTGGTAAAAATATGCTGCAGCTGCTGGGACCCGTACACGACAAAACACAACAGTACACTACACTACACTACACAACAGTACACAACACTATACAACACTACACAACACTACACAACACTACACAACACTATAGAACAAGGGGGTTGGGAGGGGGATGGGGGGGGGGGGGGGGGGGGGGGACTGAGCTACTTGAAACACTCACTCATTCACTAACTTTGATGTCTGTTTCCACTTGCAGCTCGCTCGGAGGATTCGAGGGAGCGAAAACTAGGACTTGGCAAGAAGTTGTGGTGAGTTATGCTTTCATGCCTGAACCACCCTCATGTAACAACTTAATGAATGCATGTTTACTTATCAATAATATCATAATATGGCTTAGCTGAACCTACCCATACTGTAGCCCGATAAGCGCCCTTGAGGCTGCTTGCTACAGAATGGGCGGGAGATGCGATTTGCCTTGTATGGTATGCCTGAACCACCCTCATGTAACAACTTAATTAATGCATGTTACTTATCAATAATATCATAATATGGCTTAGCTGAACCTACCCATACTGTAGCCCGATAAGCGCCCTTGAGGCTGCTTGCTACAGAATGGGCGGGAGATGCGATTTGCCTTGTATGGTATGCCTGAACCACCCTCATGTAACAACTTAATTAATGCATGTTACTTATCAATAATATCATAATATGGCTTAGCTGAACCTACCCATACTGTAGCCCGATAAGCGCCCTTGAGGCTGCTTGCTACAGAATGGGCGGGAGATGCGATTTGCCTTGTATGGTATGCCTGAACCACCCTCATGTAACAACTTAATTAATGCATGTTACTTATCAATAATATCATAATATGGCTAAGCTGAACCTACCCATACTGTAGCCCGATAAGCGCCCTTGAGGCTGCTTGCTACAGAATGGGCGGGAGATGCGATTTGCCTTGTATGGTATGCCTGAACCACCCTCATGTAACAACTTAATTAATGCATGTTACTTATCAATAATATCATAATATGGCTTAGCTGAACCTACCCATACTGTAGCCCGATAAGCGCCCTTGAGGCTGCTTGCTACAGAATGGGCGGGAGATGCGATTTGCCTTGTATGGTATGCCTGAACCACCCTCATGTAACAACTTAATTAATGCATGTTACTTATCAATAATATCATAATATGGCTTAGCTGAACCTACCCATACTGTGGCCCGATAAGCGCCCTTGAGGCTGCTTGCTACAGAATGGGCGGGAGATGCGATTTGCCTTGTATGGTATGCCTGAACCACCCTCATGTAACAACTTAATTAATGCATGTTACTTATCAATAATATCATAATATGGCTTAGCTGAACCTACCCATACTGTAGCCCGATAAGCGCCCTTGAGGCTGCTTGCTACAGAATGGGCGGGAGATGCGATTTGCCTTGTATGGTATGCCTGAACCACCCTCATGTAACAACTTAATTAATGCATGTCAGTAATAAAAAATATGGCTTAGCTGCACTTGCCCATTATGTAGCCGCATAAGCGCCCTTGAGGCTGCTTGCTACAAAATGGGTGGTCAATGCGTTTAGCCATGTATGCATCCACCACCCTCTGCACACACTTAAGTCACCAACATGATAAGTGCAGCACATTCTAAGCAGCATGATCTTACTCATTCTAATGTTTTTCCCTTGCAGGTCATTCATGAATGCTGGCTGTTGGGAGCAAGTAAAGGACGAATATGCAGTAGTGGAGCTGCCTGGAAGCTGCCATCATGTGGTGCCAAGCTTAGCCAATGGGATATTAAGGCATGTTAGTGCCCTGAATATATAGTAGCATGGAGCAGTAATCATAGGGTGACTTTAGTTTGGGTTTTGTTTATGAGGGTTTAAAGGTACTGCCTGTCCTTGTTGACCAGGACAGGCAGTACCTTTAAACCCTCATACAAAAAACCCAAAAATTTAATTTGAAATTTCAAGCACAGCAGTAGATAGGCCTATTATCCCTTCCACCACCTTGGACAATAGCTGGGCCTGGTAGTTGACAATATACAGCCTTCTTGTGCGATACCCACAAGAGCACTGTATTGTATTCATCAATTGTGCGATACCCACAACGATGAATACTTTCCCTACAACTGAATTAGACCTAACTTCCAGCCAGCTCCATTAGGTTGTACAGCTTCCAGCCATGGGTTGTACAGCTTCCAGCTAGCTCCTTAGGTTGTAGAACTTCCAGCCAGCTTCAATAGACTTTCACTTTGTGTGACAGGTTGTACAGCTTCTAGCCAGATCCATTAGGTTGTACAGCTTCCAGCCAGCTGCATTAGGTTGTACAGCTTCTAGCCAGCTCCATTAGGTTGTAGAGCTTCCAGCCAGCTCCATTAGACTTTCACTTGTGTGGCAGGTTGTAAAGCTTCCACCCAGCTCCATTAGGTTGTACAGCTTCCAGCCAGCTCCATAAGACTTTCACTTTGTGTGCCAGGTTGTATAGCTTCCAGCCAGCTCCATTAGGCTGTCTCTCTGTATATTAGGTTGTTGTGTAGCTTCGAGCCAGCTAAGCCGTCCTCAGCAGGAAAATTAAATATATGATACCAATTTGTTTTCTGGCATTATATTTGTTTCCTTTCTTGTAAAAGTTTCTTTCCTACCATTGTCCAAAGTGCGAGTACTTAAACACGCACACACACCCTACTTGGGCTGTTTCCAAACTCCTACATTCAACTTCAACTTGGTTACATAGCCAGACTTCAACTTGGTTACATAGCCAGACTTCAACTTGGTTACGTAGCCAGACTTCAACTTGGTTACATAGCCAGACTTCAACTTGGTTACATAGCCAGTTGTGACACTTGAGATTACAGCCATCATCTTGCTAGCACCTACACCCCACCCTAGATTTTTGTCTAGCCAATGAAAGCACAACTAATGTACTACAAGGTACGGATTTGTGCCGGTTATCGCTAGGCGCTCGCCCGCCTCGGATTCAAAGCTTCCTACCTCTCGGCAGCCTACATATGGGAGCTTAGCTACATTTCGAAGTGCAATATCTTCGACCACCTTGAATTCCGTTTGATATTGTCTTGATTGACTTTCGTCTGATTCAATGAATAAGCTGCTTGAATTGAATCACTGATTCAAACTGTTTTCAAGGTACCCTGATTCAAGGGGGAAACCGCTTGATAGGGGTTCATTGATTCAAACCAGTTGATTCAAGCGATTTCAAAGGTCTGCCTAAATACCGACGCATGAAATGCACTGTTCATGGCCAAGGGAGGGTGGTGGCCTGCCAAGGTGGTAATGGAACGCCTGGTGGGGCGTGGTGTTAAGGGAGCCTGTCGTACGCGAGTGGGGAGCGGTCTCTCACCTCAACTGGACATGCTATAACGCGGTTGACGACAACCTGCAACGCCAAGAGCGACCGAAGGGGGGAGTCGAATCCCCGACTCCTCATCCTCAAGCGATCTGGTCTACCACTAGACCATCGCATATCACTGAAAGGGGCTGCAACCCGCCAAGGTGGATTGATGTGTAAAGTTTAAAAGTGGTGGTGTTGAAAAACATCGGTTTGTCCGTGGCGAAATGAAATAATTGAAATGTTGTCCCCTGCCCAGACAGCGCTTAAGCGGAAGTGAACTTGGTGACGGCCTTGGTGCCCTCGGACACAGCGTGCTTGGCGAGCTCTCCGGGCAGCACCAGGCGCACAGCAGTCTGAATCTCGCGAGAAGTCACAGTAGGCTTCTTGTTGTAGCGAGCCAGGCGAGCGGCCTCGGAGGCGATCTTGTCGAAGATATCGTTGATGAAGGAGTTGAGGATGCCCATGGCCTTGGAGCTGATGCCAGTGTCGGGATGAACCTGCTTCAGAACCTTGTAGATGTAGATCTTGTAGGTCTCGGCCTTGGCCATCTTCTTGGCCTTCTTCTTGCCCTCTGCAGTCTTGGCAGGGGCGGCCTTCTTGGCGGGAGCCTTCTCGGCAGCTTTGGGGGCCATGTTTGCAATATGGGAGTTAATGGAAAAGGTATCGATGTTGTCTGGTTGGTGATAACGCTGACGCGAAGCTTTTGTACTCGTTCGGTCAAGGCCAGGGCTAGGGCGGGCTAGGGCGAACAGCGGATCAGCAGGACATAACCGAACCGGGGCGACTCCCGGGGGCGACTTGACAGGGTCTAGAGCGGCCTCGGATCGGCAGGACCTGTCGCGGGAGTATTTATTCGCCCTCGAAGCGTCAAATTTATCACCCACACCGCCTTCGTTTCTTCCAACACACCCATCACTATGTAATGGCAGGCAAAACTGGAGGCCGTGGAGGCAAGAAGTCTGTATCTCGCAGCTCCAAGGCTGGACTGCAGTTCCCTGTGGGCCGTGTTGCCCGCTACCTGAAGAAGGGCAAGTACGCCGACCGCGTTGGCGCTGGTGCCCCTGTGTACCTGGCTGCCGTTCTCGAGTACCTGTGTGCTGAGGTCCTGGAGCTTGCTGGCAACGCTGCCCGCGACAACAAGAAGACCAGGATCGTCCCCCGCCACGTCCAGCTGGCTATCCGTAACGACGAAGAGCTGCCCAAGCTGCTGGGCTCCGTCACCATCGCCAATGGTGGAGTCCTGCCCAACATCCACCCTGTCCTGCTCCCCAAGAAGTCATCCAATAAGGATAAGACACCGAGGATATAGTTCGAATGGCATTGCCGCTCCTACTAAATAGTAGGCGCATTTTCACACTTTCCCCTTATGATGGAAGATTCACCCAATGAACCTATCCGATAACATACGGACTCAAGATCTTATCGTAGTCTTTGTGGAAAAGATTGCTGGCATGCACGCATCTGCTTGCCAGGGCTCCCCCCTAACATCCAATTGGCCACAAACTTCCCATACCGAAGGAGTGACGACAACAATGGTAAGCTGCTATGCGACGGACCCCCTATTACAGCTATATCTCCCCCTATCGTATCACCCCTAATGGACCCTCTATTGTATCACCCCCAACGGACCCCCTATTCCAGCTGTATCGCCAAGTGAAACAACGATGGTATGCAACAGGGTTGTACAGGATGCTGCGTCCTCCGTCGCAGACGCAACGTCAAAGGGTCCGTTGCGTCGCAGGCTATACAATTGGTCTCGGGTAGCAGATCTGGGGGTCCTCCTGAAGTACCCTGGTATGCAAGCTCAAGTGCATCGCCCCATGTCGTGGTGCTGAGCTGCGTGTAATGCAGATTAAACACTCATTGATGCGTCTGCATGTGGCATCACATTTATTCTGACTGGAGTGTGGAGGAGCAGGTGGGGCCATTGCGTGCGTCAACCCATCACTACTAGGTTGTAGGAGTGGCAACGCCATTCAAATTGAATCCTCCGTGTCGCTGGTTTGTTTCGGGAGACCCACCTTTGGGGTGAATTACCTTTCACAAATAAAAAATACAAAGGTCTGCGGCATTTGTGGAATTGTTCGCAACTGCCCTGCGTATAACTGCTCTGAGTATAACCCTCACAACTTGACAGGCGGATATCTCTAGTGGCGTGGGCAGCACTGAGTACAGCTCACCCAGTTGCAAGTTGAAGGCCGTCAGAACATGCATGCCGTATCTGGACATGCATTATTGTCAGAACTAATAGGCTGCTAGTGCTTAAGGACAGCTTGCAAGATGTCCTCAATGCTCCTGCAGCCTAGTGGTTCTGACAATGGCTGCCCCTTCCCTAGATCCTGTTGATGAGCAGACTGTGAATGATGATAAAGCTGGCGACACTTGAAACACTGGAGAGGTGCAAGTTGCCCAAGCTCGGCATGATTACTAGGGCATATCATATGATGTTGACCAAAGGCGAGTATGATATCATACAAATTGCATCATATGATATTTAAATGGTAACTTTTGCCTAGTCAGACTGCCGGCATCATATCATATCACATGATGCCATGATATCATATCGCTGTTCCCTACGTATCTGGCTAAAGTTGCTCACAAGGTTACAGCCACAGTTGCTTCCACCTGCCCTGTGGCGCACCCAACGGTGCAGTACATGTCCACTCAGATGTCAAATGATGGCGAGCCATCAACCAACCACCCTGTACCGTGCGCCATTTGCACGGCTGATGGTGTCCAGCACAATTGCGTCTGGAGCTATGTGTATCTGGACCATTTCCTGACTGCCCATCAACAACATGAAATGTCAGACACAGAAGTGGCCACGTATGCAATCAGCCCTGATGAGGTGAAGAAACTGATCTGCTATGGCAGAAGCAGGATCACTTCTCAGCAACAGGGTACGACATTTTGTCATTTTGGGTAGCGCTTTTGACGCAACAGAAAACGGAGATCTGCGCGCTGCGCCCAGAGGGGGTTGAAAAAATTGTGTCAATCGCTCAGTCGGGCTCCAAAACCTTGCGCGCTAGGGCGCAATAGCCTGCGTCATGTTGTACCCTGCTCAGCAGATGCAGCAAATATACAACGATCTTGAGGCCAAGCCCAAGGGAGCAGGGAAATTCAAAGCGCGCGCTTTTGAGCTTTTGAGCGCTGATTTTTTCACCCCCCAGCGCTTTAAGCGCAGTTTTTTGCAACCCCTTGTGGGCGCTACAAGCAATCTTTGCGTTTTTTGCACCACAAAGCGCAGTTTTTTTGTTTTCAAGTGCGCTAAAGCGCTGGCCAATTTGGCCATTTGAAGTACCCTGCAAGGGAGTTGAGCTCAAGGGTGGCCAGCTACAGTCAAAATTGGGAGCTAAGTACTAGACCCCCGCTGACTGAGATCTCCTGAAGGACCATGTGTGTTACAGCTCTATTCAGGCCTCTCCTGATATGAAGGTTTTGATGCTCAGCTCTGTACCTGATACAGCCCATCTATCCGATATCTATTTGTTGGGAACGGCGGTATGATATCATACAATATCATGTCATCATACAATATCATGTCATCATATGATATCTTATGATACCGGCAGTCTGGCTAGGCTAAAGTTACCATGCACATACAATATCATATGAATATATGATGCATTTTGTATGGTATCATATGATAAAATACTCCCCATCGGTCAACGTCATATGATACGCCGGTCCCTGTCTATTTGTAGATAGATGATAAGGCCATTATAACAACCGCACACGAGCAAGTTGTAGAAGGAATATAACATGGAATTGGTGATGGTGGTGGTGTGTGTGTGTGGTGTGTGCGTGTGTGTGTGTGATTGTGTGGTGTGATGGTGGTGTGTGTGTGTGATTGTATACATTAGTGAAAGTGAGAGAATGGATGTGGGTGTGGGTGCGAGGGCAAGCTAACTTTGCAACCTATTTAGGCCCTACCTTGACAAGGACAAGTCGATACACTGTCTATATACTGCAGCCTTGCTGGGTCAGAATTGTTTTGTTAATCTAGCCCCTCTTGATGGTCTATATTTATCTTGATTTTTCGAGGTTGTCCTAGTCCCTAAAGCCCACTAGGCTAACCCTGGACTGTAACATACTTACATATATATAGGGAACGACAACTAAAATCACTGTTTGAAAAACTAATATTAACTAATATTATTTTAGAGTCACAATAATATTTGGTTTTCAAATAAATTCGAAATTCTGGTGAGATGGCTCATCCGACTAATATTATATAATGATATTTATTCACTAATACTATAGAACATAGCCGACCCCTACGTATACCGGCTGTATTCTAGGCCCACCCCCCTAACTTATGGGGCTCATAACTTTTTTCTACTGTGCCAAATTGAAAATAAGACCACATTCTTGATTCTCTCTACGAGTTCTACACAATTGGACGATGGTGCCTTTTTTGTACAATTTACCCCCCCCCCCCCCCCCCCTGGTCTTTGATGACAATTGATCAGAGCTCTAGCTTCAGCTCGACAGGTTGAATAATCTCAATAAGTGGTAAACAATACCTAGCGAGTGTCAACTACCTATAACTACTGTAGCAGTTCTATATCCACTCCACCACCCTGCCCCACCACCAACCCAACCTAACCCACCTAACCCTAGCTCACCCCATCTCACCCGACTCCTCTCCACCCCACCCCCACCCTCTCCACCCACTGCACCCACCTCACCCCATCCCAACCCAATTCCACCCTATGAAGCTTCACCTGTGGAAAATCCACCACCTGGGACTACTATGGCAGTTTTTAATTCAACCCACCACCCTGCCCCACCACCAACCTATTCTAACCAAACTCACCCGCTACACCTACTGCACCCGCCCCACCCCACTCCATTCCACCCTACCCCAGCCCAATTTCACCCTTTGAAGCTTCACCTTTGGAAAATCCACCACCTGGGTCTACTATAGCAGTTTTAAATCTAACCTACCACTCCCTCCCACCACCCCAACCCACTACCCCAACCTTCCACTGACCTCACCCACTCACCCCGCCCCACTCCACCTCTTCTAACTTTAGCCCCTTAAGCTTCACCTTTGGAAAATACAACACCTGGGACTACTATAGCAACATTAAATCCAACCCACCACTCCCACCCACCACCCCAACCCACTACCCCAACCTTCCACTGAGCCCACCCCACCCAACTCACCCCGCCCCACCCAACTTTAGCCCCTGAAGCTTCACCTGTACAAACTCCTCCAGCTGGGAGTCCAGGGGGGTAGGCCTAGAGCCACGCCGTGTTGTTCGTCTAGTGCCACTGTCATCCGCCCCCAGGTTGAATGGGGCATCCTAGCTGGCATGCACTTCATCGCTGTTGTCTGGCCCTTCGGCCCCCTTCCAGGCTGGACTGATGCAAGGGTTCTCCATCGCCTGCCCGCCTGAGCCCATCTGGGCGGTTTTGTGCAGCAGCAGCTGAATTTTTTTTTTGCTGCTGCTGATGATGATGATGATGATGATGATGATGATGCTGCTGATGCTGATGATGATGATGATGATGATGATGATGATGCTGATGATGCTGCTGCTGATGATGCTGCTGCTGATGATTACATTACATTACATGTTAAAGTCTACTTGACACCGCGAGGGTGTATGAGACTCTGTGCTTTAAACAAAAAGAAAAAGCACCCACAAAGCAAAAAACCCCATTACATCAGGGGTGTGTCGAGGACAAACAAACCAAACTCCCAACCACCGTTTTGGTGGCGTAGGTATTAAACCCCTTAGAGCAGGACCCAGATCTCAACCACTTACAGTGGCGGAGGTAAGAAGCTAACAAATGAGAAGTCTCAAGAAGAAAAAAAAGGGATAATAAATTACGGTGCCACTAAGCAGTCCAGGGCTTCCTGTCTTGCTCTTCTACAAGTAGAAAGATAGTCGGCTAGGTTGCTCCAAAAAGACTTAGTGCCATTTCCATTCATAAAGGTTCTGAATGTGGAATCACAGAATTCCACATTCCATACGGTTAAGTCGGTATCCTCATGGACATGCCTATAAATATCTGTAAACAGATTCTGGTGCTGATGATGATGCTGCTGCTGATGCTGAGGATGATGCTGCTGCTGATGCTGATGATGATGCTGCTGATGATGAGGATGATGATGATGCTGATGATGATGCTGCTGATGATGATGATGATGATGATGATGATGATGATGATGATGATGCTGATGATGATGCTGCTGCTGATGCTGAGGATGATGCTGATGATGATGATGCTGATGATGATGCTGATGATGATGATGCTGATGATGATGCTGATGATGATGATGCTGATGATGATGATGATGCTGATGATGATGATGATGATGATGATGATGCTGATGATGCTGATGATGATGATGATGATGATGCTGATGATGCTGATGATGATGCTGATGATGATGCTGATGATGATGCTGCTGATGCTGATGCTGATGCTGATGCTGATGCTGATGCTGCTGCTGCAACTGCTGATGCTGATGCTGATGCTGATGCTGATGCTGATGATGCTGATGCTGATGATGCTGATGCTGATGCTGCTGATGCTGCTAGATGTTCAGTGGGGTGGGGGGTGGGGTGGGCAGCTGTGCTTCAGTGCACCTATGGTTCAGTGGGGGGGGGGGGGGGGGGGGGGGCAGCTGTGCTTCAGTGCACCTGTGGTTCAGTGGGGTTAGGGGAGGGGTTGGGGGGGCAGCTGAGGTTCAGTGTGGGGGGGGGGGGGGGGGGGCAACTGTGGTTCAGTGGGGGGGGGGGATGGGGGGGGCACCTGAGGTTCAGTGCACGTGTGGTTCAGTGTAGGGGTGTGTGGGGCAGCTGAGTTTCAGTGCACCTGTGGTTCAGTGGGTGGGGGGGGCAGCTGAGGTTCAGTGCACATGTGGTTCAGTGGGGTTGGGGGGGGGGGCAGCTGTGCTTCAGTGCACCTGTGGTTCAGTAGGGGGGGGGGGGGGGGGGGGGAGGGGGGGCAGCTGAGGTTCAGTGGGTGGGGGGGGGTGGGAGCTGAGGTTCAGTGCACATGTGGTTCAGTGGGGGGGGGGGGGGGGGGGCAACTGTGGTTCAGTGGGGTGGGGTGTGGGGTGGGCAGCTGTGCTTCAGTGCACCTATGGTTCAGTGGGGGGGGGGGGGGGGGGGGGGGGGGCAGCTTTGGTTCAGTGCACATGTGGCTTAGTGGGGGGGGGGGGGGGGGGGGGGGGGGGGGCAGCTGTGATTCAGGGGGCCTGCATAAATGCAGCAAATAACAGCCTAGAATAAAATGCCATGCTTCATACTAGCCCCGTTACACTCACCTATTATCGGCCTCCAATTTTGCAAGGGACATGCTTATGACTTGTTTGATCTAGCTTATAAACTACTACAGTCCATGGACTACCAGCAAAACCAATTATATCTACGTTCGGGGGAGTAGACTTGAACCTTCTGGATTTTTGACTTGTATGAACAGAAGTCTGTACATTATCATTCTTGAACTTTCACTTGGTTACATGGCTCCAGACTGCAATTTGGTTGCTCGCCGTCAGCGGCATTAAAAACAAACTTAAAAGTTGGTAAAGATGAATACGTTACCAAAACAATTAATCTACCGGTATTACTTGTAGCATTCATATCGATGGAGACAGATTCCCTTGTGCTATATGTAGCAGCTTCTAGTCAGCTCCCTTTCCCAGTCCTTGACCGTAGCCTGGAGCTAGCTAATGAGTCTGAATGTTGACATGATAGGCACTCCACTACAGCTGCAACCTTCGGGGTTGGCCCAGTGGCAGGCTAATGGAGCTGGCAAGAAACTGCAACAAGTATCCAAACAATGGAACATTGGAAAGAGACTAGGCCCAATCTTTTCTGATATTCTAGGATAAACAAGGGTAACTTCGCATGGCCTTCCACTTCTGGATTTCACATTAGATAATGTTGAGATCGACAAGAACCATTTTGCTATCAGATTGGGAATCAGGTTTTTGATTATTTCCTCTCGAGGGAAACTCCGAGAGAAAGTCCGACAGTAAGATTTAAGGCTACATGTATTCAACGTACGTTAAGTTCAAGCTGTATACTTAAATCAGCTATGCAACCTCCCTTCTGCAATTTAGTTAATAGCAAGGACCGACTATAAATAAACCAGAATGCAAACTGTATTTAACGGCTAAACCTTTCGTCATATAGTACTTGGACACGACAGAGACAAAAGGAGACAGAGATTAGAAAGAGAGACGAAGCAAGCCTGGCGTATTTACATCGTGAAATTTCAATGTATGGTACACAGTTATAATTAAATATGATAACATTTATCCTATATGGTAGGGTTACCAACTAAGGCTAGAAGGACATAGCAAGCATCGAATGCTCAATATAATTTGGGATTAAGCATGGGCTGAGTCTCTGGGTGGTTTTAGAAACACTTCATGGCATAGTTAGTTAGCCCAGGTTGGAGTTAATATAATTGGGCACATGGCAGCATGTGAGGCCCCGGCGACTGATAGCGCTTGGGGTACGCGGGCTCCAGCCCTGAGCACCCGCACTGCATGCGTGTGGCAAAAGCATTCGCCTGAGACGCTACCGCACTGTGGGCGGACTTCGAGTGCGTTAAGTTGCGCCAGGAGCACCGCCCTCTGAGCGGCGAGGGCACCATGGTCTACATCAAGATCGCCGAGGGGGAAAGCCATAATGCCTGCAGGATTGCTTGGGGGATTGATTGGGGGCCGCGAGTTAGATGCATGCATGCATTGACAGAACGGCTACGGGGCAGCGCAATGAGGAGGAAAGTTAGATGCATGCATGCATGCATGCATGTATTGATAGGACGGCTGCGAGGCAGCGTAATGAGGAGGAAAGCGCCAGGGCGCATTTGTCTTTACATGCACGAACATTGGGAGAACGGTTCAGAAGCAACGCGATGAGCAGGAAATAGCCGGGAAAGAGCGCATATTTCTTCGCATGCAACAATACAACTCGCAAAGTCACTTAACGGCCTGGCGAATCGACCGCATCGCGCACTTGCCATTGCCTTGTTCAAAATGTCCAGAAGCAGAAACGGGTGAACAAGTGTAAAAGCTTCTCCCCTAGAATAGGCCCCAACCCCCCCCTCCGACGCCTTAAATTCCCGTGACCCTAATGCGCTTTTTTCAGTTGCTGGAGCATTTGTTGGGAAAGGAACCTGCACAGTTTCTCACTCTATCGTCGACCGGCGCTTCTGAGTTCGTCCGAGCTGTCTACTTGTACCGCAGGGCGGGCGGAGGCCCCTCGCCCCCCGGGGAGCAGGAGTCCGGAGGGAGGAGTCCGGACGCGATGGGGGGGCGGCGTCCCACAGTCCGGCCCCTTTGTAGATCCTGGCATTTGGGCGAAGTGCCAGCTCAACAGAGCGAAAGCGCCAGTCAGCACCCAATTCGCAACCCAACCCAACCCAACCAGCACCTACCCTCACTAATCAGTGAATCGTCGGGTCGAGGAACAATAAATGCCAGCTGAGATTTTCATTCCTTCGACTTCTTCATCTCACCCCCATTGGACAGCTTCCTCGCCGTCCTCGCCGACTTGGCGTACTGCTTGTAGAGTTTTACAGTTATTTAGGCCTCTTTTCTCGCTCGATTTTTTCCGAAAAGGTGGCGAATCTATGAGGTCTGGGTAATCCCTTCCACCCGTAGCTACCCCGCCATAAGACTGCCAGGTTGTCGCTTCGCCCTGCGAGTTTTATTCGGATTCCATGCCTCGGAAATCTCAGATACTCCCCTAAAATCCTTTAAGACAAGCTGTCTCAACTACTCTTCTTAAGCTTGATCAGACTGCAGCCCAGCGGCGGTTCGCACAGATACAAGACAAGCAATGAACATCTGTAATCTGTGTGGTGCACCAGCTAACAAGCGCTGCGCAGCCTGCGGCACAAAATATTACTGCTCCGCTGCTCACCAGAAGGCAGATTGGAAGGCAGGCCATAAGAAAGCTTGTGGCCTTCTGCAAACGAAGGAGGGCAAGAAATCGGAGAGCGACATCGGAGAGGGTGAGAACCTTGAGCTTGAACTTGAACTTGGTTACTCTAGCCAACAAATTGGCTACTCGCCATCTTTGGCAGTAACGTTAACAATTCAAACATAGGGAGAGGGCGAGTTCCCTGTGTAGATATAGAGTGGGGAACACCAGTTGTTTTGGCATATTGATTCCAGACTATGTCGTCCTGCTTTCACGACTCTAATTTTCCGCGTCCCTTACTCGCTTGTGACACATTCAGGACTTTCTGGCTCTGTGGCTGCTCTCTCTGATCTTCTGCCGGAAGTCGTAGAAGGTATCGTGTTGCGCGCCCTGCGTCTGGAGGTCCCGGCACGGGACATATCCGCTGTCTGCCACCTCTGGCACTCGGTCGTGGTGCGCCATCTTGCCGAGGTGCTGATCCTTAACGACAATGGCAACATGGTCTGTGTCCTCCGTCGTGCTCTGAAGCATAACAAGTTAGATGTGGCACTTGATCTAGTTTCCAGGACAAGATCCTTGGACGAGTCTGAAGAAGCTCTGGTGTTGCTGGCCCAGAGTGGGCAAGCAGACTTGGTCAGATGTCTGCTACATGCCCCTCAGCATGCTGCACATGCAGACTTCCGAGATGGTCAGGCCCTTTTGCTAGCAGCAAACAGTGGCCATGAAGAAATAGTGCGCATGCTTCTTGATGACCCGCATCATGCTGCACATGCAGACTGCCAAGGTGGACAGGCCCTTGTGGTAGCAGCACACAAAGGCCACAAAGAAGTAGTATGCATGCTTCTTGATGCGCCAGACCATGCTGCCCATGCAGACTGCAAAGGTGGAAAGGCACTCATGCTAGCAGCACAGGAGGGTCATGCTGAGGTAGTGCAGATGCTGCTAGATGCTCCACAGCATGCTGCACATGCAGACTGCCAAGATGGACAGGCCCTTATGCTAGCTGCTAAGATGGGCCACAAAGAAGTAGTGCAGGTGCTGCTAGATGTTCCTCAACACGCTGCCCATGCTGACTGGCAAGGTGGCTTGGCACTTCTGATAGCTTCAAAACATGGCAACAGTGAGATAGTGCAAATGCTACTAGATGCTCCACAGCATGCTGCCCATGCAGACCTCCAAGATGGACAGGCCCTTGTGCTAGCAGCAAAGGAGGGCCACAAAAAAGTAGTGCGCATGCTTCTTGATCACCCGCGTCATGCTGCACATGCAGACTGCCAGGATGGTCAGGCACTTCTGATAGCAGCAAACAGTGGCCACACAGAAGTAGTACGCATGCTGCTGGACGCCCCGCATCATGCTGCACATGCAGACTGCCAAGATGGAGAGGCACTTATGATAGCAGCACAGAAGGGCAAGGTCGAGGTAGTGCGCATGCTGCTAGACGCTCCACATCATGCTGCTCACGCAGATTGCCGAAATGGACATGCCCTTGTGCAAGCAGCAGTGGCGAGCCACATAGAAATAGTGCGTATGCTGCTAGATGCCCCTCAGCATGCTGCCCGAGCTGACTGCCAAGACGGAATGGCACTTTTGCTAGCAGTACAGAAGGGCAACAGTGAGGTAGTGCAGATGCTGCTGGATACTCCAGATCATGCTGCTTATGCAGACTGCCAGGGTGGCATGGCTTTTCGGATAGCTTCAAAACATGGCGACATAGAAGTGCAGCGCTTGCTGTCAAGAAAATCAAATCTATCTCACACTGGTTGGTTTACGGATAGCTTCAAAACATGGCATTATTGAAGAGCAGCGATCGCTATCAAGAAAATCAAATCAAGCTCAGACTGGTTGCTTTTTCGGATAGCTTCAAAACATGGTATCATTGAAGAGCAGCTATTGTTATCAAGAAAATCAAATCTATCTTAGACTGGTTGGTTATTCGGATAGCTTCAGAACATGGCATTATTGAAGTGCTGCGCTAGTTATCAAGAAAATCAAATCGAGCTTAGACTGGTTGGTTATTCAGATAGCTTCAAAGCATGGCATCATTGAAGTGCTGCGCTAGTTATCAAGAAAATCAAATCGAGCTCAGACTGGTCGGTTTTTCAGATGGCTTCAAAGCATGGTATCATTGAAGTGCACTGCTTTTTATCAAGAAAATCAAATCGTGCTTAGACTGATTGGTTCGGTAGAATCCCCTAGCCTGACAGGTCTGTGGTTAGAGCCTGTGGCTAGGCTCGCAATTTCATACCTGCCGCCTTGGAAGGGGTTGGGAACTTCCATCCGTGCTGTCGTGTGGTAGTCTGAGCTCAGGTGCAGTACCGGTAGGTCTGCAAAATCGAAACCCACAGTAACTGACCCCAGTGCAAGCAAGCAGGAAGGTTCCTTTTAAACTCACGCCCCGTGGCAAGGCGTACATTTTGACGGAGCCCCCTCTTCAAAGGGGCGGGAGCCCCCAGGGTTACCCATGTGTCTGTCTATGTGACCGTCTGACTGTCTGACCATCTGACCGAGACAAAGTCTGACACGTCAGCCAACGGTCTCATAACAAACTGGCTTCCGTTGCCACCTGTCGCTCCGCTGAGAACACTCTAGTCAATTTGTAGCGTCGCTTGCGACGCAGCATAGAACTTGTCAATTTTGCAGCGCTTGTTGAGTAGTAGATGAGGGGCAAGCAGGTACATGAGGTGGATTGGAGGGTTTTCTGGCCATAGGTGGTGACGGGGAAGGGCATACATTAATATTGGCCTAGGGCATCTGGAGCAGCATACCATCCGAGTGGTATGGCCTTGCCGCATGTATCACCCTTGTGGCGAATTTCCTGCCATCACCTCCTTACCTTGCCAGCTTCCTGGGTTTGAGTATCTTGACCACCAAGAGCATCACACAAGCTGATGTTGAGGGTTGCTGCCTTGCTGCATTGTCCTTTACTTATGTCACCCCGATCACAGCTTTCCTGCCTCTGCCTCCTAACTCAGTCAGCCTCCTGACCTCGAGCGTCTGGAACAACTCACGATCTGATTATTTATCTGGCTGCCCACTCGGTAATCAGAAGCATAAGGAAGAGCTGGTGACCAGGGTTCTCTGTTATCTGAAGCACAAGGAAGATATGGTGGGACCTTAGAGCTGGTGGGACCTGGGTTATCTGTTATCTGAAGCACAAGGAAGAGCTGGTGACCAAGGTTGTTTAGGACGCTGCGTCCTCCGTCGCAGACGCAACGTCGAAGGTTCCGATGGGTCGCAGGCTGCAACGTGGGGAGGGCTGTTGACCAGAAGGAAGGGACCGCTGCGTCGTAGGCAGCAGGCTATCTATACAATTGGTTGCGTCTCAGGCAGCAGAGCTGGGGGTCCTCCTGAAGTACCCTGCTGGTGACACCACATGCTTTGAACTAACCTGGGGCTGATCACCACCTGCAGGAGTAGAAAACCTGTGCAGTACAAACACAACTACACCACACTCCTGAATACAGAATGCGCTTTGATCTTCTCTTGAGGTAGGTTCTGGTTAAATCCCGTTTTTTTGTTGTGAAAGGAATTTCACCCCAGGAGGTGGGTCTCCCGACACAAACCAGCGAAACCAAAGATCCATTTTGAATGGCGTTGCCACTCCTACAAAAGAGTAGGCGCACTTAGGGTGGACTCCCTTTTAGGCTATCTGGCTACACCAAGGACGAAGCGCTCATCGCCATCGTCTTAGCCTCTCATGTTACATGTTTGCTACAGATCATGTGGTAACTCATGGGCTTGCCTACTAGCCACTCAGGAAATGTAGATGAACGACCCTGGTCACCACTAGGAGTCACTAGAGAGTTACTAAGTAGTTTGGTTTTGGTAAAAACAAACTTTCAAACCCTTTAGGATAGGCTGCTCGCCGTCTGCAGGCAGAGTTAACTAGGGCAGTATAAACTCTACACCACCACACTCTTGAGTACAGAATGCAAACAAAAAGATTTAGTTTCATGATGCAGCGCTGCATAGCTATAAGCTTGTTGACTGTCGGGGCATACAGCATGAACACCAGTAGCCCACTGTATTGCTTTTTGGCAAAGCGTAGCTGCTGCTTGGCAACTCCGTGAGCCAGCCGTTGGGCAAAGCCCCAATATTTGAGTAGTGCTGGACAGCTAAATAGCTGATGATGTAAGGTTCACTGTTTGTTTTGGGGGCTACGCACAGCAGCTTCCAAGCAGCTCCATAAGCCAGCCACTGGGTGTAGCCAAAAGCCTTTAGCTGCATTGGAAAGTCCCTGATGTCAGTATTCAGACACACTGGCTAGCTTAACCAAGCACAAAGCGAACAATGACTAGGTTGCTTAGTGTTTGGCTTCGTTTGATTCCATGGTCTATCTGCCGCCAGGCTGCTCTTTGGGTTTGGCTGAATAGCGAACTGGGGGATCTGCCTAGAAGCAGCTGAGTGTACTGGAAAAGAAGAGCAGTGCGGTAGTAGTTGGGTCTCCCCTAGACAGTTTTTGAACTTGGGGAGATACTGCTTTCTATGTTAAGAGTTCTCACCTCTTGAACATTATAAGCTGCAAAGCCAACTGAGACTGTATGTATGTCACAGTCCAAGGGTAGGCCAAATACGCTCGAGGGACCACTTGCCCAACCGTGAATGGAAGGGCTTGAAAAGAAAAAGCATTGATGAACTGAGCCCCAAACAATCGTTTTACCCACAGGGGCCCTGAATTCGTGCTACAGAGATCATTTAATTCTGCAAGGCTAACTTAGATTGTATGTATGATACCGTCCAGGGTTGTCCAAATGATAAAGGAGAGGGGTCACTTAGCCCACTCCAGTTGCCAGTGCAGTTGTTAGACGGCTGCCCCGTTGGTCAGGTAATTGATGATGGTGTCCTTAGCGTGTGTTGAGGTTTCCAGGAATGTAAGTGTATGTGAATCGGCATGTTTGATGTGCAATAAAGAGGTGAATCGTGCATCTTCCTAGTTTACCCATGCATGCATCAAAATATCGGAGGAAGTATATACTTGCTTATATAAGATGCTTTGAATTTGATTATCATTGTTACAAACTGCCTAAGACTGTTAGCAGCCTATTTGCTGGCTGTAGTCAGAATAAAGTTCAATTGATTACATGAATGACGTGGTTTTTCATACGTATATCAAATCCGCACCTGATATTTTGATAAGATGCTTTGGTTTCAATTTTAATATGTTACTGCCGAAGACGGCGATCAGCCTTCAACCAGCCATGGAACCAGCCATGGAACCAAGTTCAAGTTCCATACCAAGTTCAAGCCTTCAACCAGCCATGGAACCAAGTTCAAGTTCCATACCAGAGCTTTTCTTTTCGGCAACGAGCAGCACTGGGCTAAGCCCGAAGATTTAAACTGTGTCGGGAAGATGATTCTGCCAGCTTCCAAATGCACTGCGTTTGTTATATGTTTGGCTGGCTGAATGGGTAGCAAGCTATGGGAGCTGCCTAGAAGCTGCTGCTGGTAGCTGAGAAGAGAAGCTTTTGAAGTCGGTAGCGTATACTGTAGACTCAAACTCGTTTACAGAGGAAGATGGCATTAAGCGCAATAGCGCAGTAGATTTCGAAGATGGCAAGCAGTACAATCTAGTACTGCATAGCGGCGCACGTGGCCATAGCTGCCTTCAGTGCTGTGCTGTAGGTGGTACAGGGCCCTAAGTGGACGGAGACCTATGCGCTCTCTGCCTACTCTAGATACGACCTATTAGGCGTACTATGACAGAAGCTGTGTCCATACCTGTCTAGGAGGAGGTGAATTAAAGATAACTTGAATTTGGTTACATAGCTTCAGCCAGCAATTTGGCTGCTAGCCGCCTTTGGCAGTAAAAACAATTGTAAGTAGGAAAATGTCAACGCGAACAACCCAATCGCAGCCTTAGTAGGCACCTGCTCAGTCCGTGAGGAGTGGCCGCTGTTTGTCAATAATTGTACCGTTTGAAGGGACGGCGAGCAGCCACTAAGGTAAGTCGAACAAGAGGTCAAATCAGGGCTGCGGGCAGGTCAGGGACAGGTTTTGTTTTTAACTAACAAAGAAAGGAAACAGTGCATTTACGTAGGATCATGGTGCCATATACCGGTAGTAGCCTTTGGGGTGCTACTACCAGCGTTTTTGCTCTCTTAGTGGCTCTCTTAACAGCTGTATAAAGCAGTTCAGGATGAAGGGAAGGCCGTGAGGATCTGCCTAAAAGATGCTAATAAAATCCTTGCAAAAGAGTAAAAATACTTTCACAACAGCGCACGAGGGGGAGGGGGGCAGGGGGCAAGAACAAAAAGTGCCAGACCCCATCATGAAAAAGTATTGACAAGCCTGGAAAACGCCTAATTGTGTGAAATGTCAGTTTCCCCCCTGAACACCCATCCCCAAGTCAGGAGGCCCATCAAATGTTGATACTAAAATAAATTGATAAATACTACCACATTCTTGATCCTCTATTTCTCTCTTTAAGAGCTCAAAGCAATTGGGTAATGGGGTGGTTCTGATTGCATCTGCCCCCCACTCGGGCGTACCATTTATTTCATGTATGACGTCTCAAAACGTAGATGGCTGGGGTTATGAAGTACTCTTGAACGAACCTGATCACAAGATGCCAGCGTTGCCGAACAGCTGATTACGGCATGCCGCCTTCCAGGTAAGCTAGGCTGCTTGCGTTTTATATTGCTGCCGCTAGCTGAATGGTATGACGCAACGATTGGCGAGCACGACGACAAGGCAGGGCCGCAGGCAATTCAGCATACCCCGGATCAGCAGACCCGCCCACCGATTCGCCCACCAATACTCCTAGCTGGAGCGTCGGATCAGCAGGACCCTTCACAAAATCCCAAAATCGCCCCCAGGCCTATATAAACTCCCCTCGGACTTAAACAAGAAACCTAAATCTCAATTATCCCTCCCGATCCGTTCACTTTATCAAAATGGCCCCCATGACTACAGCCAATAAGGCTCCCGTAGCTAAGAAGCCTGCGCCCAAGAAGCCTGCTGGAGTCGAGAAGCCTGCCGCTGCAAAGAAGCCCGCTGCAGCCAAGAAGACCCTTGCGGCCAAGAAACCTGCTGCCGCGAAAAAGCCAGCAGCTGCGAAGAAGCCTGCTGCGGCTAAGAAGCCTGCCGCGGCTAGGAAGCCTGCCGCTAAGGAGGCAGTGCCCTCCAAGGCGAAGTCCCCTGCCAAGAAGGCTGTTGCTTCCCCTGCCAAGGCTAAGTCACCTGCTAAGAAGGCTGCTGCTCCTAAGAAGGCTGCTGCCCCCAAGGCGAAGGTTGCGCCCAAGAAGCCCGCTGGTGTGAAGAAGTCCCCTGCCAAGGCTGTTCCCAAGGCCAAGGCTGCCAAGAAGTAAACGACGAGCGTCGCCGCGATCGATGTGTCGCTGCAGCTTTCGTTAACTTTTCAATCGGTGTTTTTTAACACCACCTTCAAAACTTGACCTTCTTTCCGTAGCCTTAGCTTCCATTACCGTTACTGTCTACGCGACCTCAACTTTGAACGCCGGACTTGGTAACATGGCCCCAGCCTGCTAGACGTCTTCTGCAGTGACATCAACGTTCGAAACAGTATTCGCCTCCAGTGATGGGCCGAGTTTGATTATGCGGTTAAGCGATTTTTCACATGACCAAAATCCCACCGCCGGTTTTCGAGGAGGAGAGGACCTTCTCAGCCATGAACTTCATCAAGGATCTGATCATTTGACGAGAAATCGGCTGGATGAGGAGAACCTCAATTGCGATGTGCGTACTTTCGTCATACGCCGCATGTCTCCCTTAGGGGTAGGTCACACTGCTTTTGGTCCGGCCGATTTGGGTCGATTTAACCTATCACCAAAATCGTAGTGGTCACACTACAACATTGACCAAGATCGATTTTGGTCAGGACCAAAATCGGACCAAAAGCTAAAGCTAAATCGACCAAAAGCAAAAGCGGGGGGGGGCATTTGCCTCGATTTAGCTTTGGGTCCGGATTGTTTTCTGGAACTTTATATTGTTTTATGTTATTATCTTTTACGTATCTTCGTTGTTTCACTCATACCTTTTCTTATCCAATTCTTCATTATTGTTGCTTCTAGTTTTCAAAATTTTCAGAGGGTGTGGCACAGTCGCAAGCTGATATTGTGTTGAGATATGGCCCCAATAGCTGCAAATGAGAAGGAACGTGTTACATAAATTGTATAAAAAATACGAAATCATCCAACTCTCTCTCGCTTTTGGGGATGTCTCTTCAGCCTATTGGGCTTGCACATGATCATTACTTTATTAGGGGTGTGCTGCCAAGCAACTGCCTACTAAGCTTTTTCAATGCTTTTTCTTTCAGCACTTCTTGTCACGGTTGGACAAGTCTGTCAGCCTATTTAGCTTACCCCTGGACTGTCACACACTGACCTAGACATGTCATAGGCTGACCCCTGGACTGGCACTAACTAACCTAGAAACCGGGGCCTGGGCAGCCTAGGTTTCTAGGTAAGTTTCTAGTTAAGTTTCTAGGTCAGAACGAGGATGGTGCCTGCTATCCCTCAAATCCGAGTGGGCCATGAAGAAGGTTTCCCAACTGTGCGTGTGTGTAGGTTACGGGCTCAACCCCGAGCACCCTCTCCATGTAGGAAGCTAGCAAGTTCCTCTTGTGACCAGATGCACCCATGGTGCCTGGTTACCAATTGACTGTGTTGATATCAGAGGGAACAACAGGTTCCATCTGCATGTCTTGAGGATAAGGATGCCTGCGCTCCAAGAAGTTGTGCAAGGCACAGCATATCCGAGAAACCTTGACCGCAGTGACAGGGTTTCGAAGACGTGTAATGTACAGTAGCCTAAATCGACCCTTCAGTCTACCGAATGGACACTCAACAACCCGCCTTGTTCTAATCAAAGCATAGTTGAAGTTAAACTGGGCAGGAGTAGGGTTGCCCACCTCATAACACTTCATGAGGTGCTCTGTCAACTTAAAGGCACCCTCGCCAACTAAATACGGCATTACTTCCACCCCATCAATATGTCGAGGCTGTGACACTTGGGGCATGGCCAAGTACTCCTGGATTCTCAGGCCTAGACCACTCCTATTAAAGCAAGCAGCATTCCCTGCACTCCATGCCTCACCCAGTCGCAAGTACGTGAATAGTCCAGCTGCATCAACACATGCAAACAGAAGGATGGCGTGATATTCTTTGTTCATTAGATGTTCCCAGCAAGCGAATTGTTACATTATTCCCCAATTGAACTTTGCTACATCCCTCTAGCAAGAAACTTTGATTTCTTTTCTTACTATTATTAATTGACGGCTTGGTCATATGATTTTAACAGAGGTTGTAACAGAGGTTCCCAAATCTGTATTGTGTCCACTATCCAGTCTCCCTACTTGCAGCTCCCTGTAGCTCCATCCCTGCTGCGGGCAGCTCCCAGCTCCCAGCTCCCTGCAGGTCCTCCAGGTCCCAGCACCTTGCAGGTCCTGCAGGTCCTGCAAAACAAAAACGCACCAATTAAAAAACTGGTGCGAACGCACTTTTGCAAAGGCAAGTGCGTTTTTTTGACAGTGCACATTTCAAATGTAGTACCCTGCCCTGGTACAAAGCTGATCCTAGCTGAATGCCACGATACGAAGATTGAGGTGAGCGATGATAAGGAAGATGTTTCTGGTTTCCGTGGATCTCGCACAGGGGGTTGAATGTTGGCTGCAATGTGCAGACGTTTAGACGCCTAACCTGGCGTATAGAACCTTGTCACAATTATTCTCCTAAGGAAGATGCTGAGACATAAACGCTTTACAAAGTGATACATACTGGATTGAAAAAATAAGGGGGTAAAGATAGAAGCTGTGTTGGCTTCTAGCTGAATGATGTGGCAATCAGAAGGAAGATCACTGCAACAAGGGAAATTGGGAGACAACAGTTCTACGCACCAGGTCATACTGAATAAAAAAACAGGGGGATACGGTATATAGGAGTTGTGTTGACTGCAAAAACGAGCTCGGGATTGGTTGGTTGGTTGCCTATTAACAGCTTTGGCTGACAGGTTGGGTTTTGAACCCGTTGCTAGGTTGACGATTTCTGACCTGCCGCCTTGAAACAGGCCAAGGTGCTGCCACGCTGTCTGAGTCTGAGCTCAGGCACAGTGGCAGTCTGCGAAAGTAAAACCCACAGCAAACTTCCCCAGTGCAAGCAAACGGGGAGGTTCCTTCAACTTCACGCCACATGGCAATGCGTAACACATTTCATTTTGGTATTGCCTGCTAACTGAATGCTATGACACTAAGAATGAGTAGCACGACAACAAGGAAGATGATGAGACACAGCTGTTTCGTGCCTCCAGAGCGTTTCAGAATATCCTGCATCCTCTTTTGAGTCACACGCAGACGTGTCTGGGTCACGTCCATGTCCTCCCCCAGGTCTCCAAGCAATCGCTCCTGCAGTGTGTGTGTGGTGGTGTGGTGGTGGTGGGGGGGGGGGGGGGGGGGGGATTGGTTAATCGGGTTCTCTTTTTGTCGGGGGCATGGTTTGGTTTGGCTCGGTAAATAATGGTTTGGTTTGATTTGGGATGGTTGAATCACACACAGCCGTGTCTGGGTCACAGCACATCACGTCATGTCCTCTCCTAGGTCTCCAAGCAATCGCTCTTGCAGGGGTTAGGGGATTGGGTTGGGTTACATGTTGTTTATGTCGGGGGTTTGATCTGGCTTGGGATGGTGTTTGGATTGGGATGCTAAAATAGTTTTGTTTGGGATGGGTTGGTTTGATTTGGGATGGGTGAGTCACACACAGCCGTGTCTGGGTCACGTCCATGTCCTCTCCTAGATCTCCAAGCGATCACACCTGCATGGGGTGGGGGATTGGGTTGGTTAATATTTAGTTTCTGTTGGGGGTTTGATTTGGCTTGGTTTTTCTGGCTTGGGATGCTTTGTTTTGGATGCTTTGGTTTGGGATGATGAACTAGTATTGTTTGGGATGGGTCGGTTTGATTTTGGATGGGTGAAGTCACGCACAGCAGTGTCAGGGTCTGTGTCTGTGTCTGGGTGCCGTCCATATCTGCTTGAAGGTCTCCAAGCCATCGCTCCTGCAGTATGGGTGTGTGCGTGTGTGTGTGTGTGGGTGGTGGTGGGGGGGTGAGGGGGTGAGGAGGTGGGGGTTGGGGGGGGGGGGGGTGATTTGGTTGGTTGGGTTCTGTTTTTTGTCGGGGGCTTGGTTTGGTTTGGCTTGTTCAATAATAGTTTGGTTTGATTTGGGACAGTTGAATTACACGCAGCCGTGTCTGGGACACATCTCGTCACATCATGTCCTCTCCTAGGTCTCCAAGAAATCGTCCCTGCAGGGGGTGGGGGATTGGGATCGGTCATATTTTGTTTCTGTTGGGGGGTTGATTTGGTTTGGTTTGATCTGGCTTGGGATGGTTTGGTTTGGGATGCTAAAATAGTATTGTTTGGGATGGGTTGGTTTGATTTGGGATGGGTGAGTCACGCAGCAGTGTCTGTCCATCTTGTCTCCCATCTCCTCTTCTATGGCGCTACCCATATAACCATATTTAGGGGGGGGGAGGGTAAAAAAAAGACACACGAGCAATAGGGCGCATCTAGTCTCCCATCTCCTCTCCTATGGCACTACCCACATTTAGAGATCGGCATATCATATGATGTTGACCATAGGCGAGTATGATATATTATGATATCATACAAATCGCATCATAAGATGTTGTCTATATATGGTAACTTTATCCTAGTCACACTACTGGCATCATATGATATCGTATGATATCATACTGCCGTTCCCTACCCATATTTAGTGGTGGGGGGAGGTAAAACAAGGTACACGAGCAAGAGGGCGTATCTAGTCTACCACCTCCTCTCTTATGGCGCTACCCATATTTATTGTGTGGTGTGTGTGTGTGCGTGTGTGGTGATGGTGGTGGTGGTGGTGGGTAAAACAAGGTACACGAGCAAGAGGGCATATCTAGTCTACCACCTCCTCTCCTATGGCTCTGCCCATATTTAGTGTGTGTGTGTGTGCAGGGGTGGGGGGTGGGATGGGGGTGGGGGGGGGGGAGGGGTCAAACAAGGTACACGAGCAAGAGAGGCGCACCTGGTCCCCCATCTCCCCTCCTATAGCTCTGCCCATGTTTTGTATGTGGGTGTGGGTGTGGGTGTGTGGGGGGGGGGATGGGTCAAACAAGGTATACGAGCAAGAGGGCGCACCTGGTCTCCCATCTCCTCTCCTATGGCCCTACCCATGTTTCCAATGCGCCCCACTGCAGCCTCAATATCATCTAGTGTCCGGTCTTGGTTCCTGCTCATGCGGGTAGTGGTGAAAATATGTAGTGATCAATATATATAATGATAGATGTACATTGTGATGAATAAATAAATAAATTGTGATCAACAGGTATATATGTATGTACATGGTGTACATTAATAAAGGTATCTATTGATCAACAGATAGTGATCAATATATCATCTAGTGTCCGGTCTTGGTTTCTGCTCATGCGGGTAGTGGTGAAAATATGAAGTGATAGATAGATATAATGATAAATGTATATCGTGATAAATAAATATATAAATGTCCATTTATATATGTATGTATGGACCTGTGTACATTGATACAGATGTATATTGATCAATAGATAGTGATCAATATATCATATAGTGTCCGGTCTTGGTTCCTGCTTGTGCAGTTAGTGGTGAAAATATGAAGTTATCAATACATATACTGATAAATGTACATCGTGATGAATAAATAAATAGTGATCAATAGGTATATATGTATGCATGTGCATCATGTACAATAATACATATGTATGTTTATATATTGATCAATAGAAAGTGATCAATACATCATCTAGTGTCCGGTCTTGGTTCCTGATCATGCCAGTAGTGATAAAATAAAAATAGCGATCCATATATGATCTAGTGTTTGGTCTTGTTGCCTGCTCATGCGAGGAGTGATTCAAATATATAATGATACATACAATTCCCCTCGTTTTGCATGAAACTTCCACAACTCCAACTCCCATCTGAATCGAACACCATATTGAACATGCGGTCCAAAATCTGTCTCTCTGCCCCCCCCCTGGATACATATGTGATAAATACCTGTATCATATACAATGATACAAATATGATACATACCAGTATCATATATTGTTCAGTCGTGTTGCCTGCTCATCATGCGAGAAGTGATACATACATATATATAGTGATCACTATCAGGGTACTACAAATGGCCAAATTGGCCAGCGCTTTAGCGCACTTTAAAACAAAAAAACTGCGCTTTGTAGTGCAAAAAGCGCAAAAATTGCTTGCTGCGCCCACATGGGGTTGCAAAAAACTGCGCTTGAAGCGCAGAGGGGATCGAAAAGTCAGCGCACAAAAGCGCAAAAGCGCGCGCTTTGAATTACCCTGATCACTATATGATTTATGTGTCCGGTCTTGTTGCCTGCTCATGCGAGAAGTGGTACATATATACGTAGTGATCACTATATGATCTAGTGTTCGGTTTTGTTGCCAGCGCATGCGATATTGGTTAGACCTGGCTAGGTTGTCTGCAAGCATGGGGGTTGGCTCAACATCAGACAACCGCCTTACCAATAATGCCTTGCCATATGTCCTTGAGATATTGCAAATGCAAATGCAAGTAAAAGTACAAAAACAAAAACAAATGCAAATGCAAGTAAAAGTACAAAAACAAATGCAAATACAAATGCAGGTAAAAGTACAAAAAATGCAAATACATATGCAAGTAAAAGTACAAAAAATGCAAATACATATGCAAGTAAAAGTACAAAAACAAATGCAAATGCGAGTTATGGTACAAAAACAATGCAAACACAAATGCAAGTACAGATGCAAATACAAGTACGAATGCAAATACAAAAAAAAGACAAATGCATATACAAATGCAAATAAAAGAAAACATGCGAATACAAATGCAAATGCAAATGCAAATGCAAAGACAAATGCACAAACAAATGCAAATACAAACAAAAATGCATATACAAATGCAAAAAAGTACAAAAACAAATGCAAATTCAAATGCAAATACAAAGACAAATGCATAAACAAATGCAAATGCAAGTAAAAGAACAGAAACAATGCAAATACAAATGCACGTACAAATGCAAATATAAGTACATATGCAAATACAAAGACAAATGCATATACAAATGCAAATAAAAGTACAAAAAATGCAAATACGAATACGAATACAAATGCATAAACAAATGCATAGGGTTGATATTTTGTGAACATGCACAGTCTTGAAACTCATGCACGAATATGTTTTGATGGTTCCATTTTGCAAATGTGAATTTTGGAAACGTTGAAATTTTTGTCTGCCTAATTATAGCAAAGTGCCCCCCGAGGGGGTCCTTTTAGTGAACTGCAATGCTCATATGGGCTCTCCTATGAATCTGACTGGTACGGCTCCCTAGGTAGGACCATCTACTGTGTCATGCTTTTTATTAAGCAAAACAATACACGGTGAGCAGTGCAAGGTGAGCCTAACAAAGATGAGTGGTTCCTGATGCGCTCTTCATGATAAGACCTGTCCTAGTCGATCGTAACAAACATTTTAGAAGGCAGAACAATACACGGTGAGCAGTGCAAGATGAGCCTAAAAAGATGAGTGGTTCTTGAGGCGCTCTCGTTGATAAGACCTGTCCCAGTCAATCATAACAAACATTTGAGTACGCAGAATTATAAATGGTGAGCAGTGCAAGGTGAGCCTAACCCATATGAGTGATTCCTGTAGTGCCCGTTGATAAGACCTGTCCTAGTCAAGCGTAACAAACATTAGAGTTCACAGAATAATACACCGTGAGCAGTGCAAGGTGAGCCTAACCCATATGAGTGATTCCTGAGGCGCTCCCGTTGATAAGACCTGTCCTAGTCAAGCGTAACAAACATTTGAGTACGCAGAATTATAAATGGTGAGCAGTGCAAGGTGAGCCTAACCCATTTGAGTGATTCCTGGAGTGCAAACTGACAACGGGGTGACCCTGGGGGCTCCAGCCCCCCAGAAGGGGGGGGGGCTTTTATCTGACTTAGATGCGGTGCAAGTTGAAAATCAAATCACGCAGGGCATGAATATGCTGCAAGTAATTATGCATCAGGTACATCTGTTGATCAAAAAAATCAATGGCCTAAAAAATGACAAAAAAACACTGCAATGGCCCAAAACAATGACCAAAACAATGGCAAAAAACACTACAATAGCCAAAAACAATGGCCAAAAAACCTCTGCCTACCTCATCATGAGTTGCTGTTGGAATCTCTCACCCTCAAAGAATGGCCAAAACAGTGGACTGGCAAAATCACTGCAATTGCCAAAAACAATGGCCAAACAATGGAATAGCCAAAAATAAAGGAATGGCCAAAAATAATGGCCAAACGATGGAATAGCCACAAACAATGGCCAAAAACCCTCTGCCAACCTCATCATGAGTTGCTGCTGGAATCTATCACCCTCCAAGAACTCAGAGTTTATTTCCCTATCTGGGCTGCACTGGCATTGCTTGGCAGCTTGGCCAAAACAACTCTGTCTGCCTCATATTTCTGCTGTGACAAACATCTTATCAAGCAAAAAGGTGAGCAGTGCAAGGTGAGCCTAACACATATAAGTAGGCATCGGCAATATGATATCATATGATATCATGTCATCATATGATATCATATGATATCATATGATGCCGGCGGTCTGACTAGTAATGGGGATGGGGAGGGGCTTGACAGGGGGGCTGCCGCAGCAGGGGGCAGGCCCAACCAGGAAGAGGGGGCGCATGCGTGGACCATGGCGTCGATAGCTGCCCTGTGGTACTGAAGGGTTGCGCAAGTATGTTATATGTTTAGGGATCGGCAAAATGATATTATATGATAACATGTCATCATATGATATCATATGATGCCGGCGGTCTGACTAGGTAACTTTGGCCCAGGCCATCATATCATATGATATTAAATCATATGATTTTGGTATGATATCATATGATATCATACTCGTCTTTGATCAACATCACATGATCTGCCGTTCCTTACATATAAGTGATGCCTACCTCATCATAAGTTGCTGTTGGAATCTTTCGCCCTCCAAGAACTCTGAGTTAGATTCTCCTATCTGGGCTGCACTGGCGTTGCTTGGCAGCTTGGGTGGCGGGGGCGCTGATGCAGCGGACTTCGTGCCCTCCTGTAGGCTCTCAACCTGTTGAAAGGGAAAAGTGATTAGAAGTGGTTGGGAGTGGTTGGGAGTGTTTTGGGGTGTTTGGGAGTGTTTGGGAGTGTTTGGGAGTGTTTGGGAGTGTTTGGGAGTGTTTGGGAGTGTTTGGGAGTGTTTGGGAGTGTTGGGAGTGTTGGGAGTGTTGGGAGTGTTTGGGAGTGTTTGGGAGTGTTTGGGAGTGTTTGGGAGTGTTTGGGAGTGTTTGGGAGTGTTTGGGAGTGTTTGGGAGTGTTTGGGAGTGTTTGGGAGTGTTTGGGAGTGTTTGGGAGTGTTTGGGAGTGTTTGGGAGTGTTTGGGAGTTTGGGAGTGGTTGGGAGTTTGGGAGTGTTTGGAGTGTTTGGGAGTGTTTGGGAGTGGTTTGGGAGTGTTGGGAGTGGTTTGGGAGTGTTTGGGAGTGGTTGGGAGTGGTTGGGAGTGTTTGGGAGTGTTTGGGAGTGGTTGGGAGTGTTTGGGAGTGTTTGGGAGTGTTTGGGAGTGGTTGGGAGTGGTTGGGAGTGTTTGGGAGTGTTGGGAGTGGTTGGGGAGTGGTTGGGAGTGTTTGGGAGTGTTTGGGAGTGTTTGGGAGTGGTTGGGAGTGGTTGGGAGTGGTTGGGAGTGGTTGGGAGTGGCTATAAGTTGGTTGCCTCCTAAAGGCTCTCAACCTGTTGTCAGGGGAAAGTGGTTGGAAGTGGTTGGGAGCGGTTGGGAGTGGCTATAAGTTGGTTGCCTCCTAAAGTCTTTCAACCTGTTGTCAGGGGAAAGTGGTTGGAAGTGGTTGGGAGTGGTTGGGATTGGTTGGAAGTGGTTGGGAGTTGTTTGCCTCCTAAAGGCTCTCAACCTGTTGACAGGGAAAAGTGGTTGAAAGTGGTCGGGAGTGGTTGGGAGTGGTTGGGAGTGGTTGGGAGTGGTTGAGAGAGACTAGAAGTTGGTTGCCTCCTTCAGGCTCTCCACCCGTTGACAGGGGAAAATGGTTAGAAGTGGTTGGGAGTGGTTGGGAGTGGTTGGGATTGGCTAGATGTTGGTTGCCTCCTGCAGGATCTCAACCTGTTGACAGGGGAAAATGGTTGGAAGTGGTTGGGAGTGGTTGGGAGTGGTTGGGACTGGCTAGAAGTTGGTTACCTCCTGCAGGATCTCAACCTGTTGAGAGGGGAAAATGTTTGGAAGTGGTTGGGAGTGGCTGGAAGTCTGTTTTCTATCTATCTATTGTCTATCCATCTGTAGTATATCCCCTCACCTGTCGTTTGCTGTTGTCTATCCATCTCCGCCGACCAGCAAGCTCTTCATTGGTCAAGTTGAATCGCTCCGGGTTCTCTGACGCTTTGTCCACGGCTTTGTTCAGCAGTCCCAGCTGTGTGTGGGAGGTGGGTGGGTGTGGTGTGGTGGGGTGGGGGGGGGGGCAGTCCTAGCTGTGGACTGGTGGGTGGGTGCGTGGTGGGGTGGTTGTGGTGGGGTGGGGGTGGGTGTGGGGTAGGAGGGTGAGGGTGGGGATGGGGGGACAGTCCTAGCTGTGGACTGGTGGGTGGGGGTGGGGGTGTGGGTGGGGTGTTTGTGGTGGGGGGGTGGGGGTGGGGTGGGAGGGTGAGGGTGGGGGTGGCGGGACAGTCCTAGCTGTGGACTGGTGGGTGGGGGTGGGGGTGGGGTGTTGTGGTGGGGGGTGTGGGTGGGGTGGGAGGGTGAGGGTGTGGGTGTGGGTGGGGTGGGAGGGTGAGGGTGGGGGTGGCGGGACAGTCCTAGCTGTGGACTGGTGGGTGGGGGTGGGGGTGGGGGGTGGGGTGTTGTGGTGGGGGGGTGGGGGTTGGGGTGAGTGGCTGTGTAGGGGGTGGGTGGGGTGGGGTGGGGTGGGGGGGGGGGGGGGGAGGGGACAGGACGCCTTGTCTATGGCTTTGTTTAGCAGTCCCAGCTGTGTGTTGGTGTGTGGGGTGGGGGGTAGGGTGGGGGGTGGGGGGCGGGGTGGTGGTGGGTGGTGGATGGAGAGGGGTGTGGAGTGGTGGGTGGGTGGGTGGGTGTGGGGGGGATGGTATTAGACGCCTTGTCCACTGCTTTGATCAGCAGTCCCAGCTTTGTGTGTGTATTAGTGTGTTAGTGTGTGTGTTAGTGTGTTAGTGTGTTAGTGTGTTTGTTAGTGTGTTAGTGCTAGTGTTAGTGTGTTAGTGCTAGTGTTAGTGTGTTAGTGTGTTAGTGTGTTTGTTAGTGTGTTAGTGCTAGTGTTAGTGTGTGTGTTAGTGTATGTGTTGGTATTAGTGAGTTAGTGTGTGTTAGTGTTAGTGTGATAGTGTGTGTGTGTTAGTGTGTTAGTGTGCTAATGTGATAGTATTAGTGTGTGTGTTAGTGTATGTGTTAGTATTAGTGAGTTAGTGTGTGTTAGTGTTAGTGTGATAGTGTGTGTGTTAGTATTAGTGTGTTAGTGTGTGTGTTAGTGCGTGTGTGTGTTAGTGTGTTAGTGCTATTGTGTGTGTGTGTGTGTTAGTGTGTTAGTGTGTTAGTGTGTGAGTGTGCTAGTGTGTTAGTGTTTCAGTGTGCTAGTGTTAGTGACATTGTTAGTGTGTACTCCCTTTTCAAGAAACTTTGATCAGCAGTCGCAGCTGTGTGTGTTCAAGGTGTTAGTGCTAGTGAGTGTGTGTAAGTGCTAGTGTGTGTGTTAGTCTGTTAGTGTGTTAGTCTTAGTGATAATGTTAGTGTGTACTCCCTTTTCAAGAAACTTTGGTCAGCAGTCGCAGCTGTGTGTGTTCAAGGTGTGGGCATGGGTGAGGGGGAGCGTACACACACACACATGCACACATGCTCACACACACAAACAAATGCACACACACACATGCACACACACATGCACACACACATGCACACACACATATGCACACATGCTCACACACACAAACAAATGCACACACACACATGCACAGGCACAAACACACGCATTTACACAAACACACATGCACAGACACACACATGCACACACACACACAAATGCATACGCACACGCACACATGCACATACATACACATGAACACACACAAATGCACACACCTGAACAAGCAAACACACACATGCACACACTCACACACGTGCAAAAACAACCACAAGCACACACGCACACACACCAGATACGGACAAGCACGCAAACACAGTCATGCACGTGCACACATACATAAAGGCACAGATGCACACACGCGCACACACACCAGATACACACAAGCACACACCCACAAACACTCACATGCACACACCTACAATCCCACTCACCCACATCAACACACAAACACACGTTTACACATCTAGCTACAGAAGTCAGGAAGTCGACACATATGACAATTCGTCCATAACCGCTCAATGTTTTAATATACAGCCTCCGAATTAAACATCAAAATTTGGCTCACTTATCCTTCTACTGTGACTACTCCTCTTATTTCTCCTACTCCTTTTACTCCTACTCCTACTACTACTACTTCTACTTCTACTCCTCTGCTTTAATTGTTTCTCCTCCTCCTCCTCCTTCGCCTCCTCACACCACTACTTCCACTTCTAATCCTCGTACTACTTCATATACCCCGCACGCTTCTACTTCTACTCCTACTCCTATAACTACTAGTTATCCTGCTCCTCTTGTTCATACTCCTCCAACTCCTATATCTACTTCTACTCCTATGTTTCTCCTCCTCCTCCTCCTCCCTCCTCCTCCTCCTCCTCCTCCTCCTCCTCCTCCTTCTCTTACCCCTCCTCCTACCACCGCTACAACTGCCATTTATAATCTTCATACTACTTCATCTACTCCGCATACTTATACTTATACCCCTCCTCCAATAACTAATAGTTGTCCTACTCCTCTTGCTCATACTCCTCCTACTCTTATAACTACTTCTACTCCTACACCCCCCCCCCCCCCCCCCCCCCTCCTCCTCCTCCTCCTCCTCTTCTTCCTTCTCTTCCTCCTTCTTCTACCACCGTTACTGCTTCCACTGCTAATTCTCATACCCCTTCATCTAATCCGCATGATTCTAATCCTATTCTTTACCCTCCTGCTATAACTACTAGTTCTCCTGCTCCTCTTGCTCCTACTCCTCCTACTCCTATAACTACTTCTACTCCTACATTTCCTCCTCCTCCTCATCATCATCATCCTTCTCTTCCTCCTACTACTCCCACCGCTACTACTTCCACTTCTAATCCTCTTACCACTTCATATACCCCGCATGCTTCTATCTCTACTCCTACCCCTCATCCTATAACTAGTAGTTCTCCTGCTCCTCTTGCGCATACCACTCCTCCAATTTCTATAACTACTTCTACTCGTTCATTTCCTCCTCCTTCTCATCCTCATCATCATCATCCTCCTCATCCTCCTCATCATCCTCCTCCTCTGCCTCCAACAAGTACCACCGCTACTGCTTCCACTTCTAATCCTCATACTACTTCATATACCCTGCATACTTCTACTCCTACTCCTATAACTAGTAGTTCTCCTACTCCTCCTCTTGCTCATACTCCTCCTACACCTATTACTACTTCTACTCATATGTTTCCTCCTCCCCCTCCTCCTCCTCTTCATCCTCCCCTCCCTCCTCCTACTACCACCGCTACTGCTTCCACTTCTAATCCTCATACCCCTTCATCTAATCCGCATGCCTCTACTTCTACTTCTAACCTTCCTCCTACTCCTGTAACTACTAGTTCTCCTGCTCCTCTTGCTCATACAACTCCTCCTACGTTTCCTCCTACTACTACTTTCCCTCCTCCTTCTCCTCTTCATCCTTCTCTACCTCCTCCTGCTTTTCCTCCTTCAACAACCATCATTACTACAACCACGACAACTCCTCCTACTCCTCCTACTCCTACTTTTCCTCATACCCCTACCACCACCACTACCATGACCACAACGACGGCAACTCCTTCTCCTCTACCTACTACTACTACTACTACTCCTACTACTACTACTACTACAACTACTCCTACTACTCCTTCTACTCCTCCTCCTGCTCTTCCACCTCCTTCTACCACCACCACTACTGCCATGACCACGACAACTACAACTACTTTTCCTCCTCCTCCTCTTCATTCTTCTCTTCCTCATCCAGCTCATCCTCCTACGAATTCCACTACCACTACCATGACCACAACCATAACTCCTTCTCTTACTACCACTACCACTACTACCACTACCATGACCACGACGATGACAACTCCTTCTCCTCCTCCTCCTACTACTACTACTACCCTTACTACAACTCCAACTCCTCTTCCCCCCTACCACCACCACTGCCAAGACCACGACGACGACAACTCCTTCTCCTTCTCCTACTCCTCCTACTCCTCCTACTACTTCTTCTACTAGAAACCCTACTCCAACTCCAAGTCCTCTCCCTCCCACCACATCCACTGCCCTGATCACGACGACGACAACTCCTTCTCCTCCTACTCCTACTTCTACTACTACTTCCCCAACTCCGACTCCTACTACTACTACAGCACTACAGCGCATACCTGCAAGTTGCCAGATTCGCAACCAGCATCAATTTGAGCTTTTAGGGTTCTTCTTTCAGGGTTGCCAGACTGTAGACCGTGGTAGCGAGACAGCTTTTGCTTCAGGTCCTGGATTAACTCATCCAGCTCTAACTTGACGGCGTAGTAGGGGTCCATTGGCAGCTGTAGTGCTCACGGCTGTACTGCTAAGCGGCGTCCGGAGGGCAGGGGGAGGAGGGGGTGAGGTGTCAGCAGCTGATCAGAAAAAAGGATGCAAAGCTACCAAAAGCTGCCTATAGCTGTTAACAGGCTGTCAAAAGCTGTTCTGCTGTTCTAAGCTATTCAACGCTGTGAACAAGCTGTCAATAGCTACTCAACGGGTGACTATGGCAGGCTCTCAGACACTTCTAGAAAAAGCTTGCTTTGGCAAGTTCACTATCGTTGTTAGCAGCACACAAAAACGTTCCGCTTTGAGGTGTATTGCAGGCTCTCAGATGTCTGTACTGGAGCTGACGTGCAGAAGTGTGCTGCTGATTTAAATCCAGATTTGAACTTTGGAGCTGAAGGTGAGGTACGGTGCTGATGTACGGTATTGGTGCACCACCTGAAGGTGCAGTGCTGATGTAGAGTCAGAGGTCAGACCTGGGGTTGGACGAGGTATCGTGCTGATACGAAGTGCTGATACACAGCCTGATACTCTTGTTGCTAATGCTGCTGCTGCTGCTGCTGATGATGATGATGATGTTGGTGCTGGTGCTGGTGCTGGCCCTAGCTTGCAGCCTTGCTTTGTGAGCTGTTACTCAATCAACGGAGCGACTAGATGCCTAAACAGCTGATGGAAGACAACACTTTCTAAAGAGGAGTTGGCGTGGGATACTGTCAGCTGCTGATGGTCGGAAGAGGAATTGTCAGGTCGGAGGTGTTTCGATGACCCAGATCCAGATCTTTCAGTAATTTGGGTCTCCGAGAACTCGAACGGAGAAATCGAGTTCGACTGGATAGAGCGCAACTGGAGCGCAAGTATTTGTTTGAGCAGAAAGCGCGCAGGTGAACAACGGAACACGCGCGGAAAGCGCGCAAGTGAACAACGGTAAAGGAAAAGGGTCGAGCCCCACGCCATCTAACACCAACACCAAATTTGTGTTCGAAGTTTGAGTCGGTTTGAGCTGGATTTGGGGTTGGGTTTTGAGTAGGTGTAGGTAGTTGGAGTAGTTGTAGACTTGCAGTTAGTTTGAGGAGGTTTTGGGGTTGGAGTTGGAGTAGGGGTACGTGTTGTTCTGTGTGTTGTTCCGAGTCTAGGAGCCTATTTCAGCACCTGCTTTGGAGCAAGGTGATGCGTAGTTCCATTGGTCTCCTTTGGAACTCAGCTATAAGTCTATAACATGGTAGTCCACCTAGCTGAGACTCTTTGCTGTTTGGTATCTTCAATATCTGTTTAAGAAACCTAGAGAATGGAGTGTTTGACGAATTGCCGTCTGTTTTTTCCTTCCCAGATATCTGAAGTTGTATGGCAAAAAGTTGCGAAGCAAGCCTGGTTTCAGAGTTGTAGCATAGCAAACTATAGAACGTTGAGCAGGAGGGGGGGGGGGGGGGGGGGGGGGGGGGGGGGGGGGGAGGTCCTCAAGACACATGGGTGGCATATGTTACACACGATGGAATCATTTGGACAGCATTGTCGCTTGTTGTTGTCGCAACTGGCTTGAAGATACTTAGCACATCCTGCTGCACATTCTGGGCAGAGAGCTGAGCGCGGCTTAGGCAAGTCCATTACGGCTTGGGCCTTGCGCGCCTCAGCATAGATAACTAAGCATAGATGACGCCTGGCTTCAGGCACACTTATCGTCAATACTCCTCCGTGCGGTCAGCCACATTTAGCAATACCACATCTTGTATAAGCTATTTAAACTCGTACAAATAGTCGGCAACCAGTGACCCGTCCCCTTGCGCGAGATTCCCCTGGAGGGTTTAATAAACTATAAACCCTAAATCCGTACAACATCTTTAATTTCTTGGCTTATATGTTATGGACTGGAAACTACCGGTATGCGGACATTATGCTTCACTTTCTTGCTTTATTGCCTTTTTGCCTCATTGCTTCAATGCTTGTAGTCCTTGTTCCCAGGGTTGTCCAGGAGGAACCCCAGCTCTGCTGCCTGGGACGCAAACAATTGAATTAAAATCAGGAGCTAAGGTGGACTGGCTGGCCATCCATCCATTATGTAACCATTAAATTAAAACCAGGAGCTGAGTTGGGCTGGCTGACCATCCATTATGTAACAATTAAATTCAAATCAGGAGCTGACAGCTGAGGTGGGCTGGCTGAACATTCATTATGTGACAATTCAATTCAAATCATGAGGTGAGGTGGACTGGCTGACCATCCATTATGTATTTATGTAACCATTAAACTTGCTAGGGCAGTAGGGCTTAGTGGCCAGTCCGGTACATGGCTCCAGCCAGCAAAATTGCTGGCTGGAGCCATGTAACAAAGTTGAAGGTCAAGTAAAATCAAAACAATTATATACTGTCACGAGGGGATGGGAATCGTAGGCGTAAATCCATGTAACAATTAATTACAACCAGGAGTAGATGAGCGGGCAAGAACGCAATCGTAACCGTAACTTGGCAACTGCAAACCAGCTGAAGTGGTCACAGGTTCGAGCATAAACCGGTTTGGCGAAAGGTCGTTTGCCAAACCGTTTGCCAAGACTTGAGGCACATACGGTTTGTGGTTCAGTTCATTATTGCTTTTTCTTTTTAAGAATTCAAGCCCTTCCTATCACGGTTGGCCGAGTTCCTTTAGCATATTTGGCCTACCTCTGGACTGCAATATACATACACACTGACACGTTGAACTGATGTTAAGCATCTCAGTAGCATACCGTACTCGTGTTTCCACTGGACTGCAGTTCACAGGTATAAACCATCTGTCCCAAAAGCCCCAAAATTAGGAACCAATGGAGACTAGTCAAGTACAGTACCGTAGTTCGAAGCTCTCGGGACTTAGGAATTCAAGATGTTTGTGGAATCATGAGTGGCTGGTTGCGTGTGGAGATTGAGAAAGCGAACACCAGACAGCGGGTGCTGCGAGGGCGTATGGACCATTCAAGAAGTTTGTGGAATCATGTGTAGCCCCCGAGTGTAGCTTGGTCGCGTGGGGAGCTTGAGGAAGCGAACTCCAGACAGCGGGTGCTGCCGGGTGCTACGAGGGCGTGTGGACCCTGTGTTGTCCAGGGTCCCCGATCCTGGTCCCCGATGGGACCCAGAGCCGACCCAGAGTGTGGACGCACAGCCGTTCCCCCGCCCTGTGTAATACGGGCTGTGTTCGGACGCGTGGCTTCGGTCAGATTCCTTCACCAGTTCACCATTAGGTCGAAATACTTCACTGCCAGGTACCGCTACGGTCCGCGGGACCGCGGGCATCTGAACGGATTTTAAAACGTCGTCGTCTAGTCGTGTGGCCAATGCCGGGTACTCAACTGTGCACGACTGCCAAGCCGCGCTACCAACCACCCGAAAGCGGTTCGGTTTAACCCACACACGGCCCGCACGCCAGGCTGGAAAAGCGTTTCCCAACAACGGTGCCAAATGCCCAAACGTTGACAACCATCGATGCATCGTGTGGCTGTATTGGCAGGTCGGGAAGCCCAGCCTACTTATAAATTCTCGACGACTTCTGGGTTTCTGTCACCTACAACTATCCGCATCCACCTCCTCAACTTCCCCTTTCTCTTCCAACCTACTTCGATTTATCAAAATGGCTTTCGCCGTCCGCAGCACCTCTTCCATCTCCATGGCGAAGTCTTTCGCCAAGAACTCCAACGCTCGCTTGAGCGTTGTGTCAAGGGCCTCTGAGCAGGAGCCAGCCACTCCCGCCCCCTCCACCACCGAGTGAGTACAGAACAGCGTCATTCGCACTAGTGACCTGCGGGGTCCCAACAGCCTGGCCCGCGACCTTCGCATTGTCCATGTTATTAACGTGATGTCACTGCTTAGCTCTGGCTATGACTCATTACCTCCAGTGAGGTCCTCCTGCCAGTACAGTCCCCACCCACGTCTCCTGTAGTGCTTCATTGCCTGCTACTCTAGTCTGTCCAGCCATGCAAGCCTTGCAAGCTACGCTAGTCATTCACCCCACTCCACATGTTCTATGGCGGTCATGCACTCCCAAACCACTAACCCTATGGTATGTTATTAGCCCCACTCCACATGTCCTATGACAATAACAGTGATGTAACTCCACTCCACGTTTTTTAAGTAGTCATTAACCCCACTCTGTGTGTCCAAAAGTGTGGTAGTAATGCAGCCACAATCCATTTATTGGGTTGTACTCCTGAAACCTTCTCCTGCCCGATTGAGAAGTCCTGCACCTTGCTTGCCTTCCACATTCTTCCACACCCACTTGAGTGACCGCAATGTTCAACATACCCTAAATGCACAAGAGAGATTGTTCCACTAGTTGCCATACACACGGACTGTTGGCTTACCTTTGCCTCCCTGCCCTTCTTCTCCGTGCTTCAGGTCTGCACCTGAGGAAGTTGTCAGCACACCTGGCTACACTAAGCCCGCTCCTCCCCCCGCCCCCTTCGCTGCCTCTCTTGGTGATGTGATGAACTTTGGTGGTGCTGCCCCTGAGATCACCAACGGCCGCCTGGCCATGGTGGGCTTCGTCGCTGCTCTGGGTGCTGAGCTGTCCTCTGGCGAGTCTGTGCTGCGCCAGATTGGTGATGAGCCCACCCTCATCAACATGACCTTCTTGCTCTTCATCGCTGCATCCCTCATCCCCATGTTCCAGAACAAGAAGGCTGAGGCTGTTGGCCCCTTCACTCCCAACGCCGAGCTCCTCAATGGCCGTGCAGCCATGATTGGCTTTGCTGCCCTGTTGGCATTTGAGGCCACCAATGGAGCGGCCATGTTCTAAGCTAGCTATTTCTTGTACGATGTGACCGCTATTGTTAAGAAGATGATAGATGTAGGTAGGAAAAACTGAATTGTTTGACCTAATGAGAGATGAGTGAGCTGTTAGACTAGTCCAGAGTTGTTTAGGGTTTGATGGTCAATGTTAAAGGTTCATGATTACCCTGTTTTTATCCACACATGGTTTGAGTGAACTGTGAGACGTTTTAAGCGCGTGTTGCGCAAAGCTTGTATTTTTTCAATTCTTTGAATCTGTGCTATAAACCCAGATTTTGTAACTTTGTATGGATCCCCATTATCTCCTGCATTGTCCCTTATGTGACTGGAATACCACTCCAGGAGTTGGGTTTTGTGTCACGAATCAGCGACACTTCGGATCCAGTTGATTCGGTTTAATCAGGGCAATGTTAAACGTGGTGTGCCCACAAACTACTGGTACATGCAAGCTCCCGATGAGGTAAGGGTGCCTACTGCCTTTCCGAATAAAGAAGGTCCCGTCATATAAGATCTCATCCTTCCAGTCTAGGGGTAGTGCAAGAAGAATCTCTCAGAATGGCATATCTTCCTTGTAGGACAAAGTTATATGGAAACAATGAGCGTTATAGTCCAAGCACAGGTTCAGTTGCGATCTGAGAAACCTAATTAACCCAACATAATCGCCATTCTCCAATACGGACGGTACATGCAAACGGGAGAGATCCTTCAAGCTCACGTCCTGTGGGAGCCCGCTCTTAATTTTCAATTCATTTATTTAATTAGGCCACGAGTTTTCCTGACTTGTGACATGCAAAGTTTTATAGAAAGATCTTAATACTTTTGTTTGCTGCAAACAGGACCTTACTTTGGGGGGGGGGGGGGGGGGGGGGGGTCAGTTTCTGGAGTTATGTGCGAAGCACAGAGACGAAAGAGAAGTGAAGAAGGTATAGATCGTTTACACTTGATAAGCACTGTGGAAGTGCGCTAGGGAAATGTAGCAAGATAGCCCGGTACCTCAGGGTACCGGACTGTAGAGTCCGTGCCATAGCTGGCAGCTGCACTACAGTACAGTGCATCAGGGCGGGAGTCCTGTGCACTCTAAGTCACTCTAGGTGATCCGGGAAAACCGGTGAATAAACAGGGGGGGGGGGGGGGGGGGGGGGGGGAGGGGGGGGGGGGGGGAGGGGGGGGGGGGGGGGGGGGGAGTTGCGTTAGGCTAAATCAGCCCTGCCGACGCAACGGACCCTTCCTTCTGGTCAACATACACTTCCCACGTCGCGTCCTGCGATGCAATAGACTCTGCGACGTTGCGTCTGCGACGGATGACGCAGCGTCCTGAATAACCCTGCTTGTACCCTGTCATTTTGAATATGGTTGGAAGAACCCCGCAGATGTTGTGGGGCGGGCTTGTCTTGCTTGTTCGTTTGTATTACATGGTCTATCAGCCTTCAGGCTGCTCACCGTCTGCTGCCAGAGTAAAGCATGGGTACCATGCAAATTACTACAACACACTCTAGAGTACCGTATGTACAGGATCTAAGCACAGGGCTGCAGACAGGTTAAAGACATGTCCAGGCCAGGCTTGGCTTGGGTCAACTATGGCCTTTCTACGGCAGTGCTATGGAAGATTGAATGGACACGCACTCAAACAGTTCCAAGGTTATTTTCGGCTATTTAGTTATCGCGAGTTTTCATGCGTTCAGACAGGAGTACAAAAAATGGACCTGTCATCCTTTGTAATACTGCCATCCCTAAAAAAACTGACGACGGCTGCCCCCTTTCCCCCTCCTCCCCATTGAATAGAAATAAGAGGCAAGACTTGAAATTACACATGGGTTCTGGGTATTTACACTATGGTGCACACATCAGTGGCATCCGTAGAATTCCCAAACAGGGATTGTATGATAGTCAGAATACTCACCCATTCACCCACCCATCCATACCCATCCATTCCACCCATACACCCTTCCGTACCACCTATTCACCCACCCATACCCACCTATCCATACCATCCGTACTCACCCACACATACCCACCCCACATTAATCCACCCATTCACACCCTCCTGGGTTTTTAGTGGTGCCAACGAACCGCCCTTGTCAACACAATCTCGATGGTGGTCTCAGAATGTCATTTGGAGATCTGGAGTAAGAAGAACAAACTTTGGGGTCCCCCCCCCCCCCACCCCCACCCCACCCCACCCCACCCCCACCCCCACCCCACCCACCCACCCAACCCACCCCACCCACCCATTGAGGTGCTCACAATGACCTAAAAATGGGCTAAAAACATTGCCATTACAGCCCCAATCTCAGAATAAAGCGATAGTGAAGAGAAGAAAAATTGTGGCCTGGGCACCTCCTTGATCAGAATATAAGCGCCAGATCTGAGATCTATGGTACCTGTACCTCTAACTCATGATCCGACGCCCACGGTACGTTGGCATGGGAGATAAGTGCGTTGATAAGGAGATAAGTGCTCCCATCCTTCGGTGCGCCCCCTCGCGAGCCGTTCCCCAAGCTACGCCACTGCTCGTTCTATTCGTTTCTCTTCTTTCGCCCTGCCCCGCTGTCTCGTCTGCACTCCAGACTCGACGACTTTCTTCCTTTATATCCTCACTCCCCGATCGCCATCGTGGAGGTGTGATTCTATTTCCCTTGCCCAAGCCAAGCCACCGCGCTTTCGTTCTTAGCTTTCTACTAGTTCCTGCTAGCCCCTGCCCGCGTGTACTGGCAAGCAGCCTGCCTGTAGCCGTCTGTAGCTAGTGACCTGGGGCCTAAAAAGACTCCGAAAACACTGCATGCCGCATACACAGTCGAGCACCCTGACAGGCAGCTTACCAGCGCACCTAAAGCGCGGCTTCCTGCCGCCCTCTTTGCTTCTTGTCGCCCTCTTGGCTTCTTGCGGTCGCGCAGTCAAGGTTGTACGACAAAGCAGCAAGGTCGTACAACGAAGCAACTAGGTCACACAAGGCAGCAAGGTCACACAAGACAGCTAGGTCATACAAGCATGGTTGATCACAGCGGGCCGGGAGAGGGTAGCGTAGGGAGGGTAGACAAGCAAGAGGTGGGGGGCTACCAAGCTGCCTTGGTGCACCAGGAGGAAGAGCTAAGGCGGAAGAAGGAGGAGTATGAGGCAGAGATGCAGGTGGGCACTTGGCACTTCAACCCTATATATAAATAGATTAAGATATAGATATGATATTTACTCTCTATATATAGATGTAGATGTAGATATACATATACATGTGTATACATATACTGATTTGCGTTTACATATACATATACATATACATATACATATACATATACATATATATACATATACATATACATATACATATACATATACATATACATATACATATACATATACATATACATATACATATACATATACATATACATATACATATACATATACATATACATATACATATACATATACATATACATATACATATACATATACATATACATATACATATACATATACATATACATATACATATACATATACATATACATATGCACATACATATACATATACATATACATATACATATACATATACATATACATATACATATACACATATAAACATATACATATACATATACATATACATATACATATACATATACATATACATATACATATACATGTGACATATACATGTACATATATACATATACATATACATTATACATATACATATACATATACATATACATATACATATACATATACATATACATATACATATACATATACATATACATATACATATACATATACATATACTGATAAACGGTTTATCATATAATTGAATTATCACTGTAGAAGGCACGAGGGAACCAACTCACCAGAATACTGTGTTTCAAGGGTGGAAACACTAGTTAGAAAAGAAAATATAAGTATGAAGGGGCGTGGTTTTAAGGGGACCCTCCCGTACGCCGTAGCTGGGGAAAGTCAACATGAAACACTTGTTAACTAATACACACTTTTAGTATGATTGAATTGAATTATCACTGTGGCAGGCACAAGGGACCCAAGTCAGCAGAATACTGTGTTTCAAGGGTAGATACACCTGTTAACTAATATACACATTTGGGATGATGATTAAATTATAATCGAAGGACTAAATTGTCAATCTAGCACCAACTCAGGGCCCCCGCCGGTAAAATAATTGTTTGGTGTTCAGTTCATCAGTGATTTTTTCGTTTTAGCCCTTCCTGATATGATGGATGGGCAAGTCCCTTTGGCCTATTTGGCTACCCTTGGACTGTAACAGCACTGTACAACGAGCACCTTAGCAGCAAATGTTTTTGGCGGGTGCCCCCAGATTCACTCTGTTGTCCGTCTGTGCGTCCGTCCGATCGACCGACTGACCGACCGAAATAAATAACTTTGGTCAGCTCCAGTCTTTTTCCACCTGTCGTTCCGTTGCCAGCACTCTCCGCAAATTTTACGCATCGCTTGCGACGCTGCACAGGACGTTTTGTTAGGTGCACGTTGCTTTTGCCTCATCTCGCCTGTGCCCTTTTAATTCAAATGTATGCATGGTTGAAAACATAACTAAAACATAAAACATAAATATATGCATAGTTGTGAACATAACTAAAACATAAAACATAAATATATGCATGGTTGAAAACAGAAGTAAAACATAAAACATAAATATATGCATGGTTGAAAACATAAATACAACATAAAGATATGCATGGTTGAATACATAAAAACACGAAACATCAATATATGCATGGTTGAAAACATAAATTAAACATCAATGTATGCATGGTTGAAAACATAAATTAAACATCAATATATGCATGGTTGAAAACATTAAAAACACGAAACATCAATATATGCATGGTTGAAAACATAAATTAAACATCAATATATGCATGGTTGAAAATATAAAAACACGAAACATCAATATATGCATGGTTGAAAACATTAAAAACACGAAACATCAATATATGCATGGTTGAAAACATAGGGACAAATGCAAACCCATGTAAAGTGCTGAGTCACTGTTTCTTGTTTGGGTTACACATAGCAGGGGTCGGCTATGTTATATAATATTAGTGAATAAATAATATTATATTATATTATACGGGGGGCCATCAAAACGTATGTGAGGAGGCACAAGCCGTTAATCATCTCCAATTGGGTCGTAGGCCCCCAAACCGTTGAAAAAAGTGGAAAAAAGTGCCTGGGGGGCTGAGAATATGGGGGGGTACCAAAGGGGGGGGGGGGGGGGAGGTCGAGGCCGATCTCAAAACTTCTTCACAACTTCTTCGTCTGTGGCCTGAATCGAACGTGCCTCACATCATCGAAAAGGCCTCGACAAAAGCGTTACACATCTGCAGTCGTTGGTCGATTACACCCAGGGTGTAATTGTGGATGTACATCCAAGGTATATCCAGTCTGGGCGCCACCCAGACCTTAGTAGCAAAAGCCGACAACGACAACCCGAGTGAGCAGTTGGAAGCTCAAGCATCAGGTATCCACGCTTGTTTACAGCAACGGATGAAAAGAAAGTTCAAGGTCAGGGCCAGGGCCGAGGCCGAGGCTAGCCCAGCCCATGCCAAAACTCTAGCCGATGCGCCTTCCGCACCTGAGCCCTCAACGATAACTTGCAACATCTGCAATGCCGTGGTTCATTGCCCTCCCATCAACAAGGCTAACCTTAAGTCTCACCAGGCCAGCAAGCAGTGCATGGCAACCAAGGCAAGGCAGCCAAGGCAGCCAGGCCAAGGCAGCCAAGCCAAGGCAGCCAAGGCGTCCAAGTCTGGCTTTGTGTCCATGCCTAGGTTCTTCAAGCCACTGTCTGGTGCCCCACAAGCTTCTACATGGCCAATACGAGGCGTGGCACCCAGCACCCACTCTCCAAGGTCAGGGCTCAGGGGGGGCTTCCTGACAACCAGCCATGGCGACCCCTCCAGCCATGGCGACCCCTCCAGCCATGGTAGACCCTGAAGCCATGGTTGCCCCTGTAGCCATGGTGGCCCACCTACTACCACATCACCACCAATCTGGAGTCAGCTTCCTTGTTTTGGAGCAGAGTGCTGAAGTAAAGGCCCAATCAGTATTTAGGCCGAATATCAGGAGCCTATCTACAAGCGCCAATGTAGCTGAACTGTAACTGGATCAGGCTAGACAAATAGTGCATTTTATGCGGGTGTCGGGTGGATGGAGGGGTGTTTCACTGCCTGAGCCCCCTTTGGCCCCACACCGGTGTATCTCATGAGAGTCCCCTGACTGATTATATTTATAAACTACACTGCGTCGAAAATGACACTGAAGATGAAACTCGCTAGTTTTAGCCTACCTCTTATTACCGGAGATACTTTCGTGTGTGTGGTGGGGGGGGGGAGTTTGTGGATGGGTGGTGGTGGTGGGGGGGGCAGGGGTCGCTTATACGTAAGCCAAAATACGTTTTTAAGATGACCAACTGATAGAGCTCGGCGTTAGGGTCAGTATACACCTAGCTTTCATGACATTATTATTGTTGAGGAAGATATTGGCCTTTTAAGCCAATGGGGGGGCGGGGGGGGGGGGGGGGGGGGGGGGCGGGGGGGGGAAAAAAAACTCCATAGCATAGGTGTCCAAAAATAACTTCTTGATGGCCCCCCTGATATTGTATAATATTTGTCGGACGAGCCGTCTCACCAGAATTTCAATTTTATTTGAAAAACTAATATTATTGTGACGCTATAATAATATTAGTTAATATTAGATTTTCAAACACTTATATTAGTTGCCGTTCCCTACACATAGCAGCTTCTAGGTAGCTCCCTTCCCCTCCTTCCCCCCCTAGGGCCTAAAGCCTCAAGCTAGCTACTGCATTCGAAAGCTGACATGACGGGCATTTCAACGCAGGGGAACGCTTTGGGCTACACCCAGGCTAATGGAGCTGGCTGGAAGCTGCCATGGGTAGCCCAAAAAAGAAACAGTGTGCAGAGTTTGAGGTTGGGCATGTCCCTTCAGCCTATTTGGCCACCCCTGAATTGAAACATATGACGATTGCAATCACAATTAATGATAGAACACCACCAGGGATGTTCACCCAGGTACCCTCATAAATAAATAAATAAATAAATAAATAAATACAAAAGGACATAAATAAATGTACACATTCATATGAGATACTTAAGTAAATAAACAAAGAAAGAAAAAAATGAATGAATGAATAAATACATAAATAAATACATAAATACTTAAATACATAAATAATTAAATACATAAATAAATAAATAAAGAAAGAAAGAAAGAAAGAAGAAAGAAAAGAAAGAAAGAAAGAAAGAAAGAAAGAAAGAAAGAAAGAAAGAAAGAAAAAAAAGAAAAAAGAAAAAAAAATGGTACGCCTTGTTTAGAGGCATGTGGTTGAGATGTGCAGCTCATTTGCTTGCACAGGGGCCAACCACCTCATACATGCATGTCTGCCTCTTGCAGTCTGTCCAGTAGAGGCACTTCAACTATTTGCTATTGATATATATATATTGATTGTTCGAGCTTGAGCAAGTCCCTTCAGCCTATTTGACTGCATGGCGATGCATGGGCCCGGCTAAGCTAGTCAAAAATGCCCCCCCCCCCCCCCCCCCCCCCCGACCCCCCCGACCCCCCCAGGCTCCACGCTTTGCGCTCCGCAGGGTTCAGGGGGAAGCGAGTTGCACTGGGGTCGCGCCGAGTCGCTCAATTTACGACGTGTCATACGGAACCAATCAGGGATCTTGATTGTTTGAACTTGGGCACGTCCCTTCAGCCTATTTGCCACCCCTGGGCTGTAACATTCAATTATTGGCCACCCCTGGACTGTAACATTCAATTATTGGCCACCCCTGGACTGTAACATTCAATTATTGGCCACCCCTGGACTGTAACATTCAATTATTGGCCACCCCTGGACTGTAACATTCAATTATTGGCCACCCCTAGACTGTAACATTCAATTATTGGCCACCCCTGGACTGTAACATTCAATTATTGGCCACCCCTGGACTGTAACATTCAATTATAGGCCACCCCTGGACTGTAACATTCAATTATTGGCCACCCCTGGACTGTAACATTCAATTATTGGCCACCCCTGGACTGAAGCACGCAAACAGTATATACCTGGCCACCCCAGTCTATCCAGGAGAGGCATGACCAAGAGTTAGATGAGGTCGACACCGTCCATACTGATGAGTGTGACGCATTTGTGGGGGCCCGAGAAAGCGAGCTAGAGGCCCTTGTCGCCAAACACCATGAGCAACAGCTGCAGATGGATATAAGGCACACAGAGCAGGTGGGAGTTTTGCGTTTGTGTGTGTGTGTTTTGTGTGTGATATTGTGCGTGTGTGTGTGATAGTATATGTGTTTGTGCGTTTTGTGTGTGTGTCTGTGTGTGTTTGTAACCTTTTTTTGTTGTTGTCTCATGGTCTTACTTGAAGTAACCACGTCACCTCCCAAGATTGTGAACTAGAGGGTCTCTTGCCGATGAGGCCCACACCGTCCACCTCAAGAGTATGCTGCTTTAGTGCGGGCCAGAGAAAGTAAGCTGGAGGCCCTTCTCGCCAGGGTACTTCCATTGACCGAATTGGCCAGTGCTTTAGCGCACTGAAAAAACAAAAAACTGCGCTTTGTAGTGCAAAAAGCGCAAAAATTGCTTGATGGACCATAGGGGGTTGCAAAAAACTGCACGAAACGCGCAGTGGGGCTCAAAAAGGCAGCGCGCCAGCGCGCAAAAGGGCGCGCTTGGAAGTAACCTGCTTCTCGCTAAACACCACAAGCAACAGCTGCAGATGGATGTAAGGCACACAGAGCAGGTGGGCTTTTCTGATTTTTTTGCATTTTTGTGTGTGTTTTTGTGTGTTTGGAACTCTTGGTTTGTGGTTGCTTCATGGTCTAACTCAAAGTAATCACGATACCTCCTAAGACAGCGAGCTAGAGGCCCTTCTCCCTAAACACCGCGAGCAGCAGCTGCAGATGGATGTAAGGCACACAGAGCAGGTGGGATTTGTTTTGCATCTTTTTGCCTTTTGTGTTTGTGTGTGTTTGTGTGCCTTTTGTGTTTGTGTGTGTTTGTGTGCCTTTTGTGTTTGTGTGTGTTTGTGTGCCTTTTGTGTTTGTGTGTATTTGTGTGCCTTTTGTGTTTGTGTGTGTTTGTGTGCCTTTTGTGTTTGTGTGTGTTTGTGTGCCTTTTGTGTTTGTTCGAAACTCTTGTTTTGTGGTAGTTTCATGGCCTAACTAAAAATAAACAGTGCAGCAGCGGCCTGCGAAAACAAATACCCATGGTAGCCTTCCCCAAAGCATTTAAGCCTCTTGCATGAATCACATTTCAAACTATGTTCAGGAACACAGAAAGAAAACTCCACAACTAACAGCTGAATAGTTAGGTTGGGTACCAGAGATGCTGTACATAAATAGGTACGCACACCCGTAACACACACATGACCTAGCACGGTAGCCTTCCCCAAAGCAACTGAACGGGAAGGTTCCCTAAACTCCACGCTCCGTTGCAAGGCACAACAGTTTTCAATTTTGGAGTTGTTTCGAGCTGAAGTGAGTTAGAGGAAACCCAAAATCATATGTAGTTGTCAATGGTCTAGAACTGCTGAATGCTTGGATGTAGTGCAGTGGCAAGCTCAAGGAGCTGCCCAGAAGCTTCTAAGAAAAGCCAAAAATACAAGCCCTGACCCCGCTCTCACACTCCATGTTCTAATCAGGTGGAGTCATTTCGAGCAGGGGCCAATGAGAGGAAGCCCAAGATCAAATGGAGCAGTCAGGTGAGTTTTTTTTATAATATATAATTATATAATAACTCAAGGAATTTTGAGTTATGCAAAGAATCATTATTTACGCATGGAATTATGAGTTATGCAAGGAATTATGAGTCATGCAAGGCATTATTAGTCATGCAAGGAATTATAAGTTATGCAAGGAACAATTAGTTACGCATGGAATGATTAGTTATGCAAGGAATTATTAGTCATGTAAGGAATTATGAGTTATGCAAGGAATTATTAGTCATGTAAGGAATTATGAGTTATGCAAGGAATTATTAGTCATGTAAGGAATGATTAGTTATGCAAGGAATTATTAGTTATGCAAGGAATTTCCCCTCAGGAAGTATTAGGAATTATTTATAGTGCCAGGTAATGCAAGGAATTTCCCCCAGGAGGCGGGTCTCCTGACACAAACCAGCAGCACTAAGGATTCAGTTCGAATAGTGTAGCCACTCCTGCAAAAGAGTTGGCACACTTAGGGTCGGCGGGGGATACCAACCCTCGACCAAACAAGCAGGTCTTTATAAAGGAAAGAAACCCGTGTATTGATGTAACACCATGGCAGAGTATTACAAAGCGTGCGTGTCAGCGCGATTTTGTGCACGCCTTTTGAGCCCTACTGCGCGTTTCGCGCAGTTTTTTCAACCCCTTGCGGACGCAGCGCACAGTTTTTGCTTTTTGCTCTACAAAGCACAGACCAATTTGACGTTTGCGCGCTTTAAGCGCTGACCAATTTGACAACATTTAGTGCACTGCACCATGGTGCTCTAAGCAGCCTTTAGGTACTACTAGAAGCTTTTTGACCCTAAAATGCAACCCCAAAAATCAACCCCAAAATGGTCCTGCAGCCGCTGAACCTGAGAAGAATCGAGGAGAACCTTGTTTGCAAAAGGGAGTGGTTCAGTGCGTTTTTGTAGTCTTGTTCTACAATCTATGTTGCTGCTGCTGGACCTGAGAAGAATCGGGGAGAACCTTGTTTGCAAAAGGGATTTTTCCAGGGCAAAATATTTATTCTAAAAATGTGATTAAACATCCTGCTGAACATAATTTGTTTTACATATGGATTTGAGGACGAAGCTGTTGCAACTTCTGGTTCTGACAAGAATCCCCCAAGGCCTTGGAAGCCTAGGGACCACTACAGATTGGCATGGTCCTGAGAGGGGAATCTTGTTCGCCTAAGGGATCGGGCCCAGGCAAAATACGTCTTCTAAAAATGTGATTAAAAACCCTGTTTAACATGAATTTTTTACATACGATTTAAAGACTATGCTGTTGTAGCTGCTCTAAGAAGAATTGAAGAGAAGCATGATCTCCAAAAAGAGTGGGCCAAGGCAAAATATGTCTTCTAAACATGTGATTAGAAACCTGTTTAAAATATGTCTTCTAAACATGTGATTAAAGACCTTTTTTTACATATGTTTTTAAAGACTATGCTGTTGCAGCTGCTCTAAGAATAATTGAAGAGAACCACAATCTCCAATGAGAGTGGGCCAAGGCAAAATATGTATGTATTAATATCTCCATAGGTGCCTAATTATGGGGCTTTTGGGACAGATGGGTAAGGCCTTTGAACTCCAGGGTACTACATTTTGTCAAATTGGTCAGCGCTTTAAGCGCACAAACGTCAAATTGGTCAGCTGTCTAATGCAAAAAGCGCAAAAACTGCGCGCTGCGCCCACAGGGGGTTTAAAAAACTGCTTGAAACGCGCAGTGGGGCTCAAAAAGGCAGCGCGTAAACGCGCTGTCGCGCGCGCTTTGTAGTACCCTGGTGAACTCCAGTCCAGTGTACACTTGTTTATGCCACAAAGTTGCTTAACCATATCAGTTCAACACATAAATACTCAGATTTGGGTTTGCTCAGAGTTTGGGAAGCATATCAAGTAAAATGTTTGTTTGTGTGTTTGTCTTTCTTAGGGCTCTCCTAATTCGGGACATATTCTAAGCAAACATGGGGGCAAACATGGGACAGAGCCCCAAAGGAGTGGGCCGGGGCAACACAAGGGTTTTTAAACATGTTTTGAAGATGTTTCGTAAAACTTTGTTGTTGCAGCTACTGAAGCTGAGAAAAAGGGAGGACAACCTTGTTCCCCCCAAATGAGTGGTCCAAGGCAAAATTTGTGTGTTCAAATGTTTCAAAAATGTTACAATTGTTTCAAATGTTTCATATGTTTCAAAATATGTTTGTTTAAATGTTTCAAATGGTTCATATGTCTAGGAAGAGGCATCGATCTATATAGAGATAGATCTATATAAATCTATATAGATCTATATAGATCTATATTGGCGAAGCTGGATTTTTGAAAATCGGCATAGGGCACCTTACACAAATCAAAATCTGGTTTTACAATTATGGCATAGGGCACCATATCATATTGCAGGCGCTTCGACTGGATTTTCCGGTGTCTATTTGATGTAAATGCATATGTTGTAGGTATACACAATATACCTATTTGCTATATATAGATCTATATAGATATATATTTTTGGGCAATATAGATCTATTTGCCGCCCCCTACATATGTTTCAAAATATGTGTGTTCAAATGTTTCAAAAATGTCTTAACAAGTTTTAAAACTGTTTCTAAAAACTCTGCTACCACAGCTGCTGAACCTGAAAACAATTGAGGACAACCTCGCCATTCGCCGAAAGGAGAGGGCCAAGGCAAGATATGAGTTTTTATATGTTTTAAACATTTTTTAAAGTGTTTATGAAAACTGAAGGTGTGGGCCAAGGAAAAATATGTTTTTTACATGTTCTAGACATGCTTTTAACTGTTTACGAAAAATCTGCTGCTGCAGCTGCTGAACCTGAGAAAAATCGAGTAGAACCTCGTTTGCCTGAAGGAGTGTGCCAAGGCAAAATATTTGTTTTATGTTTTAACATGTTTTAAACTGTTTACGAAAACTCTGTTGCTGCAGCTGCTGAACCTGAAAACAATTGAGGAGAACCTCGCTCACCAAAAGAAGTGGGCCAAGGCAAAATATTTGTGTTCTGAAATGTTAAAAACATGTCTTAACAAGTTTTTCAAATGTGTATACAACTCTGTTGTTGCAGCTGCTGAGCCTGAGAAAAATCAAAGACAACCTCGTTCGCCAAAAGGAGTGGGTCAAGGCAACATACTAGTTCTTACATGTTATAAAGTGTTTACGAAAACTGAAGGAGTGAGCCAAGGAAAAACCTGTTTTTTATATGTTCTAGAAATGCTTTTAACTGTTTATGAAAACTCTGCTGCTGCAGCTGCTGAACCTGAGAAATATCGAGCAGAACCTTGTTCGCCAAAAGGAGTGGGTCAAGGCAAAATACGTGAAGAGTGAGGCAGATGCCCTGGAGAGCTATGAGATGGTCATGCAAGATGAGGCATGGGTGGTCAAGATCTGTATTGAGGAGAGAAAGCTGATGCAACAGCAGGCCAAAGAGGTTAATGGAGTAAGCAGAAGAATGGAGACAGCACGCCACGAGTTCACTTTGCAGCAGAATGGGGCGATGGAACTTCGACAGGTAGGGTTAAACCCTCACACCTCACACCTCACACCACACACCACAACCCCGATCCAGCCACCAACTCCCTCCCTTAACCAACAACAGCAGCAAAAAACAGCGAAAACCAAAAATAAACAGCAAAAAACAGCAAAAAACAGTATAAAAACAGCAACAGCAGGCCAAAGAGGTTAATGGAGTGAGCAGAATAATGGAGACAGCACGCCGAGAGTTCACTTTGCAGCAGGATAGGGCGATTGAACTTCGTCAGGTAGGGTTAAATCCACACACCTCACACCACACAGTGCACACCGCACACTACACACCTGAAACCTCACACCGCACACCACACACCTCACACCGCACACCTTGCAGCAGTATAGGGCGATGGAACTTTGACAGGTAGGGGTAAACCCGCACACTGCACACTGCACACCACACACTGCACACCTCACACCTCACACCACACAGTGCACAGTGCACACCACACACTACACACCTAACACCTCACAACGCACACCACATACCTCACACCGCACACCTTGCTGCAGGATAGGGCGACGGAACTTCCACAGGTAGGGGTAAACCCACACACCGCTCACTGTACACCTCACACCTCACACCACACAGTGCACACGACACACCGCACACCACACACCACACACCTCACAACGCACACCACACCCCTCCCACCGCACAACTTGCAGCAAGATAGGGCGATGGAACTTCGACAGGTAGGGTTAAACCCACACCCTGCACACCACACTCCACACACCACACACCACACACCACACACCACACACCACACACCTCACAACGCACACCACACCCCTCCCACCGCACAACTTGCAGCAAGATAGGGCGATGGAACTTCGACAGGTAGGGTTAAACCCACACCCTGCACACCACACTCCACACACCACACACCACACACCACACACCTGACACCTCACACCTCACACCTCACACCACACAATGCAAACTCTCAGCACACACTACACACCTGACACCTCACACCACACCCCTCACACTGCACACCTTGCAGCAGAATAGGGCGATGGAACTTCGACAGGTAGGACCCACACCCTGCACACCACACCCTGCACACCTCACACCTCACACCACACAATGCAAACTCTCAGCACACACTACACACCACACTCCTCACACTGCACACCTTGCAGCAGAATAGGGCGATGGAACTTGGACAGGTAGGACCCACACCCTGCACACCACACCCTGCACACCTCACACCTCACACCACACACCACACACCGCACACCACACACTATACACCTGACACCTCACACCACATCCCACACACTGCACACCACACACCACACACCGCACACCACACACTACACACCTGACACCTCACACCACATCCCACACACTGCACACCTTGCAGCAGAATAGGGCGATGGAACTTCGACAGGTAGGGGTAAACCCACGCACTGCATACTGCACACCACACAGTACACACCACACACCACACACTACACACCTGACAGGTCACAATGCACACCACACCCCTCACCCCGCACACCTTGCAGCAGGATAGGGCAATGGAACTTCGATAGGGCGATGGAACTTCGACAGGTAGGGTAGTGATAATGCCTGGTGGGGCGTGGTGGGGTTAGGGGGGGTTGGGAGGCGCATTGACTAGTATAGTCAGACCCATGCACAGCCATGCGGCGGCAGAACGGCCATGCGTCATAAAAGCAAAAGTACTTTGCTGCTTTTACTGCTCCCTTTTTGTGTGTGCACACCACACACCACACACCTCACACCATACACCGCACACTCCACACCCCACATAGCACACCTCACACCTCAACCAAACACCTCACACTGCACACTGCTCACCACATACCACACACCTCACACAGCGTACACGGCACACAGCACGCAGCGCACACCACACACCACACACCTGACACCACACAGCACGCACCCCATGCCGCACACCACACACCACACACCACACACCACACACCACACACCTGACACCACACAGCACGCACTGCACACCACACACCACACACCACACACCGCACACCACACACCGCACACCACACCAAACACCACACACCGCACACCACACACTGCACACACACCTCACACCACACACCACAACCCTGCTCCAGCCGCCGACTCACTACCTCAACTCCCTTTGTGTTTCAGAAGAAATGGAATGCCACACACTCCTTGCTGCTCCACACACACTGCACACTGCACACCACTCGCCAGACACTGCGCAATGCACACTAAACACCTAACACCACACGCTGCACACCACACACTGCACACCACACACCACACACCATACAACACACACCTCACACCACACACCACACTCCACACACCACACACTACACACCCACACACCACACACCACACACCACACACCACATACCTCACACCACACACCAATCTCCACACACCAAACACTTCACACATCGCACCACACACCACACACCACACACTTCACACATCACACCACACACCAAACACCACACACCACACACCACACACCACACACTTCACACATCACACCACACACCAATCACCACACACCACACACCACAATCCACACACCAAACACTTCACACATCACACCACACACCACACACCACACACCAAACACTTCACACATCACACCACACACCACACACCACACACCACACACCACACTCCACACACCAAACACTTTACACCACACACCACACACCACACTCCACACTCCACAGACCAAACACTTCACACATCACACCGCACACCAAACACTTAACACATCACACCACACACCAAACACTTCACACATCACACCACACACCACACACCACACTCCACACACCAAACACTTTACACCACGCACCACACACCGCACACCACACACCACAAACCCGAACCAGCCACCCACTCCCTCCCTTCGATTCCTCTGTGTTTCAGAAGAAATGGAATACCACACGCTCCTTGCTGCTCCACACACTGCACACCACACACCACACCACACACACCACACCACACACTCTGCACACCACACACTGCGCACTGCTCCACACACACACACACACACACACACACACCACACTACAACCCCGCTCCAGCCACCCACTCCCTCCCCCAACCGCCTCTGTGTTGCAGAAAAAATGTAATGCCACAAGCGCCTTGCTGCTCCACACACCACACACTGCACAACCCACACCACAAACTGCACACCACACACTGCACACTGCCCACACACCACACACCACACCCCCGCTCCAGCCACACACTCCTTCCCTCAAATCCCTCTGTGTTGCAGAAAAAATGGAATGCCACACGCGCCTTGCTGCTCCACACTCACAATTTGGAGATTCAGAGCATCATTCAAAACCTGAGCAACACCTGGAACACGAACCCTAAAAGAGTGGACCCCCCCCCTGCCACTCTGGGGCGCAAGACCGCAAGCCAGCTGACTGGAACCCCCCCTGCCACCCTGGGGCGCAAGACCGCAAGCCAGCTGGCAGCTAGACAGAAGCCTCTGCCAAGGAGAGTGGATGGAACAAGTGAGTAATGTTTAGGGATCGGCATATCATATGATTACCCTACCCTACCCCACCTCATGCGCACTCACTCCAACATACACGTAAATGCCTATGTAAACTCACCCCCTCACCCTCCAACACTCAACCACCCACCCTCTACTCGCCCACCTCCCACCCCACACCCCTTTCCGCACGATCATGCACATGCATACCTCAATGTTTAGGGATAGGCATATCGTATGATGTTGGCCAAAGGTGAGTATGATATCATATGTTACCCCGTACAGACAGCCAAAATTAACGCTTCGAAAGATTTGACGGTCATTTTGAGGGGGTTTATTATAATTTGACGTTTTAATTTGACGTTTTTTGTCTAGAGGAATATAATTTGACGTTACACCTTTGACGGTTTAAATTGTTATAAAATCCATTAACACACCTGAATGTTACTACTTGAACATGTTACACTGGTCCATGGCCTGTTCTAAATAGCACAATACAGCATTGTGATTACATTGTGCACCATTACTCAGGAGTGGGGTGTAGTCAGTGGTGTTCATACTGATACCGTAGACCATGTACCTTAATCAATATAAATATAAATGCCGGTAACATAGTCATTATGGTACATGGTTATAGGATCTGCATTCAGGGTAGTACCCAGCATTGAAGCCATACCATTATCTTGCTCAGCATAGCACTATGTTGGTAGTGAATGTGCTGGTAGGTCTCAGACATGTAGCTACAACATGCACATACCGTATTTTGTATACTTCACTTCAATGCACATAAATGTTGACTTACTATCCCTTTTGCCTCTGTTGTTTTCGTACCTGCCAGCCTTGTACCTCCTCTAACCTTTCCCATCACCAGTGTGCCCTAATTCAAACAATTGGAGCCAGGAAGAGTGGTTAAAGATGGCCACAGGGTCTGTGCTCCTGAACTCGTTGTTCGTGTCAGATGAGTCATCTGGATGTATGCAGACAGATAGCCTCTTTCAGTGATTTACAATGGTCTAGTGGTAGACCAGATCGCTAAAGAATGAAGAGTCGGGGGTTCGACTCCCCCTTCGGTCGCTCTTGGCGTTGCAGGTCGTCGTGTACCGCCATGGTAGCTTGTCCAGTTCAGGTAGGAGACCGCTCCCCACCCGCGTACGACGGGCTCCCTTAACACCAGGCCCCACCAGGCGTTATCATTACCTTTTCAGACAGATGCAGGCGGTCCCAGGGACCTCTTATCACTAAACATTGTAGTGTTTAGCCCACTGAGCAGTGAGATATGTGCATTCTAGTGATGCACCTAATATCGCCCAAAAACCCGGTTTGACGTTTTTTTCATTGTGTAATATAGCATACACACACAGGTGCTCCCGTCAAATTAAAGCATTATTATTTGCTGTCTGTACGGTATCATACAAAATTTCATCCTATGATATTTAATTAAAATGGTAACTTTAGCCTAGTCAAACTGCTGGCATCATATGATATCGTATGATATCATATGGTGACATGATATCATATGATATCATATTGCCTTTCCGTAGTCATGTAACATGACGGTGTGTGGTGTGTAGTATGTGGTGTGTGTGTGTGGTGTGCAATGCATGGTGTGTGGTGTGCAATGCATGGTGTGTGGTGTGTAGTATGTGTTTTGTGGTGTGTGGTGTGCAGTGCGTGGTGTGTGGTGTGTAGTATGTGGTGTGTGGTGTGTGGTGTGCAGTGCGTGGTGTGTGGTGTGTAGTATGTGGTGTGTGGTGTGTGGTGTGCAGTGCGTGGTGTGTGGTGTGTAGTATGTGGTGTGGTGTGTGTAGTGTGCAGTGCGTGGTGTGTGGTGTGTAGTATGTGGTGTGTGGTGTGTGGTGTGCAGTGCGTGGTGTGTAGTGTGTAGTATGTGGTGTGTGTGTGTGGTGTGCAGTGCGTGTGTGTGTGTGTGGTGTGTAGTGTGTAGTATGTGTGGTGTGTGGTGTGCAGTGCGTGTGTGTGTGTGGTGTGTGGTGTGGTGTGTGTGTGTGTGTGTGTGTGTGGTGTGGTGTGCAGTGCGTGGTGTGTGGTGGTGTAGTATGTGTGTGTGGTGTGTGGTGTGCAGTGCGTGGTGTGTGGTGTGTAGTATGTGGTGTGTGGTGTGTTGTGTGCAGTGCGTGGTGTGTGGTGTGGTGTGTAGTGTGTAGTATGTGGTGTGTGTGGTGTGTGTGTGTGTGTGTGGTGTGTGGTGTGTGGTGTGCAGTGCGTGGTGTGTGGTGTGTAGTATGTGGTGTGTGTGTGTGGTGTGCAGTGCGTGGTGTGTGGTGTGTAGTATGTGGTGTGTGGTGTGTGGTGTGCAGTGCGTGGTGTGTGGTGTGTAGTATGTGGTGTGTGGTGTGTTGTGTGCAGTGCGTGGTGTGTGGTGTGGTGTGTAGTGTGTAGTATGTGGTGTGGTGTGTGGTGTGTAGTGTGTGGTGTGCAGTGCGTGGTGTGTGGTGTGCAGTGCGTGGTGTGTGGTGTGTAGTATGTGGTGTGGTGTGTGTGGTGTGCAGTGCGTGGTGTGTGGTGTGTAGTATGTGGTGTGTGGTGTGTGGTGTGCAGTGCGTGGTGTGTAGTGTGTAGTATGTGGTGTGGTGTGTGGTGTGCAGTGCGTGGTGTGTGGTGTGTAGTATGTGGTGTGTGGTGTGTGGTGTGCAGTGCGTGGTGTGTAGTGTGTAGTATGTGGTGTGGTGTGTGGTGTGTAGTGCGTGGTGTGTGGTGTGTAGTATGTGGTGTGGTGTGTGTTGTGTGCAGTGCGTGATGTGTGGTGTGTAGTATGTGGTGTGTGGTGTGTGGTGTGTGGTGTGCAGTGCGTGGTGTGTGGTGTGTAGTATGTGGTGTGGTGTGTGTGGTGTGCAGTGCGTGGTGTGTGGTGTGGTGTGTAGTGTGTAGTATGTGGTGTGGTGTGTGGTGTGCAGTGTGTGGTGTGCAGTGTGTGGTGTGTGGTGTGTGGTGTGCAGTGCGTGGTGTGTGGTGTGTAGTATGTGGTGTGTGGTGTGCAGTGCGTGGTGTGTGGTGTGTAGTGTGTAATGTGGTGTGGTGTGTGTGTGCAGTGTGTGGTGTGCTGTGTGTGTGTATGTGTGTGTGTGTGTGTAGTGTGTGGTGTGTGGTGTGTGGTGTGCAGTGTGGTGTGTGGTGTGTAGTATGTGGTGTGTGTGTGTGGTGTGCAGTGGGTGTGTGGTGTGTAGTAGTGTGGTGTGTGTTGTGTGCAGTGCGTGGTGTGTGTGTGTAGTATGTTGTGGTGTGTGGTGTGCAGTGCGTGGTGTGTGGTGTGTAGTATGTGTGTGTGTGGTGTGCAGTGAGTGGTGTGTGGTGTGTAGTATGTGTGTGGTGTGTGTGTATTGTGTGGTGGTGTGTGTGTGTGTGTGTGTGTGTAGTATGTGGTGTGTGTGTGTGTGGTGTGCAGTGCGTGTGTGTGTGGTGTGTGTAGTATGTGTGTGTGTGGTGTGTGGTGTGCAGTGCGTGGTGTGTGTGTGTGTTGTGGTGTGCAGTGCGTGGTGTGTGGTGTGTAGTATGTGTGTGTGGTGTGTGGTGTGCAGTGCGTGGTGTGTGGTGTGTGGTGTGTGTGTGGTGTGTGGTGTGCAGTGCGTGGTGTGTGGTGTGTAGTATGTGGTGTGTGTGTGTGGTGTGCAGTGCGTGGTGTGTGGTGTGTAGTGTGGTGTGTGTGTGGTGTGGTGTGTGTGTGTAGTATGTGGTGTGTGGTGTGTGGTGTGCAGTGCGTGGTGTGTGGTGTGTAGTATGTGGTGTGTGTGTGTGGTGTGCAGTGCGTGGTGTGTGGTGTGTAGTATGTGGTGTGTGGTGTGTGGTGTGCAGTGCGTGGTGTGTGGTGTGTAGTATGTGGTGTGGTGTGTGGTGTGCAGTGCGTGGTGTGTGGTGTGTAGTATGTGGTGTGTGTGTGTGGTGTGCAGTGCGTGGTGTGTGGTGTGTAGTATGTGTGTGTGGTGTGTGGTGTGCAGTGCGTGGTGTGTGGTGTGTAGTATGTGGTGTGTGGTGTGTGGTGTGCAGTGCGTGGTGTGTGGTGTGTAGTATGTGGTGTGTGGTGTGTGGTGTGCAGTGCGTGGTGTGTGGTGTGTAGTATGTGGTGTGTGGTGTGTGGTGTGCAGTGCGTGGTGTGTGGTGGTGTAGTATGTGGTGTGGTGTGTGTGGTGTGCAGTGCGTGTGTGGTGTGTGTGTGTAGTATGTGTGTGTGTGGTGTGTGGTGTGCAGTGCGTGGTGTGTGTGGTGTGTAGTATGTGGTGTGTGTGGTGTGTGGTGTGCAGTGCGTGTGTGTGGTGTGTAGTATGTGTGTGTGGTGTGTGGTGTGTGCAGTGCGTGGTGTGTGGTGTGTAGTATGTGTGTGTGTGTGTGGTGTGCAGTGCGTGGTGTGTGGTGTGTAGTATGTGGTGTGTGGTGTGTGGTGTGCAGTGCGTGGTGTGTGGTGTGGTGTGTAGTATGTGTGTGTGGTGTGTGGTGTGCAGTGCGTGTGTGTGTAGTGTGTAGTATGTGTGTGGTGTGTGTGGTGTGCAGTGCGTGGTGTGTGGTGTGTAGTATGTGGTGTGTGTGGTGTGTGGTGTGCAGTGCGTGGTGTGTGGTGTGTAGTATGTGTGTGGTGGTGTGTGTGGTGTGCAGTGCGTGGTGTGTCGTGTAGTGTGTAGTATGTGGTGTGGTGTGTGGTGTGCAGTGCGTGGTGTGTGGTGTGTAGTGTGGTGTGTGGTGTGTGGTGTGCAGTGCGTGATGTGTGGTGTGTAGTATGTGGTGTGTGGTGTGTGGTGTGTGGTGTGCAGTGCGTGTGTGTGGTGTGGTGTGTAGTGTGTAGTATGTGGTGTGGTGTGTGTGTGTGTGTGGTGTGTGTGGTGTGTAGTGTGTGTGTGGTGTGTGTGTGTGTAGTGCGTGTGTGGTGTGTGTGTGGTGTGTAGTATGTGTGTGTGGTGTGTGGTGTGCAGTGCGTGGTGTGTGGTGTGTAGTATGTGGTGTGGTGTGTGGTGTGCAGTGCGTGGTGTGTGGTGTGTAGTATGTGGTGTGGTGTGTGGTGTGCAGTGCGTGGTGTGTGGTGTGTAGTATGTGGTGTGGTGTGTGGTGTGCAGTGTGTGGTGTGTAGTGTGTGGTGTGGTGTGTGTGGTGTGCAGTGCGTGGTGTGGTGTGTAGTATGTGGTGTGGTGTGTGGTGTGCAGTGCGTGGTGTGGTGTGTGTGTGTAGTATGTGGTGTGGTGTGTGTGTGTGTGTGGTGTGCAGTGCGTGGTGTGTTGTGTAGTATGTGGGTGTGGTGTGTGGTGTGCAGTGTGTGGTGTGCATTGTGCGTGGTGTGTGTGTGTAGTATGTGTGTGTGTGTGTGGTGTGCAGTGCGTGGTGTGTGGTGTGTAGTATGTGGTGTGTGTGTGGTGTGCAGTGCGTGGTGTGTGTGGTGTGTAGTATGTGTGTGTGTGTGGTGTGCAGTGTGGTGTGTGGTGTGTAGTATGTGGTGTGGTGTGTGGTGTGCAGTGCGTGGTGTGTGGTGTGTAGTATGTGGTGTGTGGTGTGTGGTGTGCAGTGCGTGGTGTGTGTGTGTGTAGTATGTGGTGGTGTGGTGTGTGGTGTGCAGTGCGTGGTGTGTAGTGTGTAGTATGTGGTGTGGTGTGTGGTGTGCAGTGCGTGGTGTGTGGTGTGTAGTATGTGGTGTGGTGTGTGTGGTGTGCAGTGCGTGGTGTGTGGTGTGTAGTATGTGGTGTGGTGTGTGGTGTGCAGTGCGTGGTGTGTGTGTATGTGTGTGGTGTGTGTGTGTGCAGTGCGTGGTGTGTGGTGTGTAGTATGTGTGTGTGGTGTGTGGTGTGCAGTGCGTGGTGTGTGGTGTGTAGTATGTGTGTGTGTGGTGTGTGGTGTGTGGTGTGCAGTGCGTGGTGTGTGGTGTGTAGTATGTGGTGTGTGGTGGTGTGGTGTGCAGTGCGTGTGTGTGGTGTGTAGTATGTGTGTGGTGTGTGTGTGTAGTGTGTGGTGTGCAGTGCGTGGTGTGTGGTGTGCAGTGCGTGGTGTGTGGTGTGTAGTATGTGGTGTGGTGTGTGGTGTGCAGTGCGTGGTGTGTGGTGTGTAGTATGTGGTGTGTGGTGTGTGGTGTGCAGTGCGTGGTGTGTGGTGTGTAGTATGTGGTGTGGGTGTGTGGTGTGCAGTGCGTGTGGTGTGTGGTGTGTAGTATGTGGTGTGTGGTGTGTGTGTGTGCAGTGCGTGGTGTGTGGTGTGTAGTATGTGGTGTGTGGTGTGTGGTGTGCAGTGCGTGGTGTGTGTGTGTGTGTAGTATGTGGTGTGTGGTGTGTGGTGTGCAGTGCGTGGTGTGTGGTGTGTAGTATGTGGTGTGGTGTGTGTGGTGTGCAGTGCGTGATGTGTGGTGTGTAGTATGTGGTGTGTGGTGTGTGGTGTGTGGTGTGCAGTGCGTGGTGTGTGGTGTGTAGTATGTGGTGTGGTGTGTGGTGTGCAGTGCGTGGTGTGTGGTGTGTGGTGTGTGGTGTGTAGTATGTGGTGTGGTGTGTGGTGTGCAGTGGTGTGCTGTGGTGTGTGTATGTGTGTGTGGTGTGTGGTGTGCAGTGCGTGGTGTGTGGTCTGTAGTATGTGGTGTGTGGTGTGCAGTGCGTGGTGTGTGGTGTGGTGTGTAGTGTGTAGTATGTGGTGTGGTGTGTAGTGTGAAGTGTGTGGTGTGCTGTGCGTGTGTGTGTGGTGTGTGGTGTGTAGTGCGTGGTGTATGGTGTGTGGTGTGCATTGTGTGGTGTGTGGTGTGTAGTATGTGGTGTGTGGTGTGTGTGGTGTGCAGTGCGTGGTGTGTGGTGTGTAGTATGTGGTGTGGTGTGTGTAGTGTGCAGTGCGTGGTGTGTGGTGTGTAGTATGTGGTGTGGTGTGTGTGGTGTGCAGTGCGTGGTGTGTGGTGTGTAGTATGTGGTGTGGTGTGTGGTGTGCAGTGCGTGGTGTGTGGTGTGTAGTATGTGGTGTGGTGTGTGTGGTGTGCAGTGCCTGGTGTGTTTTGTGTAGTATGTGGTGTTCGGTGTGTGGTATGCAGTGCGTGGTGTGTGGGTGTGTGTGTAGTGTGTAGTATGTGTGTGTGGTGTGTGGTGTGCGTGTGTGTGTGCAGTGCGGTGGTGTGTGGTGTGTAGTATGTGGTGTGTGGTGTGTGGTGTGCAGTGCGTGGTGTGTGGTGTGTAGAATGTGGTGTGGTGTGTGGTGTGCAGTGTGTGGTGTGCAGTGCGTGGTGTGTGGTGTGTAGTATGTGTTTTGTGGTGTGTGGTGTGCAGTGCGTGGTGTGTGGTGTGTGTAGTATGTGTGTGGTTGTGTGGTGTGCAGCGTGGTGTGTGGTGTGTAGTATGTGGTGTGGGTGTGTGGTGTGTGCGTGGTGTGTGGTGTGTAGTATGTGTGTGGTGTGTGGTGTGCAGTGCGTGTGTGGTGGTGTGTAGTTATATGTGGGTGTGTGTGTGTGGTGTGCAGTGCGTGGTGTGTGGTGTGTAGTATGTGTGTGTGTGTGTGGTCGTGGTGTGTAGTGCGATGTGTGTGTTGTGGTATGTGGTGTGTGTGTGTGTGTATGTGTGTATGTGGTGTGTGCAGTGTGTGGTGTGCAGTGCGTGGTGTCTGTGTGGTGTGTAGTATGTGTTTTGTGTGGTGTGTGGTGTGCAGTGCGTGGTGTGTGGTGTGTAGTATGTGGGTGTGTGGTGTGTGGTGTGCAGTGCGTGTGTGTGTTGTGTTGTGGTGTGCAGTGGCTGGTGTGGTGTGTAGTCTGTGGTGTGTGGTGTGTTGTGTGTGTAGTGGAAGTGTGTGTAGTATGTGGTGTGTGGTGTGCAGTGCGTGGTGTGTGGTGTGTAGTATGTGGTGTGTGGTGTGGTGTGCAGTGCGTGGTGTGTGTGTGTAGTACTGTGTGTGTGTGTGTGTGCAGTGCGTGGTGTGGGTGTTGTAGTATGTGGTGTGAGTGTGGTGTGCAGTGCGTGGTGTGTGGTGTGTAGTGTGTGTGTGGTGTGTGTGTGAGTGTGTTAGTATGTGGTGTCGGTAAGTGTAGTGGTGTGCAGTGCGTGGTGTGTGGTGCTGTGGTAGTTGTGGGTGTGTGGTGTGTGTGATGCAGTGTGGGTGTGTTGGTCGGTGTCACAGTATGTGGTTGTGTGTGTGTGGTAGTGTGCCAGTGCGTGGTGTGTGGTGTGTGCAGTGCGTGGTGTGTGGTTTGTGGTGTGTGTGGTGTTGGTGTGGCATATGGTGTGCAGTGCGGTGGTGGTGTGTGTGGTGTGTGGTGTAGTGTGTGTGAAGTGTGCAACTGTAGTATGTTGGTGTTGTTGGTGTGTGTGGTGTGCAGTGCGTGGTTAAATGTGGGTGTGTAGTGAATGATTGTGGGTGTGGTGTGTGTGTGGTGTGTGGTGTGCAGGCGTGGGTGTGTGGTGTGGGTGTGGTGTGTAGTATGCTGTGGTGTGTGTGGTGTGTGGTGTGCAGTGCGTGTGTGTAGTGGTGTGTGGTGTGTAGTGTGTGGTGGTGTGTGGTGTGTGGTTGGGTGTGGTGTGAGTATGTGCCCGGTGCTGGTGTGTGGTGTGGGTGTTGGGTGTGGTGTTGTGGTGTGTGGTGTGCAGTGCGTGGTGTGTGGTGTGTAGTATGTGGTGTGGGTGTGGTGTAGTGTGCGTGTGTGTGGTGTGTAGTATGTGGTGTGTGGGTGGTGGTGGTGTGCAGTGTGTGGTGTGTGGTGTATGTGGTGTGTGGTGTGTGGTGTGCAGTGCGTCGGCTGTGTGGTGTGTAGTATGTGTGGTGTGTGTGTGTTGTGTGTGCAGTGCGTGGTGTGTGGGTGTGTTGTGTAGTATGTGGTGTTGCAGTGGTGTGTGGTATGCAGTGGTGGTGTGGTGGTGTGCAGTGCGTGTGTGTGTGGTGTGTAGTATGTGGTGTGGTGTGTGGTGTGCAGTCGTGCTGGGTGTGTGTGGTGGTGGTGTGTGGTGTGTGTAGTATGTGGTGTGTGTATCGTGGTGTGCAAGTGCGTGGTGTGTGGTGTTGTAGTATGTGTGATTGTGTTGTGGTGTGCAGGATTCGAGGCGTGAGGTGTGCAGTGCGTGGTGTGTGGTGTGTAGTGCGTGTATTGTGTGTGGTGTGTGTCGGTGCAGTTATGTGGTGTGTGTGTGGTTATGTGTGAAGTGTGGTGTGTGTGGTGTGCAGTGCTGGTGTGTGGTGTGTGTTGTGGTGGTGTGGTGTGTAGTATGTATTTTGGTGTGTGTTTGTGGTGCAGTGTGTGGTGTGCAGTGGCGGTGGGGTGTTGTGTGCGCTCGGTATGTGGTGGTGTGTGTAGATTGTGGTGTTGTGTGGTGGCTGGTGGGTGTGTGTTGTGCGTTGGTGTGTGGTTGTGAGTATTGGTGTGTGGTGTCTGGTGTGCAGTGGTGAGTGTGTGGTGTTAAGGTATGTGGGTTTGGTGTGTTAGTGTGCAGTGTTTGTGTGCGTTTGTGGTGTGAGGTGTGTAGACGTGGTGTGTGTGATGTTGGTGTGGGTGTGGTGTGCAGTGTTGTGGTGCAGTGTGTGGTAATGTGGTGTGGTGCTTGTGTGTGTGTATGGTGATGTGTGTGGGGTGTTTGGTGTGCACGTGCCGTGGTGCTGTGGCATGTGTAGTAAGTGGTGTGGTGTTGTGTGCTGGCGTGGTGTGTTTTGTGTTGTGGTGTGTATGGTGTGTGTGCGTAGTTGCGTGGCTGTGTGGTCGTGTGTAATGTGGTGTGTGGTGTGCGTGGTGTGTGGTGTGGTGTGTAGTGTGTAGTATGTGGTGTGGTGTGGTGTGTGCGTGGTGTGTTGGTGTGTAGTATGTGTGGTGTGCGTAGTATGTGTGTGGCTTGTGTGGTGTGTAGTGCGTGTGTGTGGTGTGGTGCGTGGTCGCCGAGCCGTGCAGTGCGTGGTGTGTGGTGTGTAGTATGTGGTGTGTTGGTTGTGTGGTGTGGTGCAGTCGTGGGTCGTGCAGTGCGTGGGTCTGTGTGGTGTGTGGTGTGCAGTGCGTTGTGTTGTGTGGTGTGTTAAGTATTGTGGTGTTGTGGCGTGTATGTGCAGTGCGTGCGTGGTGTGTGTGTGTGTAGGTGTGGTGGTGTGGTGTGTGGTGTCTGGACCTGTGCACGTGCGTGGTTGTGTGGTGCCTGTAGTATGTGGTGTGTGGTGTGTGGTGGTGTGCAAGAGTGCGTGTGTGTGTGGTGGATATGGTAATTGTGGTGTGGGTGGTGTAGTTGGTGTGTGTGTGGTGCGTATGTGGGTGTGTGTGTGGTCTGGTGTGTGTAGTAAGTGGTGGTGTGCAGTGCGTGTGTTGCAGTGCGTGGTGTGTGTGGTAGTATGTGGTGTGTGTGTGTGGTGTGCAGGCGTGTGTGGTGGTGTGCAGTATGCGTGGTGTTTGGTGTGGCGTGCGTTATGGCTTGGTGGTTCGGTGGTGTGGTATAGTGGTGGTGTTGGTAGTGGTATGTCGGTGTGGTAGATAATGTGGTGGTGGCGTAGGTGGTCGTTGCAGCTGTGTGGTGTTTTCTGCAGTGGCGTGGTGTGTGGTGTGGTAGTATGTGGGTGTGTGGGTATGTGGTTGCAATGCGTGGTTGTGTGGTGTCGTAAGCTATGTTTGCGGTGGTGTGCAGTGCCTTGCAGTGGTGTGGGTGTGCAGTGGCGTGTGTGTGGCTGTGAGTATGTGGTGCGTTTGATGGGTGTGGTGTGGTAGTAGCGTGGTGTGTGGTTGTGTTAGCTCATGGGTGAAGTGTGGTGGGTGGTGTGGTTGTGCGTGCGTGGTGTGTGGTGTGTGTGTTTGTGGTGATCGTGGTGTGTGAGTTGTGTTTGGTGTGCATAGTGCGTGTTTTGCAGTGTGCGTGGCTGTGCAGTGAGGTAGTGTGGATGGTGGTAGTATGAGCTGTGTGCTGCGTTGGCTGTTAGTGGTGTTAGATCATGTGGTGTGTGGCGTGTGGTGGTGCAGTGCCGTGTGTGTGGTGTGTAGTTGTGTGTCGCAAAAGCGCTGGTGTTGGTGTGCAGTGCTGTGGTGGTGTGGTGTGTAGTATGTGGTGTTTATGTGTTGTTGTATGTGGTGCAGTGCGTGGTGTGTGGTGTGGTGTGTGAGTGTAGTATTGGTGTGGTGTGTGTGCAGTGTGTGGGTGTGCAGTGTGTGGTGTGTGTGCAGTGCGTGGTGTGTGGTGTATGGTATGTTGGTTGATGGGTGTGTGGGTTGTGCAGTCCGTGGTGTGTGGTGTGTAGTAAGTGGGTGTGGTGTGTGTGTGCAGTGTGAGGTGACGACATCGCTGCTGAGTGTGTAGATGTGGTGTGTGGTGTGTGGTGTGCAGTGCGTGGTGTGTGGTGTGTAGCCATGTGGTGTTTGGTGTGCGTGCGTGGTGTTGGGTGGTGTGTCGTGTGCATGTGGTGTGGTGTGTGGTGATGTACGCTGCGTGGTGTTTGTAGTATCGATGGTGTATGTGGTAAATAGGTGTGCTAGCCTGGTGTGGGTGTGGTAGTGGTTTCTAGTATGTAGGTGTGGTGCTGTGTGTGTAAAGTGGGGTGGCTTGTGTGTGTGTAGTAGTGGTGTGGTGTGTGTGGCTCGTGGCAGTGCGTGATGTGTGGTGGGTAAGTATGTGGTTGTGTTGGTGTGCAGTGCCGGGTGTGTGGTTGTGCAGTGCGTGTGTGCTTAGAGTGCGTGGTGTGTTGGTGTGTGGTGTGCCAGTGGTGGTGTTGTGATGTGTGTTTTGTATGGTGTTTGTGGCGTGTGGTGTCAAAAAGTGCGTGGTGTGTGGTGGTGCTGCAGTATGCGTGGTGTGTTCGGTTGCATGTCCGTGGTGTGCTGCGCTGGTGTGTGTGGTTGTTGTAGTATGTGGTGGTTGGTGTGTTGGTGTGCAATGCGTGTGTGTGGTGTGTGGTGTGTTGGTGTAGAGTGTTTGGTAATGTGCAGAATGCGTGGTTGTTGGTGGTGTTGCAAGTATGTGGTTTTGTTGTGGTGATTTTTGCAGTTGGTGTGGAGTGCTCGCTCGAGTTGGTTGCCATTGCATGGGTGGGGTGTCTGGTGGTGTGCAAGTTGCGTGGGTAGTATGTGGTGGTAAGTGGTGTGGTGTGTGGGTGTGGCTGGTGTGTGGTGGTAGTATGTGGTGTGTGGTGTGGTGGTGTGCAGTGTGGTGGTGTGTAGTATGTGGTGTGTGGTGTGCAGTGCATCGGTTGTTAGCAGTGCGTGGTGGTGGTAGTGCTGTAGTATGTGGTGTGGTTGTGTGGTGTGTAGTGCGTGGTAGTGCGGTTGGCCCGTGGTTGGTTTGTAGTATTGTGGTGTTGGTGGTGGTTTTGTGTGTGCCGTGCGTGATGTGTTAGTGTGTAGTTATGGTGGTGTGGTTGTTGGTGTGCTTGCGTGTAGTATGTTTGGTGTGGTATGTGGTGAGTCAAGTGCTGTGCATTCGTGTGTGCCTGGGGTGTTAACTCTCAGTGTCTGTGGTGTGGTGTGCGCTTGCTTGCGGTTGCAGTGCTGGTGTGTGTATGGTGGTGGTGTGGATGTAGTTTGTGGTAGTAATGTGTGGTGGCGAATGCAGTCCATGTGTGTGCAAGTGCGGTGTCATGTGATGTGCGTGTGCATGTGTGGTGTGTGGTGTGGTGTGTTGTAGTAGTGCGTGTTGTGTGGTGGCTGTTGGTGTGCCCAGTGCGTGTGGGTGGTGTGTTGTGTTGGTATGTGTGTAGTATGTGGTGGTGATGTGGTGTGATGTGGTGTGAATGTGTGGTGTGGTGTGCAGTGCGTGGTGGTGTGTCGTGTGTGGTGTGTGGTGTGCAGTGTGCATGTGTGGTGTGTAGGTGCTGCATTGCGGGTGTGGTGTGGTGTGCATGGTGCTGTAAGTATGTGGTGAGTATGTTGCAGCCGTGTGGGTGTGGTGCTCGTGCGTGTGTGTGGTGTGTAGTATGTGGTGTGGTGTGTGTAGTGTGCAGTGCGTGGTGTGTGGTGTGTAGTATGTGGTGTGGTGTGTGGTGTGTGGTGTTCTGTAGTATGTGGTGTGGCTGTGTGGTGTGCAGTGCGTGGGTGTGGTGTGTAGTATGTGGTGTGTGTGTGTGTGGTGCAGTGCGTGGTGTGTGGTGTGTAGTATGTGGTGTTCGGTGTGTGGTGTACAGTGCGTGGTGTGTGGTGTGGTGTGTAGTGTGTAGTATGTGGTGTGGTGTGTGGTGTGCAGTGCGTGGTGTGTGGTGTGTCGTATGTGGTGTGTGGTGTGTGGTGTGCAGTGCGTGGTGTGTGGTGTGGTGTAGTGTGTAGTATGCTGTTGTGGTTGTGCTGTGTGCAGATGTGTGGTGTGCAGTGCGTGTGTGTGTGGTGGTAGTTAGTGGTGTGTGGTGTTTGGTGTGCAGTGCGTGTGCAGTGCGTGTGTGGGTGTGGTGTGTAGTGTGTAGTATATGTGGTGTGGTGCTGTGGAGTGCAGTGTGTGGTGTGCAGTGCGTGGTGTGTGGTGTGTATATGTGGTGTGGTGTGTGGTGCTGCATTGCGTTTTGTGGTGGTGTCGTGGTGTGTGGTATGTAGTATGTTGTGAGGTTTGGTGTGTGTGGTGTGCAGTGCGTGGTGTGTGGTGTGTGGTTTGTGGTATGTGGTGTGTAGTATGTGGTGTGGTGTGTGGTGTGCAGTGCGTGGTGTGTGCTGTGTGCTGTGCCTCTGCCAAGGAGAGTGGATGGAACAAGTGAGTAATGTTACATTACGGTGTGTGGTGTGCAGTGCGCAGTGTTCGGCTGTTAGGGCTAATCGCGGACCAAATGAGCCCTAACAGGGCTAATAGATCAATTAGCCCTATTATTGGTATACGAATTTAGTCTAACTCAGCCAAAACAACCCAGACAAGTTTTATGCAGCGTCACAAGCGACGCTAAAAATTTGCGGAGCGGCAGGTGGCACGGAAGCGGAGTTAGAAAACTAGACCGTTGGCTGACGTGCCAGGCTTTGTCGCAGTCAAACGGTCAGTCGGTTGGTCAGTCATACGGACAAAATGTGTAACCCTGGGGCTCCCGCCCCATGAAGGGCTCGCAAAAATGCTTTGAAATTTACTTCATACAATTTCAAAAAATTAAAATGTCCTGGAGTGTTTGTGAGCCTATTGACGTGCCTGTGGACAGGTGTGTACAGGGATACAGATGTTAGCTACATATTCAGCTAACAATAAGCTTACATAGTCCGCTACACCTCTATCTGATATATTGGCCAACCTGTCTTGTGCTCTCCAATTGTGAATCAGGTTGAGTCTATCTCACAGCAGTTAGAACAAAGTTAGCTGCATATTCAGAGTACACAATAAGCCATAGTCTAGCTTTACACACTCTACCTGATATTGACCTTAATTTTGATTGGCCACGATCCTGCTGGAAACAGCGAGTGCCAGTCTATGTCAACCAGAACTTTAGTACAGAGTAGCTTCTATTCAACGCTAAACAATACAGACCTACAAGTCAGCTCACCCACGCCTCACTGATATTGACTTTTGTTGCAATTGTGGAACAGGTGAGTCATGTTAACAGAGTTAGATACAGAGTTAGCTGCATATTCAGCCTACACAACTAACAGCTACATGTTAGTCAGCTACACCCCTACTGATATTGACTTTTTGTTGCAATTGTGGAACAGGCGTTGAGTCTCCATACAGAGTAGATACAGAGATAGCTGCATATTCAGCTACACAATAAGCCTTACATAGTCAGCCCTACACCCTATCTGATATTGACTGTGATGGAACAGAGTGAATCACCTGTACGAGACGTATAGCATAACAGAGTTACCTGCCTTATTCAGCTACAGCAATAAGCCTACATAGTCACCTATCGACCCTCCACACTGATTTAGACCTTTTGTTCTAACATTGTGGGACACAGTGACTTGATCACAGAAGTTAGATACAGATTACCGGATATTCAGCTACACAATAAGCTACCAATATAGTTCATGTACACCCTAACCTGATATTGACTTTTGTTGCTGCACAAAAAAATTAGCTGGAACAGGTGAGTCATGTACAGCCAGAATCAGATATCCAGAGTTAGCCCTGCATTACAGTCTACACATAAGCTACCCATAGTCAGCTACTCCCCCTACTGACTATTGACTTTTTGTGGGTGCCAAGTTGTGGCAACATAAGCTACAGAGTTACGATCACAGCATTAGCGCCTTTCAGGCTCACAGCTACACAATAGTCAGCTCACACCTGATATTGACTTTTGGTTGCACAATGTGAAACACTGAGTACACACTAGACAGAGTTAGATACAGAAGTTAGCTGCATCTAATTACCAGAGCCTACTACAGCTACGAAGCCGTACGCCACCCGCCTACTCCCCTGATAAATCAGTCGATGCATTGTTGGCATGTATTGTGGAAACAGAGTGAGTCATGTACAGAGTTAGATACAGAGTTAGCTGCATAATTCAGCACACAATTAAGCACAGTCAGCTACACCCTACGATATTGATTTTGTTTGCATTGGCGGAACAGTGGAGTCATGTACAGATAGATACAGGCCTCAGCTACCATTTTCAGCTACACCTACTGATATTGACTTTTTGTGCAATTGTGGAGCAGCAGTGAGTCATTGTACAGAGTTAGATACAGAGTTATCTGCACTACTTCAGCTACACAATTAAGCTACATAGTTCAGCTACACCCCCCTACTCGATATTGACTTTGGTTGCAATTGTGGAACAGGTGAGTCATGTACAGAGTTACACTAGCAGAGTTAGCTCCATAGCAGGCTAGAAGAGAAAAAAATAAAAGAAAAAAAAAGAGCCCCCCACAATAAGCTACATGTCAGCTACCTACTGATATGACTTTTGTTGCAGTGTGGTGGAACAGGTGAAGTCAGTACAGAGTTAGATACAGAGTTAGCTGCATTTCAGGTACACATAAGCTAACATAGTCAGCTACACCCGTACTGAATTACTTTTGTTTGCATTGTGAACAGGTGAGTCATGTACAGAGTTAGAATACAGATAGCTGCATAGCGCTACACAATAAGCGTGACAGATAGCGTCAGCTACACCTAATGATATTGACTTTGTTCGCAATGTGGACAGGTGAGTCATTGTACAGAGTTAGATACATGAGTTAGTGCGAATATCAATTACACAGATAAGCTACATGAGTCAGCTACACCCTACTGATATTGACTTTGTTGCAAGTGGAACAGGTGAGTCATGTACAGAGTTTAGATACAGAGTTTAGCTGCATATTCATGCTACACAATAGCGTCGTTAGTCGGCTACTCCCTACTGATATGACTTTTGTGATTGGAAAGGTAGTCATGTACAGAGTGTAGATACAGAGTTTGCTGAAGGAATGTCAGCTAGCACAATAAGCATAGTCGACTAACACCTACTGAGTATTGGACTTTTGTTTGCAATGGTGGAGCAGGTGATAGTCAGAGTTGAGATACAGAGTTAAGCTGATATTCAGGCTACACATAAGCTACATAGCAGCTACCCCTAATGATATTGATCTTTTGTTGCATTGCGAACAGGTGAGTCATGTATCAGAGTGTAGATACAAGATTAGCTATATGTCAGCTACACAGATACTAGCATAGTCGGCCACCCTACTGAATGACCTTTTGTTGGCAATTGTGGAGACGGTAGATCATGTACAGAGTTAAGACAGAGTGCTGCATACTTCAGCTACAGGGCGAAAAGCTCATAGTCGCTACACCGCGCTACTGTATATTGACTTTGTTGCAATTGTGGAAGGCAGGTGAGTCATTCACAGAGTTAATACAGAGTTTAGTGGCATGTTCATACACAATGAGAGCTACATAGTCAGCTACACCCTATGATAGTGACTTTTGTTGCAATGTGGAATCAGGTGAGTCATGTACAGAGTTAGATACAGAGTTAGCTTGCATATTCCAGGTGACACATAAAGCTCATAGTCAGCTACCGCCTCTGATTGACTTTTTGTTGATTGTGGAGCAGTGAGATCTGTACAAGTTAGATCAGTTGTGCATATTCCAGCTACACAATAAGCTCATAGTCAGCTAGCACGCTACGATATTGGACTTTGTTGCAAGATTGTGGACGAGGTGAGCTCCATGTCCAGAGTTAAATACAGTGGAGTTAGCTGCATACCTTACAGCTACAAATAATCAGCTACACATAGTCAGGCTACCCCCTACTGATATTGCGTGCTACATTGTGGAAAGGTGAGTACAGAAGTTAGATACAGAGTTAGCTGTCATATTCAGAGCTACAAATATGCTACATAGTCAGCTTACCCCACTGAGTATTGACTTTGTTGCATTGTGAAACAGTGAGTCATGTAACAGAGGATACAAAGGAGAGTTAGCTGCAGAGCTTACGAGCACATAAGCTACATTAGCTGCATATTACACGCCTAACACAACTGACCTTTTGTCTCGCACATGTGTGGAACAGGTGAGTTATGTACAGCTACAGTTATCGGAGCGCTACAGAGGGACTTCATGTTGCAATTACAGGCAAAGGACAGCTACGATACAGTCGGTCGTTACATACCTACGCGAGTAGCTTAGAACTTTTGTGGCCATGTGTGGAACACGTGAGCTCATGTACAGAGTTAGATAACAGAGTTAGTGCATATCAGCTACCAATAAGCTACATAGTCAGCTACACCCTAGCTGAGGGTATTGACTTTGTTGCAATGTACGGTGAGGTCCAGGGACGAGTTAGATAAGAGTAGTGCAGTATTCAGCTACAACAAGGTAAGCACAGAATAGTCAGCTACACCCCTACTGATATTGACTTATGTTGGCAATTGTGAGTTGAGTACTGTACAGGAGTTAGATACAGAAGTTAGCATGCATATTGCAGCTACACAATAAGCTACATAATTCAGGCTACACCCTACTGATATGACTTTTGTTGCAATTGTGGAACAGGTGAGTCAGTCATGTACAGAGTTAGATACAGAGTTAGCTGCATATTCAGCTACACAATAAGCTACATAGTCAAGAGCTACTACCCTACTGATATTGATTTTGTTGCAATTGATGGAACAGGTGAGTCATGTACAGAGTTAGATACAGAGGTTAGCTGCATATTCAGCTACACAATAAACATAGTCAGCTACACCCTACTGATATTGGACTTTTGTTGCAATGTGGACAGCGTGAGTCATGTACAGAGTTAGATACAGAGTTAGCTGCATATTCAGCTACACAATAAGCTACATAGTCAGCTACACCCTACTGATATGACTTTTGTGCAATTGTTGGAACAGGTGAGGTCCATGTTACAGAGTTAGATACCAGAGTTAGCGTGATATGTCAAGCTATACACACCCTACTGAATACCACTGCAATTGGCGACCTTTAGCAAAGAGCTGGCGAAACACAATAAGAAGTGAGCTACACCCACTCAATGACTAACAGATGTTAATGATTGACGTGTTGTTAGCAGATTGGGGACTGAGGTGTGAGTGAGGTGAGCAGAGTTAAGAGGGGCGAGGGGGGGGGATGGGTGGACGGCTGGGTGGATTGGGGGCGCGGACGGGCGGGGGGCGTGTCGGGCGGGGGGAGGGCGTGGGGGGCGGGTCGGGGCGGGGGGGTGGTGGCGAGTATGTGGGGCGGAGGTCGGGAGCAGTGTGGGTGGGGAGTGGGGTAGGTGGAGACTCGTCGGGAATGGGAGGTGTAGCCGTCGCCGTCCGGGCGAGAGACGCGGGTGTGGTTACAGAGGTTACTTGGCATATTCAGTAACAATAAGGCTACATATCAGCTACCCCTACTATTTTGGACTTTTGTTGGGCAATTGAAAGGGTGAGGTTGTACAAGGGTAGGATCAGGAGTTAGCTGGCATATTCAGCTTACACACCAATAAGCTACATAGTGCAGCTACACCCTACTGATATTGACTTTTGTCTGCAATTGTGGAACAGGTGAGTCATGTACAGAGTTAGATACAGAGTTAGCTGCATATTCAGCTACACAATAAGCTACAATAGTCAGCTACAACCCTACTGATATTGACTTTTTTGCAATTGCCACAGTCCATCTCAATCGGAACAGGTGAGTCATGTCCAGAGCCTCATCTTAGACCTTAGCCTGCCAGAGTTACTGCATATTCAGCTACCAATACCAGCTACATAGTCAGCTACGCCCTACAACTGATATTGACTTTTGTTGCAATTGTGGAACAAGGTGAGTCATGTACAGAGTTAGATACAGATTAGCTGCATATTCAGCTACACAATAAGCTACATGAGTCAGCTACACCCTACTGATATTGACTTTTGCAATTGTGGAACAGGTGAGTCATACAGAGTTAGATACAGAGTTAGCTGCATATTCAGGCGACCTACACAATAAACGCGCTACATAGTCAGCTAGCCACCCTACTGGATAATTGACTTTGTTGCAATTGTGGAACAGGTCGAGTTCATGTACAGAGTTAGATACGGTAAGAGTTAGCTGCATATTCAGCTACACAATAAGCTACATAGTCAGCTACACCCTACTGAATATTGACTTTTGTTGCAATTGTGGAAAGGTGAGTCATGTACAGACTCTTAGATACAGAGTTAGCTGCATAATTCAGGCTACACAATAAGCTACATAGTAGTCAGCTCAGCAGTCATTAAAGTAGATCAAGTTACTCAGGATATTGACTTTTGTTGCAATTGTGGAACAGGTGAGTCATGTACAGAGTTAGATACAGAGTTAGGCTGCATTTCAGGCTACACAATAAGCTACATAGTCAGCCTACCACCTACTGACCATTGACTTTTGTTGCAAATTGGACAACATGTGAAGTACAGAGTTAGAACCTAATACAGAATTAGAGCTCGCTCCCCTTAGATATTTTGACTTCTTTGTTGAAGCTCATACATCCAGAACTACATAGTCACGTCACTCCACACTGAATTATTGACTTTTGTTGCTGGAACATCCTATGGAAAGAAATACAGTGAATAAAGGTCTGTGATATTAACGAGAGTTAGATACAGAGTTAGCTGCATATTAAGTACCAATCAGAGTCAGGCTAGCGAAATTCACCTACTGATTTTGACTTACCGCAACAACCTACTGGCCAATTGTGGAACTCACGAGTTGCAACACTACCAGTGAAGTCCATAAACTATAAAAGTAGCTGCGTACCATATTCGCTGATATTGACTTGTGTGCAATTTGCGTGAACAGGTGAGGTCATGCTTACAGAGCACGGGTTACATACACTTTGTTGAGTGGTGAACTAACTTAGCAGAGTTGTTCATCAAGATTTCATGTGGAACACGTCAGGCAAATAACTATCTACACCCTATATTGACTTTTGTTGCAATTGTGGAACAGGTGAGTCATGTACAGAGTTAGATACAGAGTTAGCTGCATATTCAGCTACACAATAAGCTACATAGTCAGCTATCCCCACCCTGAACTGATATGACTTTTGCTCACCCTGCTTAATTGTGGAACAGGTGAGTCATGTACAGAGTTCGATACAGAGTTCAGCTGCATATTCAGACTACAACAATTAAGCCTACATAGTCACATACTACCCTACTGATATTGACTTTTGTTGCAGATGTGACACGGAAAGTTTCAAGCTACACAGCTACAATAAGTACACTACGCACACGTTGCGTGATAAGGATGTACAGAGTCAGGCTACCAGAGATTTAGCTGGCTATTCAGCTACACATTAAGCACTACCATAGTCAGACTACCCCTACTTGATATTGAACTTTTGTTTGCCAATTTTGTGAACAGGTGAGTCATGTACAGAGTTTAGATACAGAGCTGCATATTCAGCTGCATATCAGCTACACCTACTGATTTGACTTTTGTTGCAATGTGGAACAATAAGCAGAGTTAGCTGCATTCTAGTCAGTCCGCTACACCCTAGTCATACCCTCGAATAACATTTGACTGTGAGTTTCATTTTTTTTGTACGTCTTTGGTTCGGCTCATCATGTGTTGTGGCACGTTCATTGCATGTATGCCCTTCCGCTCTCCCATTTTTCCCGAGTTAGATCCAAGACGCGAGACACACAGAGCACTTATTACTTGCATATGAGGGTGGTATATTAGGTTTGCTCACTCCTTTCATAGAGTTAGTATTGAAGCAGTTATGCTCTCCTGACATATAGTACACTTAGGGACCCGTGATACTATATGACAGAGATAGTAAGCAATAGTCAGCTAACTAATAAGGCCTACTGATATTTTTGGGGGGGACTTTTTGTTGCAATTGTGGAACAGTGAGTCACTGTACAGAGTTAGATCAGAGTTAGCTGCATATTCAGCTACACAATAAGCTACATAGTCAGCTACACCCACTGATATTGGACTTTTGTTGCAATTGTGGAACAGGTGAGTCATGTACAGAGTAGATACAGAGTTAGCTGCCAATATTAGCTACAACAATAAGACTCCATGACAGAGTTAATACAGCTGCATATTCAGCAGTACACAATAAGCTACTAGTCCACCGAACTGATATGACTTTTGTTGCAATTGTGGAACAGGTGAGTCATGTACAGAGTTAGATACAGAGTTAGCTGCATATTCAGCTACACAATAAGCCTACATAGTCAGCTACCCACCCTACTGATATTGACTTTTGTTGCAGATTGTGGAACAGGTGAGTCATGTACAGAGTTAGGAGTAGGTCATGTGGAACAGGTGGTCACAGAGTTAGATACAGCTGCTATATCTCATATTCAAGCACAAAATAAGCTACAACTAGTCAGCTACACCCTACTGATATTGACTTTTGTTGCAACATGTGCATATTCGAGCTATCATAGTGACCTGATATTGACTTTTTGTTGCAATTTGTGTACAGAGTTAGATACAGAGTTAGCTAGCATATCCCTACTTACAAGTCGCTACTAACGCCCCCTACTGATTTTTGACTTTTGTTGCAATTGTGGAGTCTGTACAGGTGATCATGTACAGAGTTAGCATACAGAGTTAGCCTCCACAATAAGCTACATAACACAACAATCAGCTACTATTCCCTACACAATAAGCTACTGAGCCTACCCCAAGATGCCTTGACTTTGTTGCAATTGTGGAACAGGTGAGTCATGTACAGAGTTAGATACAGAGTTAGTCTGCATATTCGCACTACACACAATAAGCTCAGTAGGCAGCTACACCCTACTGATTATGACTTTGACTTTTGCAATTGACGGAACAGGTGAGTCATGCCTACAGAGTTAGAATACAGACATATCAGCACATAGACCTGATATTCAGTTAGAATACGAGATTAGCTGCATATTCAGGTTACACAATAAGCTACATAGTCACTACACCCTACTGATATTGACTTTTGTTGGCAATGGAAGGTGTGGAACAGGTAGTCATGTACAGAGTTAGATACTAGAGCTACAAGCTCACCACTAGCTACATAGGTCAGCTACACCTATGATATTGATGCAATTGTGAACTGAGAGTGCATGACCCTATATTCTCACATAACTGTACTTGATTTTGGGTTGCAATTGTTCCGGAACAGGCTGAGTCATTACAGAGTTAGATACTAGCATATTCAGCGCCTACACAATAAGCTACAAATAGTCAGCTACACCCCCTGTTTGACTTTTGTTTGCAATTGGAACGAGGTGAACAGAGTTAGATAAGATTAGCTCCCAGAATAGTCAGTACATTGACTTGTTGTTGCAATTGTGGAACTGTGAGATGAGCAGAGTTAGATACAGAGCTGCGTTCAGCTACCCCACCTACATGTTCAGAGTTAACCACAATAAGCTACTAGTCCTACACCGCGCAAGAGAAAAAATATTGGTTGCAATTTGTGAACAGGTGAGTCATTACACATACACACTAAGCTACATAGTCACTACACACCTAACTGATTTGACTTTTTGGGCGGAACGGTGATGTGTACAGATACAAGAGTTAGTAAGAGTAGCTGAGACTACACATGCCTACATAGTCAGCTACACCACGATATTGACTTTGTTGCAAATTGTGGAACAGCGTTGATTGTTAGACGAGATAGCTTAGAGTTACATACAGTACCAAAAGCTACACCCTATGGATATTGACGTGTTGCATATTCTGTGGAAGCAGGTGAGATTGACTTTGTTGAATTGCGGAAGGTAGATCAGAGTTAGATTACATTAGATACGAGTTAGCTGCATATTCGCAGCTTACACAGTCTACAAGCTTCACATAGATACCCCTACCCCCTGATAACTTTTTGTTATTTTGTGGAACAGGTGATGTGGAACATGTACAGATACACGAGTTAGCTCTGCTCAGGTACTACTAAGACAGACTTCCTTTTGATGTGAGCAAGTAGTCATTGACGTCAGAAGTAACAGCGTTCGAACCCACAGAGTGCAATATCAGCTACACAAAAGCTACATAGTCCAACACGCTACTGGACACCTACTGATACAGGAGTAATCAGATTACTGATATTCATACACCAATACTCAGCTACTACAAAGTTAGAGATACAGATTACATAGCTGCTGCATATCAGTACCCATAATTGAACTTTTGTTGCAAACCAACAGGTGAGTCATGTGTTAGATACAGAGTTTAGCTGCCATATCAGCTACACAATAAGCTACAGTAGCACCCTACTGATATAACCACTTTTGTGCAATTGTGGAACAGGTTAGTCCATGTACAAGAAGTTAGATACAGAGTTAGCTGTACTTCAGAATTACTCAGACACATAAGCTACATAGTCAGCTACCCCTTACTGATTATGACTTTTGTTGCAATTGTGGAACAGGTGAGTCATCCGTACAGAGTTAATAACAGATTAGCTGCATATTCAGCTACACAATAAGCTACAATAGTCAGCTACCACCCTACTGATTTGACTTTTGTTGCAATTGTGGAACAGGTGAGTCATGTACAGAGTTAGATACCCAGAGTTAGCTGCATATCAGCTACACAATAAGCACATAGTCAGCTACACCCTACTGATGATTGACTTTTGTTGCAATGTGCGGAAACGTGAGTCATGTACAGAGTTAGATCACACACCACAGAGTTAGCTGCATATTCAGCTACACAATAAGCTACATAGTCAGACTACATATGATATTGTTGCTGCGAATGATATGTTGATTTGCTTCAGCTACACATAACAAACAAGCAATCTACATAAAAAAAAAAAAAAAAAACGATATGCTTTTGGAATTGCGGAACAGGTGAGTCATGTACAAGTTGCCGAGAGTTAGACTTATACAACGACTTTTTATGTGGCAATAGAGTAGATATTCAGCTAACATAAGCTACAAGTCAACACCCTACTGATATTGACTTTTTTTTGTTATTGAACTTTTGTATTGCAATGTCAGCTTACACAATAAGACCAGCTACAACCCTACTGTGAGTCAATGATATAATATATATTACAGAGCATATTATACTTAGATACTACTGATATGATTTTGTTTGAATAGATATAGTTCATGTACTGCAGAGTTTAGTATATTAAATTATTCAGCTACTGATGATTGGACTTTTTTGCAATTGTGGAAATAGTCAGCTAGTTTCTGGCATATTTCAGCTTAATTTACCCCTACCATTGATTTTGACTTTTTGTTGCAATTGTGGAACAGGTGAGTCATGTTACAGAGTTAGATACAGAGTTAGCTGCATATTCAGGTACACAATAAGCTACATAGTCCAGCTACACCCTACTGATATTGACTTTTGTTGCAATTGTGGAAACAGGTGAGTCATGTACAGAGTTTAGCATACAGAGTTAGCTGCATATTTCAGCTACACAATAAGCTACATAGTCAGCTACACCCTAGCTGATATTGACTTTTGTTGCAATGTGTGGAACAGGTGAGTCATCATGTACAGAGTTAGATACAGAGTTAGCTGGCATAATTCAGCTACACAATAAGCTACATAGTCAGCTACACCCTACTGATATTGACTTTTGGTTGCAATTGTGGAACAGGTGAAGTCATGTACAGAGTTAGATACAGAGTTATGTACAGAGTTAGATACAGAGTCATGTACAGAGTTAGATACAGAGTTAGCTGCATATTCAGACTACACAATTGGGTCTTAAGCTACATATATGGGGTCTACTGAGAGGCGGGCCTGGGGTCTACTGACCTGGGGGTGGGGGACCTACTGAGAGGCCTGATAGGGGGGACCTTGGGGTCTACTGAGAGGCCTGGGGACCTGGGATCTACTGAGCCGTAGGCCTGGGGACCTGTTACTGAGGGCTGGGGGACCTGGGGGTCTACTGAGAGGCCTGGGGACCTGGGGGTCTACTGAGAGCCTGGGGGACCTGGGGGTCTACTGAGAGGCCTGGGGGACTGGGGGTCTACTGAGAGGCCTGGGGGACTGGGGGACTTTGGGGATCTACTGAGAGGCCTGGGGACTGGGGGTCTACTGAGAGGCCTGGGGGATCTGGGGTCTACTGAGGAGCCTGGGGACCTGGGGTCTACTGAGACCTGGGGGACCCTGGGGGTCTACTGAGAGGCCTGGGGGACCTGGGGGTTTCTACTGAGAGCCTGGGGGACCTTGGGGTCTACTGAGAGGCCTGGGGGACTGGGGTCTACTGAGAGGCCTGGGGACCTGGGGTTGGGGATGGCCCTACTGAGAGGCTGGGGGACCTGGGGTCTACTGAGAGCCTGGGGACCCTAGCTGGGGGGGGTCTACTGAGAGGCCTGGGGACTGGGGGTCTACTGAGAGGCTTGGGGGATCTGCGGGTCCTACTACTGATCTGAGAGGGAGAGGGCCTGGGGGACTGGGGGTCTTCTGAGAGGCCTGGGGGACTGGTGATGTCTACTGAGAGGCCTGGGGGACCTGGGGGTCTACTGAGAGGCCTGGGGGACCTGGGGGTCTACTGAGAGGCCTGGGGACCTGGGGGGTCTACTTGAGAGGACCTGGGGGACCTGGGCGCGGGGGTCTACTGAGGGACCCGGGGGGACGTGCGGGTCTACTGAGAGGCCTGGGGGACCTGGGGGGTCTACTGAGAGGCCTGGGGGACCTGGGGGTCTACTGAGAGGCTGGGGGATCTGGGGAACTCTCACTGAGAGGCCTCTCTGCGGTCCTAACTGAGAGGCCTGGGACCGTCTACTGAGGCCTGGGGGACCTGGGGTCTACTGAGAGGCCTGGGGGACCTGGGGTCCTACTGAGAGGCCTGGGGGCCCTGGGGTAGTGAGTAAGGCGTGACCTACTCTGAGAGGCCTGGGGGCCTGGGAGCTCTGGGAGCTGGGAGGCCAACATCCGGGAAGGAAACGCACACCTGCGCAGCCACTGGGGGACCTGCGGGGTCTTACTGAGAAGCGCTGGGGGACCCTGGGGGGTCAGGGTTGTGTAGTACGGATTTGAGTACGGTTGGAGATACGGTACGAGATACTGTTATCGGTTTTGATAATCGAAGTACCGGGTTGAAGTACGTTTTTGTTTTAATATTTGAGTACATTTTTTGTTTATCGCTATGACAAAGTTTCAAGATAAAAGACAAATCTTGGCATTTTTACATTGTTTTATTTTCATCATCATCATCATCATCATCATCATCATCATCATTCATCATCATCATCATCATATATCATCTCATCATCAGTCCTCGTAGCTCATCATCATCATCATCATCATCATCATCATCATCATCATCATCATCATCATCATCATCATCATCATCACCATCATCATCATCATCATCATCATCATCATCATCATCATCATCATCATCGTAGCATCATCATCATCATCATCATCATCGTAGCATCATCATACGTGTACTGCGTATAGGTGCTAGCTGGAATTGACCTGAGCTGTACTGCATATAGGTGCTAGCTGAAAATGACCTGAGCACCATATGCTGCTCCTGATGTTAAGGCTGATGATGACTACATTTTTTCTGGTGCCCTACTTGATCCAAATTGTGCCCGCAGCTCTGACGGAGCCAAGGGGGAGTTATGACCATCATGCCCAAAAATAGAAAAAGAAGGAAGAAAGAAAAAATTGCCACCGTACTCACTGCCTACTATATTGTCAGGAAATGAGTACGGGCACAGAGTTTAGGCGTGTTCTCATCATACCACACAACCTTGTGGGGTGTTTAAGGGAGCACTTCTGACTAGTTTAGTCAAACCCATGCGTCGCCAAGCAGCAACGGAATGGGGACCCGTCGTCAAAACAAAACAGTGGTATCCATTCTTCTGCTCACTTAGTTATCATAGCAATTTAGGGGATGAACTGGACAAATCGTTTCCGCGAGAACTCGAACTTCGTACTTAGTAACTTGAAATCGTGAATTTTGGCCTGGAAATCCAAGAATTCTCGACAATTTTGACCGAAGTACGAAACATTTGTCCAGTTCATCACCAGAATTGCTAAAACCTCTTTGGCCTGTCGTAACAACAGCTTGCTCTCCTCACTCAAATACTCACCCACATCCTCACTCAAATCCTCACTCATCAAATCATTGCTGCCTCAAATTCAAATCTCACTCACATGCTCACTCAAATCCTCACTCACATCAAGCTCAACTCACATGCTCAACGTCAAATCCTCACTACACATCCTCACCGACTCATCAACATCAACAGCTTGCTCTCCTCATTCAAATCCTCACTCACATGCTCACTCAAATCCTCACTCACATCCTCACTCACATGCTCACTCAAATCCTCACTCACATCCTCACTCAAATCCATACTCATCACATCCAACAGCTTGCTCTCCTCATTCAAATCCTCACTCACATGCTCACTCAAATCCTCACTCACATCCTCACTCACATGCTCACTCAAATCCTCACTCACATCCTCACTCAAATCCATACTCATCACATCCAACAGCTTGCTCTCCTCATTCAAATCCTCACTCACATGCTCACTCAAATCCTCACTCACATCCTCACTCACATGCTCACTCAAATCCTCACTCACATCCTCACTCAAATCCATACTCATCACATCCAACAGCTTGCTCTCCTCATTCAAATCCTCACTCACATGCTCACTCAAATCCTCACTCAAATCCTCACTCACATGCTCACTCAAAATTCCTCACTCACTCATCCCTCACTCAAATCCATACTCATCACATCCAACAGCTTGCTCTCCTCATTCAAATCCTCACTCACATGCTCACTCAAATCCTCACTCACATCCTCACTCACATGCTCACTCAAATCCTCACTCACATCCTCACTCAAATCCATACTCATCACATCCAACAGCTTGCTCTCCTCATTCAAATCCTCACTCAATGTGCTCACTCAAATCCCTCACTCAAATCCTCACTCACATGCATCAGTCAAATTCCTCACTCAATCTCACTCAAATCCATAGGTCTCATCACATCCAAAACAGCTTGCACTCCTCATTCAATATCCTACCACATGCATTCAACATCCATACTGTTCCACACCCTTCCACATCTAGTGCCACTTGACATTCAACATACATGCACAGTGCCCTGTCCACCCTCACTGTTCCCACCTTTGACTTCAACATTCAACATATCATGCACCAGTGCCACGTTCCACCCTTTGACATCATTCCACATACATGCACAGTGCTCACTGTTCCTTTGACATTCAACATACATGTACAACCACTTCCACCTTTGACATTCAACATACATGCACAGTGCTCACTGTCCCACCCTTTGACATTCAACATACATGCACAGTGCCCACTGTTCCACCCTTTGACATTCAACATACATGCACAGTGCCCACTGTTCCACCCTTTGACATTCAACATACATGCACAGTGCCCACTGTTCCACCCTTTGACATTCAACATACATGCACAGTGCTCACTGTTCCACCCTTTGACATTCAACATACATGCACAGTGCTCACTGTTCCACCCTTTGACATTCAACATACATGCACAGTGCTCACTGTTCCACCCTTTGACAATCAACATACATGCACAGTGCCCACTGTTCCACCCTTTGACATTCAACATACATGCACAGTGCCCACTGTTCCACCCTTTGACATTCAACATACATGCACAGTGCTCACTGTTCCACCCTTTGACATTCACATACATCGCACAGTGCTCACCTGTTCCACCCTTTGACAATCAAACATAACATGCACAGTGCTCACTGTTCCACCCTTTGCATTCAACATACATGCACAGTGCTCACTGTTCCACCCTTTGACAATTCAACATACATGCACAGTGCTCACTGATTCCAGGCTCCCCTTTGACATTCAACATACATGCACAGTGCTCACTGTTCCAGACCTTTGACATCAACATACATACGCACAGTGTCACTGTTCCACCCTTTGACCAATCAACATACATGCACAGTGCTCACTGTTCCACCCTTTGACAATCAACATACATGCACAGTGCTCACTGTTCACCTTTGACAATCAACATACATGCACAGTGCTCACTGTTCCACCCTTTGACAATCAACATACATGCACAGTGCTCACTGTTCCACCCTTTGACATTCAACATACATGCACAGTGCTCACTGTTCCACCCTTTGACAATCAACATACATGCACAGTTGCTTGACCCTTTGACATCAATCAACATACTGCATGACAGTGCTCACTGTTCCCACCCTTTTGACATCAACATACATGCACAGTGCTCACTGTTCCACCCTTTGACAATCAACATACATGCACAGTGCTCACTGTTCCACCCTTTGACATTCAACATACATGCACAGTGCTCACTGTTCCACCCTTTGACATTCAACATACATGCACAGTGCTCACTGTTCCACCCTTTGACAATCAACATACATGCACAGTGCTCACTGTTCCACCCTTTGACATTCAACATACATGCACAGTGCTCACTGTTCCACCCTTTGACAATCAACATACATGCACAGTGCTCACTGTTCCACCCTTTGACATTCAACATACATGCACAGTGCTCACTGTTCCACCCTTTTGACATCAACATACATGCACAGTTGCTCACTGTTCCACCTTTGACATTCAACATACATGCACAGTGCTCACTTTCCACCTTTGACATTCAACATACATGCACAGTGCTCACTCCACTTGTTCAACATACATGCACAGTGCTCACTGTTCCACCCTTACAATCAACATACATGCCACAGTGCTCACTGTTCCTTTTGACAATCAACATACTGCACCTCTGCCTTTGACATTGCACAGTGCTCAACCTTGACATTCAACAGACAACATTTTTGCAGAACTCCCTAGGATTGCTTTGTTGTGAACTAACTGTCTGTCAACCAACTGTCTAGCTGATCAGTGCTCTTTATTGGACCCTATTGGTGATGTTGATGATGGGGTGGATGATGGGGTGGGGAGCGTGATGGTGGTCGTGATGATGATGAGGGTGATGATGATGGAGATGATGATTATTGTTGTTACATTAATAATGACAATTTCTCATTTGCATCACCCCCACCCAGGTGTGGAGCAAAATGTTCTTTCCAGTCAGGCCTCCAGCCAGGCTTCCAGACAGGCTTCCAGACAGGCTTCCAGACAGGCCTCCAGCCAGGGTTCCAGACATGCCTCCAATAATATATCCAAGCCGGGCCTTCCCCCAAAGGCTACAGCCAGCCAGGCCTCCAATGAGAGCGAGAAGAAGGGGAAGAGCTGAATAATTGAGCTAGACAAGGGAAGGGGGAAGAGAAAGAGGGAGGAGGAGCGGAATACTGGGCAGGAGATGGGGGAGGGGGAGGAAGAGAAGAGGGAGGAGGAGCTGAACAACTTGGCCGGACAGCTTGACGATGACTTAGTAATGGCTGCAGACAGAGGGTTGCATGAGAGCATTGGTGCTGAGGAGGGAAAAGAAGGGGGCTGTGGACATGAGGGGCGGGGGCAGAGGGGATTGAAATCAGTGCGGCCATGGTGGTGGTGTGGAGGGCAGTCCGGGTGGGACTTGGCTGGGGTGGGGGTGGAGAGGGAGCGAGGTGTCACTAGAACTATGACAGTGATGCGTTGAACAATACAGGCGGTAGTGCTGGGGTTACTGAGGATGACAGTTGGGAGGATAACAATAAGAAATTGTGTGTCCACCCCTTGCTTCTGCCAAAAGTTGCAGGCAGCAGGGCCAGCACTCCTGCGACCTAGCAAGGCGGGCTGAATATAGGGGCTGTTACGGGGGGGGGGGGCTTAGCTTGCATCAGCCGAAAGTTGCCAGCAGCAGGGCCAGCACTCCTGCTACCTAGCAAGGCGGGCTGAATATAGGGGGCTTATGGGGGGGGGGCTTAGCCCTTGCATCAGCCGAAAGTTGCAGCAGCAGGGCCAGCACTCCTGCTGATAGCAAGGGGGCTGAATATAGGGGGCTTACGGGGGGGGGGCTTAGCCCTTGCTTCAGCGAAAGTTGCAGGCAGCAGGGCCAGCACTCCTGCTGACTAGCAAGGGGGGTGAATATAGGGGGCTTACGGGGGGTGGGCTTAGCCTTGCTTCAGCCGAAAGTTGCAGGCAGCAGGGTCAGCACTCCTGCTGACTAGCAAGGGGGCTGAATATAGGGGGCTTACGGGGGGGGGGGGGGGGGGGGGGGGGGGCTTAGCCTTGCTTCAGCCGAAAGTTGCAGGCAGCAGGGCCAGCACTCCTGCTGACTAGCAAGGGGGGCTGAATATAGGGGGCTACGGGGGGGGGGGGGGGGGGGCTTAGCCCTTGCTTCAGCCGAAAGTTGGCAGCAGCAGGGCCAGCACTCCTGCTGACTAGCAAGGGGGGACACCTCTGAATATAGGGGGGCTTACGGGGGGGGGGACTTAGGCCCTTGCTTCAGCGAAAGTTGCAGGCAGCAGGGCCAGCACTCCTGCTAACTAGCAAGGGGGGCTGTGTAGGGGGCTGGCCTGTTGCTGCAGCCAAAAGTTGCGCTTCTACTAACTAGCAAGGGGGGCTTAATAGGGGGCCTTGCCTCTTGCTCCAGCCTGCAGTGTAGCCATGGAGCCATGCTGTATCATTGGAATATACTCAGTGTGAGTCTTTGCAATAGTGCAGCCCATGCTGTACCATGGAGCCATGCTGTACCATGCAGCCATGCTGTACCATGGAGCCATGCTGTACCATGCAGCCATGCTGTACCATGGAGCCATGCTGTACATGAGCCATGCTGTACCATGCAGCCATGCTGTACCATGGAGCCATGTTGTACTATGGAGCCATCCTGTACCATGCAGCCATGCTGTACCATGGAGCCATCCTGTACCATGCAGCCATGCTGTACCATGGAGCCATCCTGTACCATGCAGCCATGCTGTACCATGGAGCCATCCTGTACCATGCAGCCATGCTGTACTATGGAGGCATGCTGTACCATGCAGCCATGCTGTACCATGCAGCCATGCTGTACCATGGAGCCATCCTGTACCATGCAGCCATGCTGTACCATGGAGCCATGCTGTACCATGCAGCCATGCTGTACCATGGAGCCATCTTGTACCATGCAGCCATGCTGTACCATGGAGGCATGCTGTACCATGCAGCCATGCTGTACCATGGAGCTATCATGTACCATGCAGCCATGCTGTACCATGGAGCTATCATGTACCATGCAGCCATGCTGTACCATGGAGCCATCCTGTACCATGCAGCCATGCTGTACCATTGGAACCTACTAGTGCAGTCTTTGTAATATTGCAGCCATGCATGACATGGAGGCATGCTGTACCATGCAGCCATGTTCATGGGCATCCTGTACCATGCAGCCATGTTCTACCATGGAGGCATGCTGTACCATGCAGCCATGCTGTACCATGGAGCCATCCTGTACCATGCAGCCATGCTGTACCATTGGAACCTACTAGTGCAGTCTTCGTAATATTGCAGCCATGCTGTGCCATTAGAACCTACTAGTGCGGTGTATGTAGGGATCGGCATATCATACGATGTTGGCCAAAGGTGAGTATGATTTCATATGATTTCATACAAATTGCATATTATGATATTGTATTTAAATGGTAACTTTGGCCTAGTCAGACTGCCGGCATCATATGATCTCATATGAAATCATATGATGACATGATGTAGCATGCTAGTGGTACCTTGTAGTGCCGCCCAGTGTAGCCATAGTAATACAGTAGTGTAGCTTGCTAGTTTAGTCTAGTAGTGTGGCCCAGTGTAGCATGCTAGTGGTACCTTGTAGTGCCGCCCAGTGTAGCCATAGTAATACAGTAGTGTAGCTTGCTAGTTTAGTCTAGTAGTGTGGCCCAGTGTAGCATGCTAGTGGTACCTTGTAGTACCGCCCAGTGTAGCCATAGTAATACAGTAGTGTAGCTTGCTAGTTTAGTCTAGTAGTGTGGCCCAGTGTAGCATGCTAGTGGTACCTTGTAGTGCCGCCCAGTGTAGCCATAGTAATACAGTAGTGTAGCTTGCTAGTTTAGTCTAGTAGTGTGGCCCAGTGTAGCATGCTAGTGGTACCTTGTAGTGCCGCCCAGTGTAGCCATAGTAATACAGTAGTGTAGCTTGCTAGTTTTAGTCTAGTAGTGTGGCCAGTGTAGCATGCTTAGTGGTACCTTGTAGTTGCCGCCCAGTGTTAGCCATAGTTATACAGTAGTGTGGCCTGCTAGTTTATTCTAGGAGTGTGACCCACTGAAGCACAGTAGTAATAGTGTAGCCTGCTAGTTAAGTATACTAGTGTGGCACAGTGTAGCATGCTAGTTGTGTATAGTAGTGCCGCCCAGTGTAGCCATAGTAATACAGTAGTGTAGCTTGCTAGTTAAGTATAGAAGTGTGGCCCAGTGTATCATGCTAGTGTTGCCTTGTAGTGCTGCCCAGTGTAGCTATAGTAATACAGTAGTGTAGCATGCTAGTTTATTCTAGGGGTGCCACCCAGAGGAGCACAGCAGTAAAAGTGTAGCCTGCTAGTTTAGTATACTAGTGTGGCCCAGTGTAGCATGCTAGTTGTGTATAGTAGTGCTGCCCAGTGTAGCCATAGTAATGCGGAAGTGTAGCCTGCTAGGTTATTCTTGTAGTGCCACCCAGTGAAGCACAGTAGTAGTATTAATGTAGCCTGCTAGTTTAGTAAAACAAAAAGACAACGCCTAGAGGGGCGTGTTGTTAAGGGACCCTCTCTGTATGCCGCAGCTGGGGGAAAGTCACCATGGCAGACATATTAAGTATAGTTTAGTATAGTAGTGCGACCCAGTGAAGCACAGACGTAATTGTTTGGCCTGCTAGTTGGTCGGCCATAGGCCGTAGGCCGGTTTAACCATGTATCGATGCCAGGAGCTTTTAGTCGTGCCAGAAATATGACATGTTTTCACGGTAACTGTCGTGTTTCCGATCTACGTATTCCGACCTGTTTTTGGTCGTCCCCAGGAGGTTTTGTGTCATTCTGGGGACTGGCGTTTTCTTCCTTTCGAGGTGTTGGAAAACGACAGTTACCCATCAAACTAAACTCACTACAGCCGAAAATGAGCCGCTAGTTTCACTGCCTGGTTGGCGGTTGACAGCGACCGCGAACACAAAAGCGCATCCGTAGGGATTCAAGCCGCGCACTCTCTTGTTTAAAAGAGCTCTACCATTGTGCCATTCGACGAAACGGGATGGCACCCTGCTATTTAGTCTAATAGTGCCACCCGGTGAAGTACAGCAGCACTAGTGTAGCCCAGTGGTCATTTTTTGCGAGATGGTTCTGCTGGGTTGACTTGACTGGTGTGCTTTTTTCCTTTAAGGGTATTATCGCTGCATGAGGTGCTCATAGCACATGCCCTTGGGGTTCTTTAGTTCTTTTTTGCTTTGCCTTCCTCTCTTGTGTTTGCATGGCTTGGTGCTCTGGATTGCCTATCTTGGCATCCCTCCCCTTTCCGCTCTCCATTCCGTCTCTCACTACCAGAACGGAGACCTTTCCCTAACTTTCCCTAAGTTTTCCCTATATATGACCCTTTCCTAAATGACGATTCCCTAACTTAGGGAAAGGGGTTAGGGATAGGGGCTTGTGCTTCCCTAACTTAGGGAAAGGTCGATAGGGAAAGGGGCTCGTGATTTCCTAACTTAGAGAAAGGTCGATAGGGAAAGGGGCTTGTCATTCCCTTACTTAGGGAAAGGTCGATAGGGAAAGGGGATGCCCCTTTTCTAACATATGATAGGGAAGGGGTTTAAGAGCAAGAGGGTTTGTTTCTTGTTACACATTTTATGTTGATGATTCTTCACTACCAATACTGAGTAAATATGCATATGTCCACAAGACTGAACTATGCTATTTATAATAGTCAGCATGTATAATAATTTAATTGATTGCTATATATTAGTCCAGCAAGGCCCCTCCAACATCTTCTTCCCCAGGGCCCTGAGCTCGAGAGAGGTACTGCCTCATCAGCTCAGCGTTTACCGCGCCTGTTTGCGCGCTTGGGTCTTGGCAAAGGCGGGAATCCGCAGGGTCCTACACATGTTTGACATATTGAACAAATTAGATGCATATTTGGGAGGATGAATGGGAAAAGCTAGTATCAAGCAAGTACGCACGTATCAAGCAAGCAAACATGATCAAGCAAGCAAACATGCACCAGCAAGCAAATATGCATCAGCAAGCTAGTATCAAGCAAGTACGCACGTATCAAGCAAGCAAACATACACCATCAAGCTAGTATCAAGCAAGTACGCACGTATCAAGCAAGCAAACATGCACCAACAAGCTAGTATCAAGCAAGTACGCACGTATCAAGCGAGCAAACATGCACCAGCAGTTTGACATATAGAACAAATTATATGCATCTTGGGAGGATGGGTGGGACAAGCTAGTATGAAGCAAGTACACACCACTGCATTTCTTTTCGGTTTACGAGCCGCAGCTTCTAGCCAGCTCCCTAAGCAGCCACAGGGTGATGCTTCCCAATCCAACAGTGCTAGAAAGCTGATCATGTCAGGTGCAAGGTGCACTACCCTGCTTTAGCTTTGGCTGGATTGCCAGCCAGGGGAGATGCCTAGAAGCTGCTGCTCGTAGCCGAAAAGAAAAACAATTGTACGCACATATCAAGCAAGCAAACATGCACCAGCAAGCAAACATACACCAACAAGCAAACATGCACCAGCAAGCACATATCAAGCAAGCAACCATGTAAATTAAACAAGCAAGCAAAAATGCACTAGCAAGCACGTATGTATAAAGCAAGCACGTAATTAAGAAGCAAGCAAACATGCACCAGCAAGCGAGTGTGTATCAAGCACTCACATATGTATCAGCCAGCTTGATTGTTTGAGGTTGGACAATTTGACTACCCCTAGACTGTAACATACATGATTAAAACAATGAATTCCCAAATCCTACCTTGTTCTCCCTGTCAGCATCTGAGCCAAGAGCCTTCAAGAGTCCAGAGCCAGGAGCCCCAGCTGATTTCAGTAAGCGGCGGCCTAGCTCAAGCAAGTAGTTGTCCCCTAAGGCCTGGCCTTGGTCATGGTGTGTTTCGTCCTAGGGCCCCCATCTTCGTATGAAGGGGGGATTTTTTTACCTTGTTAGTATTCTTGAGGTTATTGTTTTAGTTAGGGGGAGGGATGAGTGATGCTCTTTTAGTAGCAACTAATCCAATTTCTCAGAATCATCGATGCATGCTCAACAATTCGGTTTGTGATGGCTACTGCAGAAGCAACAACAAGTTTGGCTACCGTCGAGCTGAGCAGCATGCAATCACAAGGCACTAAGCAATAAGCGGCAGGGTATGTTCGTCTGAGAGCTACTTATCAGCCAAATTGAACAAAGAAAATCTCAAAGAGGTAGGACGACTTGATTTCATGCATGGGCCAGGTAGAAGGCATCAATGCAAACAATTAGCAAAGAGCACCAATTTCGCAGCCACGCGCATTGAGCGCCCTATGGCAGGGGAACCCGAAGCAGTCAAACTCACTTGTATTCCACAGGGCTGCTGCTGCGGAAGGCTTCAAGAAGGCTTCAAGGAGGACGATGATACACAGAAGGCATCTTCTTGATCTACCTCGATGGCGAAGAGGAATTAAGGCTTCGGCTTCGTAGCTGACCTAGAGCAGTGTTGAGCTACAGCAGTGCGAGATGCGCAAAAGGGTAGGGACCCATGCATGCCAAACAAGCAGAAACTGAGACTGTGGGAAAATTCGAATCTCTGTGGCTCTCGCAGCTCTGGGAGCTATGCGAAATTCGAACAGAACGGAAATGCGAGCTGAAGAGGAAAAGGAGAAAAGAGAGAGGATGGGGAAAAAGGACCGAGAGAAGCTAGCAATAGGGGCTTGAGAGAACGACAAGCCTACAAGAAGCTCGACAGTGCTGAGATCGATGATTACGACGGAGATTGGCTTGGACTGGTATACAAATGACGTGGGTTGCCTGGCACCGGTTGCCTGGGGGGTAATTCGTCGGGTCTGTTAAAATACGGAGGTTGCTATAGGGGCTATTTTTCTCGCAATCTCGCGTTTATCTTTCGTGCTTGCTCGCGTGTTTCCATGAAAAGCAGATATCCTTTCCCTAAACGTTCCCTAAAGCAGTCGATAAAGCAGTGAAAGTCGACTTAGGGAACGATAGGGGACGTTCCTAACGTTAGGGAAAGTTAGGGAAAGGACACTTGGTTTTCATGCTTTTAGGTGTGTCTTACCTATCGTTCCCTAATATTCCCTAAAAATGTGAGAAGCTTCCCTAAGACACACCTAAAAAGCATGAAAAACCAAGTGTCCTTTTCCCTAACTTTCCCTAAACGTTCCCTACAGCAGTCGATAAAGCAGTGGAGCCGACTTAGGGAACGATAGGGAACGTTCCCTAACGCCAGGGAAAGTTAGGGAAAGGACAATTGGTTTTCATGCTTTTAGGTGTGTCTTGGGGAAGCTTCCAACATTTTTAGGGAATATTAGGGAACGATAGGGAAAGGATTCCCTATCTTAGGGAACGTTAGGGAACGATAGGGAACGATAGGGAACGTTAGGGAAGGGTCTCCGTTCTGGTAGTGTCTAGTTTATTTCATTTTTTTGTTGTTCCTACATGTTCCTAGTTTGTTTTCAGGTTAGTGGGGGTGCCTCAAAAATCCTCATCCTCCCTCGGTGCTCCCTGTTATCAAATTTGATGGTAGGCAGGCTGTGCTGCTGTCCTGTCGCGGCAATGATTTGCTGAGCTTATGTAACGATCCCTCTCTCTCCAGTGGTGAATCCTAGTGGTGTGGCTCAGTTGTAGTGTGGGAACTAGTTTGGCCTAGTAGTGCTGCCCAGTATAGCCCAGTAGTAGCCTTGTTGCATGGATGTATCATTCTGCTCTACCAATGCACCTATCGGACATTTTGTTACAGTTGTAGTATGTAGTATGAAATATCCTGGCATATGTAGGATGTAGGTAGGATGTAGGTATAATACGGAATACAATGCTTGGGGCTCCCTTACTTCCACCCTTGAAGACCTGCAGGGCAATTTGAGACTAGAAGGTCCTATCTAGTTCTAGTTCTAGAAATTCAATTTATTAAAAAATGCGATAATAACCGCACAATTAAATTATCATCCCAGCTAAGATGATGATTTAATAATATTGTTCAGTAACAATAGTCTTCACTAACTATATCGGTACATACCTCGTACATAAGAGTTCTACATACCTACTGCAGAAGAGTGGTTTGACCTCATTAACAGGGCTTACCTTGGGACTAGCATTATTATTATTATTATTATTATTATTATTATTATTATTATTATCATCATCATCATCATTATTATTATTATTATTATTATTATTATTATTATTATTACTACTATCATTGGACCACACCTGTAATAACTATATCGGTAAATAACTACTATAGAAGAGTGTTTTTTACCTCACCCCCACAGTTCCTTCCTTGGGACTAGCATAATTATTACAATAATAATAATTATTATTAATAATAATAGTATGAGTGCCCCACACCTATAACAACTACAACGGAACATCCCTACTATAGAATAGTGTTTTTACCACACACCCACAGTCACTACCTTGGGGCAAGCGTTATCATGTGTACATGCTTATAATAACTGTAGCAGTACATACCATACGCAACTTAAGTATCTGCAAGATTAAGTATTGGCAAATGTAATTTCCCCCCTAAAAGTGGGTCTCATAATAGCATGGCAAAACTATAGTTTTAACTTGGCAAAGGGGTCTATGGCTTTGACTGACTCAAGTTCAGACCTGAAATCCAGTTGGTAAATCGCCTTTTTACGTACATGTTATAGTTACATTTCCTTGTTACATGTTCACCAAACCGGGCTGTATACTAAGCTGTAAACCATTTAACCATTCAAATCAGGAGCATTAAACTTGCTAGTAGCCAGACCGGCACATGGCTCCAGCCAGCAAAATTGCTGGCTGGAGCCATGTAACCAAGTTCAAGATCAAGTACATGTTCAACAAGCATTCTGCCCAACCTTGCTGCAAATAAAACCATGTAGCAATTCAAATCAGGATCATTTGAATTGCTAGGGCTTAGTAGCCAGACCGGTACATGGCTCCAGCCACCAAATTGCTGGCTGGAGCCATGTAACCAAGTTCAAGATCAAGTACATGTTCAACAAGCATTCTGCCCAACCTTGCTGCAAATAAAACCATGTAGCAATTCAAATCAGGATCATTTGAATTGCTAGGGCTTAGTAGCCAGACCGGTACATGGCTCCAGCCACCAAATTGCTGGCTGGAGCCATGTAACCAAGTTCAAGATCAAGTACATGTTCACCAAGTAGTCTGCCCAAGCTTGCTGTAAATAAAACCATGAAGCAATTCAACTCAGCAACATTTAACTTGCTAGGGCTTAGTATACAGCCCAGTACATTGCTCCAGCCAGCCGACTCCAGCCAGGCGAATTGCTGGCTGGAGCCATGTAACCAACTTCAAGATCAAATACATGTTCAACAAGTAGTCTGCCCAACCTTGCTGTAAATAAAACCATGTAGCAATTCAAATCAGGAACATTTAAATTGCTAGGGTTTAGTATACAGCCCGGTACATGGCTCCAGCCAGCCAAATTGCTGGCTGGAGCCATGTAACCAAGTTCAAGGTCAAGTACATGTTCACCAAGTAGTCTGACCAAGCTTGCTGTAAATAAAACCATGTAGCAATTCAAATCAGGAACATTTAAATTGCTAGGGCTTAGTTGACAGCCCGGTACATGGCTCCAGCCAGCCAAAGTACATGAGCCTTGACATTAAAAACAATTATAGACTGGCATAAGGGGATGGGAATCTTGGACCCTTTTTCTTGCATGCCTAGAAGCTCGAGCGCTGCCTTTTGATAGAGGTTAAAAATTCAAACCGGCGTACTGCAAAGTACCATGGTAACCGTAACTTGGCAAAGGCCAACCACCTAGAGTGGTCTCAGGCCCGTTCCTAATCCGGTTTGGCAAAGGGTCGTTTGACAAACCATATGCCATTACTTAAGGTGCGTCGATATCTACTAAATAGTGGTTTTAAGTGATCCCCACGTCGTGTAATAGTGATTTTACCAGGCAGTGTGAAACACCACTCTTCTACCTGGCTGAAAGATCATGTAACAATCCAATCCAATCACTCTTCTACCTAGTCGAAAGACCATGTAACAATCCAATCCAATCACTCTTCTACCTGGCTGAAAGACCATGTAACAATCCAATCCAATCACTCTTATACCTGGCTGAAAGACTCTGTAACAATCCAATCCAATCACTCTTCTACCTGGCTGAAAGACCATGTAACAATCCAATCCGATCACTCTTCTGCCTGGCTGAAAGACTATGTAACAATGCAATCCAATCACTCTTCTACCGGGCTGAAAGACCACGTAACAATCCAATCCAAACACGCTTCTACCCGGCTGAAAGACCATGTAGCAATCCAATCCAAACACTCTTCTACCCGGCTGAAAGACCATGTAGCAATACAATCCAAACACTCTTCTACCTGGCTGAAAGACTATGTAACAATCTAATCCAATCACTCTTCTACCTGGCTGAAAGACCATGAAACAATCCAACCCAATCCATGATTCAGGAAGGGGAACTGGCTAGAAGTTGCTATATTTCAGCACCCAACAACCACCCCAGGACCCGTGAGTGAGATACCGCACACTAGCACGAGGACCACAGTGGACACCTGCCAACACAGCACCTGCTAGCACAGAGCTGTGAGGATGGTCCATGAACTCATCACCAATATCTGCCTAAAAGTTGCTATATGTAGCCGGGAACAGGATGAGAGAATACCTTTGCCACCATCAACCCAATGGTAAAATAGGCAGAGAAAATAGACAGCTGATTTGGCCTGGAAAATCTGTCGACCCTTAAACTGTTAACCGTTGCATTTACTGAAGGTCAACGCTTGTTTGTTTTGTGTTAACAACCGGGTGCTGTAGCATGACAAGGTTATAAAGTAGTAGAGTACTAGTGAGCCTGGTATTGGCCTATCTGATGTAAGCAAACCAGTCTCAAATATCGGCGCTCACCTACTGCTAAAATGGACCGGCCAACCCAGCCGTTTACATGGCATATCGACCCTTATGCTAACGGTGTATATGGGCGAGCACCCTTGTTGGCCCTTAACGGTTGGTGAATGCGTCCCTTTTACAAAAATCCAGGATAGGGTACCCTAACAGCCTAACATGGAGGTGTGGAAGCTAGGAACAGCATGAGTGAACTCCTCAGCCAGCATTAACTGTCATGTGCGGTATTTACCTCCCTAGTGTAAGCCCAGAGATCGCAAAGATTGGGGCCCACCCTATCATCCACACATGGAGGTGATGCAGCTAAGAACATGATGAGTTAACTCTTTAGCCAACATCCACGAATGCGCCTGGTATTGGACTCTCTGATGTAAGCCAGCTGGTCTCATATATCGGCGCTCACCCGAACAGCCATACAAGGAGGTGAGGAAGCTTGGAACAGGACGAATGAACTCCTCAGCCAGCATTAACTGTCATGTGTGGCATTGACCTCCATAAAGTAAGCCCACCAATCTCAAATGTCGGCACCCACCCTAACAGCCACACATGGAGGTGAGGAAGCTTGGAACAGGACGAGTGAACTCCTCAGCCAGCATTAACTGTTGTGTATGGCGTTGACCTATCTAATGTGAGCCCACCGCTCATGAATATCGGTGCCCACCCTAGCAGCCGTGCAAGCGATATATCCAGCAAGCACCATCTTGACACTCTGTTGGTGTTTCTCCTCCACATAGTCATTCCTTAAGTAGATCACCAGCCAAAATACATGGTGGACTGTTCCAATCACTCTGATTGGAATGCGTTCAAAAAAGGGCAAGACTATGGCCATAAGCATGAACTGCATATTAGCTGTGGAGTGAAGGTCGCCAAGCCCGAAGATGGGCGCGGACAAAGCTGCTGCTCTTGAGTTGATCATCCAAAGGGTCGCCCATCCCAGATGATTAGCCCATTCTACGCGGCAGAGTGATCGGCAGAGGTAGACAGGCATGCTGATAAGCAAGAAGAAGAGGAGGGAAAGCAGGAACTCTCTTGCCCACAACAGCTTGGCAAACTTGATGGAGACAAGTATGCAGCGCAAGCTCAGGACCCTGGAGGTGGAGTCCAAGTTCCTTTGAATCATAAACTGCTTAAATCTGTACTCATGCTCCCCATCAAATCCATGTAGCACCATGCGCAACAAAGCCAGAATGTTGGGGGGGAAAATGGGAGGAGGAGGACGTTCGGGGGCTCCTGCATCCAAATCTCCATCTGTATCACTGATTCCCCCATTTGGCAGGGAGGCAACGGGGGTATCACTTGTGTTACCGGTACCTTGGATCTTATCATCACTGCCACGTGGAATGACCACATTTGATCTCAGCATCACTGCAATGTTATATTTGTTATTTATATCTCAGCATCATTGGCATTGGCATTGGCTGGCACAGGGTGCCTCCACTGCAATCATGCTGCTAGCTGGCAGCTTGTCCTCCTTAACAAGAATGGATGGACTGACGAAGGCTACACCGGTAGGACGGTGGTCTCTTGGAAGGGCTGAGATGGAGAGTGTGGATGCATGCTGATAAGTGTGATGGTACGGTTGATGAGTGTGATGGTACGGTTGATGAGTGTGATGGTACTGTTGAGGAGTGTGATGGTACCGTTGATGATTGTGATGGTGCAGTTGGTAAGTGTGATTGTATCGTCCAAGGTTGCATGGTGGTTGGGGGTGGTGAGTGCATAGGGTTGGAGGGTGTAAATGCATGTTAAGGGACATGTTGGCATGGTACGGTAGGCAGTGACGGTACGGTCCAAGGTGGCATTGCATGGCTGTTGGGAGTTGTGAGTGCGTAGGGGTGGAGGGTGTAAGTGCATGTTGAGGAGCATGGTTGCATGGTACGGTAAGCAGTGACAGTACGGTCCAAGGTGTCATTGCATGGTGGTTGAGGGTTGTGAGTGAATAGGGGTGGAGGGTGTAAGTGCATGTTGAGGAGCGTGGTTGCATGGTATGGTAAGCAGTGACGGTACGGTCCAAGGTGTCATTGCGTGGTGGTGGAGACTATGAGTGCATGCTGAGAAGTGTGGTTACTTGGTTGAAGGTGAGAGTGCATATTGGGGAGAGTGATGGTATGTGTGAGGGAGTCATTGCATAGTGAAAGAGGGTCTGATAGTATGGTTGAAGTTGTGGTAGAGAGTGATGGTATGTGTAAGTGAGTCATTGCATGGTAGTAGAGAGTGTGGGAGAATTTTGAATAGTGTGCTTGTTTGGCTGATGGTGTGAGTGCATGTATGTAGAGGGTGTATGTGCATGTTGTTGGGTGTGGTGGTATGGATAAGGCTGTCATTGCATGGTGGTTGAGGGTGTGAATGTATGGTTAAAGGTGTAAGTGTATGGTGGTAAAGAGTGTGGGAGCATTTTGAATAGTGTGCTTGTATGGCTGATGGTGTGAGTGCATGTATGTAGAGGGTGTACGTGCATGTTGTTGGGTGTGGTGGTATGGATCAGGCTGTCATTGCATGGCGGTTGAGGGTGTGATTGTACGGTTGAAGGTGTAAGTGTATGGTGGTAGAGAGTGATGGCATGTGTGAGGGAGTCATTGCATGGGGGTACAGGGTGTGAATGTACGGTTGAAAGTGTAAGTGTATGGTGATAGAGAGTGATGGTATGTGTGAGATAGTCATTGTATGGGGGTACAGGGTGTGAAAGTATGGTTGAAGTTTTAAGTGTATGGTGATAGAGAGTGATGGTATGTGTGAGGGTGTCATTGCATGGGGGTAGAGGGATTGATTGTATGGTTGAAGTTGTAGGTGCATGGTGGTAGAGAGTGTGGGAGCATGTTGAATAGTGTGGCTGTATGGCTGACGGTGTGAGTGCATGTTGGTACAGGTGCGGCTGCATGTTAAGGAGTGTGGTGGTATGGATTAGGGTGCCATTGTATGGGGATAGAGTAAACCGTGTAAGTGCTTGTTAAGGAGCGTGATAGTGTGGGTGAGGGTGTCATTGTGTGCGCAGTTACTCCTCTTTGTTCAACCCCTTCAGGAATTTGATGATATTCAGCGCATGCATGTGCATGATTTTTGTCGCATGGCGATATTTTGATATCCAGCGGACCAGCGCATAATCCATGGTGACATCTGTTGCACATGGTATACTGGTGATATACATCCGATTGTCATGACGAGCGCGTTCAAGCGCGGGATTTCCGTCCCGTTGTCCCGTTGTGACCCTCTAAAGAAAAGGACAGTTGAAAGACCATCCCCCCCCCCCCCCCCCCCCCCCCCCCCCCCCCCCGGAAGTTGCGGTGTGAGCTTGTCTTGGGTTAGCACTGGCCTGTCTACGACAACAATTGAAAGGTTACCCTATGCCTGTCTGCAGCTTGTTAACACCCTAGGCCCTGGGGGGGCTAGGGGTGTCTACGCCTGCGAGGTTGGGCCTTTTTAAACATGTTTAACCCTTGGGGACCTCTTAAACATGTTTAACAGCTCTGTATATATAGGGTGTTGATTTGGTGCAGACAGGCGTAGGGTTAACCAGGCTGGCCGCCCTTATCTAAGGCCAGTAGGCTAGGGGTGGTGTGTGGGATGCCTCTGGCGTGGGTCGATTGGCGTTGGGATGGCTGTGTGATGTGTGCGTTGTCGGTTTGATGAAGGCATAGAATTGGAGCCAGCCTATATTCTAAATATGTGGGTACCAATTGCGCACCGCCGTTGGTCCTTAGCTCGAAGCACGAATCTCAAAGCTGCGCTGGTCGAAGCTCCGCAGGTGCACAGGGTGATGATACCCACTTGGGTAGGGAGTTGGTTAATTTTGCAGCTTCGCAGGTCCGCACAATGAACGGTTGGTACTTCGGTAGCTAATAATAGCAAGTAAGTTGGGCAGATTCGCAGGCCAAATTTGCGCAGGTTATCAACTGCGCAGCTCGTAGGTCACAAAATACGCAATTTGTATGTTCCCATGTCGCAGGTTTGTAGTTTGCTGGTAACAGCACAGGGGATGGGTGCCACGAGTCGAAGAAGTAAAACAATCAATCGGCGGTTAGGCGCGCAAGTAGAGTGGGACCTCAGGGCGCAGGCCCTCCTGAACCCTTTGAATCAAGGGCTTGGGAGAGTCCGAATTCCGACAGTTCGCTGTGAATGATATACGCTTGTGCTCGTCGCCCGGCACAACAGCCCCGCGCAGTAGGCCTGTGACACTCCTGCTTATCGTGCGGTACACACATTTTGCAGGCTCCACCTTCTGGATGGGCCTAACGGAGTCCGGGGGATCTGAGCAGTTACTGGGAATCTTGATGGAAGATATGGGAGGCATGGAACTGGAAGAAAGGAGGGGGTCATAAGTGCTGTTGGTGTTTCGCTCCGGGGAAAGCATAGGAAAGAGGCCAACGAAAATGAGGTCATCTTCAATGTCCATATCTTCAACCACAGATCCACTCCTGCTGCAATTCGATGAGTTACTAGGTGTACTTTGTGATGCATCCATGAGGTAGTCGAGGCTGAGTGGAGTTTCCCCCTCTGTAGTGAAGTCCAGTCCACCCGGCATACTGTTTTGTCTCAGTAAGGCAACCTGGGGGCCCTGGGGCAGCTTCTAAGCACAGCTGCCACTGATTTTGCATTGCTCTTGCAGCTTGAGCGGGACGCCATGATCTTGGCGGTAAAAGGACCTTACTAATTCTGTTGTAGAATCCGTATCACTGCTGTTGCGTAGCTCTAGCGACTTGCGCGGGGCTGCATGGTCCTGTTGGTATATGGACCTGCTTAAGTCCGCTGCAGCACTAGTACCACAGCCGTTTCGTAGGTCTAGCGACTTGCGCGGGGCTGCATGATCTTGGTGGTATATGGACCTTATTAAATCTGCTGCAGCAATAGTACCACTGCCGTTTTGTAGGTCTAGCGACTTGCGCGGGGCTGCATGATCTTGGTGGTAAATGGACCTTATTAAATCTGCTGCAGCAATAGGACCACTGCCGTTTTGTAGCTCTAGCTGCTTGGGCGGAGCTGCATGATCTTGGTGTTGGGTGGACCTTTTTAAGTTGGTTGCATCCTCTAGGGAGAAAGCTCCTGTGTTTTCCTGTTGGTCCTCTGCTGGCGTGACCAGTGCACCATGGCCTTGCAAGTACAAGGACTCTATATGTTCAGCTGGATTCATGTGTGGGAGTTTACCTGCCAGAGAGAGAGGGTTGGGTTGGGTTGGGTTGGGTTGGGTTGGGTTGGGTTGGGTTGGGTTGGGTTGGGTTGGGTTGGGTTGGGTTGGGTTGGGTTGGGTTGGGTTGGGTTGGGTTGGGTTGGGTTGGGTTGGGTTGGGTTGGGTTGGGTTGGGGTCTGGGGTTCAGGGTCCTAGGTTCAAGGGGTAGAGGGTTGGGGGTTCGGGGTTGGGGGGTAAGCCAAGGATTTGTGGGTGTGGAGGAAGTTCCCTTATATCAATTCAGCGGAGGATTTGGAAACACTTAGGAACTTGTATTTTGTACCTCGAACTTCAGAATTAGACCCGATAATTTTGACATTTTGGCCTGAGAATCGAGAATTCAAGCAACTCTGAGATACATACATACATGTAAGTACATACATAATCTGTACCCTAGGCTGTAAAATCAGGCCTAGGAAAGGGGGCATGCTTCTAAGGATGCTTGACCATTTTGCTATTTTTTTGCTGAAATCCAAATGCAAGACCACAAGCTGATAGAGCTCCTCGAGTGGATCATAATACACTCTACTTTGACCCCCATAATTATAATTCCTGAAGGAGATATAGGCCTTGGGGACGGGGGGGGGGGGGCGGGGGACGGGGAGGGGGGAGGGGGAGGGGGGGGGGGGCAGATTTTAAAATTTCCTGATCTTAGGTACTGAAAAAACCCCTCCTAACTGCCCCCCCCCCCCCCCCCTATTCTTAACTCCACAGCTAAATAGATTAGGGAGAGATGCCTACTTCAATGGCACATAACTGGCACAACAAGTCTCCCGCACAGAAAAAGGAAACAAAACCTGAGCTTCGATACAGCTCAGGCATTCGACGATCAGAGCACTGATGCGAACAGGCTAAAGAATGATAGCCGGAAAGGGGACAAGTCTCTTGATCTCATCGCTCGGTGCCAATCTAAAAGATGATGGTGGACATTGGGACAGGCTCCTTGATCTCATGGTGGGCAGGACCACGGTGGCCAAGCCACCACAACCGCCTCAATCGAGTCATCTCCGAGACTGCCGCGCATCGCTTCTTTTTTGGGCTAAGTGTAGCAGCTTATATGCAGCTCCCTTTCTCTGTCCTTGAGCTAAATCTGAAGCTAGCTAGTGTGCTATCAGCTTGGATAACACCCCGGAGAGTGGAATTAGTGTGTGCAGCACGCCAATCTATAAATGCGGAGACGAGAATAATATTACAAAAGACAGTGGAACCATAAAGGGACACCAGCGGAGGAAAGGGGGGGCGGTAGCCTGGAACCTGATCAGGGTACAGGTTAGACAGCGCGTGTCAGAAGAACCGATGACGCAGTCAACAGTAAGCTGAAATAGTACTGTCAGGACCGATAGTTCTAAGGAAGTACATAAGTAGTCACCAAGTCATAAAACGCGTGAGAGCACCGCAATTCATGCTGACACTCCACCTATGACACTGGTGACATACAATACTACTTCTCCACCTATGGCACTGGTGGCATAGAACTATATGTAACAGATTGAAAAAAAAAAAATCAAAGAACTCCGAAAAATCGAGAGAACTTCAAATGGAAACCCAAAGGTTTATAGGAAGGAATGAAACACGGCAAAAACCAAAATTTGCCAAGTTAGAAAAGGATGAAAACCGAATATCAAAGATGGGTAACAACGGTATAGAAAACCCGATCCGGGAATAGGAACCTAATGCCATACAATGATAACCAAAGAAACAGATGTAACCAAAAAAATATATATACCCTAAGAAGAAGCGGTCATCCCAAGCATCCGCATAAACCTCCAGAACACAGCAGGATCAAGGGGCTTGGTGAAGGGGTCAGCACAGTTGTCCTTGGTGTTAACATAGGCAACATCTAGTGAACCGTCCTCCACCAGCTCCTTGATGTAGTGATGAATAACATCAATGTGCTTGCTGCGAGGGAGGAGCTGCCAGTCATTGGCCCATCTCAGAGACCCTATGTTGTCACCCTGAATGGTAACTAAATCACAAGGCAGACCCAGATCCACCCTCAACTTCTTCAACCATTGCACCTCCCTGGCAGCCTGAGACAGGGCCTGATACTCAGCCTCACAAGAGCTAATGGCAACTGTAAGCTGCCTCTTGCTCATCCAGTTCACTATGCACCCTCCAGCCAGGACAGCAAAGCCAGTCTGAGATCTCCTGTCAAACCCATCATGTCAGCATGAATTGTCAGCGTGAACTACAAGGACACGAGCGCATCATTGGCATCTGATCAATTCACGCTGACAATTCATGCTGACATGTGCCTGAAACCTGACAACGAGGGCATTCAAATGCATCTGAAAGCTTTGGGTTTGGCCGAATGGGTGGTTAATCGAGCTGACTGGAAGCTGCGACGTAGTGCTGCTCTGAGACAAATCGACCTCCACAGAAATAATCGCATCTCAGATGGAAGAGGGGCCGAATACAAGAGCCTCTGTCGATTGCTGGCCTTGCTCCCGTTACCCATAATTCTGCTTCAAGTCTGCATCAAAGAAAGGCAGGCGAATGGCGCCAACTGCCCCAACTGCCACCGACCTCCGCCAAAACTCGACGAAAACTACGCTGCGTTAGATAGTTCGAGGCTCGGTGCGAGACTCTTGTAAACGGGCCCTCTTCCATCTGACTGGGAGGCGATTCTCTCTGTGGAGGTTGATTTGCCTCTGAACAGCACTACCATGCGTAGCCCCCAAAAGAAAACTACCGCCGCGCACCTGCTGCCAAAGGTATTGTTTGATGGACACTATATCCGTTATTCGCCTCGCAGGCGGGTAATTCAGCCCTCGGCCGCCTTGTGAACTTGTCAAAAGCGGCGATCCACAGGCGGTGAAATGAGGCGGGCAGAAATGAACAAATGAATACGCGCAGTGGCGTGGAATTAGCTAGGGGTGGGAGGTAGTTCAATCGCCGAATTGAGCGAGCATGAGCGCAGGCACCGAATAAGGATTTTATCAGGTTGAACCTGGGCAGGGGATCTGCTACACACTCGTCCCACCAGGGCGCCCTCCGCCACCGGCTATCGCACGGCGACTTGTGGAGTACAGAAACGTCCATTTTAACTTCGCCAGCGTGTCACTCGTATCCACTCACCGCATGCGAAATCACGAAAATAGGGTGAACACCGGTCTCGGGAGGAGAGGTTTCTGACCGCGATGCTGATGCTCGAAATGAATTCTTTCTGAATCAATTATTGCGCAAGGACGTCGAGAAGGTCATGCACTTATAATAAGCGCATGGCCTTCCCATCGTCTTGGGCCAATACTCCATCAACCTAAATCATTTCGAGCATCAGCATCGCGGTCAACAAACTGAGTCCCCGGAACCGGTTTCCACCCCCGTTTCGTGATATCTCGCACATGGTTTGCAGGCCAAACCTCTGCCTGGCTTTCGCCGTAAGCTTCCATGCCGCCTAAACTAGGCGCTGCTCCTTCTACTAGAGAGGACAGGTCTGCTAAAGTAGCCCGTAGAAATATAGAAAGGGCTGATGAAAGCGTAACCGTACTGCTGGCTGGTGTCGGAATCACCGAAATTTGGTCCTCGGAAACTTGCCGTGTGACCGCTGACCGTTGCATCAGCCGATGATGCCCAGATGCCTACCCGTGCCTACCTGGAACTCGCGGGATCAAAATGTGACATGCCGACTGGCCTGCATCAGATACGCTTGAGGTACGCTCGCGGCGCGTGGCAGCAGTTGGGCTACCCCTCCGCTGCCTCTCCGTGCCGCATATGCGATCATCGGATAGACGGGGACAAGATGGAAGTGCGCCGTCAAGCGGTGCTGATGGAATAAATCCTAAGCCTGAGAAACGTCGCCTGTGGCTGGCTGTTCATCTTTAGTTAAAAAAAAAAGAGGAGGACGACCGAAAGATGCGACAGGAGCGAATGAAAGCTGCAGAAACGGCTTCTCCTTCATTTCTAGATGCCTGATTCTGTTGTTCGTTTCAAAAAAAAACAAAAAGGCAACGTTGTGGTGATGGGTGACTTCAACGCTCGGGTTGGTCTTGGTGTGGACAATGATGATACCGAGTTAGGAGATGAACCAGTATCCCAAACCAGTAGTACAGCCCCCAACCAAACCATTCAACCGAGGTGTAGCATGGACACAGCTCCCCCCAATCGATTGGGGGGGGCCCTACTCCAGCTATGTGTAGTTACTGGTCTTATCATCCTTAACGGTAGAACAGAAGGTGATATGCAAGGTGCACATACCTTCTTTGCAGATGGCATGGACAAGAAATCTGTCATTGATTATGCGCTAGCCGCCCCTAGTCTTCTCAACACCCCAGGAGTCAAGTTTAGTGTGGCTTCCAAGCATGACTGCCCTCTCAGGCCCGGGGGTGGAAAGTTTGACCACATGCCTATCACACTCCACATACCAGATGCTGCCCTTAGGCCTTCTCAAGGTACTATTAGTACACCTGCTGGTGGTAAACCTTCGCCCAAACTGAAATGGAAAGACAACTATGTCCAGATGTATGCACACACAATTAAGCGTGATCCAGACGTTAACCGATTACTTGACAATGCACTCCATAGCTCATCTGTGGAAGATTCAGAGAAGGGGATTGCTAGTGCTATTGAACTAGCCATAAGCAAATGCACACCATGTCACAAACCTGTAGCTAAGCGTAAGCACGGGCCCGTGAACGCATGGTATGATGATGAATGCAATCGTGCTAGACAGGCAGCAAGCCAAGCAGAACATCAACATGGCTCTAGCTCTGACTTGGCTGGTTCTATGCACAAGGAGTACAAGAGGATTCTCAGAAGAAAGAAGAGGAAGTGGCTAGAAACACGCATGGAGAACCTTCATACGAATCTTCGGCATAATCCGAAAAGTTTTTGGAAAGACGTGCGTGAGCCTAACAAGGCCACTACGGCAGATATCACAATTCATGATTGGACTGATTATTTTGCAGACCTCTTTGATGTGCAAGTAGGTATTGATCCAAGTCTGGATGCTAGGGACTTTGTCCCTCAAGCTGATGGACCTCAGATAGAGGCCGCACCAACATGGTTATGTCAAGACTTTACCACCCAGGAGGTGTTTTCTGTTCTCCAATCCCTACGGAAAAACTCCTCCCCCGGGGTAGATGGTATCCCTGCAGAATGGTACAAATTTGCTTCCCATGAGGCCAACTCCCGATTTGTACAAGCTATGACTAACCTGTTTAATCTCATCTGGAAGACTTCTTACCCTAGCCAATGGGCTGCAGCTGCCTTGGTACCCGTACCCAAATCCAAAGGCAGTGTGTATGACAAGGACAACTATCGAGGTCTTGCGGTGAGCAACTCCATAGGAAAGATCTTCTCCCTTTGCATGCTACGTAGACTAGATGATTGGTCAGAAGAATTCAACCTCAGAGCCGCTGGCCAATATGGATTTAGAAGTGGTAGGGGTACTGCAGATGCATCATTCATTCTTAACCATATTGTAGATAAATATAGAGAAAAGAAAAAACCACTCTTTGTGGCTTTTGTTGATTTCAAGAAGGCTTATGATTGGGTCAACAGAGACTTGCTATGGGATTGCTTAGCAAGGCTAGGAGTCAAGGACCCCTATCTCAGTATTCTGAAGTCCATGTATAATCATGTTGTTTTCCAAGTTCGCCTACATGGGGACATTGGATCCTCCTTTCCATCCCTTGTAGGAGTTAAACAAGGAGACCCCCTATCCCCACTCCTATTCGGTCTGTTCATTGATAGAATTGAATCGTTCCTCCAATCCAAGCTCCCAAATGTAGGGGCTGAGCTTAGGGGAAAGATTCTGCAACTGTTACTTTATGCTGATGACCTAGCTATAATGGCAGAATCCCCGGCAGATATGCAAGCGATGCTTGACTGCCTGAGAGATTTCTGCGAGGCTACTAAGATGGCTGTGAATATAAAGAAAACTGAGATTGTCGTTTTCAACAAACAATTCTGTGATGAGGCCCGCATGGATCCTGATTACAAATTTGTCTATGATGGAGCACAACTTTCTACAAAGTTATCTTTTATCTACTTGGGATCCCTCTTTGTGGATGGTGACTCAAGCAATCGTGCAAAAGCTGCTTTTTCTAGGATGCTCACTAAGGCCCAAAAGGCACACCACATGCTTCGTAGGCGATGCCATACTATGGAGATATACAATATTGATATTCTCACCCACCTGTTTGATTCTCTTGTACAACCTATCCTGAATTTTGGCTGTGAGGTGTGGGCTCCTTCTATTCTGAACAACACACTTATCTCAAATGACCATGCTTGTGAGAAATGGCATAGAGGTATACTTAAACAAATGTTGGGTGTTTGCCAATCTACTACATCTAATATTATCATGGAAGAGCTGGGTAGAACCCCGTTGTGTTTTGCTTGGCTTAAACAAGCTTTGCGCTTCTGGAACAAGACCATACATAAAGAACCTGAGGATCTCATTAGAATGGCTCTTGAGGAATCTTTTGACTCCAACACTGGCTGGGTTCATGACTTGCGTTGTGCTTTCCACAAGCTAGGATCCAGTAAAAACATCAACATTTTGGAGGCTGTCGATGTCGAAGGTATTATGTCTGAAGTTTTTGAGTCATGGAGGTTTAAGTACCCAAGTGACACCAATGCAGTTAGAGACATCCTTGATGAGAGAAGGGTTGGCTTTAAACGCCTCCGATACCAAAAATGGTTCGCAGCCAACAGCAATGATGAGAATGGCTTGATTCCCTTTACATCCGCCTTACATAAGCAGGATCAGATTCGTTCTATAGCACAGTTTAGAATGGGTTCCCATTGGCTGAACACAGAAAGAATGAGGGTGGTGGATAGAGCACACATCCCTCGCTCAATGAGACACTGTCAAATGTGTGGGTTCCAAAAAACTGAGGATGAAATGCATATGTTTGAGTGCCCTTTTTATAATGATATTCGCCTCCGCTACCAGAATCTGTTTACAGATATTTATAGGCATGTCCATGAGGATACCGACTTAACCGTATGGAATGTGGAATTCTGCGATTCCACATTCAGAACCTTTATGAATGGAAATGGCACTAAGTCTTTTTGGAGCAACCTAGCCGACTATCTTTCTACTTGTAGAAGAGCAAGACAGGAAGCCCTGGACTGCTTAGTGGCACCGTAATTTATTATCCCTTTTTTTTCTTCTTGAGACTTCTCATTTGTTAGCTTCTTACCTCCGCCACTGTAAGTGGTTGAGATCTGGGTCCTGCTCTAAGGGGTTTAATACCTACGCCACCAAAACGGTGGTTGGGAGTTTGGTTTGTTTGTCCTCGACACACCCCTGATGTAATGGGGTTTTTTGCTTTGTGGGTGCTTTTTCTTTTTGTTTAAAGCACAGAGTCTCATACACCCTCGCGGTGTCAAGTAGACTTTAACATGTAATGTAATGTAATGTAACGGCTTGCCTCTTAACACAAGTGGAAATCTGATTGCTAGGTCGAATGGGACTGATGATGAGCATGATGGCATTTTTCCTGGTGCCCCCTTGGACTACAACTGTACCCGCGGCCTGACTGAGTCAAGGGGGACTTACTGATGGAGGCAACCATAAGCCTGAGAAACATTGCCTTTGGCTGGTGACTCATCTGCAGTTAAAAAACAAAGAGGAGGACGATCGGAAGACGCGACAGGAGCGAAAGAAAGATGCAGAGACGGCCTTTTCTTCATTTCTAGATGCCTGATTCAGATGTTTGGTTCATGTTAATTTGCGAGACTACGAGACTAATGCTGTGTTGCAAATGAGGGGACACAAGGGCGACGTGGGCAAACAAGTACCCAGCCATAGAATTGCTTATCGGATACCAAACTAGGTCCCAAATTCACAAACTAATAGATTTAACAGTTCAAAAGCTTGCCTTTTCACACAAGTGGAAATCTGTTTACAAGGTTGAATTCAAAATGAAGGAGGGCACTCAGATGTGTCTGAACACTGTTCATTCTGGGCTATGCGTAGCAGCTTCTAGGCAGCTCCCTTTCCCTGTCCTTGAGCCAACCCTGAAGCTAGCCAGTGCATCTGAAAGCTGACATGACAAGCATTCAAATAATCAAATGCAGCTGACAAATTGGGGCTTGCCCCAGTGGCTCACTAATGGAGCTGGTTGGAAGCTGCTGCAAGTAGCCCAAACATGAAACAGGATGACTGAACCGACAGAGCGCGGCTATGTGCAGTAGCTTCTAGGCAGCTCCATGAGTCAGGCACTGAGGTAAACCCAAATATTTCAGCAGCTCTGGGTATATGATTGTGTCAGCTTCTAGGTGCACTAGGTTGCATTTAGCTTGTCTGCATAGCCAGTCAGGGGAGCTGCCTATGAGCTGCTGCTACTCGCGGACTGACTGAACCGGCAGACTGAACTGACAGGGCTCTGCCAAATCAGCTTCTCCTCATATAATGGCTTTTCTTTTCAGCTACGACCAGCAGCTTCTAGGCAGCTCCCCTGACTGGCTAGTCAGCCAAACCTGATGCAACCTAATGCACCTTAATGCTGACATAACCAGATTTCCTGTTCTGTTGACATCTTGGGGCTTGGCCCAGTGGCTGGCTCAGGGAGCTGTCTAGAAGCTGCTGCTTTTGGCTGAAAATAAAAGCCATGCGCCAAATAGGCTCTTTTTGCATGATCCAATCTGGTGAGGTGATGTTACTGTTTTTGTGTGAGTGACACGTCGCAAATTGAGTGATTCGGAGCAACACCAGTGGGACGCGCTGCCCCCCGAACCCCATGGAGCACGTAGCGCAGAGCCCAGGAGGTTCAGGGGGCATTTCTGACTAGCTTGGCCCGACCCATGTGTCGCCATGCAGCAAAATGGGTGTTGGGTACTAAACCGCACGCTGAGCATAATGCAAAAAGGGTGCTGGGTATAGAACAGTACGTTTCCGTAATGAGGCACAATTGTTTGCTAGGTTGATCACTAGGTCTGTCAAGCGCTATGGTAGCTCTGTCCCTCTGTCCCTTACCACCGCGGCGCTCCAGACGTTATCTTTTTTTTTTTCTTGAGGAGATGGAAATAACACAAGGACCGCATTTGAAATATGGGATTGCCAATCTCATAGGCTAAATAAAGGGACGTTGATCATTTCGCTGGGCTGAAGAAGGTGCTAGTTTCGAATCTCTACGGGTGCGTTTTAGTGTTCGGTCGCTGTCAACCACCGTGGTAGCACTGTCCAGGTCAACTAGCAGCGCGTTCCCTACTGCCGTAAGACGGGGCTCCCTTAATACCACGCCTCACCAGGCGTTATCATTACTATTAGGCTACAGGTACTGGTAGCTGGGTGCTGGCTTGCCGCAAAGAGCCTGCTGAGCTTGTATGCAGTTAAATGGCTATTTGCTTCAACGCCTAAATACATTCATGGATATGATGATGAGGATTGCATTTTTCCTGGTGCCCTCCTGGACTTCAACTGTGCCCGCGGGCTGACAGAGTCAAGGGGGGCTTATATATACCGGTATAAGGGAGCGGCAGGAGGGGGTAGCTGGGTAGCGCTACCTGACATGCTCGCATAGCTGGTTTCGAGCTATTAATGTCAGTAACTTGTCCTCAAAGTTGCTATTTGGTACCGATTTTGCATAGCTTTTCACAAGGAATCCGAATTTCGCATTCGCGAAGCGTGATTCCGTTCATACAGCAAGGTAACCCGGAGCCTGCCCTTTCTCATGATAAGATTTTCAATGGGTACATTTGGCTAAGTTAGCTCCCAGCTATGAGGACTAACCCAGCTATTAGGACTATTAGTCCTACTTTTGGCCGTGGTTAGGGCTACCTGCCGCTCCCTATATATATATACACACTGTGCTCTCACTTGTGAAACACTGTGCTCACACATACACTTACATCTTTCGTTTTCGACTTGTCTAGTTTCTGCCTCTTCTATTTTTGTTTCGTCTTCTTTTTGTCTTGTCTGCTTATTTGTGTGAAGAAACTGCCCATGCATGCATATATATGCTATATATATACATATATGTATAGCCTTGGGGAGTCCTCTTACCCGGTACACAAATGGTACCCAGTCGCATATGTATACCATACACAGCATAGAGAGCGGATACAATAATGGTACCCAGTCGCGTCTGTATACCATACACAGCATGGAGAGCCGATGCCAGAATGGGGACCTAATGCCAGAATAATGGTACCCAGTCGCATCTGTATACCATACACAGCATGGGGAGCTGGTCCTATATTGGAACACACAATGGGGAGCCGGTACAATAATGGACACAGTCTATTATGTGTTCACAGAATCTGTGCAACACCTCACTGATATATATGTTCCGTTGCATCTTTGCGCAGTAGGGAGGTCCTTCCTTGAAGACACCCCTGTTCACAGAACCTGAGCAACACCTCACTGATATATATGTAACGTTGCATCTTTGCGCAGTAGGGAGAGCCTTCCTTGAAGGCACCCCTGTTCACAGAAACCTGAGCAACAACGCTCACTGATATATATGTTCCGTTGCATCTTTGCGCAGTAGGGAGAGCCTTCCCTTGAACCTGGCACCCCTTTGTTCACAGGAACCTGAGCAACACCTCACTGATATATATGTTCCGTTTGCATCTTTGCAGCCTTCCTTGAAGGCACCCCTTTGCGCAGCATCTCTTGCCGCAGTAGGGAGAGCCTTCCTTGAAGGCACCCCTGTTCACAGAACCTGAAGCAACACCTGTTCACTGATATATATGTTCCGTTGCATCTCCTTTGCGCAGTAGGGAGAGCCTTCCTTGAAGGCACCCCTGTTCACAGAACCTGAGCAACACCTCACTGATTATATATGTTCCAGTTGCATCTTTTGCGCAGTAGGGAGAGCCTTCCTTGAAGGCACCCCTTGTTCACAGTACCTGAGCAACACCTCACTGATATATATGTTCCGTTGCATCTTTGCGCAGTAGGGAGAGCCTTCCTTGAAGGCACCCCTGTTCACAGTACCTGAGCAACACCTCACTGATATATATGTTCCGTTGCATCTTTGCGCAGTAGGGAGAGCCTTTCCTTGAAGGCACCCCTGTTCACAGAACCTGAGCAACACCTCACTGATATATATGTTCCGTTGCATCTTTGCGCAGTAGGGAGAGCCTTCCTTGAAGGCACCCCTGTTCACAGTACCTGAGCAACACCTCACTGATATATATGTTTCCGTTGCATCTTTGCGCAGTAGGGAGAGCCTTCCTTGAAGGCACCCCTGTTCACAGAACCTGAGCAACACCTCACTGATATATATGTTCCGTTGCATCTTTGCGCAGTAGGGAGAGCCTTCCTTGAAGGCACCCCGTTCACAGTGAGGGAGAGCCTTCCTTGAAGGCAACACCCCTTGCTCAGTACCTGAGCAACACCTCACTGATATATATGTTCCGTTGCATCTTTGCGCAGTAGGGAGAGCCTTCCTTGAAGGCACCCCTGTTCACAGAACCTGAGCAACACCTCACTGATATATATGTTCCGCATCTTTGCATCTTTGTTCACGTACCTGAGCAACACTCACTGATATATAGCAGTAGGGAGAGCCTTCCTTGAAGGCACCCCTGTTCACAGAACCTGAGCAACACCTCACTGATATATATGTTCCGTTGCATCTTTGCGCAGTAGGGAGAGCCTTCCTTGAAGGCACCCCTGTTCACAGAACCTGAGCAACACCTCACTGATATTATATGTTCCGTTGCATCTTTGCGCAGTAGGGAGAGCCTTCCTTGAAGGCACCCCTGTTCACAGAACCTGAGCAACACCTCACTGATATATATGTTCCGTTGCATCTTTGCGCAGTAGGGAGAGCCTTCCTTGAAGGCACCCCTTGTTCACAGAACCTGAGCAACACCTCACTGATATATATGTTCCGTTGCATCTTTGCGCAGTAGGGAGAGCCTTCCTTGAAGGCACCCCTGTTCACAGAACCTGAGCAACACCTCACTGATATATATGTTCCGTTGCATCTTTGCGCAGTAGGGAGAGCCTTCCTTGAAGGCACCCCTGTTCACAGAACCTGAGCAACACCTCACTGATATATATGTTCCGTTGCATCTTTGCGCAGTAGGGAGAGCCTTCCTTGAAGGCACCCCTGTTCACAGAACCTGAGCAACACCTCACTGATATATATGTTCCGTTGCATCTTTGCGCAGTAGGGAGAGCCTTCCTTGAAGGCACCCCTGTTCACAGAACCTGAGCAACACCTCACTGATATATATGTTCCGTTGCATCTTTGCGCAGTAGGGAGAGCCTTCCTTGAAGGCACCCCTTGTTCACAGAACCTGAGCAACACCTCACTGATATATATGTTCCGTTGATCTTTGCGCATAGGGAGAGCCTTCCTTGAAGGCACCCCTGTTCCGTTGCTTTGCGCAGTAGGGAGAGCCTTCCTTGAAGGCACCCCTGTTCCACAGTACCTGAGCAACACCTCACTGATATATATGTTCCGTTTGCATCTTTGCGCAGTAGGGAGAGCCTTCCTTGAAGGCACCCCTGTTCACAGTACCTGAGCAACACCTCACTGATATATATGTTCCGTTGCATCTTTGCGCAGTAGGGAGAGCCTTCCTTGAAGGCACCCCTGTTCACAGTACCTGAGCAACACCTCACTGATATATATGTTCCGTTGCATCTTTGCGCAGTAGGGAGAGCCTTCCTTGAAGGCACCCCTGTTCACAGTACCTGAGCAACACCTCACTGATATATATGTTCCGTTGCATCTTTGCGCAGTAGGGAGAGCCTTCCTTGAAGGCACCCCTGTTCACAGAACCTGAGCAACACCTCACTGATATATATGTTCCGTTGCATCTTTGCGCAGTAGGGAGGTCCTTCCTTGAAGACACCCCTGCACCACATCACTAATGTATGTTGCGTTGCATGCTTGCGGCAGTAAACTTGGACTTGGTCGCATGGCTACACAGCTGCTCGCCATCTTTGGCAGTGAACTTGAACTTGGTTGCATGGCTCCAGCCTTTAGGGCTGCTCGCTGTCTTAGGAAGTAAACTTGAACTTTAACTCGGAAGTGAACGGTTAGGCAGCTCACCGTCTTAGGCACTGGACTTGAACTTGGTTACATGGCTTTAACCCTGAAGGCTGCTCACCACTTTTGGTACTAAACTTCAACTCGAACTTGGTGACCAACTGTAAGGCTGCTCACCGTCTTTGGTACTAAACTTGAACTGTGTTACGTGGCTCCAGCCTTCAAGGTAAGGCTGCTCACCGGCTTTGGCTCTAAACTTGATTATGAACTTGTTCACATGGCTCCAGCCTTCAAGGTAAGGCTGCTCACCGGCTTTGGCTCTAAACTTGATTATGAACTTGTTCACATGGCTCCAGCCTTCAAGGTTAGGCTGCTCGCCGGCTTTGGCTCTAAACTTGATTATGAACTTGTTCACATGGCTCCAGCCGTCAAGGCTGCTCACCGTCTTCGGCACTAAAAATAATTGTTACAAGGTTCTTAACTCCAGGATTGGCGTCTAACCGTCTGCACATTGCAGCCAACAATTACCCCCCGTGCGAGAACCACAGAAACCAGGGATTTCTAGTGCACATGTGCAGATTCGAACTGGGCACTCCTCCGGTTGTGGTGACCTTCGGCACTAAACTTGAACTAGGTTACTTGGCTAAATACCTTCAGGGATCGGCAAATCATATGATTTTGACCAAAGGCGAGTATGATATCATACAAATTGCATCATATGATATTGTATATAAATGGTAACTTTGGCCTAGTTAGACTGCCGGCATTATATGATATCATATTGCCTATCCCTACATACCTTAAGGCTGCTCGCTGTTTTCGGCAGTTAACACGAGCTTGGTTATTTGGCTCCACCCTCTATCTTCTAAGGCTGCTCACAATGTATAAATATTCAATGCTTGTCGGCACCAGACATGACTTGATGGTCCTCGATCACATCTTCCGATATGGCACACATCTAACCACATACACATCTAACATATCACATCTAACCACATACACACTCTTAGGACAATCTATCCATGCATGGTGGCTCTCTTTATAAAAATCCTTCCTCAAGTACCTGCTCTGGGTGTAACACCTGGGTCAGGGTCTGAAAAGGCTTGCGCGACACTCTCAAATTCATTTCCCACTCATCTCCTCTTGGTAACAGCTTCTTTTATGTCACATCTAGCCATACACAAACTCTTGGGGCCATCCAATTCATTTTGAATGCTCTCTCATTTAAAAAGATCTTGCCCAAGTACCTGCTCTGGGTGTAACCCCAAGGTGCTCAGCTCACCCAACATTTTCTCTATTTATTAATACCTGATTCATGACCCTTTCCTCTTGTACACAGGTCGGTTTAAGTCATATCTAACCATACACAAACTCTTGGGGACATCCAATTCATTTTGAATGCTCTCTCATTTAAAAAGATCTTGCCCAAGTACCTGCTCTGGGTGTAACCCTAGGGGGCTCAGCTCACCCAACATTTTCTCTATTTATTAATACCTGATTCCTGACCCTTTCCTCTTGGCCACAGGTCGGTTTAAGTCATATCTAGCCATACACAAACTCTTGGGGCCATCCAATTTGTTTCGAATGCTCTCTCATTTAAAAAGATCTTGCCCAAGTACCTGCTCTGGGTGTAACCCTAGGGGCTCAGCTCACCCAACATTTTCTCTATTTATTAATACCTGATTCCTGACCGTTTCCTCTTGGCCACAGGTCGGTTTAAGTCATATTTAGCCATACACAAACTCTTGGGGCCATCAAATTTTTTCGAATGCTCTCTCATTTAAAAAGATCTTGCCCAAGTACCTGCTCTGGGTGTAACCCTAGGGGGCTGCTCAGCTCACCCAACATTTTCTCTATTATTAATACCTGATTTCCTGAACCCTTTAACTCTTGGCCACAGGTCGGTTTAAGTCATATCTAGCCATACACAAACTCTTGGGCCATCAAATTTGTTTCGAATGCTCTCTCATTTAAAAAGATCTTCCCAAGTACCTGCTCTGGTGTTAACCCTAGGGGGCTCAGCTCACCCAACATTTTTCTCTATTTATTAATACCTGATTCCCTGACCGTTCCTCTTGGCCACAGGTCGGTTTTAAGTCATATCTAGCCATTACACAAACTCTTGGGGCCATTCCATTTGTTTTCGAATGCTCTCTCATTTAAAAAGATCTTGCCCAAGTACCTGCTCTGGGTGTAACCTAGGGGGCTCAGCTCACCCAAACATTTTCTCTATTTATTAATACCTGATTTCATGACCGGTTTTACTCTTGGCCACAGGTCGGTTTTTAAAGTCATATCTAGCCATACACAAACTCTTGGGGCCATCCAATTTGTTTCGAATGCTCTTCTCATTTAAAAAGATCTTGCCCAAGTACCTGCTCTGGGTTGTAACCCCTGGGGGCTCAGCTCACCCAACATTTTCTCTATTTATTAATACCTGATTTCATGACCCTTTCCTCTTGGCCAACAGGTCGGTTTAAGTCATATCTAGCCTACACAAAACTCTTGGGCCATCAAAATTTGATTTCGAATGCTCTCTCATTTAAAAAGATCTTGCCCAAGTACCTGCTCTGGTGTAACCCTGGCCCAGGCTCAGCTCACCCAACATTTTCTCTTATTTATTAATACCTGATTCCTGACCCTTCCTCTTGGCCACTTGGCCACAGGTCGTCCGGTTAAGTCATAGTCTAGCCATACACAAACTCTTGGGGCCATCCAATTTGTTTTCGAATGCTCTCTCATTAAAAAGATCTTGTCCACTACCTGCTCTGGGTGTAAAACCCGTAGGGGGCTCAGCTCAACCCAACATTTTCTCTATTTATTAATACTGATTCCTGACCTTTCCTCTTGGCCACAGGATGGTCGAGAGTTTATTCATATCTAAGCCATACACAAACTCTTTGGGGCCATCAAATTTGTTTCGAAGCTTCTCGAATCTAAAAAGCTCATTAAAACAATCTGCCCAGTGATACGGGCTGCCATGCTGGGTGTAACCTAGGGGGCTCAGCTTCACCCAACATTTTCTCTATTTATTCACCCAAATATTGCGTCTGGATTCCTACTTTCTCTTGGCCACAGGGTCGGGTTTTAAGTCATACTTAGCCATACACAGAACTATTTGGGGCCATCCAAATTGTTTCGAATGCTCTCTCATTTAAAAGATCTGCCCAAGTACCTGCTCTTGGTGTAACCCTAGGGGGCTCAGCTCACCCACATTTTCTCTATTTATTAATACCTGATTCCTGACCTTTCATCTTGGGCCAATAGGTCGTTTTAAGTCTATTTCGTAGCCATATAAAACTCTCTTGGCCATCCATTTTGTTATAATAGAATGCTTTCGTGGCTATTTTAAAAAGATCTTGCCAGACCTGCTCTGGATGCTAACCTAGGGCGGAGCAAATAAGCCTGCGAGCTGTCCGACGACATGCTCCAAACTTGTTTTTCTACTCTTTTCCTTCTGGTTATAGCTTTGTTTAAATATATCTTACTCTTACCAAGTCCTTTGGGACAACGAAACAGGGTATGGTGAAAGTCCTCATGATCCGAATTCTTGCCCAGTACCTGCTGGGTTTAACCCCAGGGGGGCAGATAAAGCTGCGAGCTGCTTTCGACGACAACTCCAAACTTTGTTTTCTTATTCTTTGTCCTTTCTGGTTTAGCTTTTTGTTTAAATTATATCTTACTCTATACAAGTCTTGGGACCAACGAAAGGTATGGTGAGTTCTCATGATCGAAATTCTGCCCAAGTACGTCTGGGTGTAACCCCAGGGGAGCAATAGCTGCGACTTTCCGACGACAACTCCAATACTTGTTTTCTACTCTTTGTCTTCTGGTTATAGTTTGCTTTAAAATTATATGCTTACGTGTATACCAAGTCTTGGGCCAACGAAAGGGTTGGTGAGTCTCTATTCGCGAAATTCTTCCCTCGTACCCGTTGCGGTCGCTTTACTTTTTACAAGTTCTGAATATATGAAACACTTTTTGAAGCAACTGCATCCTCCTGCTGAGCACTACGTAGATTCGTGGGCGTTTTTTTTTCAAAATTTATTGGCACCAAAGATCAGGACAATAGCACGTCAGGTTGATTTATGGAATTATTATGAAGTTTTTTGCTGTCTGGCTGGGGTGTGGCTTGGGGCCTGGCTGGAGCCCAATAAGTAATACCAATGAACAATTTTCAGAGCCAAAACAGCGGTGCTGGGGTCAGAGGCCCTGCGCCAGGGCTGGAAAAAGGGGAGGCAGCCACTTAGGTTTGGGTAGGTTCTGCTCTAAGGTCCACCTTATGTCGCGGGGGGGAAGAGGATGCGGCGTCGACCAAAAGCGGCTTTTGAGTATCTCTTGGTTGCCTCAACGGTAATCTTCTGGGTTGTCTCACGTTGTCCACGGTTGTCTCACGGTAAGTCCTCCACGTACTATCACGGTGTTTCCACGGCGAGGCGCAAGTTACCCTGAAATGTAACTATAAAATGCGGCGTCGGCAGGTCTAGCTCACGGTAGTCCCTCACGGCAGTGCCACGACCTGGGCCCGCAAAATGTTACTGAAATGTAAACCAAAATGCGGCGTCGACCAGGTTAGCACGGTGTCCTCACGGCAGTGCCACGGCGGGGCCGCAAATGTTTACCTCTTGAAATGTACCAAAATGCGGCGTCGGCCAGGTCTAGCTCACGGTAGTCCCCACGGCAGTGCCACGGCCTGGGCCGCAAATGTTACCTGAAACTGTAACCAAAATGCGGCGTCGGCCAGGTCTAAGTCACGGTAGTCCCTCACGGCAGTGCCACGGCCGGGGCGGCAATGTTAACGGCGGTGAAATGTAACCAAAATGCGGCGTCGGCCAAGGTCTAGCTCACGGTAGTCCTCAACGGGCAGTGCCACGGCCGGGGCCGCAATTGTTACCCTGAAATGTAACAAATGCGGCGTCGGCCAGTGTCTAGCTCACGGTATCCTCACGGAAGGCCACGGCCGGGGCCGTTAAATGTTACTGAAATGTAACTCAAAATGCGGCGTCGGCCAGGTTAGCTCACTGGTAGTCCCCCTCAGCAGTGCCACCGCCGGGGCCGCAAATTGTTACTGAATTAACCAAAATGCGGGCGTTTCGGCCGGTTACGCTCACGGTAGTCCCCACGGCAAGTGCCACGACTGGGCCGCAATGTTACCTGAATGTAACCAAAATGCGGCGTCGCCCAGGTCTAGCTCACGGTAGTCTCACAGGAGTGCCACGGCCGGGGCCGCCATGTTTACCTGAATTGTAACAAAATGCCGGCGTGGCCAGGTCTACCTACGGTAGTTTCCCCCACGGCAGTGCTAGGCGGGCCGAAATGTTTACTTGAAATGTAACCTAATCGGCGTCGGCCAAACACAGCCTGGGGCAGTCTCGACGGTAGTCCTGGGTCGTCACACGGTCGTACAAACGGTCGTCACACGGTAGTCTCACGGTAAAGTCTCACGGTAGTCTCACGGTTGTGCCACGGCTGGGCGAAAATGTTACCATGAAATGTAAGCAAAAATGAGGCGTCGGCCAAGACACAGCTGGGTAGTCCCCACGTAGTCTTTGGTTGTCTCACGGTGGTCTCACGGTAGTCCCACGGTAGTTTCACCGATGTGCCACGGTTGGGGCCGCAAATGTTAATGAAATGCAACAAAAAATGCGGCGTCGGCAAGGTGTAACTCACGGATCTCACGGTAATCTAGGGTAGTTCCAACAAGGTGTGTGGTTGTGCCACGGGTAGTAAACCTGTTCAGCGCTGCTAATTAGCTTAAACCCTGATTAGCGGCAGAGCTGCAGTCCACTATTGCCTTGATCCACGCTGACACTGGAGGATGTAAATCCCTAAGGTGGTCTTAGTACCGGTGGAGATCAACGAGTGACCGGAGAAAATCTTGCCCTGTATCAATCGATGAGTGGTCTTCAGTGTCAATGTGTTGCAACTGGATTGGGTCAAGCTAAGCGTTCATGCATGTTGCACCTTGTTGTTCCTATCAGTGATTATAATCATAGAGTTAAGCTAGTGTCCTTGTTTATATTTGTCCTCCGATGTAGTGAAACGATTGAGAGCGGGATGCCTTGTTGACTTTGTTGATATATACGTTCTCCACGTGTCTTATCTTTCTAACAGGTAGGCTAGGACAGTGGTAGCTTGGCTTACTGGTTTGTGTGCTTTTAATTAATTGCAACGCTCTTTTGGTTTGATCACGTTGTTCTCTGCTAGCTCTATGGCTTCACCTACGAAAGCTTCACCTTGCCATGAGTCCACGATTCCTAGTGTTTATTTGCTACGTCAGTTGCGTTAGCTTGGTGTAATGTTCTTTGCAACCGTTGGTGATAGCCGGGATTTGAATACGAAAGACCCTCGAGGTAATCACCAGCGTCGTAACTTGGTTAGGCATCGTTAATTCGTTTAAGCCTAGATACTCTTCCCTTCTCTGTTAGGCGAGTTTGGCCTGGTCAACTCGATATTATCATCATTGACTGCTACTAACGTGCATTTATTGATTTCCATACGTCTTTTGGTCGTAAGGATCAGCGTTCCCTGCTTGTTGGCTTGCTTGCTTGCTTGGTCCGTTTGCACGGCAGCTCACCTGGTTGATCTGCATAGTCATATGCCTTGCTCAAAGATTAAGCCATGCATGTCTAGTATAAACTGCTATACTGTGAAGACTGCGAATGGCTCATTAATTCGTTATAGTTTATTTTTGAATGGTATCCACTACTCGGATAACCGTAGTAATTCTAGGAGCTAATTGGTTGCGTAACATTCCCGACTTCTGGAAGGACGTATTTTTAGATAAAAGGCCAGCCGGAAACTTTTTGACTGCGTTGACTCATGATACTTCACGAATCGACGGCTGTGCCGCGATGTTTCACTATTTCAAATTTCTGCCCTATCAAACTTTCGATGGTAGGATAGAGGCCTACCATGGTGTAACGGTGACGGAGGATTAGGGTCGATTCCGAAGGGAGCCTGAGAAACGGGCTTACCACAGTCCAAGGAAGGCAGCAGGCGCGCAAATTACCCAATCCCGACACGGGGAGGTAGTGACAATAAATAACAATACCGGGCATTTAATGTCTGGTAATTTGGAATGAGTAAATCTAAATAACTTAAGAGGATCCATTGGAGGGCAAGTCTGGTGCAAGCTACCGCGGTAATTCCCAGCTCAATGCGTATATTTAAGTTGTTGCAGTTAAAAAGCTCGTAGTTTGGATTTCGGGTGGGGTGTTTAGCGTCCGGCTCTGCTGTGTACTGGCTTAGTCGCCTATCTTTTGTCGGGGACGCTCTTGGGCTTGGAGTCGACGTTGGGTTTACTTTGAGTAAATTAGAGTGTTCAAGCAAGCGTTTCGCTGTGAATAATTAGCAAATTGGAATAAACGATAGGATCTGGCTTATTTGTGGTCTGTAGACCGGAGTAATGATTAAGAGGGACAGTGGGGGCATCCGTATTTCATTGTCAGAGTGAATTCTTGGATTTATGAAAGACGAACTTCTGTCTGCGAAAGCATTTGCCATAGGATGTTTTCATTAATCAGAAACGAAAGTTGGGGGCTCGAAGAGATTAGATATCGTCGTAGTCGTTCAGACCATAACGATCACGACTAGGGATTGGCAGGTGTTTCGTTGATGACCCTGCCCAGCACCTTATGAGAAATTCACAAGTTTTTGGTTCCCGGGGGGAGTATGGTCGCAAGGCTGAAACTTTAAAGGAATTGACGGAAGGCACCACCAGGCGTGGACCTGCGGCTTAATTTGAACTCAACACGGGGAACTTAACCAGGTCCAGACACGGGGAAGGATTGACAGATTGAGAGCTCTTTTCTTGATTCTGTGGGTGGTGGTTGCATGGCCGTTTTAGTTGGTGGGTTGCTTGACCCCGTCAGGTTGATTCCGGTAAGAACGAGACGCTCAGCTGCTGTCTAAATAGTCACGGCTACTTTTTGTAAGCCGTCCGACTTCTTAAGAGGGACTATTGTCGTTTTAGGCATGGAGTGTGGAGGCAAAACAGGTCTGTGATGCCCTTAGATGTTTGCGGCCGCACGCGATGCCTACACTGTTGCATTCAACGAGCTACCTTTGACGCGAGGTCAGGGTAATCTTGAAACTGCAACGGTGATGGGATGATTATTGCAATTATTGTCTTAACGTAGGAATCTAGTAGCGCGAGTATACTTCGCGTTGATTCGCCCTGCCCCTTTGTACACACCGCCGTTCGCTCCTACCTGGATCTGGGTGTTGCTGGTTGAATGTTCGGATTGGTTTTTAGTTGATGGCAATCATTGGCTTTTACTGAGAAGATTCATTACCCTCCACCTTAAGGAAGAGAAGTCGTAACAAGGTTTCCGTAGGTGAACTGCGGAAGGATCATTGAATCTATCAATACCACAACACACTGTGACCTCTATGTCATGGTCCTGATCGTTTATTATGCAGTCTGGCACTCTTGGGTGTTTAGTTCTTATCTTCACCTTGGGTGTTGGTCTGGCTTGATAATAACGTGGTGATCTTGGTCGGTTCTTCGGACCATGATCAAGGTTCCCTTGCATTTCTTCTTTGCAAGGTATTTGTTAAGGTGTTTTGACTCGGTTTGAGATGATAACCGCATCAGCCTTCTAACTTGCCTACTAGCCGTGTTGTTGAGGTCTTGTCTTGGTCATACGCCTTTATTTAAAGGTGTTTCTGGTTAAGAGTGAGATGACTAACGCATTCGTTTGGTAACTTAGTATTCAAAGCAGTTGTTAGGGTCTTTCCTCTTTTCAATTTCAGGCATTGTTTTGACCAGCTTAAAGGGAGTTACCTTTTTTAAGGGAGTTTGCCCAGCTGTGGAGTCGGCCCTGTTACTAACATTGAACCCAACACAACTTACTGAAGTCAATACGAATGGGGCTCATATGGCTTGTCGAACTTTGACACTCTGTAACTAAGATAACTCTTAACACGATATCTTGGCTCTCGTACACGATGCAGTAACGCAGCCGAAATGCGCTTACGTAGTGTGAATTGCAGAATTCGTGAATCATTAAATCTTTTCTGAACGCATTATTGCGCTCGCAGGCTTCGGCAGAGCATGGTCTGCCTTCAGCCGTCGGGTTACATCTCTCGACTTTATACTCCCCTACTATTAAAATTGTACCTATGGTATTTATATATAGGTGGTTGGGGTTGAGTGGTATTGTCGAGGAATGGCATGTTCCCAACACTAATGTCTCTGTCTATATAACGTCGTTATTTAACGTAGGCTGCGTGTAGAGTCCTAAGTCATACGTTGATGTTTGGGTTTGCTGAAGCACAGAGTAAGCATTATTGCAGGGACCGGTTTTAACGGGACCGCAACTGGTAGTCGATGCAGTATGAGTTTAGCAGTAATGGATGAGCCTCTTGTTTGAGGTGGTGCCTTTTAATAGTTGTTACTCAACTGTGTTTAGCCTTGCTATTATTCTCTGCTACAACTCACCATGCTCAATACGTTGTTGGTTCTAGCCCCTTGTTAGAACTATCATAATGTGTAGCTTAACAATGAGCGAACTGGTGGGAATGAGTTGATTGTAACTTTTCCAATTTCTTTTAGCTTATGCTTTTGAAATGGTTTATCATGTGCAGCCTGCTTTTACTTAAAACCTATTTTCGACCTGAGCTCAGGCAAAGAACACCCGCTGAAATTAAGCATATCCAATAAGCGGAGGAAGAAAACTAAACCAGGATTCCGCTAGTAACGCGAGTGGAAACGAATAGGCCAACTTTGAAAATCTTCTTTGAAAATTGTAGTCTATACGAAGTTCCTCTACGTGCAGCCGGGACTAAGTATCTGGAAGGGCAGCGTCTCGAGAGGTGATAACCCGTCGGTTCCAGGTGTTGGTCCGTTCCACGAGGTCTTTCGAAGAGTCGCATTGTTTGGGGGAATGAAGTGCAAAATGGGAGTAATCATTCTAGGTAAATATGAGGAGACCGATAGGGAACAAGTACCT
>CM039462.1:179727958-179779763 GCA_022414725.1 Microglena sp. YARC
CAAGGACAGCCGTGGCAAGCCCAGCCACCCACCCACCTTGCCGCATGCGAAGAGGTAGCGAGGCAGCGCAGAAGGGCAAGGACAGCCACAGGCACCCCAGCTCACCCACCGCCTAGTGCTGTAGATGACGACGGCACCAGAGCAAGGACACAGCACCCCAGGCTCACCCACCCCACCCTGCGCGCAACGTGCCGAGTTGCAAGAAGCAAGAAGCAAGAACAGCCGTGGGCACCCAAGGGCCTGGACCCCGCCATCCACGCACTCATGCCTACGTGCCTAAGATGCACAGCAAAAGAGAAGGCAAGACGCCGGGGCACCCCGCCACCCCACCCCACGCGCGCCTACGTGCCATTGGTAGCAAGGCAGCCGAAGGGCAAGACAGCCGGCGACCAGCCCAGCCCACCCACCCGTGCACCTAGGTGCCGAAGAGGTAGTAGCAGCAAAGAAGCGAGGAACAGCCGTGGGCTACACTACAGCTACACCCACAGCCCACTATACACCCACCTATGCACCCAAGCCCATCCCCCCCACTGCAGCGCCATACGGCCGTAGAGATTAGCAAGCAGCGCAAAGGGCAAGACAGCCGCGGGGCACCCAGCCCACCCCAACCGCTCGCCTATATGCCGTAGAAGGTGCAAGCAGCGCAGAAGGGCAAGGACAGCCGTGGGCGACCCATCCCACCCCAACCACCGTTGCCTAGTGCCGAAGAAGGTAGCAGGCAGCAAAAGGGCAAGGACAACCGGGCACCCAGCCCACCCCCACCAAAACCCAGCCCATGCACCCCCATCGCACCCCGGCCAACACAAGTCTTCGCAGACAACGAAGTCCTCAAATTCAAATTCAAGAAACACAGCAGGACCATGAATCTCAAATTCAAAATTCAAGAAACGACCACAGCAGTACCGAGTGAATTCAAATTCAAATCAAGAAACGCACCACAGCAGTAGAGATCTTTACATTTCAAATTCATAAACAACACAGCAGACATGATCTCAAATACAAATTTCCCAAATCAAGACACGCATCTTGTCAGCAACGAGGATCTAAAATTCGAATTCAAACTCAAGATACACAATATCTGCGCAATGAAATACTGGGCCACTTATCTCGATATGGTTATGCCCCTCATGAACAACAGTTGCTTTTCTTGTTGTGCTCCATGGCAACAACGCACCAAGCATTCAAATTCGAATTCAAATTATGTGCACAACGCATCAAAAACCCTTTTGTTTTTTCCCACGTCACAATATCCCAACAGCAACATGCCATCCACGTCCAATAAACAGCGCCCCATGTCACTGAACAGTCACAGGCTTTCCATGTCCACAACATTTCATACTCCGGGTGTCCCAACCCTGACGTCAAAAAATTTTACTGTCACACCATTTCTGTTGTTGACAACATTCCAGACCCAGGGTCTCTCCAACTAAAGCAACCATCTTCCTTACACAAACATTCCTATCTCGATATGTTTGTCAACAGACAAGTCCTCTCGAAATCGTCAATATGAAATCTTAAGCGAGTAGTAAGCCGTCACGAAAACGTCATCACGCAGGGCGAATAGTAAAAAAACTTGATCCAACGTTTTTCCCCTTTTCGGCTCAAGCAGAGCAGGACGCCCTTTAAAAGGGGCAAAGCTCCCCCTGGCTGGCCTAAACAGCCAGAACCCTAAATCAACCTAGTGCACCTTGAGCTGACGTAATGCAGCTTCTAGCTCATGGTAAATTTTGTGCTTGGCCCAAGTGCTGGCTCGGGAGCGCCTAGAAGCGGCTTAGTCGCTGAAAAGAGAACAGTTGCAGCTTGATACAGGAACTCCCTTGGCGGAGGTAGGCTGGGGGTTTCGAAAGTAGTGGAATAAGTGGAATAAGCTACAAAACATTCGACACTCTTGCGAAGGATCTTGACCGCTGCGATGCTGATAACTCTAGTCATGCGCATTCAATCTACGAGCCAATTTATCCCATGCGGGGGCGCCCAGGATCGTTTAAACAGCTCCTGGAGAGACGGAGAGAGAGAAACAGACAGGGGGACACAGGTGGAAATCGGCGCTTCAGCTCCAGGACCATGGGGGGGTCCAGAGGGGGCTAAAGCAAACATGTCAACAACATTTCCAACCTTCCAAGGGTCTCTCCTTGGGTGGCCATCGGCTTGATCACTGTCATAGGTACTATACTACTACTACTACTCAACTACTAAACTACCTAAACTAATACTAATCTAAAGTCCGATTTCCACATTACCACGATGAGCCTGGAAGACGTCAATCCACCCAATGCCTTATAATAATATACTAAATACTACTATGGAAGTCGATTTCCACATTACCACGATGAACCTGGAAGACACCATTCACCCATGCCTTATAATGATAATTATTGTAATAGAAATAGTAATAGCTGGTAATAGTAATAGTAATAGTAATCAACACAGGTTGCAGTGAAGCTTGAAGCGAGTGACATATGACATTTCACAGTAAGCTAGAGCTTGTTTAGATAAATCGACATAGATTGTCAACGTGAACTGTACTGACGAGAGGTGCACACAGCAGTACATTTCCAATGCACGGCAGTACAGTCTGTATACACATCAGTGCATGTGATCTGCATTGCTGCGGATCAGGGTACTCCATGACGCGCGCTATTGCATGCCAGTGCGCAAGGTGCGCGATTGACGCAATTCTTAAACCCTCTCTGGGCGCAGCGCGCAGATTTCTGTTCTCAGTTGAGTCAAAAACGCAACCCATAAGGAGGCAGTTGAGTCAAAAAATGCAAACCCAAAAGGAGCAGTTGCGTCAAAAAGCCCGACCCCAAATGACAAAATGTAGTACCCTGCTGTGGATGCACTCCAATACATGTGTGGTGCACACAGCAGTAAATTTCAAATGCACAGCATTACAGTTTGTATGCACATCAGTGCATGTGATCTGCAATGCTGCGGATGCGCTCCTATACACGTCTGGTGTGCGTATGCTCTTAGTGTTCCACCTGCGTGTCTGTAACCGGCTGTACACATGTAACCCGTTACAGACCACGCAATGTTTTCTCGTACTTCGGCGTCGACTCACAAGCACGCCTTCGCACGCGGTGTACTGCCTTACAAGAGCACCATTTTCAACATAGTAGGCAGGTCAGCATGATCGTGAACTAGTACCTCATGATCGTGAACTAGTACCTCATGATCGTGAACTAGTACCTCATATGATCGTGAACTAGTGCCTCATGATCGTGAACTAGCACCTCATGATCGTGAACTAGTACCTCATGATCGTGAACAGTACCATGATCGTGAACTAGTACCTCATGATCGTGAACTAGTACCTCATGATCGTGAACTAGTACCTCATGATCGTGAACTAGTACCTCATGATCGTGAACTAGTACCTCATGATCGTGAACTAGTACCTCATGATCGTGAACTTGTACCTCATGATCGTGAACTAGTACCTCATGATCGTGAACTAGTACCTCATGATCATGAACTAGTACCCCATAATTGTGAACTAGTACCTCATGATCGTGAACTAGTACCATGAGTGTTAGTGAAGTATGTGCACATTGAATACTGAAGGACTGTGTCTTACTAACGGGACACTTTTTATACATGTCAGAATGGTGAACTACAGGCACACGGATGCAATATCGACGCCGATATAGCATCCGTTTGCCTGTAGTTCGTCATTCCGACAATACATAATTTGATCTGATTTGATCATATTTTTCCTTGACTTGTACTGAAATTGTATTTCCTTTAAAATTAATCAACTTGTAGGGGGGACTTAACTAATATGGGTGCGACTCAATCTGTATCCATAAATGGACCAAACTTTTTTATGGCAGCCATTTGGGCCAAAACGGATCTTGCAGAAAAAACCCTGGTGCAACCTTAACTGTATCCATAAACGGCCCAAACCTTTTTTGAATCGGAAATTTGGGAAAAATCGGATTTAGCGGAAAACATCTCTGGTGAGACTTCACCTGTATCCATAAATGGCCAAAACTGTTTTTATGTGACGATTCACCTAATCCTTGTGAGCTAGGACCACCTGGACCTCTGCAGTGTTTCCAACATCACCATTTGCAACTTGCTTATCGACAGCGAAGTTCAGGGCAGGGCCATCCCTCAATCCTCCCTTGCGTGAGTGTCATCATAATCCTTGTGAGCTAGGACCACTTGGACCTCTCCAATCGTGTTACCTTCATCACCACTTTCAGCAAGCTCAAAAGCAGGAATCAGGGTGGGGGCGGCCTTCAATGCTCCTTGGCGTCGTCATAATCTTAAGGAGCTAGGACCACTTGGACCTCTGCAGTGTTGCCAAGATCACCATTTCCAACATGCTTATCAACAGAGGTCAGGACAGGGGCGGCCTTCAATGCTCTCTTGCGTGAGCGTCGTCATAATCTTTAGAAATAGGCCCACTTGGATCTCAGCAGTGTTGCCAACATCACCATTTCCAACTTGCTTAGCGACAGAAGTTAGGCGGGGCTGACCTTCAATGGTCCCCTGCGTTAGAGTTGTAAACCCTACCCTTTCCAACCTGTTCATCAACAGTACTTATGGAGGGGCCAGCCTTCAAGGCTCAACTGCGTGAGCGTCGTCATAATCTTTAGGAATAGGACCACTTGAACCTCTGCAGTGTTGCCAACATCAACATTTCTGGCTCTGATCCTAATGAGCTAGGGCAACTTGCATCTCTCCAGTGTCTCCAGTGATGCCAGCATCACCATTTCCAACTTGCAACTGCGGGAGCGTCGTCATAATCCTTAGGAGCTAGGACCACTAGGACTTCTGCAGTGTTGCCAACATCAACATTTATGGCTCTGATCCTTATGAGCTAGGGCAACTTGCACCTCTCCAGAGTCTCCAGTGATGCCAGCATCACCATTTCCAACTTGCAACTGCGGGAGCGTCGTCATAATCCTTAGGAGCTAGGACCACTAGGACTTCTGCAGTCAACACCATATGATATGCTGTTCCCTAGTAATAATGCTGAGCTCACGCAACTTGTACCTCTCCAGTGTCTCCAGCATCACCATTTCCAACTTGCGACTGCGTGAGCGCCGTCATAATCTTTAGGAGCTAGGGCCACTAGTACTTCTGCGCAGTCCAAACAAACATCATGATTGATATGCCGGTCCAGAGGACCACTTGGACCTCTGCAGTGTTGCCAACATCACCATTTCCAACTTGCTTATCGACAGAAGTCAGGGCGGGGGCGGCCTTTAATGTCCCCCCTTGCGTGAGAGTCGTCACAATCCTTAGGAGCTAGGACCACTAGGACGTCTGCACACAACATCATATGATATGCCGGTCCCTAGTAATCATGCTGAGCTCGTGCAGCTTGCATTTCTCCAGTGTATCCAGTGTCTTCAGTTGAGCCAGTTTGATCACCACTTTCAGTCTGCTCATCAACAGGATCTAGGGCAGGGACGGCCTTCAACTTGCGACTGGGTGAGCCGTACTCAGTACTGCCCAAGCCACTGGAGATGTCCACCTGTCAAATTGGAGGGGTAGACTCAGAACGGGGCACACACATGGAGGGGGGGGGGGGGGGGGGGGGCATGGAGGCGGGGGGCATGGAGGCGAGCGTTAGGAGTCCAGAGGCATGGAGGCGGGGAGTAGGACATAGGAAGGAGGTAGGGGGCAGGAGTTATAAGGCAGAAGGCAGAGAGGCATGGAGGCAGCAGGTAGGAGGCTTGGAGGCGGGGAGGTAGGACACAGGATGGAGGTAGGGGGCAGGAGTTATGAGGCAAAAGGTGGAGAGGCATGGAGGCAGCAGGAAAGAGGTGGGAGGCATGGAGGCGAGTGTTAGGAGACAAGATGCATGGAGGCGGGGAGGTAGGACATAGGAAGGAGGTAGGATATAAGAAGGAGGTAGATGGCAGGAGTTATGAGGCAAAAAGCGGAGAGGCAGGAGGCAGCAGGTGGGAGGCATGGAGGCAAGTGTCAGGAGACAAGAGGCAAGGAGGTGGGGAGGTAGGACATAGGAAGGAGGTAGGGGGCAGGAGTTATGAGGCAGGAGGCATGGAGGCAAAAGGCGGAGAGGCAGGAGGCAGCAGGTAGGAGGCTTGGAGGCAGCAGGTATGAGGCAGGAGGCATGGAGGCGGGGAGGTAGGACATAGGAAGGAGGTAGGGGGCAGGAGTTATGAGGCAAAAGGCGGAGAGGCAGGAGGCAGCAGGTAGGAGGCTTGGAGGCAGCAGGTTTGAGGCAGGAGGCATGGAGGCGGGGAGGTAGGACAAAGGAAGGAGGTAGGGGGCAGGAGTTATGAGGCAAAAGGCGGAGAGGCAGGAGGCAGCAGGTATGCAGCTTGGGGGCAGCAGGTATGAGGTGGGAGGCATGGAGGCGGGGTGGTAGGACATAGGAAGGAGGTAGGGGGCAGGAGTTATGAGGCAAAAGGCGGAGAGGCAGGAGACAGCAGGTAGGAGGCTTGGAGGCAGCAGGTTTGAGGCAGGAGGCATGGAGGCGGGGAGGTAGGACATAGGAAGGAGGTAGGGGGCAGGAGTTATGAGGCAAAAGGCGGAGAGGCAGGAGGCAGCAGGTAGGAAGCTTGGAGGCAGCAGGTATGAGGTGGCAGGCATGGAGGCAAGTGTTAGGAGGCAAGAGGCATGATGAAGGGGAGGTTGGTGGGCAGTTAGGAAATAAGTGGTGGGGGTGATGAGGGTGAGTGTTGAAGGATAGGCGGGGGGAGGGGGGGGGGGGCAAGGGTGTTAATTGCTGGCTAGAGAACCGTGCCCCTGATACACATTGATTCATTTCCCTACACACTCACACCAGTCCCCCCTCCCAACACACTCACCCTCTCCAGTGAGCATGGACCATTGGGCATGGACCACCACAGCCCAACCCAACATCTACCCACCCACCACATCCTAACCCTATATCACTCACCAGTTGAATTGCAGGGCTACTGTCAGAATCACCGCTGTCCTGGCTTGGGTTGGCGTCAGGAATGACTTCGTAGGATCGCATCTCCTCCGAGGGCCCATGGAGCTCTGAACGCATGGCCATCAGACGGTCCATGATGTCTTCGAAGCTAGGTCTGTGAAGAGAGAGAGGGGGGGGGGGCGGGGAGGTTGGCATCGAGGTTGGGTTGGATTGGATTGAGAAGGGGTTGGTTAGGTTTGGTTTGGCGTCAGGAATGACTTCGTAGGATCTCTGAGGGCCCATGGAGCTCAGAACGCATGGCCATCAGACGATCCATGATGTTTTGGAAGCTAGGCCTGTGAAGAGAGAGGCTGGCCTCAGGGTTGGGTTGGATTGAGAAGGAGTTGGTAAGGCTAGGTTTGGCGTCAGGAATGCCTTGGTGGGATCGCATCTCCTCCAAGGGCCCGTGTAGCTCTGAACGCATGGCCATAAGACGGTCCATGATGTCTTGGAAGCTAGGCCTGTGAAGGGGGAGGGGGGACAGGAGGTTGGCATCGGGGTTGGTTTGGATTTGAAGGAAATCAGGGTTGGTAAGGCTTGGGTTGGCCTCAGGAATGACTTGTTAGGATCGCATCTCCTCCGATGGGCCATAAGATGGTCCATGATGTATTGGAAGCTATTTAGTTCATGTAACTAGTGTATCGGGGGCCCACGGAGCTCGTAACGCTTGTCTGTGAGATGATCCATGATGTTTTGGAAGCTAGGCCTGTGGGGGGGAGGGGGACAAGGGAGAGGGGGAGTATGTTGGACGTGGGCATGGGGTGGATGTGGGTGTAGGGGGTGTTGGTTGGGTGTTGGTTTGGGGAGGGAGGGGAGGGGGTGCCCACGGAGCTCCGAACGCTTGTCTATGAGATGATCCATGATGTTTTGGATGCTTGGCCTGTGGAAGAACAGGGGGGGGGGGGGGGGGAGGGGGTGTGTGTTGGGAGGGGTTGGTGGTGTGAGTGTGTAGGGGAATGAATCAATGCATCTCAGGGGCAAAGGTTCCAGCCAGCAATCAACATCCTTCCCCCCCCCCCCCCCCCCCCCCCCCCCCCTCACCCCCCGCCTGTCCACCCAGCCCTCACCCTCATCACCCCCACCACTCATTTCCTATCCCCCATCCACCTCCCTTTACCCACTGCCCATCTCTCTACGCCACCAGGGCAAGATTCCAGCCAGCCTATCCCCCCCCCCATCCACAAACCCTCACCACCTTCACCACTTCTCATTTCCTCCCCCCCCCCCCCCCCCCTCCCATCCACAAACCCTCACCACCACTACCTTCACCACTACTCATTTCCTCCCCCCCCCCCCCCCCCCCCCCCCCCAACTCCCCCTACCCTCTCCCCACCCACCACCTTTTCTCACCTTTTCTCCGGGGCATGGTTCCAGCAATCATCCACCAGCTGAGAAAACGCTGCTGGTGGTTTCATCCCGAACACCGGACGCTTACGCTCGTGGATAACCTGCACCAAGAGTAGCAGGGATGTTTCTTTCAGTTCAGAAAGGTTTTTTACATAGCTTTGTGGGTTTAGGCCTCCTCAAGGATAGAAAAAATGTATGCATTGGCCAACATACATACATTATATCATATATACATACATTACATCCAGAATCACCTGCACCAAGCGATGGATCATCCAATAGATAAACACAATAAACACAATAATAATGAACACGAACCAAAGGATAGATTAACAAAAGAAGAGAACACAGAAGGCGAACACAACATTATGAATGGACAGTGCATAAGAAACAGTGATGGCAGAGTCCATGGTGATTTGATTTTAAAATTGGGATTCAATTTGTATTTGTATTTCTTTTGAATTTAATTTAAATTACCTTCATTCTGAATAATTTTATTTATTTATGAATTTGATTTTCAATTATACCTTGTGTCCCAGCAGGGCTGAGGGGACACCCTGGAAGGCAGAGTCCATGGTGATTTTGATTTTATTATTTATGCATTTATTGTGATTGTGATTAATTTTTTATTTACTTCTTGATTTGAACTTTACTTTGAAGTCGAATCAATCAACTTAATTCTGAATAATTTATATTTCCTTTTACTTTTGATTTTGAATTACGTTGTGCCCCAGCAGAGCCGGGGGGATGCCCTGGAAGGCAGAGTCCATTTTGATTTTGATTTTATTACTTATTGTGATTAATTGTTTACTTAATTTTGATTTCGAACGTGATTTTGAATTTGAATTACCTTGTGTCTTAGCAGGGCCGGGGGCCTGGAAGGCAGAGTCAATGGTGGTTTTTATTTTTTATTTTTTTATTCTGATAGTGATTTTATTTTTATTTACTTTGAATTTGACTTAACAGTTTACTTACCTTAATCCTGAATATACATTTTAACGTTTGAATTTGAATTTGAATTACCTTGTGTCCCAGCAGGGCCGGGGGGGTGCCATGGAGGGCAGAGTCCACGGTGATTTTGATTTTATCATGTATTTATTGTGATTGTGATTTTATTCACTTTTAATCTGACTTTTAAGTTGAACTACCTTAATTCTGCATAATTTGTATTTACTTTTGATTTGAATTTGAATTACCTCGTGTCCCAGCAGGGCCGGGGGGATGCCCTGGAAGGCAGAGTCCATGGTGATTTTGATTTTATTACTTATTGTGATTAATTGTTTATTTACTTTTGAATTTGAATTCCCTTATGTCCCAGCAGGGCCGGGGGGATGCCCTGGCGGGCAGAGTCCATGGTGATTTTGATTTTATTACTTATTGCGATTAATTGTTTATTTACTTTTGAATTTGAATTACCTTGTGTCCCAGCAGGGCCGGGGGGATGCCCTGGAAGGCAGAGTCCATGGTGAACAACTCCCAGAGAGTGACACCGAAGGCATATGTGTCCGCCGCCTTTGACATGTGGCCCTTCAGCATCAACTCCGGGGCCATGTGCGAGGGGGTGCCCTGGAGGTGGTGGGGGTGGGGATTAATTCACAAATGTGGACAAATATTATAATGTTGAGATTTAATAATACGATATGTGGCCCTTAAGGATCAACTCTGTGCGAGGGGGGGCCCTAGAGGTGGGTGAGGGTAGGGGGAGGTTTGTGTGTGTGTGTGTGTGTGTGTGTGGGTGGGGGGGTGGGGGGGGGGGTATACCACAAATGCCTCTGTCGTGTGTGGCCCTTAAGCATCAACTCTGGGCCATGTGCGAGAGGGTGCTCTGGAGGTGGGTGTGGGTGTGGGAAGGTGGGGTTGGGGAGGTGGGTTGGTATGGGGACGGTAGGTGTGGATGTGGGGTTAGGAGGTGGGGTGGGGGTTGGAGGTGGGTGTGGGGGTTCGGAGGTGCGGTGTGAGGGGTTAGGAGGTGGGTGTGGGGGTTAATACACAAATGTTGACTTATATAATCATGTTGACTGATATTGCAATACTTACAAACATGAAAATGTTAATGAATATGATAATGTAAATCAGTCCTATATTAAACACATAGTATATGAGGTACATATAACACTAGTATTATGAGTGATATATTACTAGTGTGTTAGTACTCTAAACCCTAAACTGGGGCAATGCGGCTTCCTTTGTTTCTGAAAGACAATGATAACGCCTGGTGGGGCATGGTTTTAAGGGAGCCCATCGTACGCGGGTAGGGAGCGGTCTTCTACCTCAACTGGACAAGCTACCATCGCGGTTGACAACAACCTGCAACGCCAAGAGCGACCGAAGGGGGAATCGAACCCGCGACTCTTCATCCTCAAAGTGATTTGGTCTACCACTAGACCAATGTATATCACTGAAAGGGGAGTTAGAGCCCAGTGTCAAATGTGTTGAAGGAGACCCGAGTCTGAAACACTTGTTCTTGTTCAATGATTTAGGATTGTGTGCATCTGGGTGTGGGTGGGTGGGTGTGTTGGAAGGGCCCCGTGTCAAATGTGTTCAGGGGGATCAGAGTCCGAAACACTGGGCTCCCTCAACTCCCTCAACATTGGGCTCTTGCAACACAGCCACACCCACCCACATACACCCAGACACACATGCATGGGAGGTTGTGTTGGAAGGGCCCAGTGTCAAATGTGTTGAGGGAGACCAGTGTCGTTCACACTTGTTATTGTGAAATGATTTGGCACGAAAAGATCTTTCGGATGACCCCCTAAAATGGGGGTTATTCGAAAGATCTTTTCGTGCCCATTCCAGTTAGGCTCTTACATCTTTGGTAAGGTTGCTCAAACGTGATTTATTGCGAAGTTAAGATTTGGGCCGCTTTGAGTGAAGTGTTTTTTTGACCCCTCTAACTTGTGTACAACTTTATTTTTGGCTAAAAAAAACTTTAGTTTGATGATAAGCTCTATCCAAAGCGAAGATGCGGTACGGCAGCTTTTTTCTTGCCCCCCTTGCCTGGGACCACGTAGTATTGCTTTGAACTGCCCCTCACTCACATGGAACAGGTTACTCATGTGTGTCTGGTTCTTGGCGTCCATTTTGACAGCTAGGCCGAAATCTGCCACCTTGGCAATGAGACCACGGGGGTCGGAACCACTGCTCTTGAGCATCACGTTACGTGCCTGCACGGGTTATTTGAAGGTTTAGGGTTGAAGGTTCAGGTTCTAGGTGGGTTTAGGGTTTAGGGTCCATTTTGACAGCTAGGCCGAAATACGCCACCTTGGCAATAAGGCCACGTGGGTCGGAACCACTGCTCTTCAGCATCACGTTTGCACGGGGTATTTAAAGGTTTTGGGTTCAGGGTTCAGCGTTCGTGTTCTAGGTGGGTTTAGGGTTTACTAAAGTGGAGTCACTGCTCATGAGCATCACGTTACGCGCCTGCGAGGGGTACGGAGGGTGAGTGCGTGCGTTATTGTGTGTGAGTGCGTCAGGGTGATTGGTGATGATGGGTGGTGATGGTGGTTGGTGATGGGTGCTGGTGAGTCAGGGGAAGTTAGGTGGGACAGGTTAGTAAATGATGGTGGTCGGAACCACTTCTCTTGAGCATCATGTCATGCGCATGAATTGATTGAGGGTGTTTGAATCAGAACACTACGTCCACGCTACTGTGCTAAGCCAGCCTGTCAGCCTGCCTGTGTGTTATGGTCTAGGGATAGCCAGTAAGGCTGACTCATGTCTAAGTTATAATTATGATGATAATGATGATGATAATGATGACATTATTCCTGGTGCCCTTCTGGACTCCAAATATGCCCGCCGCTTGACGGAGTCAAGGGGGGTTTGTGAACACCACACACAATGACACAAACAGAAACAAATAAAGAGAAAAACATTGATGCGTCCATCTGACAGGACGTCAGCAATATGCAGATGCAACATAGCCCTGGCAATGTCCAGAATGGCTCGGTACTTCACGGTCCCACTCCAAAACCCTAACCCCCCCCCAACCGCTTGCTACCCTTACCCTTACCCAGTCCCTCCTTTACCTTGAGGTCTCCATGCAGGACGTCAGCAATATGCAGATGCAGCATAGCCTTGGCAATGTCCAGGGCGGTGTCCAATATAGCTCGGTAGTTCATGCCATCAGGACCCAAGAAAGCTGCACCCCTCAGGGCATCCCGCAGGCAACCCTTGTCGCAGTATTCTAGGATTAGGCGGACCTGGGAAGTGTGCGTGTGGTGGGGGTATGTGTGTGTGTGTGTGGTGTGTGTGTGTGTGGTGGTGGGGTGTGTGGGTGTGTGTGGGGGGTGGGGGGGTTGGCATTTGGACCCCGAAAGGGCATCCCGCAAGCAACCCTTGTCGCAGAATTCTAGGAGGAGGCGAACCTGGGAAGTGTGTGTGTGTGGTGGTGGTGTGTGTGTGTTGGGGTGGAGGTGGGGGTGGGGGCATGTGGAGGAAGTGGTGCTAGTGTTTGATATCCCTCAGGGCATCCCACAGGCAACCTTTGTCACAGTAATTCAGGATGAGTCGAACCTGGGAAGTGTGTGTGTGGTGGCGGAGGTGGGTGTGGGGCATGTGGTGGAAGTGGTGGTGGCGTGTGGAACCCCCCCGGGCTCATTTTGCCTGGTTGGCATGTGGTTGGCAAGTGGTGCAGCTTCCCAGGGTATATACAACTAGTGTCTGCTCATTTGCCACGTGGCAGCTCTCACGTCGTATCCATGCACACCCACTGCACCGCCCCATGACACATATGGCTTGGCTTGACTGGTGCTGATACCCAGGGTATATACCACTAGTGTTTGCTAATTTGCCTCGTCGCTCATTTGCCACGTGGCAGCTCTCACGCCGTATGCTCTCTCTCTCTCTCTATATATAATATATATATATATATATATATATATACATAGCTTGAGTTGGGTCCTGACACACATCTGGCTTGGCTTGAGTGGTGCTGCTACCCAGGTATACACAAGTAGTGTCTGCTCATTTGCCACGTGGCCGCTCTCACCTCGTACCCATGCACACCCGCTCCCCGTTCTTGGCTGTCCTGACACATCTGACTTGGCTTGGGTGGTGCTGCCTGACCATGCTGCTTCGCTGGCTGAGCCTGCCATGCTGTCCAAGGTTACTGTACAATATGACAGCTGATCCGTTTCTGGCTCTTGGGACTGTTGTCCCGGATGGAGTCGATGGAGTAGGTGAAGGTCTGAGTAGGAAGAGAGGGGCGGGGGGCGGGGGGGGGGGGGGGGGGGGGGGGGGGGTGAGTTAGTGGTGTTGGTGGATGGGGTGGCGGGGAGGGGAGGGTTTTGGTGGATGGGTGGCTGGGGGGAGGGTGGGGGGAGAGGGGGGGGGAGGGTGTGAGTATGTGAGTTAGTGGTGGTGGTGGTGGAGAGATGTGAATCGCTCAACATGACTGCTGATCCGTTCTGACTTCAGGGGCAGTGTGGCGGATGGAGTCGATGGAGTGGGTGAAGTCTGAGAGGGTGAGAGGGTAGGTGGTGGGTGAGAGGGTGGGGTGTGGGTGGGTGGATGATGAGGGGGGGAGGGGGGAGAGATGTAGAGATGTGAATCGCTGAACATGACTGCTGATTCTGATCAGACTCTTAGGGACAGTGTCACGGATGGAGTAGGTGAAGTCTGAGAGGGGGGAGACGAAGGAGAGGGGGTGGGGGGTGGATTAGAGGGCAGGGGGGCAGGGAGGGGAGGGGGGGGATGAAGGGGGTGTGGTGGGTGGGGTGGAGCTAGATATGTTGAGATGTGAATTGCTCAACATGACTCAACATGAAGTGCTGCTTGAAAGTATGGTTCATCAGGTTTGAAATATGGCCATGGTGTGTGAGCGTATCATCGCCAGGAGTTGTAGGACAGGGGAAGATATAGTCCAAAAGAAAAGTGTGAGGTTGACAAAGGGGTAGTCCCGCACCCTCGGCAAAAGTGGTCAGAAATGAAAATGTTACGCCTCGCCACGAGGCATCAGGTTGAAGCAACCTTCCCGTTCGCTTGAACTGGGGAAGGTTACTGTGGGTTTTGCTTTCGCAGGCCGCTCCTGCGTCAGAGCCGAATACCACACCCTACACAGCTTATACCTCCCTCAACTAAGCAACTCCCATCACCTGCACAATGTTGGGGGGGGGGGGGGGGGGGGGCAGAGCACTACGTATTTAATACCACGCCCTACACAGCCAATATCTCTTCCCACCCCACACCCTTACTACCACGGACCACACCCTACCCAGCGAACATCTCCTTCAAGTACGTGACCAAGTACACGACCACCCTTCCCACCCAGAATGCACCCTTGCAAGCCAAATAAAAGGGCAGACCTCCAAATGTGTAGTGCCTACCTGCACTATGTGTAGTGCTTACCTGTACAATGTTGGGGTGGGCCAGAGCACTACTGATGGCAGTCTCCATGATCAACATCTTCTCACGCTTCTCCTTGCCGCTCATGTAAGCAGGGAGCACCATGGTCTTCACGGCAACCTGTTTAGGCAGTGTTAGGTTCCAGGGTTTAGGGTAAGCCAGACGCAGGACAGGGAAAAAAAAATGGTTATTTATATTACTAGTTGGGCCTCTGGGTAGTTGTTTGTGCTGGGGTCCGGTAACATTAGCCTTGTCAGACTGCCGCATCAATATGATATTGTATATAAAAGGTCACTTTAGCCTTGTCAGACTGCCGGCATCATATGATATTGTATATAAATGGTAACATTAGCCTTGTCAGACTGCCGGCATCATATGATATTGTATACAAATGGTAACTTTAGCCTTGTCAGACTGCCGGCATCATATGATATTGTATATAAATGGTAACTTTAGCCTTGTCAGACTGCTGGCATCATATGATATTGTATATAAATGGTAACTTTAGCCTTGTCAGACTGCCGGCATCATATGATATTGTATATAAATGGTCACTTTAGCCTTGTCAGACTGCCGGCATCATATGATATTGTATATAAATGGTAACATTAGCCTTGTCAGACTGCCGGCATCATATGATATTGTATATAAATGGTAACTTTAGCCTTGTCAGACTGCCGGCATCATATGATATTGTATATAAATGGTAACTTTAGCCTTGTCAGACTGCTGGCATCATATGATATTGTATATAAATGGTAACTTTAGTCTTGTCAGCCAGCCGGCATCACATGACATCGTATATAAATGGTAACTTTAGCCTTATCAGACTGCCGGCATCATATGATATTGTACATAAATGGTAAATTTAGCTTTGTCAGGCTGCCAAGATCATATGATAATGTATGTAAATGGTAACTTTAGCCTAGTCAGACTGCCGGCATTACATGATATTGCATACAAATGGTACCTTTAGCCTAGTCAGACTGCCGGCATCATATGATAATGTATATAAACTGTAACTTTAGCCTAGTCAGACTGCCGGCATCATATGATATCATTTCCGTTCCCTACATATTCCACGTCTGACTCACAGGTGGCTGTCAGATCATGGTGCTGCCTCCCTACCTCCCCGCCCTATACATTACACACATATGGCCCCCTTGCCCTCTAGTTTCCCTTTCAGATTCCCCTATGCACGCGCCCAAAGGAGCCTCTCATGCCCCCTCGCACCCCATTACCCCCTCCGTACCCCTACCCGCCCTCATCTACTTCATATCCTCTGTACATCAGGTCCCCCTCCAGATGCCCCTATGCACCGGCCCAAAGGAGCCCTCTCCCAGCAGGTCATGCAGGATAATGTTCTGGTTCTGCCCCGGGCGTTGGTTGATGACCACTATAATGCAGCACAACTTCCGTGCAATGGACTGCCTTACCAAGGCCTACTCAAGGTTCGTCTCAGAATGTCATTTGGAGTCTGAGTAAAAAGGGTTAGAAAAAAACCTGAGGGTGAGGGCCCCCCCCCCCCACCCCCCCCCCCCCCCCCCCCACCCCCCCCCCCCCCCCCCCCCCCCCCCCCCCCCCCCCCCCCCCCCCACACACACCCCCCCCCCCCCCCACCCCCCCCCCCCCCCCCCCCCCCCCCCCCCCCGCCCCCCCCCCCCCCCAGCATATTACGCAGGCATGTCTTCAATGGCTGTCACAGCACCGCATGCCCCCTCATACCTACCCCCTCATCTACTCATACCCCCGCACCTCAGTTCCCCTCCAGATGCCCCTATGCACGCGCCCAAAGGAGCCCTCTCCTAACAGCTCATGGAGGATAATGTTCTGGTTCTGCCCCGATGCGCTGTTGATATTACTCTTATTCGACAACTTGCGCCGCATGTCCTCTATAGCTTCAACAGCACTTTCTGTTCCCAATGTGCCAGACTCGTTGCGTTTGACGTCGAAGAGGTTGATAAGTTTTTCTTTTTTCTTTGACGGGAGAGCATGAGACCCAGCCGGTCCTTTTCGACTTGGATTTTTTCACGCCCTTCCTCTGCTTCCTCCTTTGCTGCGGCCAGCAGGGCGTTTGATTCCTACAGGTGGGAGAGTGGTTTTGTCTTGTGTTTTGTTACTATATTTTGATTGTGCATTTTTGTGTGCATATTTTGAATGTGTTTTGTCATGCTACTATATTCTGATTTGTTTCTAGGACTGCAGCCAGCAAGGCGTTTGATTCCTACAGGTGGGAGAGTGGTTTTGTATTGTGTTGTGTTACTATAATTTGATTGTGCATTTTTGTGTGCATATTTTGATTGTGCGTTTTGTTTTGCTACTTAGTCTGATTAGTTTTCTAAGACTATGGCCAGCAGGGTGTTTGACTCCTCCTGGTGGTAGAGTGGATTTATATTGTTGTGCTACTTTTGATTGTGTGTGTTTTTGTGCGCATTTTGATTGTGTGTGTTTTTGTGCGCATTTTGATTGTTTTTTGTCATGCTACTATATTCTGATTTGTTTCTAGGACTGCGGCCATCAGGGCATTTGACTCCTACAGGTGGGAGAGTGGATTTGTGTTGTGTTACTTTATTTTGATTGTGCGCTTTTTGTGCGTACTTTTTTCTTTTTGCTACTTTATTCTGATTTGTTTTTTAAAACTACAGCCATCAGGGCGTTTGACTCTTTCAGGTGAGAGTGCTTTTGTGTTGTGTTGTTCTGTCCTGTTTTGTGCGGTGTCGTTTTGTGTTGTGTCGTGCTTCTATATAACCTTCTGATTTTTGTCTAGGACTGCAGCCATCAGGGTGTTTGATTCTTCTAGGTGGGAGAGTGCTTTTGTGTTGTGTTGTTCTGTTGTTTTGTGTTGTTTTGTGTTGTGTTGAGCTGCTATATTATGATTTGTTTTCTAGGACTGTGGCCAGCAGGATGTTTGACTCTTCCAGGTGGGAGAGTGCTTTTGTGTTGTGTTACATTATTTTGATTTGTTGTTGTTGTGCTACTTTATTCTGATCTGTTTTCTAGGACAGCGACAAGCCGGGCGTTTGACCCTTTCAGGTAGGAGAGTGCTTTTGTGTTGTTTTGTGCTGTGTTGCTTTGTGTTGTGTAGTGCCGTGCTACTTTATTCTGACTTGTTTCTTGGGACTGCGCCAACAGGGCGCTTGACTCTTCCAGGTGGGACAAGGCTTTTGTGTTGTGCTGTTCTGTCTTGTTTTGTGTTGAGTCGTGCTACTATATTCTGATTTGTTTTCTAGGACTATGGCCAGCAGGGCGTTTGACTTCTTCAGGTGGAGAGTGCTTTTGTGTTGTGTTGTTCTGTCTTGTTTTTTGTTGTGTTGTTTTGTGTTGTGTCGTGCTACTATATTCTGATTTTTGTTTAGGACTACAGCCATCAGGGCGTTTGACTCTTCCAGGCGGGAGAGTGATTTTGTGTTGCTTTGTGTTGTGTTGTGCTGTTTTGTGTTGTGTCGTGTTGTGATTCTATATTCTGATTTGTGTCTAGGACTGCAGCCTGCAGAGTGTTTGACTCTTCCAGTTGGCAGATTGGTTTTATATTGTGTTGTGCTGTGTGTCTTGTTATTTTTTTTTTTTTTTTTGTCTAGCAGCAAGATTCTGGTTATTTTTCGAGGACTGCGGCCAGCAGGGTGTTTGACTCCTGCAGGTTGGGGAATGCTTTTGTGTTGTGTTGTTCTGTGTCACTTAATCTTGATGTGTTTTGTCTATGACCAGGAGTGCATTTGTCTCCTGCAGGTGGCAGACTTTTTTCTTGTTCTTTTTGTTTGCGTTGCGTTGCTTTATTCAGCTTAGCTCTGTTTTGTAGGACTGTGTTTTGCATTGTAGGACCAGGAGTGGTTTGCGTTTCAGGACCAGGAGTGCGTTTGACGTACAAGCGGAAGACGATCTTCTTTTTGGCGGAGCCCCCCCTTCTGGGGGGCGGGAGCCCCCAGTGTTACCCATTTGTCCGTCCATCCATCCATCCATTTATCTGACCGTGATGAAGCCTGACACGTCAGCCAACAGCCTCGTAACTAACTCGCTTCCGTTGCCACCTGTCGCTCAGGCGTGTAGGACCAGTAGTGCGTTTGACCTACACATGGCATACTTTCTTCTGTTTCTTTGTGTTTGCGTTGCGTCGTGTTGCTTCACCTGTTTAGTTTTGTCTTGTAGGACCAGGAGTGTTTTGCGTTGTAGGACCAGGCGTGTAGGAGCAGGAGTGTGTTTGACATACACGTGAAAGACGCTTTTTGTTTTCTTTATGCTTACGTTGCGCCGTGTTGTTTAATCTGTTCAGTGTAGTTTTGTTTTGCAGGGCTGTGTTTTGCATTGTAGGACAGGATTGTAGGAGGCAGGTGTGTGTTTGGCCTACACGTGGGCAGACTTTTCTCTTTTCTTTTTGTTTGCGCTGCGTCGTGCTGCTTTATTTTGTTTAGTTTAATTTTGTAGGGCCCGTATTAGCAAAAGTATTTATAAGGACTACGTTCACAACTTGTTTTGCAATGACGCCTCGCTATTACGTCGCTGCATGGCAACGCATGGGTCTGGCTAAACTAGTCAGCAATGCCACCCAAACCCTCCAGGTTCTGCGGGGTTGGGGAGGTTGGGGTTGGGTTGGGAGGGGGGGGGCAGCGCATTTGCAACGCATCACAAAAAAGTTACCATGGCCATTTTGTAAAGCGGCAATTGGGGCCAATACGGGGTCAAAAGTAGCGATCGCTATATGTAGCAGTGGCAAACATCCCTGGACTCACCACTTGCTGAGCTAGGAGGGAAATAGACTTGGTCCTACCAGGGCAACGAGGATGGACAGGATGAGGCACAGCGCTGTCACACCCACCATCATGACAGCAAATCAAGTGGGTTTTTTCTAGCTTTTTGGTTTTAGGCCTCCTCCAGTGACAGCATTTGCACAGCTTTCTATAGCTTTTAGGGCCAAAACAACTTTGTGCATAGATAGAGACAATTTGGGCGCAAACCGAGTCAAAAATAGCGATCGCTATATATTGCAGGGGGAAACATTACTCCATGGACTCGCCACTTGCTGAGTAAGGAGGTAAATAGACTTGGTCCTAATAAGGAGCACCAGGGCAACGAGGATGGACAGGATGAGGCACAGCGCAGTCACGACCACAATGAGGGTAGCTAACAAAGTCCGTTTTTTATAGCTTCATGGTTTTAGGCCTCCTCCAGTGAAAACATTGTTTAGCTTTTTATAGTTTTTAGGGCCAAAACATATTGTTGTATAGAGACAATTTGGGCCAAAACGGGGTCAAAAGTAGTGATCACTATATATAGCGGGGGGAAAACATCCTTGACTCACCACTTGCTAAGCTAGGAGGGAAATAGACTTGGTCCCACTACGGAGCACCAGGGCAACGAGGATGGACAGGATGAGGCACAGCGCTGTCATGCCCACCATTAGCGCAGCAAACCAAGATTTAGACTGCTAAATTAGGGCAAAATTTGTTTTTATAGCGGCAATTGGGGCCAAAACCGGGTCAAAAGTAGCCATCGATATACATAGCGGGGGGGGGGGGGGGGGGGGGGGGGGGGGGGACCTCTGAAGACTCACCACTTGCTGAGCTAGGAGGGAAATATACTTGGTCCTACTACGGAGCACCAGAGCCACGAGGATGGACAGGATGAGGCACAGCGCTGTCACGCCCACCATCAGCGCAGCAAACCAAGATTCAGTCTGCTAAATTGGGGCCAAAACCTGTTTTTTAAGCAGCAATTTGGGCCAAGACGGGGTCAAAAATAGCGATCGCTATAAATAGAGGGGAAAGTATCCCTGGACTCACCTTTTGCTGAGCTAGGAGGGAAACAGACTTGATCCTACTACGGAGCACCAAAGCCACGAGGATGCACAGCGCTGTCACGCCCACCATCAGCCCAGCCAACCAAGATTTAGCCTGCTTAGTTAGGGCAAACTTGTTTTTATAGCAGCAATTGGGGCCAAAACCGGGTCGAAAGTAGCTGGGTGAAACATCCTGGACTCACCACTTGCTGAGCTAGGAGGGAAATGGACTTGGTCCTACTACGGAGCACCAGAGCCACGAGGAGGGACAGGATGAGGCAAAGCGCTGTCACACCCACCATCATGACAGCAAATCAAGTGGGTTTTTTCTAGCTTCATGGGTTTAGGCCTCCTCCAGTGACAGCATTTGCACAGCTTTTTATAGCTTGAAGGGCCAAAACAACTTTGTGTATAGATAGAGACAATTTGGGCCAAAACAGGGTAAACAGTAGCGATTGCTATATTTAGTAGGGAAACAAAATCCCTGGACTCACCACTTGCTGAGCTAGGAGGGAAATGGACTTGGTCCTACTACGAAGCACCAGACCAACGAGGATAGACAGGATGAGGCACAGCGCTGTCACACCCACGATCAGACCAGCAAACCAAGAGGGATCCCAGCCGTTCTCATCCTCAACGCACAATGTCCATTGCATCCAGTCGAAGACGGGGATGCTGACACATACGAGGGAGTTGTTGGAGGGGTAGGGGTTGCTATGCGCATAGAAGGTCTGGTTGCCGCTGCGCCAGTCAGGCGCCAGGGTGTATAGGAGTCCACTCTCCTCTACAGGTGTCAGGCCGGCGTTGATCTGATTCCAGGTGAAAATGGACTGCACAGTACAGGAAGGTAGGGTCAGGCAGGGCAGGGTGTGGTGTGATGTGGTCAGGAGCCAGGGTGTAAAGCAGTCCACTCTCCTCGACAGGTGGAGATGGACTGCAAGGTGTAGGAAGGTAGGGTCAGGCAGGGTACGGTGTGGTGTGATGTGGTCAGGAGCCAGGGTGTGTAGGAGTCCACTCTCCTCTACAGGTGTCAGGCCGGCGTTGATCTGATTCCAGGTGAAGATGGACTGCAAAGTACAGGATGGTAGGGTCAGGCAGGGCAGGGTGTGGTGTGATGTGGTCAGGAGACAGGGTGTAAAGCAGACCGGCGTTGATCTGAGTCCAGGTGAAGATGGACTGCAAGGTGTAGGAAGGGAGGGTCAGGCAGGGTGCGGTGTGGTGTGGTCAGGAGCCAGGGTGTATAGGAGTCCACTCTCTTCAACAGGTGTCAGGCCGGCGTTGATCTGATTCCAGGTGAAGATGGACTGCAAGGTGTAGGAAGGGAGGGTCAGGCAGGGTGCGGTGTAGTGTGATGTGGTCAGGAGACAGGGTGTACAGCAGTCCACTCTCCCCTCCTGGGCCATCCCACACTCTCTAAACCCTCCACCCCATCCCCATCCCTCCACCCTCCATTCTTCCCCCAACCCCCACCCTTCTTCCCTCCATCCTCTACCCACCCCACACCCATTGCCTTCCCACTCACGGCAATCCAGCCCTAGGAAGTACGCCCACCCTCAATGCAGCACACCTCTTAAGGGCAACTGGGCTATCCCACACTATCTAGACCCTCCACCCCATCCCCTCTCCCCTCCATCCTCTCCCTACCCCCCACCCATCTCCCCTCCACCCCCTCCCCACCCACGGCAATCCAGCTCAAGAAAGTACGCCCATCCTCGGTGCAGCACATATCTTCAGGGCAACTGGGCTATCCACACTATCTAGACCCTCCACCCATCCCTCTCCCCTCCATCCTCTCCCTACCCCCCTCCTCTCCCTTCCCCATCCTCTCCCTACCCATCTCCCCTCCACCCCCTCCCCACTCACGGCAATCCAGCCCCAGAAAGTACGCCCATCCTCCGTGTAGCACACATCTTCAGGGCAACTGGGCCATCCCACACTGTCCGGCATCTCCCAGGGGTTTTCCGGGTCCTCATGAAGAAAGACACTGTTGCGCAGCACAAAAGCTCCAGAGCTCAAAGGTCCGTCCATGTACCAAGGAGGCTGTAGAATGATGGACTTGTTTTGTAGGATACTGGCTATGTTCCAGTCCCTGCAGGCAATACAAAAGATCCCTGTTAGACAATACAAAAGCTTGTTTAATGTTAGGCAGAAAAAAGCTCCAGAGCTCAAGGGTCTGTCCATATACCAAGGAGGCTGTAAGATGGTAGACTTGTTTTGTAGGAGACTGGCTATGTTCCAGTCCCTGCAAGCAATACAATAGATCCCTGTTAGGCAATACAAAAGATCCCTGTTACGCACGGATTGATTGACTGACTGGTTGACTGACTGTCTGACTGACTGTCTATCAGATTGGTTGGTTGGTCGGTTGGTCAGAGTTGGTAAGGCCATAGGGGCATGGGAACTTATCAGTCATATCTGCCAGGAGGTAGCATATATATTTCCATGTCAAAGTTGATTTTGAAATCCTACAGTTATGCACCAAATCGTTCCATCCATCCATCAATTGATTGACTGTCTGACTGATTGGTTGGTTGGTAAGGCCATAGGGGCAATAAAACTCACCAGATATATCTGCCAGGAGTTATCAGGTCTACTTTCTAGTCAAAGTTAATTTTGAAATTGTATAATTATGCACCAAATTGATCCATCCATCGATCGATCGATTGACTTGCTGGCTGTCTGTCTGACCGATTGATTGGTTGGTTGGTTAGAGCTGGTAAGGGCATAGGGGCATGGAAACTCACCAGTCATATCTGCCAGGAGTAAGCAGATCTACTTCCATGTCAAAGTTGATTTTGAAATCGTACAGCTCTGCACCTTCCAGCTTGAGGGATGCTGCGAATGAGACGGGGGATGGGGGGGGGAGTCAGGGAGAGAGAGAGTGGTGGAGGTGGATGGATGTGGGTGGAGGTGGATGTAGGTGAATGGGTGGGTGAAAGTGGGCAGAGGTGGGTGGGCGGAGGTGGATTGGTGGGTGGAGGTGGATTGGTGGGTGGAGGTGGATTGGTGGGTGGAGGTGGATTGCTGGGTGGAGGTGGATTGCTGGGTGGAGGTGGATTGCTGGGTGGAGGTGGATTGGTGGGTGGAGGTGGATTGCTGGGTGGAGGTGGCTGGGGTGGAGGTGGATTGTTGGGTGGAGGTGGATGGGTGGAGGTGGATTGCTGGGTGGAGGTGGCTGGGTGGAGGTGGATGGGTGGAGGTGGATGGGTGGAGGTGGATTGCTGGGTGGAGGTGGATTGCTGGGTGGAGGTGGATGGGTGGAGGTGGATTGCTAGGTGGAGGTGGATGGGTGGAGGTGGATTGCTGGGTGGGGGTGAATGGGTGGGGGTAGGAGGGTCCATTTGTCCGACCATCCATTCATCCATCCATTCATCTGTCCATCCATCCATGCATTTATCTGGCCATCCAGCAATCACGCAGATCAGACGGCAGCTGGGTAAGAACCAACAGAAGAAGAAGAAGAAGCAGTGAACACGCAGCATTTTTCTCAAATCTACAAGTGGTTGTTTTCTAGCTGTTTTAGCTGTTGTAGCTGGGGTTTTTGCTGGTTTTTTAGCTGTTTTAGCTTGTTTTAGCTGTTCTAGCTGGTTTTAGCTGTTCTAGCTGGTTTTTTTCTAGCTGTCTTAGGCCTCCTCCTGGGACAGCGTTTTTAAAGCTTGTATAGCTTTATATATATTTATAGCAGCAATTGGGGCAAAAACGGGGTCAAAAGTAGCGATCGCTATATGTACCATGAAACAAATCCATGGCATTTTAACATGCGGTAGCCTTCCCCAGCGCAAGCGAGCGAGAAGGATCCCTGAAATCCACACCCCAATTCAAGGCGTAAGAAATTTCAAACCTCAATTTCAAATCTCAAATACGAACACTGTTATTTTTCGGCTTTCTGTACATCCAGTCGTGAAGCAAAAGTTGTGATGCAAGCCTGATTCCAGGATTTTGGCGCAGTGCAGAGCCTTGGGGGGGTCGGGGGGCAGCTGCTTTGCATAGGGGGTCGCACCCAGTCGCTCCAATTTGCCGACGAGGCGCACAAAACAAATCAGTGGAAAGAAGTTCAACGGACTCAAATTCCCAGTGAACATGCATGTACTTACGAATTGCCATGGTTTGGATAACGCCGCGGGGACACGCCTCCAGAGCATAATATGGGTAGTCCCTGTATAGGGATAACCGGCAGCTAGGGTGAGTACTTGGTGGTGGTGTGGTGTGGTGTGGTGGTTGTGTGGTGATTGGTAACCGGCAGCTAGGGTGAGTACTTGGAGGTGGTGTGGTGTGGTGTGGTGTGGTGTGGTGGTTGTGTGGTGTGGTGGTGGTCATGTGGTGTGGTGGTTGTGGTGGGCTTGTGGTGCGGTGGTGGTGGGCTTGTGATGTGGTGGGGGGGTCGAGTGGTGGGGTGTGGTGGCGGTGTCGTGTGGTGGTGTGGTGGTCGTGTGGTGTGGTGCGGAGTGGTGGTGGTGGTGATTGTGTGGGGCGGTGGTGGTGTGGTGGTGGGACACGCCGCCAGAACATAATGTTGGTAGTCCCTGCGATGGGATAACCAAGCAGGAGAGTGAGTATTCGAGGTGGGGTTGTGTGGTGGTGTGGTGGTGGTGGTGGTGTGGCGTGGTGAGGACTCTGCTTCCAAACATAGGAGTGTACACTTACATGGTGATGTATAGAGTATTCTCTGTTCATACCACCACCACCTCTACCTCCACCACCACTACCACCACCACCAGGCTAACCACCAGGCTAACCACTCCGACCCCGTAACCTTCTTCTTCTTCCCCCCACCCCTAATTACACCATCCAACAGAAAACCAGTACGAGCGGCAATGCCATTCGAACTGATTCCTCGGTGTCGCTGGTTTGTGTTGGAAGACCCACCTCCTGGGGTGAAATACCTTTCACTTACTAAAACAACGAGCGGTGCGTACTCATAGATGGAGGAAGCAAAAATGAATGAAAATGAAAAGAAAAGGAAGGAAAAGAAAAAAGAATGAAAAAACTGCCTCCTAATGACGGCTACTGACTCTAAGATGGAGAAAGCAAAAATGAATGAAATGAAAATGAAAAAGAGAGAAAAATGGAAAACATAACAGTCTACCCATGACTGGTACTTCTCACGTGGAGAAAATGAATAAATAGACAAATGAAAAGAATGAAAAGCTTTCTACCCATGAGCTGTACTTCCTCATAGATGGAGAAAAGCAAAAAAGAATGGAATAGAAAAATTTCTGAAAAAATGGAAGAAGAAAAAGACAGCCGGCACGAAGTGCCGAGGAGATTAGCTTCTGGGGGGGGGGGGGAGGGGCGAGCGACGCGGGCGGGGAGCGGGGGGGCCAAATGGCGCATGCTAGGTACTTCCCCGTACTTCCATCTTGCCTCTGCGCTGAGCGCGGTCTTTGCGCTCCGCGATTTGATTATGTCTTGGCTCGCAACAGAATAAAACTTAATCTCCATGTTTTGTCTGGGTTTTTTAATAGCTCATTGTTCAGAATGGGCAGAGTAATAAGTGTGACGGGGAATAATGACAATAAGGTATGGAATCCTAGGTGTTGAAATCCTAGCTGCCGAAATCCTGGCGCCTGCAGCTAGGATTTTGGCCGCGCGCATGCTAGCTGCAGGTACTCGTTGCAAGTTGCGAGTTGAGTTGCTTGTTGTTGACTTGCGAATTGTTGAGCTGCTGTTGAGTTATTGAGTCGCGAGTTGCGAGTTGTTGAGTTCCCAGTTATTGATTTTCTGTGTTGTGAGTTACTGCGTCGTGTTGAGATGAGTTGCGAGTCATTGAGTTTAGTTTACTTGCGAGTTGCTCAGTCCTTGTTTTGCGAGTTGTTGAGTTCAGTTGAGTTGCGGAAAGAAAAAAAGGGGGGGCCCCACTTCCTGCCCCCCATCCAAGAAAAGAAAAGAAAGGACAGGAACCCAAAGCTTATAGCCTAGCTAAAGCTAATCTAAAAATAAATAAATACGGTCTACCTATGAGCGGCACTTACTCATAGATGGAGAAAGCAAAGGAGTTGAAGCTCTGATTGAAAGTGGGCCAATGCGGGTCCTGCGTGCACAGGAGGGGGTAGTTTGTTAGGGTTGGTGTAGTGAGATAACAGGCAGGGGGAGTGAGTACTCGGTGTGTGGTGTGGGTGTGGTGGTGGTGATCTTGTGGTGTGGTGGTGGTCGTGGGTTATGTGGTGTGGTGGGTGGTGGTCGTGTAGTGGTGGTTGGTGGTGGTGTGTGGTGGTCGTGTGTGGTGGTGGTCGTGAGGTGGTCGTGTGGTGGTCGTGTGGTGATGGTGGTCGTGAGGTGGTGGTGTGGTGGTGTGGCGGCCTTGTTTGCTTCTGCTGTTAAAGGCCAATGCGGGTCACGTGTGCGCAGGAGGAGGTTGTTTGTTAAGGTTGATGTTGATGATAGCCTTGTTCGCTTCTGTTGTTATAGGGAGCCTTATTATAGCTACGTGCCCTCCAAAGGCGTCATGTTTGACTATTGCGATGCTTGGATGACCCATTGACATTTTCAACTATTGCAATGCGTAGATGACTCATTGACATTTTCAACTATTGCAATGCATAGATGACCCATTGACATTTTCAACTATTGCAATGTGTAGATGACTCATTGACATTTTCAACTATTGCAATGCGTAGATGACTCATTGATATTTTCAAGTATTGCAATGCGTAGATGACTCATTGACATTTTCAACTATTGCAATGTGTAGATGACTCATTGACATTTTCAACTATTGCAATGCGTAGATGACTCATTGATATTTTCAAGTATTGCAATGCTTAGATGACCCATTGACATTTTTCAATTATTGCGATGCGTAGATGACTCATTGACATTTTCAAGTATTGCAATGCTTAGATGACCCATTGACATTTTTCAATTATTGCGATGCGTAGATGACCCCTAGACATTTTGGTGAGCATGTGTAGTATTTTGCTTCATGCACGTAGAAGTTGTATGGTCACATTTTGACAAGTTGCCATTTTTAAATTGTAAATGGCAAGGGTTCTTTGCTAGCCTGTGCTGTTGATGATATTAGCACTACTAGCGTATATTGTTGATGAAAGCCATGTATACCTCCGTGGTTGAAGGCAGGCTTAAGGGTTCCTTGCTAGCCTGTGCTGTTGATGATATTAGCACTACTAGCGTATATTGTTGATGAAAGCTATGTATACCTCCGTAGTTGAAGGCAGCCTTAAGGGTTATTTGCTAGCCTGTGTTGTTGCTGATGTTAGTGTTGTTAGCGTTTATTGTTGATGAAATCCTTGTATACCTCTGTTGTTGAACAGAAAAAAGAACACCTGTTGAGGGGTGATGTTAAGGGGACCGTCCCATGTCTGGTGTTCATGTTATCTGTGTTGGGTTGCATGTCGCACGAGGTGATTGACATGCCCGTGAAGCATCTCTGGTGTTCATCTCATCCGTGTTGGACTATTTGTTAGCCTTCCTTATTCATGTTAGCCCTTCCTATCATAGTTGTTTTGTAGGACTGTGTGGTGTGGTGTGGTGGTGTGGTGGTGGGACTCGCCTCTCGAGCATATCTGTGTTGTGCTCTTTGTTAGCCTTCCTTGTTCATGATAGCCCTTCCTATCACAGTTGTTTTGTAGGACTGTGTGGTGTGATGGTGGTGTGATGATGGGACACGCCTCCAGAGCATATCCGTGTTGGGCTCACCTAGCAACTTTGAACATACAGTTTCCTGTATTGGGCAGTGACTGTGTCTATGGACAAAGACAGCAACGGCAACAACAACAGCACCACCACCACCAGCAGAAGCAGAAGCACCAACAGCAGCAGCAGCAGCAGCAGCAGCAACAGCAACAGCAGAAAGAACAATTACCCACCACTACCATCACCACCACAGCACTATTTTAAGCAGAACCTGGCAGGCATTGGCAGTCTGAGTTAGCAAGGTGTTACGTGCTAAGGGCCAGGCCATGTGAAAGCGCGTGAAATCTCGTGAAACGACTCAATACGGCCGCATGGATGTAGCGCGCAGGATTGACTCATCAGCAGGAGCCAGGGCACTCACCAACTCAACCAGTGCCGTGAGTGACAAGATGGGCGCCTTCTGATCGTCTACCAGCTTCTCCAAGGCTCTAGATGACGAAATCGCAACACTTGTTGCAACTCGGATGTTGTCATCCCTCACGCTGCGGGTGTAGTAAACGCAGCCAACCACAGCGAGCGTCTCGATAATGGCAAAGACGCCAAAAGCAATCCAGAAGTAGGCAGGTATCCTTCGAAAAAGCTTTGATGACTTGTTCAGCAGAGAATCTCCGGGCCGAATCTTGTTGCGAGAAAACGATGATATGGCCGCGGAATCTATGCCCTTGCTGCTGCTCTTGTGGAGTTTGCTCATGTTGGTAGAATTCGACGTTGAGAACGAACCAAGGCGGGTTACTTGAGCGTCGCCCCCGCCAATTTCTATTTTTATGGCCGCGCCTTCGCCCATTGCCATTGGACTGTCGGTAAGGGAGGCCATGACGTTAACGAATTTTAGCACAGTTTGCGGGAATGAAAGCCGTTCTCCGCTGGCGTGAAATTTAGAGAAAAAGCTTGGGAAGTGTACCGCAATCTACTTAGGCCCGTGGCGCGTGGAAGGCGCGTGGCTGGTTTAGGGCCTGTTTCTGCTATAGTAACTGACTGTTACCGTAGGTATATATGGGATAACTGTTCTGCGCTAGATCAGTGATTTCCACTGATCTATAACAGCGCGTTTCCGCGCGCGCGCGCGCTGTTATAGATCAGTAGATCAGATAAAAATTCTGTTGACCGCGCATCTGTCCTCCCGCGCGTTATCCCCCTGTCAAGTTAAAAGTCTATGAGCAAGTCTATGAGATTACACTCCATTACACTTAGGGTACTGGCGCCACGCTGTTGCCAGTGAATAAACACGCTGTCGCCTGCGAACGACTGAGCTGGAGCTTGCGAATCTATCTTCTAATCTGATTCGCGTACTGCTTTCATCTAATCTTTCCGCATGGGCATGGTGAGTTGCTCTCGCTTTCCTTTTAGGAGATTTCACAGCAACAGCTCCTCGATTAAATGCGCGATGTCGTGTCCAATTAGCAGTGCATTGCATGGAGTGTTAGCTATTCAACCGGGGCTTCCCAAGAGCGACATGTGAACCAAGAGATTTGCCCACGCCTAATCTGAAAGTGGAGCTTGGATCCTTCGAGTGCAAGACGCTGGGCGCTGGTCATAAGGCTTCTGTTGACCAAGCATTCTTGAAGAGACATTCGCTTGATGACAGTGCTGGGCAGTTGCAGTTCAGGACAGGGCTGGAGGCTCGGCTGGCGGAGCACTTAAAAGCCATTCTCGACGCGATGCCCGGTATGCCCGAGCACTTCATTCCTGCCTTCCCCACCAAAGATACGAAGGCGCATGCTACATTTCGTGGGTTAGCGTGGCTTACCATCCCGAGTACGAAGTGCCTTGTCGCCCGCCCCAGTGAATCGAATGCCTCCTCATTGCAGAAGTGTCCCCAACTTATGTTTTTTACCAAAATGCAGGGCACAGGACATTGTGAGGAAGATCAAGTCCAAGACGCAGTTCTTCCTGTGCTTGTACCACTTTGTCAGGGCATTGCAACGGCTTCCTTTGTACTGTGCAGGGTTTAAAAAACCCGACTTTAAAAGGTGAGCAAAAAATCTACAAATTATATGTTTCTGTTTCTATCAGGTTTTTTATTGGTTTAGTGTTTGCCGTCAGCTTTGGTGTCGGCGTGACAAGGATGCAAGACAGGTTAAAGTAATGTCAGAATACATTTTAATTGTTCTTCCAGGAGGTAGCATCCTTCACGAAAAGTTGAGCAAAGCCGATCAATTTATTCCAAATTTAGGATGTATACGATCCTGCCGATCCTGCTTTGCAGATCTTGCCAAACCAGCCATCGACCTTGCCGATCTTGCCGATCCTGCTTTGCAGATCTTGCCTACGTGAATATCTAGCGTTCTGAACAGTCTCGCAAGCGGCTGAAGATTTCGACCGCCCTGGAATATTGAGGGCCGAAGATCGGAGCTTCTTCAGACTGGGTGCTCAGCAGGGATGCCCAGGCCACCCATTTAGCGGTGGGGGCAGCCTGTTCGCATAAAGATGTTTCAGAGAGTTTGCGACCCCCCCCAAAAACGAGCGCGCATGTCATGATGGGGCCTGAACAAGAACAGAAAAATCTGACAGCCAGCCGAGCCGAGCCGAGCCAGGGCCGAGGTTCGCAGGTTCCGAGCCTCGGTGCCTGGAACCTTGGGGTTTTACGCCCCCCATCGTTTTGGTGCCGAGTGTCGTACCCCGCCCCTGCTTGGCTTGGCCTGGCCTCGAGAGTAGGGGGTCCCGGGGGGCTGAGGGGCTGGGGAGGGGGGGGGGGGGAGGGGGGGGGGGGGGGGGGGCTGACGCCCTACGCCCTACGCCCCCTACGCCCTGCTGACGCCCGTCCCGACCCCCCGACCCCGTCTGACCCCCTGGTCTGACCCCCTGCTCTCCTACATAGGCCTTATGTTCGCTTCTCCTATTCAAAATTGGGAGGTTTGATTCCTTGCCTCTCGCAGTTACTCTCTCGCGCCTCTTTCGCCTTTGCAGGATACGCTCGTCGCGTTCACGTCTCTGGACAGGCAAACGTATCTCGAGTGCTCGAGTCCCAGATCGAAACCTCGGGAAATATCAAATATGTCATCAGCAGACGCTGCATGGGCGTTTCTTCAATGCCTGGAGCCTCTTTACCCTCTTCTGGATGCTGATACCAAGAAGGCAGTACGGCTCGTTCACCCATCAGCACGCAAGATGGTTGAAGCGCGGACGCTGTCGCTGAAATGGGAAACACCACACGACCTGGTTTGCAGGGGGGTGAGTAAGCTGCCCAGTAAACTTCAGATCCAGTTACAATCATAGACAGATTCGAGTTCTGCATCCTGGGGTCCAGTATGAAGTAAAATAACTATTGCAGCAAGATTCCGTGCATGAAAGACAAGGCCTTTGCAGTGATGCTAAGGCAGTAATGCTGCACAGAAGAAAAAAACGATTTAAGTCCGAAAGTATTGAAGTCTGCCTGAATCTGGTCCAAGACATCTTCCAAACAGGAAGCCCAGCATTTCAACGTAATTGTCTAGAGTAGATATTAGCTTTCTCATAATTGTGAATGTGATCGTAGGAAGCAGTAGCATCTGTATCCTTGTGGCCATCCTTATCCTAGTTTCATTGTTCATTCTGCTAAAAGCCGGATGCACGGTATGTATGTCTCAGGGGGACGCCAACAAGGCTAAAGGGGCTTGCCCAATTTGAACAATCAAGATATTTTCAGAATATCAGGAGGGGCTAGGCATCCAGAGTGAGGTACTATGGAGACAAATGTATGAACTTGCTGGGCTGTTGCTGGGAACAATATCTCATACTCAGTATGTTCACAATTTTAATTTCTCTCTGTCTCTGGGTACATGGGGCACCTCCCTAGCCTGAGACAGTGAAATCTTTCATTACGTTTGTCTTGTTGTGGCAATGGTCCCTTCCTAATTTTGAGATAAGCAATCTCACGTTTTCCATACCTCACTTTTTGATTAATCCTCAGGAAACGGTGATTCACTATCAGAAGGGGCTCCCCTCAACGCAAGATCTCAACATCATTCGGAAGTGCCCCATCCTCCAACACGTGAAAATTGATGGAGTAACCAACACAACATCACCGGAGGAGGAGAAGGAGAAGGTGGAGGCGGAATGCCTGTTGCTGTCTATGTTTCCCAGCACCCTGAAATCTCTGTCCGTTTCGCTATTTGATGCGACCTTTGAAACAAAGTATGAGTATGATCATACTATTCCGTACATGGATACTTGGCGGCGCTTGGAGGATTTGTCAGCGCTGGGCAGCATGACCAGTCTAACGGTCTTACACGTCCAGGAGTATTCAGGCTTCAGTAATTTCTCTTTCTTAGAGGTTTGCCCTACACTGACAAGCATCAGATTCGCGAGGTGCGATCTTGAGAGTCTGCAAGGAGTGGGAGCCCTCACTGGTCTGAAATCCTTGGTCCTTCAGAGGTGTGAAAAGCTGACAGACATTTCAACTTTGTCAGGGTCTCAGCTGTCAGAATTCACTCTATGGGGGTGTCAACAAGTGGAAAATATCTCCGCACTTGCCAACTGCCCTGCCCTAGTGGTCGTCTCTTTGGCACATAGCCGAAAGGTAGCCGATGTAACAGCGTTAGCAAGCTGTAGATTCTTGACCAGGCTAGATCTATCTACCTGCCCGGACCTTGTTGACATCAGCGCCTTGGGATCCTGCGTTAGGTTGCAAGTGATAGACCTCAGCTATTGCTGCCGCATCCGTAATATCGCACCCCTCCTTGCGTGTCGTAATCTTCAATCTATTGACCTGTCGTACATCAATGCTGCAGTGGAAGGTGCAGATGAGCTGTTTCAGTCAAATCTTCTCTTGCGAGTGCATTGCATTGATGGCAGGTTTGCTGAGTACGATTACAACGACGAGGAGTATGATGAGTATTACGAGGATTATTATGAGTTCGATTCTGATGCGTATGGAGAGAATTATGAATTTGCTTATGATGCGGATGAAGATGAAGGATTCTATGCAGATGAAGAAGCTCTAGAGAACGCGCACGAGTATCAATAATATTTTGATATGTCTGGGCTTGAGGATCCGTTTGATGACGAACCTGGGCACGACATCTAAGTCGGATGAACAAGTTGAGGGGCATAGGAGGCTGATTCTACCACATCTACCTGTCTACTGGTGAAGTATTAAATGGTTTCTATCATTCTACCACATCTACCAGCCTGCTAGTGAAGTTTAAATTGGGTTGTATGATCCTGCCACATCTATCAACCTTCGCTACCACGCCAGGGATTGATTTTTCAAATTTAAAAGTTTTTTCTTCTTCTAGCTTCATGGTTCTAGGCCTCCTACAGGGACAGCGTTTTATAGTTGTTTTACAGCTTCTATAGCTTTCTAGGGCCATTTAGGGCATGTATTGCGGCAATTTGGGCCAAAACGGGTATATATATAGTTCGCTATAAATAGCTCTGCACCACGCTGTAGTAAATACGGTTCAGGCCAATGGTTTTTCATGTTTGGCAATTGGGTTCTGTCATTCTACCACACCTATCATCCTTCCACATCTATTGACCTATGCCCCCAAGCCCATTAGCCTACTGGTAAATACGGTTCTGGCCCATGAACAGTCCTATATGGCCGCCCTATAATTGGAATTTTATATGTTTTTTTAGCCAACTCTGGGCTGCTCACCGTCTTCCAATGCCAATTCCCCCCGTGCGATACCCACGGAAACCAGGGAGCCTACTATGCGGATACGGCAACCTTGACTATGGTACGTAGATGTACTATGTTTTTGTTGTTGTTTTTGTTGTTGTCCTTTATCCTATTCGACCTGCCCCTGGACTGTAACGTGTGTATAGACATACCTTGTTGTTCTTGGTCTTGTTGATTTTGGTCTTGTTGTTGGTCTTGTTGCTGCTGGGTCTGCTGCGGCTGTTTCCACAGTTATTTGGTAACTCCGCAGATGTGCTCTGTTGTTGTCCTTGGTCTTGTTGTTGTTGGTTTTGGTCTTGTTGTTGTTGTTGTTGGTTTTGGTCTTGTTGTTGCTACTGCTGCTGCTGCTGTTTCCACAATGTTGTTGTCGTTGTTTGATGTTGTTGTCCTTGTTTTTTGTCTTGTTCTTGCCGCTGCTGCTGCTGCTGTTTCCACAGTTATTTGGTAGCTCCGCAGATGTACTATGTTGTTGTCCTTGGTCTTGTTTTTGTTGGTGGTGGTGGTGGTCTTGGTCTTGTTGCTGCTGCTGATGTACTATGTTGTTGTCGTTGTTGTTGGTCATGTTCTTGTTGCCGCTGCTGCTGCTGTTTCCATTGTTATTTGGTAGCTCCGCAGATGTACTATGTTGTTGTCCTTGGTGTTGGTGGTGTCTTGGTCTTGTTGCTGCTGATGATGTACTATGTCTCTGTTTGATGATGTTGTCCTTGTTCTTGGCCATGTTCTTGTTGCCGCTGCTGCTGCTGCTGCTGCTGCTGCTGTTTCCACAGTTATTTGGTAGCTCCGCAGATGTACTATGTTGTTGTCCTTGGTCTTGTTGTTGTTGGTGGTGGTGGTGGTGGTCTTGGTCTTGTTGCTGCTGCTGATGTACTATGTTGTTGTCGTTGTTGTTGGTCATGTTCTTGTTGCCGCTGCTGCTGCTGTTTCCACAGTTATTTGGTAGCTCCGCAGATGTACTATGTTGTTGTCCTTGGTGTTGGTGGTTTCTTGGTCTTGTTTCTGCTGCTGATGTACTATGTCGCTGTTTGATGATGTTGTCCTTGTTCTTGGCCATGTTCTTGTTGCCGCTGCTGCTGCTGCTGTTTCCACAGTTATTTGGTAGCTCTGCAGATGTACCATGTTGTTGTCCTTGGTCTTGGTGGTGGTGGTGGTTTTGTTCTTGTTGCAGCTGCTGATGTACTACACTGTTGTCGTTGTTATATGTTGTTGTTCTTGTTGTTGGTCATGTTCTTGTTGCCGCTGCTTCTGCTGCTGCTGCTGTTTCCACAGTTATTTGGTAGCCCCGCAGATGTACCATGTTGTTGTCCTTGGTCTTGTTGTTGGTGGTGGTGGTGGTCTTGTTCTTGTTGCTACTTTTGATGTACTACGTAGAAGTCCCTGGTTATGTTCGTGTTGCTGCTGCTGCTGCTGCTGTCTCCACAGTTATTTGGTAGCTCGGAGCAGTCTGTAGACTCTTAGGACGGCCCCTCATCAACCTGTCCTGTCCATTTGCGGTCGCAAGATCTGCTAGCGACTATCTTATATCTAAAGAGAAACCCCTACGAGTCTTGCATTCCCTGCATCGTCTACAAAACCTATTGCCGTTTCAATAACAACGAATGATTAGGGGTGTCAACCGGGTCTCAAGTACAATATTATACCACCAAACCATACCCCCCCCCCCCCACACACACACACACACACACGCACACACACACACACACACACACACACACACACACATACACACGCAGAGCTGGGGGTCCTCCGGAACAACCTTGGTGCTTGGTACGTGGCAGGCTAGGATAAAGGCCTTGCTTAGATTTGTGGTATAGGTTTGGATAGGTTTTTTTTGTGTACTGTTTTTTTCGTTCAGAAGAAGAGGAATATATTTTAAAAAAATAAAAAAATAAAGAAAAAGTGATTTGTTCGAGTTTACATTGTTTGGTAATAAATGTTTTACTGCCGAAGACGGCGAGCAGCCTATTTGCTGGCTGAAGCTATGTAACCAAGTTCAAGTTCAAGCTTGGATTTGTGAGCTAACCGAATATTTGGTTTTACTCCTGTGGTGCACTTCAGGGAGCATTTGGGGACATCGCATTTTTGCAGGTTCCAAAAATTGTATGGTACAACCCAGGTACAACCGCACATGTGTTTTTACCCCTGTGGCGCACTCTCGGGGGCATTTGGGGGGCATTTTACAGAGTTTAATTATTTGTGTTTCAATATATTATATATATGTAGGGGCTGGCATATCATATGATCTTGACCAAAGGCGAGTATAATATCATACAAATTGCACCATATGATATTGTATATAAATGGTAACTTTACCCTAGTCAGACTACCAGCATCATATGATATCATATTGCTGTTCCCTATGTAAATGAGACCTACATCAGATTGAAATTATCATAGGTCACAAGATATGTTAATCTAGAGCTTCAGTTTCGGGGACTTGGAACTGGAAGACGGTGAGCAGCACAAAGTTGGCTGGAAACAACTGTTACAATCCCCGGACAATCAAATGTTATTATAGAGTCCCTTGCTTATTTGCTTCTCTCCATACTCCATATATATATATTTTTAAGATCAACTTATCTAAGTCTCTCTAAACTGTAAAATCCATGTGCCTAACAGCAGCCCCAATTCAAATATAGCTGAACACCTGGGTCACTTATATGTAATCAGCTTGGGAACAGTGTAGGAGTAGGTCAACAAATTGCAATAGTGCTTCTCTGTGTTTAATGGGATCCTACTTGGAGCTGATCAAGGATGCTAATGCCTGACAGGCACCTATGGCGAATACCCTGTTCCTTGGAAGTGGTAGACAACTTCCCTCCGTGCTGTCATGCGGTAGTTCAAGCTCAGGCGCAGAGGGTCTGCAAACCAAATAAACCCAACATGGTAGCCATTCTCCAGTATGTACACATGCATGCAAACGGGAGGGTTCCCTCAATCTCACGACCTGAGGCAGCTCGTACTAATTTTCATTTTCATTTTATAATACCCTGGCAGCCCACCCCATACACAGGGTAGAACATATCGGCCGGTATTCCGGTGTTGGGGTGTTGGGGTATATTCAGGTCTGTATACCGGAGCCCCCAAATCCCACCGTCGGTGTGGCAACGTTGGGTCGTCTCCTACACCTCCATTGCTATTTAAGGTTTTGAGAGTGGTGGAGATTTACGCATCACCATTCTCCAGAGGGCAGGAGTCGATATGCTCCTCCGACTGTTCCGCAGCTACTGGGCTTCAATGAGCACCATGTGGATGCTCTGGTGGTGATGGTGGTGAGTGCCCAGCATCTGGTGGCCACTCCCACCGCAAGCTTTTGACAGCCTTGGTAGAATCAGCACCACCCTCTCCCGGGGGGAGGAGGAGATCTGCTCTTCCAACAGCTCCGCTTCTACAAGTCTTTAATGAGCACAAAATGGATGGATGCTCAGCAGCATCTGATGGCCACTCCGATTCTAAACGTTTTTACCTTCCTAAATGATACACCTGGGCATTGTACTGCACAATTCCAACAGTACGTGCCCAAATCCTGATGCATTACGGTGATGCATTATTCTGATGCCCAGCAGCATCTAGTGGCCACTCCTACCGCTGGTGTGGACCGCCCACAGCTTACTTTGGGTCGCCTCCTACACCTCCATTGCTTATTAAGCTTTTGTGAAAGGTGGATACTCCCGCATCACCATTCTTCAGAGGGGAGGAGCCAATCGGCTCTTCCAACTGCTCCGCAGGGCTTCAATGAGCACAATTTGGATGTATAACCAGCAGCATCTGATGGCCACTCCGATTCTAAACGTTTTAACCTTCCCAAATGTTACACCTGGGCATCGTGCTGCACAATTCTAACAGAGCATGCCCAAATCCTGATGCATTTCGCTGATGCCCAGCAGCATCTGGTGGCCACTCCTACCGCTGGTGGGGAACACCCATTGCAATCTTGGTGTCGCCTCTTACACCCCAATTGCTATTTCAGCTTGTGTAAACGGTTGATACTCCCGCATCACAATCTGTTGGCCGCTATTACTGCTGGTGGGGACCGCCCACAGCAATCTTTGTGTCACTTCACACACCCCTATTTCTATTTCAGCTTTTTTGGACGGTGGATGCTCCCGCATCACCATCTCGTGGCCCCTCCTACTGCTGGTGTGGAACGCCCACAGCTAACTTTGGGTCGCCTCTTACACCCCTTTCTATTTCAGCGTTTGTTTATAGTGGGTACTCCCGCATCACCATCTGGTGGCCACTCTTACCGCTGGTGTGGAACGTTCACTGCAATCTCAGTGTCACCTCCTAAGCTGCCACTGCTGAACGGGAGTGATCACCATCTGGTGCCCACGCCTACCGCTGGTGTGGAACGCCCACAGCTAAATTTGGGTCACCTCACACACCCCTAATGCTATTTAAGCCTTTGTGTACGGTGGGTACTCCCACATCACCATCTGGGGGCCACTTATACCGCTGGTGGGGAACGCCCACAGCTAACTTTGGGTCACCTCTTACACCCCTATTGCTATTTAAGCTTTTGTGAACAGTGGAACCCCCCGCATCACCACCTTTCAGATCTGGTGGTAGCAGATGATAATGGTGGCACCATCTAGTGGCCACTCCTACCGCTGGTGTGGAACGTTCACTGCAAGCTTGGTGTCACCTCCTAAGCTGCCACTGCTGTTTGAGACTTTCATAGCGCTTGATACTTTGGCAGTGGCGTATATATCACCACCCGTCCCGTGGGGGCAAGAGGAGTTCTGTTTTTCCAACAGCTCCGCAGCTTCCCCGGCGATGAAAACGTTGAGGGCCATTTGGCAGAGCATGCAGGAGCCAAGCAGTGCGCAGCATAGGGCGAACATGACGGAGAGGGGGAAGTCGCTGACCTGCATTGGAGGTAGGGGGTAGGTGTGGGGGTGAGGGGTAGAGGGGTAGGTGTGGGGGTGAGGAGTAGGGGGTAGGTGTGGGGTGAGGGGTAGTAGGGGGGTAGGTGTGGGGGTGAGGGGTAGGGGGCTAGGTGTGGGAGTGAGGGGTAGGAGGGGGGTAGGTGTGGGGGTGAGGGGTAGGGGGCTAGGTGTGGGGTGAGGGGTAGTAAAGGGGTAGGTGTGGGGTGAGGGGTAGGGGGCTAGGTGTGGGGGTGAGGAGTAAAGGGGTAGGTGTGGGAGTGAGGGGTAGTAGGGGGGGGGGGTAGGTGTGGGGTGAGGGGTAGTATGGGGGTAGGTGTGGGGGTGAGGGGTAGTATGGGGGTAGGTGTGGGGGTGAGGGGTAGTAGGGGGTAGGTGTGGGGGTGAGGGGTAGTAGGGGGTAGGTGTGGGGTGAGGGGTAGTAGGGGGGTAGGTGTGGGGGTGAGGGGTAGTAGGGGGGTAGGTGTGGGGGTGAGGGGTAGTAGGGGGGTAGGTGTGGGGGTGAGGGGTAGTAGGGGGGTCGGTGTGGGGCGAGGGGTAGGTGTGGGGGTGAGGGGTAGTAGGGGGGGGGTGAGGGGTAGTAGGGGGGTAGGGTGTGGGGGTGAGGGGTAGTAGGGGGTAGGTGTGGGGTGAGGGATAGTAGGGGGGTAGGTCTGGGGTGAGGGGTAGTAGGGGGTAGGTGTGGGGGTGAGGGGTATTAGGGGGGTAGGTGTGGGGGTGAGGGGTAGTAGGGGGGTAGGTGTGGGGGTGAGGGGTAGTAGGGGGGGGGGGGGGGGGGGGTAGGTGTGGGGTGAGGGGTATTAGGGGGGTAGGTGTGGGGTGAGGGATAGTAGGTGTGGGGGTAGGTGTGGGGGTAGGTGTGGGGGTGAGGGGTAGTAGGGGGGGGGGGTAGGGGGGGGGGGTGAGGGGTAAGGCGGGGGAGGGGGGGGGGGGGGGGGGGGGTAGGTGTGGGGGTGAGGGACAGTAGGGGGGTAGGTGTGTGGGTGAGGTGTAGTAGGGGGGTAGGTGTGGGGTGAGGGGTGGTAGGGTGGTAGGTGTGTGGGTGAGGGGTAGTAGGGGGGTAGGTGTGGGGGTGAGGGGTAGTAGGGGGTGAGGGGTGGGGTTAGGGGTGGTAGGGGGGTAGGTGTGGGGTGAGGGGTAGTAAGGGGGCAGGTGTGGAGGTGAGGGGTAGTAGGGGGTAGGTATGGGGGTGAGGGGTACGTGTGGGGGTGTGGGGTAGATGTGGGGGCTAGGGCCTAAACTTGGTCTGTGTGGGCAATATAAGATCGAAAACACATAACGACACACAGCCCTCCATTCTATCACCGCGAGCATCAGACAGATAAACAGGTTCAGCGGGATGCGGAATATGTGTGTGCTTGTGTTTGTCCTTCTGCGTGTTGGCATGCGTGTGTGTGCCACCCTGAGCAGCATCAGACAAGGTTAGCAGTATGCGGAAGATGTGTGTGTTCTATCTGCTCTGTTCATCTGTGTAGCTGTTTGGTGCTGGTTAGCTGTTCAGGTGTGGTTGGGTGGTGATCCCTGCCGTTCTCTCAGCTCTATCCATTTGTATAGCTGTTTTCCCTCCGACTAGATATAACCGGTTCAGCGGTAAGCGGAAGATGTAAGCCTTTGTGTTTGTGTATGTATGTGTGACAGTGTTTGTACTTCTGTGTGTTTGCATGTGTGTCACCATGAGCAGCACCATGCATACAGGCGATATCATTACTGTGTGTGTGTGCTACCATGAGCAGCACCAGGCATACAAGCAGGCTCAGCGGGATGCGGACAATGTGTGCTTGGGTGTGTCTGTGTGGTTGACCTTCTGCGAGTTTGCATGTGTGTGTGTGTGTGTGTGGGGGGGGGGGGGGGGGGGGTAATGGCTCGATGGCAGAGGTCCTTGAACTACTTAGGTGCCGGGTTCGAATCCCCACGGGTGCACTTAAGTGTGTGGAGTCGCTGTCAACCGCCATGGTAGCTTTTTCCAGGTAAAGTAGCAGCCCGTTCCCTACCGTCGTAAGACGGGACTCGCTTAATACCACGCCCACCAGGCGTTATCATTACTGTGTGTGTGTGCTACCATGAGAAGCACCATGCATACAAGCAGGCTAGGCAGGATGCGGACAATGTGTGCTTGTGTGCGTCTGTGTGGTTGACCTTCTGCGTGTTTGCATGCGTGCGTGTGTGACACCATGACCAGCATCAGGCATAAAAAAAAAGGCTCAGCAGGATGAGGACGATGTGTGCTTGTGCTTGTGTGTGTGTGTGGTTGACCTTCTGCGTGTTTGCATGCATGCGTGCGTGTGTGTGTGTGTGTCTGTTTGGTTGACCTTCTGCGTGTTTGCATGCGTGTGTGTGTGTGTATGGCTCAATGGCAGAGCTCCTTAACCGACGAAGGTGCCGGGTTTGAATCCCCAAGGGTGCGCTTCAGTGTGCAGGGTCGCTGTCAACCGCCATGGTAGCTTTATCCAGGTAAAGGAGCAGCCCGTTCCCTATCGCCGTAAGACGGGGCTCCCTTAATACAACGCCCCACCAGGCGTTATCATTACTGTGTGTGTGTGTGCTACCATGAGCAGCACCATGCATACGAGCAGGCTCAGCAGGATGTGGAATATGTGTGCTTGTGTGTGTCTGTGTGGTCGACCTTCTGCGAGTTTGCATGTGTGTGTGTATGTGTGTTTATGGCTCAATGGCAGAGCTCCTTGAAGGACATAGGTGCCGGGTTGTGTGGTTGACCTACTGCGTGCTTGCATGTGTGTGTGTGCCACCATGAGCAGCATCAGGCATACAAAACAGGCCCAGCAGGATGCTGACGATGTGTGCTTGTGCATGTCTTTGTGTCTGTGTGGTTGACCTTCTGCGTGTTTGCATGTGTGTGTGTGTGACACCATGAGCAGCATCAGGCATAAAAAACAGGCCCAGCAGGATGCTGACGATGTGTGCTTGTGCATGTCTTTGTGTTCGTCCTTCTGCGCATGTCCATGTATGTGTGTGTGTCTCACCTTGAGCAGCATGAGACACACGAACAGGTTCAGCAGGATGCAAATGACGTTAATGACAGTTGAGCGCATATCATCGGGGGCATATAGAGTGTTTAGACTTTGCACGAGTTTGTTTGTGTGTGTGTGTGTGTGTGTGTGGTGGTGGTGGTGGTGGGGGTAGCCTTTCTGCGCGTGTGTGTATGTGCGTGTCTCACCTTGAGCAGCATGAGACTCACAAACAGGTTCAGCAGGATGCGAAAGAGGTTGATGACAGTTGAGCGAACATCCCCGGGGACATATGTAGCCCGCATTGACAGCATGGACGGCCAGGAGATGTGTGTGTGTGTGTCCTTCTGTGTGTTTGTGTGTGTATGTGTATGTGTCTCACCTTGAGCAGCATGAGACACACATACAGGTTCGACAGGATGCGGAAGAGGTTGATGACAGTTAAGCGCATATCCCCGGGGACATATCTAACGCGCATTGGCAGCATTGACAGCCAGGAGATGTGTGTGTGTGTATGTGTGTCTGCATGTGTGTGTGTCTCACCTTGAGCAGCATGAGACACAATAACTGATTCAGCGGGATGCGAAAGAGGTTGATGACAGTTAAGCGCACATCCTTGGGGGCATATAGAGTGTTTAGACTTTGCATGAGTTTGTGTGTGTGTGTGTGTTAGCCTTTTTGCGCGTATGTGTGTGTGTATCACCTTAAGCAGCATAAGACAAACGAACAGGTTTAGCGGGATGCGGAAGGTTGATGGCAGTTGAGCACATTTCCTCGGGAACATATATACCCCGCATTGACAGCATCGACGGCCAGGAGATGTGCCTGTGTGTGTCCTTCTGTGTGTTTGTGTGTGTATGTGTGTCTGCATGTGTGTGTCTCACCTTGAGCAGCATGAGGCACACGAACAGGTTTAGCGGGATGCGAAAGAGGTTAATGACAGTTGAGCGCACATCCTCGGGGACATATCTAGCGCGCATTGACATCATAGACGGCCAGAAGATGCCGACGCAACCCTCAAACAAGCAGAAGGCAATGAGCTGGAACTGGCCGGCTAGTGTGATTCCGCCCTTGTTGTTGTCTACTAGGGAGGAGCCTGGAAGGAGAATGAACGGGAGGGTGGGTGCATGGATAGGTGGATGGTCGCATGGATGGGTGGTTGGGTGCATGGATGGGTGGATGGGGGGATGGATGGATGGGTGCATGGATTGGTGGAGGGGTGGATGAATGGTCGCATGGATGGGTGCATGGGTGGGTGCATGGATGGATGGGTGGGTGCATGGGTGGACAGAGGATTGAATGATGGCAAGGCAAAGGAATGAAGCTATTCGGCTAGTGTGATTCCGCCCTTGTTGTTGTCCACTAGGGAAGAGCCTGAAAGGGGAAAGGATGGGTGGGTGGATGGGTGGATGGAGGAATGAAAGGATGGATGAAAAAACGAGCAGAAGGCAAAGGAATGAAGCTAGCCGGCTAGTGTGATTCGGCCTTTGTTGTCTTTCTCTAGGGAGGATCCTGGGAGGGGAATGGATGTGTGGATGGGTGCATGGATGGGTGGATGGGTGGATGGAGTATTGAATGAAAGGATGGATGAAAAAAATGACCAGAAGGCAATGAGCTGGAACTAGCCGGTTAGTGTGATCCCACTCTTGTTGTTGTCCACTAGGGAAGAACCTGGAAGGGGAATGAACGGGAGGGTGTGCGCATGGATGGGTGGGTGGCTGGCTGGATGGGTGGATGGGTGGATGGAAGAGTGGGTGCATGGATTGGTGGATGGGTGGATGGGTGGACGGTGGACGGATGGATGGGTAGATGGATGGATGGATAGGTGGACGGACGGATGGATGGGTAGATGGATGGATGGATTGATAGGTGGATGGGTAGATGGATGGGCGGACGGAGGGATGGGTGGATGGGTAGATGGATGGATGAGTGAATGTGTGGATGGATGCATGCATGGATGCATATTCAAATGAATGAATGAACAAACAAACAAGTGAATCAATGAAATCATGGATGCATGCATGCATGGAATTTTAAAAGTTTGCATACATGAACTTATAAACAGTTGCATGAGCTTATAAAAGGTTGCATGTATTTCAAAAGGCTGCATGAACTTATAAACGGTTGAATAAGCTTTTAAAAGGTTGCATGAAACTCTAGAAGGTTGCATGAACTTACAAAAGGTTGCATGCACTTATAAACGGTTGAATAAGCTTTTAAAAGGTTGCATGAAACTCTAGAAGGTTGCATGAACTTACAAAAGGTTGCATGCACTTATAAAATGTTGCATGGACTTTTAAAAGTTTGCAAACATGAACTAATATACGGTTGCATACCCAATTGGGGTAGACTAAGCTATTGGATGAGTGGATGAATGGTTGGATGCATGCATGCATGAATGAATGAATGAATGAATGAATGAATGAACAAATCCATGAAATAATGGTTGCATGCGTGCATGAACTTTTAAAAGGTTGCATGGACTTATGACTTATACAAGGTTGCATGGACTTATACAAGGTTGCATGGACTTATACAAATTGCATGACTTGCATGGACTTATACAAATGGTTGCATGGACTTTATACAGGTTGCATGGACTTATACAAGGTTGCATGGACTTATACAAAGGTTGCATGGACTTTATACAAGGTTGCATGGACTTATACAAGGTTGCATGGACATACAAGGTTGCATGGACTTATACAAGGTTGCATGGACTTATACAAGGTTGCATGGACTTATACAAGGTTGCATGGACTTATACAAGGTTGATGGACTTATACAAGGTTGCATGGACTTATACAAGGTTGCATGGACTTATACAAGGTTGCATGGACTTATACAAGGTTGCATGGACTTATACAAGGTTGCATGGACTTATACAAGGTTGCATGGACTTATACAAGGTTGCATGGACTTATACAAGGTTGCATGGACTTATACAAAGGTTGCATGGACTTATACAAGGTTGCATGGACTTATACTTATACAAGGTTGCATGGACTTATACAAGGTTGCAATGGACTTATAACAAGGTTGCATGGACTTATACAAGGTTGCATGGACTTATACAAGGTTGCATGGACTTATACAAGGTTGCATGGACTTATACAAGGTTGCATGGACTTATACAAGGTTGCATGGACTTATACAAGGTTGCATGGACTTATACCAAGGTTGCATGGACTTACACAAGGTTGCATGGACTTATACAAGGTTGCATGGACTTATACAAGGTTGCATGGACTTATACAAGGTTGCATGGACTTATACAAGGTTGCATGGACTTATACAAGGTTGCATGGACTTATACAAGGTTGCATGGACTTATACAAGGTTGCATGGACTTATACAAGGTTGCATGGACTTATACAAGGTTGCATGGACTTATACAAGGTTGCATGGACTTATACAAGGTTGCATGGACTTATACAAGGTTGCATGGACTTATACAAGGTTGCATGGACTTATACAAGGTTGCATGGACTTATACAAGGTTGCATGGACTTATACAAGGTTGCATGGACTTATACAAGGTTGCATGGACTTATACAAGGTTGCATGGACTTATACAAGGTTGCATGGACTTATACAAGGTTGCATGGACTTATACAAGGTTGCATGGACTTATACAAGGTTGCATGGACTTATACAAGGTTGCATGCAAGGTTGCATGGACTTATACAAGGTTGCATGGACTTATACAGGTTGCATGGACTTATACAAGGTTGCATGGACTTATACAAGGTTTGCATGGACTTATACAAGGTTGCATGGACTTATACCAAGGTTGCATGGACTTATACAAGGTTGCATGGACTTTACAAGGTTGCATGGACTTATACAAGGTTGCATGGACTTATACAAGGTTGCATGGACTTATACAAGGTTGCATGGACTTATACAAGGTTGCATGGACTTATACAAGGTTGCATGGACTTATACAAGGTTGCATGGACTTATACAAGGTTGCATGGACTTTATACAAGGTTGCATGGACAGGTTTATGGATATACAAGGTTGCATGGACTTATACAGGTTTGCATGGACAAGTTTGCATGGACTTATACAAGGTTGCATGGACTTATACAAGTTGCATGGACTTATACAAGGTTGCATGGACTTATACAAGGTTGCATGGACTTATACAAGGTTGCATGGACTTATACAAGGTTGCATGGACTTATACAAGGTTGCATGGACTTATAAAAGGTCGCATACAAGCAGTTAAGTCTACCTACCGGAATGCATACATGTCTACCTACCGGAATTGGGGTTCCTGTGGTCTAGGTGGAAAACGAAGGGCACCACCATGGACAACGCACTGATGCCAAACACTGTTACCATATACGACTCCACTGCTACACGCTTCATCAGCAGACCTGGAGGGGGTTGGGATGGGTAGAGTTGGGGAAGGGTTGGGTTGTGTTGGGGGTTGTGTTGGGGATGGGTTATGTTGGGGTTGGGTTGGGTAGGGGGGTGGGATGGGTAGGGAAGGGGTTGCGTTGGGGAGTGGTTGTGTTGGGGAGTGGTTTTGTTTGGTTTTGTTTGGGAGGTTTGGGGTTTGTTTGGGTTTGGGTTGGGTTCTGGTTTTGTTTTGGTTTTGGTTGTGCTGTGGTGTGTTGGGGTTGTGCTGAGGAGGGGTGAGGTTGGGGTTGCGGAGCGGTTGGGGGTTGTGTAGGGGAGGGGTCGGGGGTTGTGTTGGGGAGGGGTTGGGGGTTCAGAGTACCCTGACACCAACCAACCACCATCCTGAAACCACCAACCTACCCACGGCTCCGTAACAACCAACCAACCACCATCCTGACACCACCAACCTACCCATGGCTCCGTAACAACCAACCAACCAACCACCATCCTGACACCACCAACCTACCCACGGCTCCGTAACAACCAACCAACCAACCACCATCCTGACACCACCAACCTACCCACGGCTCCGTAACAACCAACCAACCAACCACCATCCTGACACCACCAACTTATCCACGGCTCCGTAACAACCAACCAACCAACCACCATCCTGACACCACCAACCTACCCACGGCTCCGTAACAACCAACCAATTCCATGATACCACCTATCCACCGTACCAACCAATCAACCACGTGCCTGGGACTACCTCCCCTGCACCTATCCCCCCCTACCCCCCGGCACCACAAACCTGTAATGGCAGAGCCCACCATACCACCCACCCACCATCCTGGTTACCACCCACCCACCCCACCACCCACCCTTCTTGATACCACCATACACGCCCCTCCCCCCCCCCCCCCATGCACCACATACCTGTTATGGTAGAGCCCCACCATACCCCCCCCCCCCACACACACACACCTTCCCTGATACCACCAATACTCGGCCCCATACACTATCCTTCCCCCCCCCGCCCCCCCCCATGCACCACATACCTGAAATGGCAGACTCTACCATACCACCCACACCATCTTCCTGATACCACCATCCTGATATCCCCCCCCCCCCCCCCCATGCACCACATACCTGTGATGGCAGAGCCCACCATACACGCAGTCATGAAGCATGCAAACACAATGCCATGGGGGATGCGCTCCCCATCAGGGCTCAGAGAGGGGGTCCAGAGGAACACGAAGGTGTACATGGCGGCCTCAAACATGGATTGCATGCCTCCTAGCAGGTACACCTTCGGATCTGGTGGTGGGGGGGGGAGGGGGGGTGAAGCAGCTATTTGTTGATATGTGTGTAGGTGCACGAGTGTAGGTGTGGGTGTGTAGAGGTGTAGATGTAGGTGCACGTGGCGGCCTCAAACATGGATTGCATGCCTCCTAGCAGGCACACCTTCGGATCTGGTGGGGGGGGGAGGGGGAGGGGTTGGGTTTGGGTTTGGGGTTGGGTTTGGGTTTGGGTTTGGGGTTGGGAATAAAGGATCTACTTTGGTGTGTTTGTATATGATTGCCATATGACTCATTGTATGTACTATGATGTTGGTGTAGGTGCACATGGCGGCTCAAAACATGGATATACACGCCCCTTGCAGGCACACATTAGGATCTGGAGGGGTGGGGTGGGGTGAGGTGGGGTGGGGAGGAGGAGGATAATGGAGGATTTGCTTTAGTGTGTTTGTATATGAGTGCCAAATGCCTCCTTATATGTACTATGATGTTGGTATAGGTGTGCAGATGCTGTTTCAAACATGGATCACATGCCTTCCAGTAGGCACACCTTGGGATCTGGAGGGGGAGGGAGGCGGGGAAGTAGTAATTTTGTAAGGGTAGAAGACCATGCTTTTCGATATAATTTGTGTGTGGGGTGGGTGGGTGGGTGGGTGGGGAGTAGTAATTTGTTAGGGGGGGAAGACCATGCTTTTGAATTCATTTTGTGTGTGTGTTTGTGTGTGGGCGTGTGGGTGTGGGGGTGGGGGGGGGAGATAGTAATTTGTTAGGGGGGGAAGACCATGCTTTCGAATTCATTTTGTGTGTGTGTTTGTGTGTGGGCGTGTGGGTGTGTGTGTGTGGGGGGGGGAGTAGCAATTTGTTAGGGGGAGAAGACCATGCTTTTTATATCATTTTGTGTTTGTCTTTTTTGTGTGTGTGTGTGTGTGTGTGTGTGGGTGGGTGGTGGGTGGGTGGGTGGGTGGGGGGGGGACATAATAATCCCAATAAAGAGGTTGGTTTCCAACTCAAAATTTTGAATAGAAAATGCATCAAATTAACAGAGTCATGGCCGCTACAATTATAGGGGTAAGCACCCGGGTTAGATTGTATATACATAGGGAACGGCAATATGACATCATATGATATCATGTCATCATACGATGCCGGCAGTCTGACTAGGCTTAAGTTACCATTTATATACAATATCATATGATGCAATTTGTATGATATCATATGATATCATACTCGCCTCCGGTCAAAATCATATGATATGCCGTTCCCTATATATACAGCATGCTAATATATGGGCAGGCTTTGGCATATCATATGATGTTGACCAAAGGCGAGGATGATTTTATATGATATACAAATTGCATCCTATGATATTGTATATAACTGGTAACTTTAGCCTAGTCATACTGCCGGCATCATATGATATCATACTGCCGTTCCCCCCCTACATATATGGGCTGGCTTTGGCATAGAGGCAAGCTACAGCACACTACATATGGATAGGGAAAGGCTCAGTCAGTTAAGTAATTAGCGAATGAAAAGTATAGAGAGCATGTTAGTTGCGTATTAGATGGACGCAGCCGTCTCACCAGAATTTTTGGATTTATTTGAAAAACCAGGAGGAGCCCAGGCCCAAATTTTCAATAGTCATGCCAGGTCATGCCGATCGTTGTTTTTTTCTGAGAACAGGCGCTGTAATCACATGTCATCCATGGCCGATACATTTAAGTTACTTTTCAGGTGCATTCTGAGCACCTCAATTTGGGGGGGGGGGGGGGGGGGAGGGGGGGGGGGGGTGGGGGGGGGGGGGGGGGGGAGGGGGTCAGCCTCATTTTGTTTTTTGGCTAATTTTTTCTCAGATCCATGGCATTCTGAGACCACCATAAGTAGGCTTGGTAAGGGAGTCTATTGGCACCACTTTGGACTTTTGTGCGTAAGTATTTACCGTCCCCCCATACACACACACACCCAAACCCCAGCCGCAAGTATGAGTGGGTGAATGGTGCCTATGTGTTGAATATATGGGTGGGTGAATGGGTGGGTAAATGGGTAGCTATTGCCACTTGACACGTGCGAATAAGTATTTCCCCACACACAAAACACCCACCACCCCAAACTCCGCCCAGCAAGAGTATGAGTTGGGTGAATGGCTGGGTATGGGTTGATTATATGGGTGTGATGGGTAGGTATATGGGTGAGTATGGTGGGTGAATGGGTGAGTGGGTATGGGGGTGGGGTGGGGAGGTAAATCCCAGCCCCCCCCCCTTACCAACAACCAACCGAACAGGTATTGGGCACCCAGCAGAGGGGTGCGACTGATTTTTTTGACCATCACAACATCTAGTGGGAATTCATTCAGGGGTGCCATTATGTGGCCATACTGTAAACCCTCAGAATATATTAAGTTTTTTCAAAAAGGGGTTGTTTTCTTCATTTAAGGAGGGGGGGGAGGGGTCAGGCCTCCCAGGTTTTATTAGGCATGGGTGTGACCTATCTTTTTTTTGTCTTCTCTCGGGAGGAAACTAACATTATTGTGACACTAACAAATAATATTAGTTAATATAGTTTTCCAAAATAATTGTTAGTTGCCTTCCTGCTATTTGCTGGCTACAGCTTTGCACTACCAATACAATATGCAGACAAACTACACACAATTAACAATATAACGCAATATACACACATACAAACGCAATATCCGCACATGCATACACACATATACTAAGCTTACATGTGGGCAGGCTATAGGCTCGCCACTCACCCGCAACAATTATTTTTTTATTTTTTTTTTTCCGCACATAACATACACAATATATAAGCTACATGTGGAGGCTATAGCTCACCACTCACCGCAACAATATCCGCCACATACATACCACACATATACTAAGCTACATGTGGGCAGGCTATAGCTCGCCACTCACCCGCAACATATCCGCACATACATTACACACATATACTAAGCTTACATGGGCAGGCTATAGCTCGCCACTCACCCGCAACAATATCCGCACATACATACACACATATACTAAGCTTTACATGTGGGCAGGCTACAGCTCGCCACTCACCCGCAACAGTATCCGCACATACATAACACATATACTAAGTTACATGTGGGCAGGCTATAGCTCAACACTCACCCGCAACAATATCCGCACATACATACACACATATACTAAGCCTTACATGTGGGCAGGCTAATAGGCTCGCCACTCACCCGCAACCAATATCCGCACATACGTACACACATATACAAAGCTTACATGTGGGCAGGCATATAGCTCGCCATCACCCGCAACAATATCCGCACATTACATACACACATAAACTAAGGGCTTACATGTTGGGGCCCAGGCTACAGCTCGCACTCACCCGCAACAGTATCCGCACATACATACACACATATACTAAGCTTACATTGTGGGCAGGCTATAGCTCAACACTCACCCGCAACAATATCCGCAATACTACACACATATACTAAGTTTTACATGGTGGGCAGGCTATGGCTGCGCCACTCACCCCAACAGTATCCGCACATACGTACACACATATTACAAAGCTTACATGTGGGCAGCTATAGCTCGCCACTCACCCGCAACAATATCCGCACATACATACACACATATACTAAGCTTACATGTGGGCAGGGGCTATAAGCTCGCCACTCACCCGCAACAATATCCGCACATACATACACACTATACTAAGCTTACATGTGGGCGATATAGCTCGCCACTCACCCGCAACAGGTATCCGCAACATACATACACACAGTTACTAAGCTTACATGTGGGCAGGCTTATAGCGCGCCACTCAACCACGCAACAATATCCCGCACGATACATACAGGGCACATATACTGAAGCTTACATGTGGGGCAGCGCTATAGCTCGCCACTCACCGCAACAGTATTCCGCAACAATACATTAACACATCATTACTAAGCTCTACATGTGGCAGGCTATAGCTCGCCACTCACCCCAACAATATCCGCACATACATGACACACATATACTAAGCCTTACATGTGGGCAGGCTATAGCTCGTCCACTTCACCCCGCAACAGTATCCGCACATACATGGCCCACACATATACTAATGCTTACATGTGGGCAGGCTATACCTCGCCACCACCCGCAACAACAATAGCACATACATGCACACACCTATACTAAGCTTACATGTGCGGCAGGCTATTCAGCTCGCCCACTCACCCGCAACAATATCGCACACTACATACACACATATACAGAGCTTTACATGTGAGGGCAGAGCTATCAGCTCGCCCGTCACAGAGCAAAAACACCCGCCAACAATATCCGCACATTACATACAACATATACTAAGTTACATTGTGGGACAGGACTTATAGTCGCCGACTCACCCCCAACCAATATCCGCACATACATACCACACCACACATACATAAGCTTTACATGTGGGCGGCTATAGCTCGCCACCATCACCCGAAACAATATCCGCACATAACATACACACATATTACAAGCCTTACATGTGAGGCAGGCTATAGCCGCCCATCACCCGCCAACAATATACGCACATACATACACACATAATTACTAGCTTACATGTGGGCAGGCTAGAGCCCGCCACTCACCGCCAACAGTATCCGCCACATACATACACCACATATCTCTCCTGA
>CM039462.1:179780763-179850361 GCA_022414725.1 Microglena sp. YARC
CTGAATTAGGTCATGGTAGGTGGGAAGGACAAGCCTAGGCGCGTCACATGTATAATGATGCACTAGGTTGATTTAGCGAGTAGCGCCAACAATGGGAGCGCCCTGAATTAGGATGCCAGGTAGGTGGGAAGACAAAGTCCTAGACGCATCACATTGTATTATGTGCACTGGCTGATTTAGCTGAGTAGCCAACCAAGGGGGCTGCCTGAAAACAGGTGCAGGTAGGGGGAAGAGAATGAGGAGGGCCTTCCTCCGCTACCACGCAGTCGTACAACATCTGGCCAGTTAACTCTTGCAAATTGCGTCGATTCCCGATTCGCTTATCTGCAGCGCTACTAGAAGTACAAGTGTACTGGCAGTTACACATCTGGCTGAGTTAACTGCGGCAAGGCCTTCAGCCCATTCACGCATTGCACTTTACCAGAAACCAACATATCACAACATAGAAGTTCCTAGAACGCGTCGATTTGTTTACTGCCGAAGACGGCGAAGTAGACAAAATTTGCTGGCTGAAGGCCAAGGTACTTCAATATGCGCCAAAATTGGCCAGCGCTTTAGCACACTTGAAAACAAAAAAAACTGCGCTTTGTAGCTTTGTAGTGCAAAAAGCGCAAAAATTGCTTGCAGCGCCCACAAGGGGTTGCAAAAAACTGCGCTTAGGGGGTCAAAAAGCGCAGAGGGGGTCAAAAAGTCAAGCGCAGAGGGGGTCAAGCGCAGAGGGGGTCAAAAAGCAGCGCTCAAAAGCGCGCGTTGAATTACCCTGGCTGAAGCCTATGTATGCCAAATTCAATTTCAATCCTAGGCGTGTCACAAGATCACTTTTTTTTTTTTTAATGATCAAAATCCCGCTTCGACGACGAGGCTACGCACTTTCCCTCGCATATTGCTAACTCTTGGGGCCGGTACTTGCTAGTCCGCCTATGTCTATGGTCGGTACTAGCTCTAGGCAGCTAAAGGCTGCCTAATAAGAAATGCCTTCCAGAGGCAGAGGGATGGTACTTGGAGTACCGCCCAGAGGAATAGGCCGGCTAAAAAGAAAAAAGCTGCCTAAGACTTGCGGGTACCGCGGTCTTTCCGGTACCGCCTTAGGGTACCGCCTGCCTAAGGACTTAGGGTACGCTTGCGGTACCGCCTTTAAGGGTACTGCTGCCTAAGACTTGCAGGTACCGCCGGACTCGCGGTACCCGCCCTTGAGGGTCCAGTGGGATGGTTCAATGGTTGAGCTTGTTGAACCGATGAAAGTGCTGGTACGTTTTGCATTACCATACATACTGGAGATACGGCCACTATCGAAGAACATGTATGAGAGCCGTTACTTGCGTTAACCACGACCCCCAATAACCTACTGCTGCGCACCCAACATGGTTTATCATTTGCTGGACTCAAGAAGTGCTGCGTTTCGAATCCTTATGGGTCGCTTCAGTGTTCGCGAGGTCACTGTCAACAGCCATGGTAGCTTTGTCCAGGTAAAGTTACAGCCAGGTTTACTCTACCGCCGTAGATGGGGCTCCCTTTTAAACTATTGCCTCACGAAGGCGATCTATTAGCTTTTTTAGAGATAATAAACGAAGTGTTTTCTCACATACCTATTCACCGCACTTCTCCCAACATCCTTCTTCCTCCTCCCCCCCGCCCCCCCCCTCCCCTTCCACTCTCCCCTCCCCCTCCCCCCCCCCCTTCCTCCCTTCCTTTCCCCCCTCCCCCCCTTCTTTTCCTTCTACTACCCCTTACCTCCCTCTGCTGACCCCCATTCTACTAACACAAACCAGCGACCTCAGTCTTGCTACACAGAACAAAGTCCTAGGCGCACACATGCGCCGCGGGAATATTGGCCGGAGAAGTGGTGGCGTCCGAGACAGGTGGCACCAGAATCAAGTGCAGCGGACCAAAGCCAGGGGTTAAAACATTTAGAAAAAGCATTTCTTGCACCCAGTGATCCAAGGGTCTTGCCCTACCTCCCTACAATACTTAGACTGGAGCCGTCATCGTGCAACTAGAATGAAACATTAAAATAAGCATTTTCCTTGCACCAGCTAATTCTTAAGGGGCTTGCCCATCTTTCTGCACCAGCTCAGACAGAGTCATGCAGTCGTGCAACTACAGCAAAACATAGAAATCAACACTGCCCGCAACCAGCATATTTTTGAAAGGCCTTGCCCACCTCCGACAAAACAGCTTCTGAGCATGCAATCCTGCAACAGAGTGGAAAAATTAAAAAAGCATGCTTCCTTGCACCCACCTAAGTTTTAGGCTTGGCCAATCTTCTTGCAACAGCTCAGACTGCGCCTTGCATCGGGCAAACTAGAGCGAAACATGAAAATCAACATTTTCCTTGCACCCAGCAGTTTCAAGGGCTAACCCACCTACCTACAACAATATCTGAGCCATGCAATCCTGCAACAAGAGTGGAAAATAAAAAAACATTTTCCTTGCACCCAGCTAATTTTTTAAGGGGCTTGCCAATCTTCTGCAACAGCTCAGACTGCGCCTTGCAATAGGGCAACCTAGACGAACATGAAAATCAACATGTTCTTGCACCCAGCTAAGTTCTTCAAGGGCTAACCCACCATCCGCACAACAATATCTGAGCCATGTAATCGTGAAACAAGAGTGAAACATTAAAAAAATACATTTTCCTTGCACCAGCTTAGTTTTCAAGGAGGCTTGGCCCATTTCTTCGTGCAGCAGCTCAGACTGAGCCTGGCATCCGCTGTCAAACAGGGAAACATTAAAGAATGGCCCTGCAACCAAATATGTTTAAAAATGTAAAAAGAAATGGCCCTGCAACCAAATATGTTAAAAACAAAAGTTTTTTAAAATGGCCCTGCAACCAAATATGTTTGAAGAGCCTTGCCTACCTCCCTACAACAGCTTAGGACTGAGCCATGCTGTCGCTGCAAAAAGGTGAACATAAAAATCAGCATTGCCTAACCATAGAGTTATCATAGGAAAGTGTGTATTCACAATACCATCATACTGACCAGCACATAACATGGATAGCAGCACAGTACTTGCCAACGCCTAATCATGCACACTCTACTGACCAGCGCACAGTATGGGCAGGAGGGTAATCATATGGGCAGTTTGGTCATTCATAGACACCATCAAACTGACCAGCGCAAAAACAATTGGGAAGGCAGATACAGTACTACCCAACCCAATCATAACACCATCCATACTGCCCATCGTATTGGACTACCACAAACATTGGGAAGCAGTACAGTACTGCCACTATAATCAAACACCATCATACTGCCCATTGTATTTACTACCACATAACATTGGGGAAGCCAGTACAGTCACTGCCAACTATAATCATAACAGCATTCATACTTACCCAGCGCATAGATGTAGGGGCCTTGCAGCCAGTCTCCGGCTGCACAGGGAGAAAGGGTCTTGGTAAAGGGGAGCAGTGGAAGTGGGAGTAATCAGGGTGTGATATGTGAAGTCGCGTGTGTGTGTTGTGGGGGGGGGGGGCGGGTTATGACTTAACGCTGCTGTAGAGGTCACATTATGATATTACTGTGCTTGCCATATGAGAGAGGTTAAGTTGGAAGATTTTGGGAAATATTAAGGTCACTTGTTTAAACACAAGCACATGCACATACACGCACATACACACAAGCACATACACACAAGCACATGCATACACACGTTGCACATGCACATCACCACACAGGACATGCACAAGCACATGACACACGCACACACAAGCACGAAGCAACGTGCACATGCTCATGCACACACGCACATATATGAACATAAACAAGCACATTAAGACACTCACACACGTGGACATGCACAAGCACATGCACACACTCACACACATTGACATGCACATGCACACACGACAACATCAACATGCCACAAGCACATGCACACACGCACCACACTATGGACATGCACAAGCATATGCAGCACACAAGCACAAAGCATATGCACACATGCACACTCACCACACATGGACATGCCACAGCAAATGCACACCAGCACAAGCCACAAGCAACAAGCACACTCACACAGAGGACAAGCCTAAAACCAATGGCACGACAAGAAGGCACTCAGGGCACACTACTCCGACAATGGAACCTACAGCGAATAACGAAGGGCGACGCACATGTCGACACAGCTACTGTAGATTATGGGCAGCATGCAGCGTAGCTACGGGTGGGAGACACAACAAGAGGCAACGAAGGCAGTGAATACCGGAGCACAATGCAAGATAGGGCAAACCCCGGGGACCACTGGTTTTGCGGCGAAGCACATGCACAAGCACACGCACACATGCACACACACAGACGAAGGAGTGCAAGCGACATGCAACACCCACAAGCACTCGCACCACATGCACATGCATACACATAGATACGCACGCAAGCAGCCATGCACACATGCACCATGCACGTGCACACACACCAGACAGGCAGGCAAGCACATGCACAAGCATAAGCACACGCACACAAGCACATTGCACCCACACATGCACACAAACAGACGCGCGCTCAAGCCATGTACATGCACGAAGCACATCACATGGCACACACCATACACGACGCAAGCACCATGCACATGCACACACGCTCACACATTGCCACATGCACCACAGACACACGCCATGCCCATGCACACCGCACACGACACACACCATGGCACATTGCAACCCAAATCATTTAAACACACACAACATTCAGCACGATGCCAACACAACGCACATGCAGTAGGATCCTTACCTATCCACCGGGCTGTTACAGTCAGCAAGATACTTGTTCGCTCAATGCTTTTGAATGAGGCAACAGCTAACAAAGCCTATCATCACCACACACAGCACACACATGCACGTAGATCCCTTACCCATTTCATCAAGCTGTACACCAGCAGATAGTTGTTTCTAAATCTTTAAACGAGGGCGACAGTCCAACCCTCCGGCCCAATTGCTAGAGAAGGAGGAGCCAGAGCAATATTCGAAGGCCACAGCTGCAAGGACTAGGATCACGAAAAGGATACAATAGAAGGGGTCCGGCATTTGTACGGGTGGGAGGTATGGAAGGAGAAGGAGGAGGAGGAGGAGGAGGGGGGGGAGGGGGGCTTAGACCAGGGTCTTTGTGCAAGTTGTGTGCATGGGTGTTATGTTTTTTAGACTGCGGGTTTCCTATGGTCGCAGTCCCTCAGGATTATCTACAATGGTTCACTCTTAAAACTGTGTATGGCTTGGCTGTGGGTTGTGTTGGCTGTGGGCCAGTCCTAGCTTGGTTGTATATTATTGACTGTGTTAGAAGTGTCTAGCAATGGTGTTGGTGGGCCTAGGTAAACTTGTGGGCAGTGCTGCCGACTTAGGCCGACACCCGGATGCATCTTCGATGCCGCCATCGAATCGGACGGGGAGATCAGAGCATGTCGGTTCCGGGCGAGCTAAGGTCAGCGTCAAGTCTGGTCCGGTTTGGAGATGACAAGACCGGGATGATAGGGGGTAAACGTAGCATATGCAAGATAGAAATCAGCCTGAAAGGGTTGGAACGCTAAGAGTGGGATGGTAAAGGAAAGGGGTGGGATTGAAGACTTGCTAGTAAGTCTCTCCGGGTTGGAGAGGAGAAAGTCAAAAAACGACTGCACAGTCGTGTGGAAGCATCGAGGCAGTTTTGTTAACGTTGTTGGTAATGTTAGACAAGCGCATCGATACAGAGCAATGTCGTGCGGCCTGCGTCGTTGGGTCTTCGCGAAGGTTTGAATGCCTGGTTTGAGACTAGACAGATCGGATTGCACTTGGTGTGATCGAGATCGCGGGGGACGCGGGACCTCCAGCCGAGAAACAGAGAGAGACAGAGAGATAGATCGAGGGGTCCTGCCGTCGGTCCTGCAGTCACTGCCCTAGTCGCGACTGTAGTCGTTCCAGCACTCGCAAATCAGTGCCTAGGGACAGGAAGCAGCCACCATTCTCTAACCGTCCAATTTTCCATGAGGCCCCCCAACATGCAAGATGTCACAAGCGCAGGCATCAACAGGTGAGGGCCCCCTGGGCATCACCGCCGCGCGCGAGCGTCACAAGGCACGTCACAAGGTCACATCGGGCGTCACTAAGTCACAGTCTACCACAAACGTTGCGAATCATACGTAATCAAATGCATATCTTGCAGCAACCAGTACGTTGGTAAGATTTCTGCTCAGTAGATGTAGGGGTCGGCTCATGAAATATAGATTCTGAAGCATCATCGAATTGCATCTGTTGCTTACACGAGAAACTAGCCCAGAACACTTGTAGCGTAAACTCGCTGCGTCAGGTGCTGCGGCGCCATACAGGTGCTACGCGCCATTATAGGTGCTACAGGTGTTACAACGTGCTCAAGTGCTACGGTAACGCAGCAGCTTTCTAATTATCTCCGCAAGCATGAGGAGCCCAGGCCTCCAAATTTCCAGTCAGACGTTCAGGATCCTGTGCCAAAAGTTGATTCAAGCTGATCAATTTATTCCGAGTATAGGAAGTATGTGACATGTATTGAGCATTTGTTTAGATTTTGCTGAGCACCTCATTTAAGGGGGGGGGGAGGGGGGGGGAGGGGAGGGTCAACCTCATTTTTGTTTGCTAACTTTTACCTCGGGTTTCCAAACTTGACAAGGGCGGTCCCATTGGCACCACTTTGCAATATGTAGATGTGTATAGTACCCACCCCAGCCGCCCCACCCTCCCCCCTCCCCCCCTCCCCCCCCACCCCCAAACCCAAACCCAAACCCAGCCAGAGAAACCTAAAAGGGCAGTAAACGCAGACAGACCACAAGGGGCAGTGTAGCTGAACTCCTGCTGAAATCATGATAAAAACAACAGACCATGTAACCGTTTTGATTTTTAATTGCGTATCTGTGTGTTTTGGGTGGGGTGGCAGGGTGGGGGGGGGCAGCCCTCCTCAGGTGTTTCGCTATCTTTTCACTGACCTCCAAATTACATTCTGAGACCACCATTGAGATTGTGTTGACAAGAGCAGTTCATTGTCACCACTTAAAAACGTAAGACCCTGGGGGTGTATGGTTGTGCCAATGCGTGGATAATGTGGGTGGGTGAGCATGGGTGGTAAGAATGGGCATGTATGGGTGGGTATGGTGGGTGAATGAATGGGTGGTACGTTATGGGGGTATGGGTGGTGGTCAATGGGTGAGTATGGGTGATATGTGTGGGTGGGTGAATGGGTGGGTAATGTAGGTGGGTGAATGGGTGATGATTTTTACTATCAGACGATCCATGTTTGGGAATTCTGAGGATGCCTTTTTGTGCGCCATAGTGCGAAGACCAATAATCCATACCTAATTCCAAGTCGTGCCTCTTATTTCTACTTAAGGAGGGGGGGGGGGTGGGGGGTCAGCCCCCCTCAGGTTTTATAGGCGGGGGGGAGAGAATTTTTCTACTCCTGCCAGCTCCTGCCGTAAGCAATGACAAAAAGCTACGGACGTACAGATCTGCACTGGCTTACGGCTTACGGCTTACGGCTTGTCGGCTTGAGCCGCGCCTACATGTGGCTCCCGTATCTTCATAGTATGGTACCCATCAGGGTAGTTCAACACGTACGTGGCTGCGTGTGAACTCGCACACTGCGGAGGGGTTAGTGCGTGTGGACAGGCACACTTTCACTGGGGTGTCCGTGTAAACACGCTCATCCCACGCCACGTATTGCACGCAGTCACGCACAACCCGACCCCCCTCACCAATGCTTGTTTGAATGTCACTTCGTGGCAAGTACGTGAGATTTAGCCACACAATGATATGAATTACTGCCCTAGCAAATTCTTTGGTCTGGTGAGGTACTACCCAGTCAATGTCAGAGATGTTACAAATGCCTTAGTGTGCCCCCGAATCTATGGTTGACTCATTAATAGATTTAGTAACTTGTTTTAATACTGATGTGTGCCAAATTATACAAATAAAGTCACTAAGCTCGAGCGAAATCACCGAACTAGTTCAAATAGCACAAACGTCCCCATTCCAGGGGTGTTTACCAAGTTTAGGGTGTTTCTTCAATGGTGCCTTGAAAACCCCCACCCGGTTCTAAATCTGGACAGTGGGCAGGATGCGCCGCTGTCCAGTCCCGGCTTTGTTTGCCCAGTTTATGTCACGAATTCCAGCTTCAAAAGTCTCCACCTTAGGGGGTGGCATCTGGAAGACAGTGCAATCGAACACAGCAACCACGGCACTACACCAACTAAACGAATTTCAACAGTTCCTCAACGGTTTTCCGAAGGCCTTCTCCAGGACGTCCATGGTGACACTCTTGAGGCACTCGATGGGCAGTTCGAGGGCACGGGACCAACCAACCTACCGACAACGGGACTGCACAAAACAGTCCCTTAACAGCTTTCCAAAGGCCCTCTTTGGGACTTCCATGGTGACGCTTTTGTGGCACTCAATGGGCAGTTCAACCTACCAACCACGGCACTGCACACAACTGTTCCTTTATGGCTTTCCGAAGGCCTTCTCCAGGACTTCCATGGTCACACTTTTGGGGCGCTCGATGGGCAGTCCAAGTGCGCGGGACCAGATGCCTTGGGACAAGACACCCAACGCACGGGAGACTCCGAACAACACTGTGTAGAAGTTCTCCTCCTGTTGTGAATGTGGGTGGGTGGGGTTGTGGGTGGGGGTGCTGTGGGGTTGGGGTATGGGTATGGGTGCGGTGGGGTTGGAGTTGGGGTAGGTGTTGTGGGTGGGGCTGAGGGTGGGGGTGCGTTGGGGTATGGGGGTGTGTTGGGATGTGGGTGTGAGCGCGGTGGGGTTGGAGTTGGGGTAGGTGTTGTGGGTGGATGTGGGTGGGATCCTTTGTCATCATCACATACATTTATCACCATTATCATGCTGTAGGTGGGCGGGTGGGCGGGGTTGCGGTGGGTTGCGGTTAGAGTTGTGGGTGGGTGGGGGATCCTTCGTCATCATCATATACATTCATCACCATTACCATTAGCAGTAGTACTGAAGCAGGCAGTTAATATGCAACTACACACATACCTATATCTAATCTATAGACCCCTGAAATGACTGCCAAATCTTTCAAACAGTGATTTTTGGCAGAGCCCCCCCATTTGGGGGCGGGAGCCCCCATGTTTACCCTTTTGTCCGTCCGACCATCCGTCTGACCGCGATGAAGCCTGACACGTCAGCCAACGGTCTCATAACTAGCTCGCTTCCGTTGCCACCTGTTGCTCCGTCGCGATCACTCTCCGCCATATTTTAGCGTCGCAGGCAACGCTGCATAGAACTTGTTTTTGCTGTCGGTACACGTTTACGAGAGATACTGCATTTAGTACAATTTCCAGGATTATTTAGTTCATCCCGCTGACCCTCAGTGTGCCTACTCTTTTTTAGGAGTGGCAACGCCATTCATACTGACTCCACGGTGTTGCTGTTTTGTTCAGGGAGACCCATGTCCTGGGGTGAAAATCCTTTCGCAACTAAAAAAACAATCCCATCTAGATTCTGTAGTACTGCAGCAGGCAGTTAAAGCCATTCAGCGGATGACTAGGATTTGGGTTTTCAAAACACTTCGCAGATCATATTTCGTATCTCAAACTTCAGAATTTGGTCTGAGAATTCTGACATTTTGGCCTGAGAATCGAGAATTCTGAGAATTGCTGAAAATGGCCGGATATTTTGCCTGATGAAGTGGAGTTACAAACTACTAACTAGTAGATCCAAATCCAAATCATTCGCCGAATTGCTATACTAAGCAACTACATACATACCTATACATCTAATCATTCAACACAAATATTTTATTTTAGTATATACCGTACTGTTCTCAAAATTTTACGGTTTAATTTGACGGGAGCACCCGTCAAATCGTGGCGTACGGTATATTACGAAACAAAAAAGGCGTCAACCTCATATCACGTGCGATATTACTTGGTTAGGGCTTTGACTCCACATAGGGCTTACTACCGGCAACGAACCTAGGCTCCTCCCGGCCGGACAAATCGCAGCAGTGCTCGACAAACTCGTGGCCAAGGCAAAGTACAAGAGGAAGTGACTGGGGAAGATGATTGCAATAGATGACCCATCTGAAGAGAGTGGGCTTGATCCGGATGCTAGCAATGGATGACTTGCCCTTGGCCCTTATAGGTAGCTGAGCAATACATGAACATACCTTAGGCTTATGTTTATGACATTAACTGAGCAAGAGATGATTTCAGGAGTTAATGGAAACGATTGAATGTATTATTCTAGTTATTTCAAAGAGTACCGGTAGTGTTATGCTGAACAAGATGTTGGGATCATTGCGGATATTATATGTACACTCCTTGCAGGTCGTAGAACAGTGTACCCTAATATTGTACCATGAACCGGTGTAACATGATTAAGTAGAAACCTTCAGTTGCATAAATGGATTTTATTAAAATGGAAACCGTCAAATGTGTAACGTATATTAATGTGCAACGTGTTATTAATGTGTAATTAATGTGTAATTAATGTGTAACGTGTATTAATGTGTAACGTGTTATTAAAATGGAAACCGTCAAATGTGTAATTTATATTCCTATTAAAAAAACGTCAAATGTAAACAGTCAATTTATAATACCCCCCCCCCCCACCCACCCACCCACACAAAACCGTTAACTTTTGAGAACATTAACTTTTGAGAACAGTTCGGCATATAGTATTTCACGATTATTTTAGTCCATCCCTACAACCTACCTTCAGTCCGTAGTACTGCAGGAGGCAGGTAAAGACATTCACAGGATGACTTGGATATGGGTTTTCAAAAAACTTAATACATCATCGTTCGAACCTTGAACTTGAGAATTTACCCACAACCTACCTTGAGTCCGTAGTACTGCAGCAGGACACCGCTGTGTGCATCCACGTTGGGCCAGGGGTTCTTAACCTTTCCGGTCTTGCCCAACACCGCGGGAACTACCTCGTACAAGGTACCGACAGTCTTGAACAGAGGGTCGTTGGGCAGGTGCTTCAGAGCAAAGTCACGCTGTGGGTGGGGGGTGCATGGGTGTAAGCATTGGGGGCGGGGGGTGAAGGGGGAGGGGAGGAATGGGAATGGGAATAGGGTGGGTGGGGGGGAGGGGGCGAGATGCCAAAAGTGTTGAACAGAGGGTAGTTGGGCAGGTGTGCCAGAGCAAAGCCACGCTGTGGGTGGGGAGTGCATGGGTGTAAGAATTGGGGGGCGGGGGTGAAGGGGGAGGGAGGAAAAGGAATTGGGGTGGTGGGTGGAGGCAAGATGCCACAAGTTTTGAACAGAGGGTCGTTGGGCAGGTGCTTCAGAGCTAAGTCACGCTGAGGGTGGGGGGTGGAGGATGCATGGATGTAAGAATTGGGGGAGGGGTGCAGTGGGTGGGGGTGAGTGGTGTGGGGGTGGAGGTGGAAGGCGTGTATAGTGTGTAGGGGGCGTAGGATGTGGAAGGGGACAAGGTTTAAAGAACAAAAGACACCAACACATCCCTATCGTGGCTGCATCTGCTATGACCCCAAATAATACGCTAGTTTACAGTCTGCTCCTCCTCCTCCCACTTGGCACATGTACCCAGCGTGTCAAACTTTCGCAACACAGCGTGGCCATACCCGGACATCCCCCAAAGGAAATTGTATTAAACAAATAGCACCAACAGCTCCTCCTCTTCGCACCAGGCATATGTATCAATTGTCGGCCTTTCGCAGCACAGCATGGCCGTATCCAGACACCACCTTTCCTCCAGCCTTGGCAAATTAAATTGAAACTGGCACATGTATCGGGGCTTGGTCTTTCGCAGCACAGCATGGCCATACCCATAAATCCCCCAAAGGAAATTGTATTAACAAATGGCACCAACAGCTCCTCCTCCTTCCACCCGGCACATGTATTGAGGCCTTTCGCAGCGCAGCGTGGCCATATCCAGACATCCCCCAAAGGAAATTGTATTCAATAAATGGCCCCAACAGCTCCTCCTCCTCGAACCAGGCACATGTACCGACTGTCGGCCTTTCGCAGCACAGCATGGCCGTCTCCAGGCACCACCTTTCCTCCAGCCTTGGCAAATAAAATTGAACAAAAAAATGGCACCAACAGCTCTCACCTGGCACGTGTATCGGGGGTCAGTCTTTCGCAGCACAGCGTGGCTGTATCCAGAACCTCCCCAAATTAAACAAATGGCACCAACAGCTCTCACCTGGCACATGTATCGGGGGTCCGTCTTTCGCAGCACAGCGTGGCCGTATCCAGGCACCACCTTTCCTCCAGCAAGGGTATCTTCAACATATTTTGTAAGCTCAGCCTTGGTGGGGTTGGGTCCAAGCTGTGGAGGGGAGGGGGGAAGAGAGGAGACGGTGATTTGGTGTGTGTGTGGGTGAAGGGTAGGAGATGGTGAGTGGGTGGGTAGGTGAAGGGTAGGAAATGGTGAGTAGGTGGGTGGGTGAAGGGTAGGAAATGGTGAGTTGCTGAGTGTCCTATTTGGCTAGGCTATGCAGGGACAATTTTTTCAAATCTGAAAGGCTTTTTCTAGCTGTGTGTTTTAGGCCTCCTCCAGATACAGCTTTTTTATGGCTTTTTTTGCTTTTAAGGGCTATTTAAGCGGGGGGGGGGGGGGGGGGGGGGGGGACAGTTGTTTACCGCCCTCCATGGGTAGCGACTTTGGTACATCAGGCGTACTACCGGACGAGCAAAACGGAGGCGCCAAACGGGTGCGCCAAACGGAAGCGCTGGGGGACCTAAGGGTTCGCCCTACAAATTGCATTTGGACCGCACCAACTGACGTTTGCAAACGGCAGGCAGCTCAATAAACTAACAAAGGCTGTCACCTATTCTCCGACTCGTAGCAAATTTCAGACAAGTTGTATTTTCAGTCACATCACCTCATCTTCCAGGTAGATTAAGTCAAACTGCGCCCCTAACCACTTGACGTTGGGATTCGACAGTCAAGTCATCCCGAAGGAGACTGCCTAGTCACAGCCGGAGGTTGCACAGACCCAGTTTAAGAGGTAACGCGCAACTGTGTACCAAAGCGCGGTTTACGAGACACACATTCCGCAAGAACAGCCACGAGGGCAGCAACAAGGTTTACAAGGGCAGCAACAAGGTTACACACACCGCACACCGCTCACAAAACAACCCTAGTGACAGCGGGGCTTCCTCATACCTCCAGCGGATCCCCATTCAATTGCCAACACAAGGGCGGTCACGCTCTTGTTTACATTTTATAGCGACAATTTTGCCAAAACGGGATCAAAAGCAGCGATCGCTATAGCGAAAAATATCCCTGGCAGGGACCCAGTCCAACGTACTCAACTCACGACATCGAAAAAGTATTAAATGGTATACTGTTCTTACCCAGATAATGTACTATTGTTCACTTACAGACTTATTAATCATGTACTACCGTCCGCTTACAAACTTATTAATTGTAAACTACCATTTGCTTACAGACTTATTAGTCATGTACTAGCGTCCGCTTACAGACTTATTAGTCATGTCATACCGTCCGCTTACAGACTTATTAATCATGTAATACCGTCCGCTTACAAACTTATTAGTCATGTACTACCGTCCGCTTACAGACTTATTAATCATGTAATACCGTCCGCTTACAAACTTATTAGTCATGTACTACCGTCCGCTTACAGACTTATTAATCATGTACTACCGTCCGCTTACAGACTTATTAGTCATGTACTACCGTCCGCTTACAGACTTATTAGTCATGTACTACCGCCCGCTTACAGACTTATTAATCATGTACTACCGTCCGCTCACAAACTTATTAGTCATGTACTACCGTCCGCTTACAGACTTATTAATCATGTACTACTGTCCTCCCACAGCCATGACCTACAGCAACAAAGAGCCCATTCAACCACCTTAGACCCTCCTAGTTAGACAGGCTGTGCAGGGACCCATTCCGAAGATCATGATACACCAATAGGCTTATATATTCCCACTACACCGAAGCTCTTTTCGTTTTGTAACTAGACTCAACGAACCCAACTCTCAACATCCCCTGTGTATGTACAGTTACGATAGTATACCTAGGTTATACACCAAGATACCAAGAGGCTAATCAATCAACATACACCAAGATACCAAGTGGCTAATCAATCAACATACACCAAGATACAAAGTGGCTAATCAATCAACATACACCAAGATACCAAGTGGCTAATCAAGCAACTGCTACTATTGTCTCATTCATATAATATGACTTACAGCAACAGTGAGCTCGTTCAACCACTTAATCCCCCCCAGGTTGGACAGCCTGTGTAGGGACCCATTCCGAAGGTCATGATACACCAATAGGCTTATATATTCCCACCACTTGTCTATTCCGACCACTTCTCTATTCCAGAGCTCTTTTCATGTTTTTATACACGCAACGAACCCAACTCTCGACAACCCATGTGTATGTATTGTTATGATAGTATACCCAGATTATACACCAAGAGGCTAATCAATCATCCACTACTATTCTCTCATCCATATGACCTACAGCAACAGTTAGACCCCTCCTGGTTGGACAGACTGTGACGGGACCCATTCCAATGTACCCAAATCACCACTTAGCCTTAATACCTACTTGTTATCCATCATCTACATGCCTACATGATCTACTAGCTTCTTCCCACCAGCATGACTTACAGCAGCAGTGAGCTCGTTTAACCACTTGAGCACCTCCTGGTTGGCCAGTCCGTGCAGGGGTCCGGCCAGCCCGTTGAGACCAGCTGAGAAAGAGAGGTAGGGGTCAGACAGAGCACTGCCCACCAAGTGGACGGTGTGTGCAGACACATTGCCTCCCTGCAAGGTAGAGGGTGGGAGAGGTGCAGGGGTAAAAGGGTGACGTGTAGGGGTAAAGGGGTAGAGTGTAGGGGTACATGGGGTGTAGGGGTACAAGCGTGTAAGGATGGAGAGGTAGAAGGGTAGAGGGTAACAGAGGTGTGGGGGCAGAGGGGTAGAAGGGTAGAGTGCAGGGGCAGAGGGGTGTAGGGGCAGGGTGTAAGGGTGGGGGATTAGAGTATAGGGGTAGAGAGGTAGAAGGGTAGAGTGTAGGGGCAGAGGGGTAAAAGGGTGGAGGGGTAGAGGATTAGAGTGTAGGGGTAGAGAGGTAGAAGGGTAGAGGGTAAGAGCGGTGTAGGGGTAGGGTGGTGGAAGGGTGGGTGTGGATGTGTGCATACAGCACAAGAAACGCGGATCATATATAATAGGTGTAAGCTCTTATGCGTGCAGGCAAGGACATAGCAGTGCCCATCAAGTGGGTGGTGTGGGCAGACTCGACCCAAGCGCCATAATCAAATGCCACCATTCAAATGAGACTGCATCTCTATGTATGTATGTATGTATGTATGTGTTACACATATTTTAAAGCCATTTTAGTCTCCACACGATTGCCCCCAAAAGAAGCAACGCCCTTGAGCCCTTAGCTACTAGCCCCTACATTATAGCAAGTCGACCCAGGCGCTCAGCAACGATTGGCTTGTTCAATCCAACCACTATCTGGACAGCATACAATCCCTTGTACAGCAACAACCTGTACAAGCCAATCCAACCACTTTCAGGACAACATACAATCCAACCACTATCTGGACAACACACAATCCAACAACTTTCTGGATAACATACAATCCCTTCACTTGTATAGCTAAAAGCTGTACAAGCCAATCCATTGACTTTCTGGACTTGTTCAATCCAACCACTTTCTGGACAATATACAATACCTAAAAGCTGTACAAGGGCCATGGCCATAATTGGACTCAGCCACCCTTTCCGTCAGAACTGCATCAGGCCAATCAGAACTATGATCACCACAGCCACCGCCACAATCAAGTGCCGCCATACGAATGCCAAGTAGTACTATGTCCAGCGCAAGTTGCATCCTTTGTGGGCCGGGGTGTAGGATTTAAGGTTTACTGTCCTGCGCAGATTGCATGCTTTGTATGCCTGGGTTTATGGTTGATGGTTTAGGGTTTACTGCCCTGCTCAGATTACATGCTTTGTATGCCTAGGTTTAGGGTTTAGGTTTACTGTCCTGCTCAGATTGCACGCTTTGTATGCCGAGGTTAAGGGTTAAGGGTTTACTGTCCTGCGCAGATTACATGCTTTGAGTGCCAGGGTTTAGGGTTTGGGGTTTACCGTCATGCATAAATTGCACGCTTTGTGTGCCTCTGCACACATGTTTAACACTTCATTTTTGGGGTGATGTTGATGGTGCGATGATGGTAGTGTGTAGCTCTTGAGCTCATGGACGTGGGTGGGGGGGTGGAAATCTGGGTGGAAGTTGGATGTGTGTGCATGTTTCTTGCTCTTGAGCTCATGGAAATGGGTTGGGGGTGGGAAGCTGGTAGGAAGCTGGATATGTGTGTGTGTGTTTCTTGCTCTTGAGCTCATGGATAGTAGGGGTGTAGGGATGATGTTGTGGTGATGATGTTGATGTTGATGGTGTGAGGATGGTGTTGTGATGGTAATGGTGTGGCGATGATGTTGATGGTGTTGTGATGTTGATGGTGTGATGTTGATGGTGTGAGGATGCTGTTGTGAGGATGATGTTGATGGTAGAGTGATGTTGATGATATTGATGGTAGTGTTGTGATGATGGTGTTGGATGGTGGGGTGATGTTGATGGTCACAGTGCACTGATGTTGATGGTTGTGGTGATAGTGTTGTGGTGATGGTGTGATGATGTTGATGGTAGTGGTGTGATAATGATGATAGTGGTGAGGTGACAATGTTGAAGGTGGGGAGATGGTAACGGTAGTAGTGGTGATGGTATTGATCGTAGTGGTGTGACGATGGTGTTGGATGGTGGGGTGATGTTGATGGTTGTAGTGCAATGATGTTGATGGTTGAGGTGATAATGTTGTGGTGGGTGTGATGATGTTGATGGTGGTGGTGTGATGATGATGGTAGTAGTAGTGGTGTGGTGATAATGTCTAGGTGGGGTGATGGTGATGGTAGTGGTGACGTATTCCCAGATTGGGACTTTAGATATGCATTAACCTTTTTACAAACAGTGTTACCCCTATGTCCCCGATCACTTCCTGGGCCGCGACTAAGTCAGCGTCATCGGCACCAGTAAGGAGGTCACGGGCGTAGTCCGACAACTGCTCGGCCAGAGCGGAATTGGCACCAGTAAGGAGGTCACACATTGGCACCAGTAAGGAGGTCACACATTGGCACCAGTAAGGAGGTCACACATTGGCACCAGTAAGGAGGTCACACATCGGCACCAGTAAGGAGGTCACGGGCGTAGTCCGACAACTGTTCGGCCAGAGCGGCATTGCAAAAGGAGCGGGCCATTGCTAAAGCAACTTTCCTCTCCATTAGGAAGGAGTGGAAGGAGCCTATGTTGTTAGGATGCCTAAAGGCAGCTAGACCTACTGCAGAAATATGGACCCTTGAGCAAGGAATCCCAAACAACCTCTAATGGTTTCCATTTTTTGCAAATGGTTGTTGATTGGCCAGGGTTAACCCTCATAAACGCCATAAATTGTTATGGAGACATCTAATGCAGATATGTTTACCCTTGGTCTAAGAGCAAGGAACCCCATTCTTGGGATTCCTAGCACTAAGATTAAGGGTAAGCATAGCTGCACTAGACGTCTCCATAACTTTGTCAAAACGTCTCCGTAACTTTTGTATAACATTTCCATAACGACTTATGACGTTTCTACAACTTATCTAACGTCTCCATAGTGGTCTTTACATTACCACAACTTGAAACGTTTTCATAATGTGTTATATGTCTCCATAACTTGTGTATAACGTTTCCATAACGATTAATCACGTTTCCACAACTTATATTATGTTTCCATAACATGTTAAATATACATACTATGGAAACATTATGTATGTATATATACATACTATGGGAACGTTATGGAGGCACGAAACACGTTATGGAAACTTGACAAGTTGTGGGCACGATATAAAGTTATGGATACGATAGAAGATAGTTATGGAAACGTTATGCAAAATTATGGATGTTCGACACGTCATGGATACATTATAACACGCTATGATACGCTATGACGTGTTGAACATCCATAACGTTGCATAACACTTAATAACATAACTATCTTCTATCGTATCCATAACGTTTTATAACATAACGTCTCCATAACGTTATTTGATCGCTTCCATAACGTGTTCTAACGTTTCAAGAACGTTTTCATAAGGTTTGTACAACGTTTTTATAACATCCGGCTTATCACGTATAACACTTACGATGGCATCTTGGAGAAAAAGGGAAAAGCGAAACTAGGGCATGCATAAACCTCTTCGACCCTCTTCGTTGCATGCCAGCCGCCCAGTCTGTTCCTTCCCAGCGGGCTTGAAACCACGCGCTTCCTGCATTGTTTTTATCCAATCTCTGCTAATCCACTGTTTTTCACGCATTTGCTTGGATAGAAAAGCTTACTTCTCCTCCTGACCATAGAATGAACTTATAGAGGTATGACGAAACAGATAATAGCAGCACGTCGAGAACTCTTGAGCAAAGGAAGCCATCCTGTCAGAGCAAATGCGCGAAGAACAGCGGATTGGCAGAGATTGGATAAAAACAATGCAGCTACGGCGTGGTTTCAAGCCCGCAACGAAGAAACAGACTGGCTGGCTGGCATGCAACAAAGAGGGTCAAAGAGGATTACGCAGACCCTGGTTTTGCTTTTCCTTTTTTCTCCAAGATGTCAATGTGGTCAACGGGGGTCGTGGTGAATGTTCGTTTGGTCGTGGGTTGGTATCTCTCACCAACCCTAAGTGCGCCTACTTTGCATATTGTAGGAGTGGCACCACCATTCGAACAGAATCCTCCGTGTCGCTGGTTTGTGTCGGGAGACCCACCTCCTGGGGTGAAAGTCCTTTCACAACTAAAAAAAAAAAATGAGTGTCAAATGTGATAACGATGTTGGTTCCCGGGTTGTAACACCAAGTTCTGTTTCTTGTACTCACCTATAGCCCCTTCCAGTGATATACAATGGTCTAGTGGTAGACCAGATCGCTTGAGGAAGAAGAGTCGGGGGTTCGACTCCCCCTTTGGTCGCTCTTGGCGTTGCAGGTCGTCGACAACCGCGATGGTAGCTTGTCCAGTTGAGGTAGGAAACAGCTCCTCACCCGCGTACGATGGGCTCCCTTAACACCACGCCCCACCAGGCTTTATCATTACCTGAACTCACCTATGGACCCATCTAAGTCATTTTTAGATACCTGACTCGTAAGGACACACACTGAACCTTCCCTTTGGCTGTGTGCAGGATACGGCAGCTAGGAGGTGTATGAGCTGGGGCGTATTTACTCACCTATGAATCCATCAGCATCATATATTGAGATACCTGACTCGAGGGACCACACACTTTAACCTTTCTCTTTGGCTGTGTGCAGGATACGGCAGCTAGGTGTATGAGCTGAGGCACGTGTACTCTCCTATGAATCCATCAGCATCATATATTGAGATACCTGACTTGAGGGACACACACTTAACCTTCCTTTTGGCTGTGTGCAGGATACGACAGCGAGGTGTCTGAGCTGAGGCGCATGTACTGTCCCATGTACCTATGCACCGATACCCTCTTTTGAGAAACCTGGCTCATAGAGTCATCCACTGGACCTTCAATTTCCTTTGGCTGTGTGCAGGATACCAGGTTGTATCGCAAGGTTCTGTTTCTTTAGCAAATGCCAACATGCTTTGCCTCGATGCCCATTTGTCCTAGAGGACGAATAAGACTAATCGGTAAAACGATTGTTTGTGGTTCACTTCATCCGTGCTTTTTCTTTTGAAGCCCTTCCTACACAGTTGGGCAAGTCCCTTTAGCCTATTTGGCCTACCCCTGGGGTGTTACAACATCCATGCAAGACCACGATTTGGTTTTCGAAGCACCTTGTTTTGCCACAAGACTGAAGTACCCAGGCTTCAGCAACAAACAACCCTACCTCATGGTCACTATGGATGGTCTGGTACATGCGCATCAGCTCATACACTTCCTCGCTGTCATATCCTGCACACAGCCAAAGGGAAGGTTCAGTTCATGACACTATAAGCCAGGTGTCTCAAAATAGGGTATGGGTGCATTGGTACATGGGAGAGTACATGCGCATCAGCTCATGCACCTCCTAGCTGTCGTATCCTACACACTGCCTAAGGGAAGGTAAAGTGTGTGTCCCTACGAGTCAGACATCTCAATATATGAATGAGATAGATTCACAGGTGAGTACATGCGCATCAGCTCATACACCTCCTAGCTGTCGTATCCTGTACACAGCCAAAGGGAAGGTTTAGTGTGTGTCCCTACGAGTCAGGTATCTCAATATATGACGCTGATGGATTCATAGGTGAGTACATGCGCATCAGCTCATACACTTCCTCGCTGTCATATCCTGCACTCAGCCAAAGGGAAGGTTCAGTGTATGACACAATAAGCCAGGTGTCTCAAAATAGGGTATAGGTGCATAGGTATATGGGAGAGTACATGCGCATCAGCTCATACACCTCCTAGCTGTTGTATCCTATACACAGCCAAAGGGAAGGTTTAGTGTGTGTCCCTACGAGTCAGGTATCTCAATATATGACGATGATGGATTCATAGGCGAGTAAATGCGCCTCAGCACATACACCTCCTAGCTGTCGTATCCTTCACACAGCCAAAGGGAAGATTCAGTGTATGTCCCTTAGATGATCGTGCACCCCTGCCATATGCTGCAAACATGCATGGGGAATGTTTAGTATCTGACCCTCTCTCTGTCCACCTCCCAGGGCCCACCACCAGCTCGCAGCCCCACACACTCACCCCACCATGTGAGAGCAAATCCTAAACCCACCCACCCGTGTGGCACCTACTCCCAGCCCCACTCACCCACCCTCATCAACTACCCCTGCACCTCTTTGCAGACACTTCCTCCCACTACCCCCCCATACACACACACACCACTGACTTACCCCCCTCCCCACCCCCCCTCCCCCCGTACACACACACACACCACAGCCCCAGCCACTCACCCATCATGTGAGACATGTTAGCAGCCCAGTCGAGCTTGGGGTCGGAAGCAATGTAGTCACCACCCTTGAAGTTCTTTCGGTAGATGAGCGCGGCAATCTCAGGCAGCTTGGCAATGAGGTCCATAGAGTCCTCGTACACAGGCTCCCAGTACTTTGACTTGTGTAGGCCATCAGCATAGGCCTTTGCAAACTTGCTCTCTTTCTGTGGGTGGTCAGTGGTGGGTGTTGATGGGTTGTGGGTAGTGAGTGAATGAGTCCTCGTACACAGGCTCCCAGTACTTTGACTTGTGGAGCCCGTCAGCATAGGCCTTGGCAAACTTGCTCTCTTTCTGTGGGTAGATGAAGGTGGAAGGTGGGTGGTGATAGGTGGTGAGTGAGTGAGTTACACATTCCCCGAGTACTTGCGGATGCCGTCATCTTAAGCATGGGCAAACTTGCTCTCTTTCTGTGGGTGATGGGTGATGATGGGTGGTGATGGGTGGTGCGTGGTGAGTGAGTGGGTTACACGCACTTGTGGGTACTGTTAGCTCAAGCATGGGCAAACTTACTCTCTTTCTGTGGGTAGTGGGTGGGAAGAGAAGGATTTGTCATAGCTCGCTTTCAGTCTTCCTCTGGTGAAAGGAGATACACTAAATTGCGGTATAGCTGCATAGTGAATATCTATCTGCTTTCAGTCCTCCCTCTCTCTCACTGACCCTCTTCCTCTGCCTCCTTTCCTCTTCCCTTCCCCTCTGCTCCAGTCACATAGTGAATATCTATCTGCTAACAGCTCTCCCTCTCTCTCACTATCCTTCTTCCTCTGCCTTCCTTTCCTCTTCCTCTGCCCCTCAGGTCCAGCCACATAGTGAACATCTATCTGCTTTCAATTTCCCTCTCTCATTACCCTTCTTCCTCTGCCTCCTTTCATCTTTGTCATCCCTTACCCTCTGGTCCGGCCGCGTTGTAAATGTCTATCTGCTTTCACTTCTCCCTCTCTCTCACTAACCCTCTTCCTCCCTACCTCTTCCCCTTCCACTCTGTTCCAGCCACATAGTGAATATCTATCTGCTTTCAGTTCTCCTTCTCTCTCACTATCCCTCTTCCTCTGCCTTCCTTTCCTCTTCCCTCTTGGCTCTCACAATTTTTCTTTTCAGCTACCAGCACCAGCTTCTAGGCAGCTCTCTGAGACTGCCACAGGGCCAAACCCAAAGTTTCCAGGAGCACTGGAAAGCTGACGATATCAGCTCCCATGTGCCTAGGTTGCTTAAGGTTTCAATGAAGAGAGAGCACAGGGAGCTGCCTAGAAGCTGCTGCTTGTAGCTGAAAAGAAAAATGATGTTCCTCATCTCACCGACATGCTGATTGCGAACATCCTTGCGTTCAGAAGCACAATTATTCCCCTAGGAAGTGCATGCAGACGACATATGGACCAGGCCCAAAACCCACATCCAAGGGGATGACAGCCCCCCCCCCCCCAACCCCAACCCCAACCTCCTATTGGTGGTTGGCCCCATGGAAACAAGCGGGCTGGCCCCCTTTGCGCCACGCCTTGTTAGAAGGCGTACTATATATGTATGTATCCCTGGGGAGTGAGTGATCGAGAGGGTGGGTGGGTAATCTCAGGCATGGTCTATTTCTATGGACCTTGGGCGGGTGATTGGGTGCGTGGGTAGGTGGGTGGGTAAGTGAGTAGATGCCAAGGTGAGTGAGTGATTATGTGAGTGGGTGGGTGGGGGAGTGAGTATGTGGGTGGGTAGGTGGGAAGGTCGGTGGGTAAACGTGATTATGCGAGTGAGTGGGTAGGTGGAACATGCAGAATGCAAACATTCTTGCATTCAGAAGCACAGTTATTCCCCTGGGGCCTAAGTGATCAAGTGGGTAGGTGGGTACCTCACATGAAGGGCCAGCACCAGCATAGATAACTCGGTCATGGGATCCATCCCTCTGTCTCACTATCCCTCTTACTCTGCCTCCCTTTCATCTTCCTTTCCCTTCCTTCAAGGAGGAGGGTGGGTAGGTGTGAGTAGGTGAGTAAGTGAGTGGGTAAGTGGGTGGGTATCTCACCTGAAGGGCAAGCACGAGCATAGAGAATTGGGCCATGGGATGGCTTCCCTCCGGCATGGCTTCCAGGATGGTCTTGATATAGGGGGGGAGGGCAGAGCGCGCACGCAGCTCTTCAGACACTGACTTTGCCTGTGCCTCCGTGGGCATCTTGCCTGTGAGCAGCAGCCAGAGCAGGCCCTCGGGAAGGGGCTCTCCACCAGGCTTAGCAGCGGGCAGCTTGGCCTGGAGGGAGGGATAGGTTCGGTTTGGTTTCTTCCGGTCTGGTTTGGTCTAGTTTAGTTTGGTTCTGTCTTGTATGGTTTGGTTTGGCTTGGTCTAGTTTGGTTTCTTCCGGTCTGGTTTGGTCTAGTTTAGTTTGGTTCTGTCTTGTATGGTTTGGTTTGGTTTGGTCTAGTTTGGTTTAGTTTGGTTTTGATTCTGCCTATTTCTGTTTCGTTTGGTTTAGTCTAGTTTAGTTTGGGATGGTTTTGGCTTGTCTAGTTTAGTTTTGTTAGCTTTCTACCTAGTTCTAGTTTGGTTTGTTTTGGTCTAGTTTAGTTTGGGATGGTTCGGCTTGGTCTAGTTTAGTTTAGTTTAGTTTGATTATGCCTAGCCTGGTTTTGTTTGGTTTGGTCTAGTTTAGTTTGGGAAGGTTTGGCTTGGTCTGATTTAGTTTAGTTTGGTTCTACCTAGTCTGGTTTGGTTTGGTTTGGTTTGGTTTGGTTTGGTTTGGTCTAATTTAGTTTTGGATGGTTTGGCTTAGTTCTGTCTAGTTTGGTTTCATCTGCTGTGGTTTGGTTTGGGATGGAATGTGAGCCTCAGTGAACGCCTTGCCAGTGAGCAGCTAACAGAGCAGGCCCTCGGGCAGGGGCTCTCCACCAGCCTTAGCAGCAAACAGCTTGGCCTGGAGGTTGGGGTTCGTTTGGTTTGGTTTAATCTGACTAGTTTTTCTTGGTCTGATTTGTCTAGTTTGTTCGGTCTAGTTTGTGTAGTAAGGTGTATTATGTTGCCTGGGAGAAAGGGGTTAGTTTTGTTATGATTTGGTCAGGTTTTATCCGGGAGTAGTCTTTTTTTGCTTTTTTATGCTTCGTTTGTTTGTTGAGTTCAGCTTTGTTTTGTTTTGTGTTACTTGCCTTGTCAAGTTATGTCATGTCATATGTTGCCTTGTTCTGTTGGGTAGCTTGCATACTGCATATTTAGTCGCCAGGGTTTCAGTCGGCGCTATATAGCGCACCTTAATGTCTTGGGGATGCTACGTTAGAGCCTGTTGAGATTACTTATTGGGTCCCCAAAAGCTGCTCGACCACCACCACCACATTCGTCTAGTGAGAACTCTGCACGAGCATTATGCACACACCTACAACTATAGGATGCAGTGGCCATGGAAGCAAATACCCTCCTCGGCATCATCAATAACATAAACAACATGGCAACAACAACAATGGCACCACATCATTCCAGCAAGAACTTCGCCCGGGCATTATGATGTATGAACCCACCTGCTGGTCAGGGATGCTGCGGCAACGTAATCGAATACCCTCCTCAGCAACTTCAATAATATCAACAAAAAAGAGGACAAGACAAAACAGCAGGGACGATGACAGGGACGAGGAGCAGCGCATCCTTCCCTCGGAAAGCTTGCACAATCACAATGCACACACCTCAGGACTCGTATGCTGTGGCTACGGTAGAGAATACCCTCCTCAGCGTCATCAATAACATCAACGAAAACGAGGACGAGGACAACACAACAGGGACGAGGACATGGACAAGGAGCAATACATCCTTCCCTCGGAAAGCTTGCACGATCAAAATGTACACACCTGCAGGTCTGGGATGCTGTGGCCACGGAAGCGAATACCCTCCTCTGCATCTAAAAGGGAAGTCTCCCACAGAATTCCCTGTTTCATTGGGGATGCAGGTTGTGTTCATGCAAATTGAACAGTTTAAATTCGGTTAATTGTTGCATGGGGGGAGGGGAGGGTGCAGGTTGTGATCATGCAAATTGAACAGTTTAAATTTGGTCGATTGTTGCATGGGGGGAGGGGAGGGTGCAGGTTATGATCATGCAAATTAAACAGTTTAAATCGGGTTGATTGTTGCATTGGGAGAGGTAGGGGTGCAGGTTTGTGATCATGTCAATTGAACAGCTTAAATTGGTTTGGTTGTTGCATGGGGGGCGGGCAGGGGGGGGGGGGGGGGGGGGGGGGGGGGGGGGCATGCAAATTGATCAATTTAAATTGGGTTGATTGTTGCATGGAGGGGGTGGGGGGGGGCAGGTTGTGATCATGCAAATGGGCCTTTCTATGAAGGGGCCGGGGGAGGTTGAGATCTTGCCAATGGGACAGTTTACATTGGGTTGATGACCGATGTGATGATGATGATGATGATGATGATGAATTATGATGATGATATTGATGATGATATTGATGATGATGATGATTTTTCCTGGTGCCATACTGGAATCCTGCAGCTTGGTGGAGTCAAAGGGACTCATCAGCCATGCACAACCACAAACGCTTGTAGATGGAGTTCCATGAAACAGAAGATCGCATCAATTACTAAAATTACATACTACTGCGCTCTGCGCGTACATTGCAGCATGCAGAGAGAAGAGGGAACCATGCAACAGCTGGTTCACATGCCAGCTGGTATGTGAACCAGAAAATAATGTATGCTAAAATTCAAAGGTTTCTCTTACGCAACGCGTTGTGATGACATGACGGTGTACAATATGGAGTGTTGTGGTTACATGAGAGTGTAGAACAAGAAGCGTCTTGACAGACATGATGGTGCACGAGCCCACCATCTCCACAGCTGAACACAAGCCATTGATTTGAGAGTAGGGAACAGCAATATGATATCATATGATATATCAACCTTCTGGCCCCACATCAAAACCTTTAACGGTTCCTCCTACGGGCCCTTGGTCCTGAATTGATCGTCTACACCGCACATGATCTTACAGATATCATATGATGCCAGCAGTCCGAGTAGACTTAAGTAATCATTTATACACATTATCATATGATGCAGTTTGTATGATATCATATGATATCATATTCGCCTTTGGTCAACATTGCATGATATGCCGGTCCCAAATTGAGAGCTAAGCACAGCGATGTGTCTCATGTGTATCCCTCCGTGTTTACTCAACCCCCAAAACATTATTGCTTACAATCCTGGCAACCAGGGCAAGGTGGCATCTGTTGGTGCCATTCCCTCCTTGGTGGCATAGTTACAATGCCACCAAGGGGGGAATGGCACCAGTGAGCAGCCTAGCACCCCTAAGGTTTATCAACCATGCAATCAACCATAGAGCTTGGTTCCCGAATTCCGACAGCTGAGTTTTTCGATGCTTAGAAACAGTTGCCGTAAGATTCATATGAGCTCTTTGATCGACTCCATGCAACCAAAACAACCATGCTTTCGTGACAACTTGACAACCCTTCTGTCGGTTATATCGGAACGGTCGACCTCAGAAGCGACATGGATCGTTGATCTAGGCTCACTTTCACGTGTGCGGAACTCGGTCCGTGTTTTCACGATGCTGGGGATGAGACATTATGACGGATAGTTTACGATGGGATGGGGAAGTGTTGGGGATGGGGAAGAGGCCAACTCCGTGGGGGCAAGCTTATTACTTGCAGTAGCAGCTAGGTTTGTTGCATGGCAGCCTTACCGGGATACCGCGCATGCCACCGATGCACATGTCGACGGAGGTGGTGCCGAGTGGCTTGGTGCCATGCATCTTCTTGATGGCCTTCAAGCGGGCCTGCAGAAGGGAGAGGGAAAGCAGCAGTGGGGAAGGGCAAGACAGAATGAAGGTGGGGAGACGGGTGGGGGGTAGCTATGGCGGAGAGCTATTCCATCATCGTGTACACAGAAAGCAACAGCAGCACCTTCACTCGCAGCACAGATCTCCTGCAATCCCGATGGGTTGCTAGGTAGTGAAGAAATGAAAAACCGCCACTTGACTAGGGTGTGGAGAAGGGACCAATTTGGTAGCAGTCAGTTCGAAGAAAATACTAGACACTAGCGCGATGAACGAACTGAAAAGCGAAATCGCAAAAATTGAAGAATCGACACGAAAATTCCCGGCACGGGGTGCCCAACTGATGCACCGATGCGCATTTCCATCAGGAGTGTGGGGATTCGATTACCCGACCAACTTCACCCCGCCTTGAATATTCGCTCACAACGACTGCAACGCGCTAATCACTGAAACAATGTGACATGCCTGCTCAGATGGAATCATCTCAGCCAGGGTTGCCTTCAACTCGGAGGACGAGGCATTGGCATAGGAAGTGGAGAAATTCCTCGACAAAGTGCCGAGGGCAGCGTAAGCCGCTGATCCTGTGATTGGGCGTATGAAAAGGGGCAGCATGATGAGAACAAGGACTGGTTTCGCAACCGACAATCGAGACTCTTGATGACCCGCTCACGTTCCGGGGGCGGGCCCGGGGGCGGGTGTGGGGGTTTGGCGGGTGTGGGGTGGGGGGGCGAGGGGAAAGAGTGAGAGACTCTACAAATTATGGACGGGGGGCGGCGGACAATTTTTAAAAGCAGAGCTCAACAGAGGCAAGAGAAATGGCGTCGGGCAGGTGAGGGCCCCGGGTGAGGGCCCCCAGTGTGTTGGAGTGTTTTACAAGTAGCACAAATGATAAATCATGCGCCTTAGTTGTTTGGGGTGACCGGGAGACTTAGTTGGCTAAGTAAGATTATTAAATTAAATCGGGGGTCAGAGGGGGGCAAAAAAGCTACTAGGAGCACCATGGTACAGTGAAACATTAATTCAATGATCAATCAAAATTGAATCATCTAAATACCCCATGTTATTAGCCACTTGTTATTGTCTTTACTTATTCTTGAAATAGCCATGGACACTCGGTGGCTTCATTTGTTTGTTTACAAGAAAAATGATCTGACAAAGATCCAAAGCTTCTACAATCTCCGTAAAGATCCATCACTGATCGACAGCGGAACTTTTTATTTTTCGTTGTGAAAGGATTTTCACCCCAGGAGGTTGGTTTCCCTACAAAAATCAGCTGCACCGAGGATTCAGTTCGAATGGCTTTTTCACTCCTCCAAAAGAGTAGGCGCACTGCCGCACTTGCGGTGGGCACTGTTGCACAAACGAAAGTCTGTCACAATGGACATTAAGTAACGTATGTGAATGTAAGATTGTTACAACGGCATAGGCTCGATAGAGGAGAAGATGCTATTAAGCGCAACAGGCGCGATTATGTAGAATAGAGATGTGTACTGCAGGGTACTGCAGTCACGTGCAGGCCACAGCTAGCCTGTGGCCTGGCGGCAGGCAACGCGGTACCAGGAGGGAAAGGTACCGGTGTGCATTATGCCGACTCAGAGACTGATATATAAATCAGTCAAGAACATCCCCCCCAATTCAAGGTATTCTTGAGCTCAAGAATTCCTGGAATTAACTGAGGGGCATAAGAAAATTAAAAATATAAAAGCTAGGGAGACTTTGGGGATTTCTAGGAGCTGAAAGGAAGGAATCACTTTAGCAGGGGTCTTCAAAGAAATGTAAGTTTCCTGGGGTAGCTGGTTAGGTAAGGAACACTGCAGGTAGGCTGCAGGCTAAGTAGCAGAAAGGCTGCTGAGAAGGTGCAAGGAAACTGCAGGTAAGCTGCAGGCTAGGTGGCAGAGAGGCTGCTGGGAAGGTGTAAGGAAACTGCAGATAGGCTGCAGGCTAGAGCAGATAGGCTGCCAAGGGGCTGGACTAAGTGCTGCAGAGGGCTGCAGATAGGCTGCAGGGAGGCTGCTGGGAAGCTGGGGAAGGAAAGTCCAGGCTTGGTTAAGGCATGTGAAGATGCCTGGGTTACGAGAAGAGACATGATTCGAGACTAGAGGATTTGTCTTTAGACATGATGTCTGGACTAGTCCCCCCATAATTTGGGTGAGCTACAATAGGATGACCCTAAATTAAAGGAAAGGCATCATGGAGAGATAAGAAAAATCCTAGATTATGAAGAGGTGCTGCCTGTGGAGGTACATGGGGCAGTACAGAAGGCAGGTAAATTTTAAAAAATCCTAGAGTGTTCAAATCTATCCAAAAGATGAAGATCCAACTGAATTAAGTGTCTGGCCTGCTGGGGCAGCCATCAAGGTCAAGCTGTTTGCAGACTTGTTCAAGGAACTGTTCAAATGACTTGGGAGCTAGGTTGGGGGGGGTAAGGATGTTGATGAAGGTGAAGTCCATGGGACTCCAGTCCATGCTGAGGTGGTTGACACATAGCACTTTGCCTCCAGGGTATGCACAGCTCCTAGGGTCCATGATCATCTTAGGTCTGAATGAGAGGGTGTGAGCATGTGCATTGACCATGGCAGCTTGGAGACAAATGGCCCACTGTAAAGTGGGTCTGGCTGTGGTAGAAACAGTGGGGTAGGCTTGCACCATTTGCTGGAGTCTGCTGTTGTGCTTGATGATAGGGCTGCAGGCATCAGATGGCTCCTTGTGCATTGTCCTGAAAGGGAACTGTTCTGTTTCAGAAGCCAGCAGGGTAGGGAACTTGCTGGTTAATGCTGTGATGAGCTTGGGCAGTGGGGGCCTGGGCTTGATGTTGAAAGCTGGTGAAGCAGGCCTGCTGTTCAGGTGGTGTAGGGTGCATCCAAAACGGGTGAGACCAAAGGTGGAGTTGTTGGAGAAGTGGATGTGGTTGACATTCTGATTAACTTCTCCCAGTGGCAGTCCACTGTCTGGTGACCTGTTGACCAGTATCCATTGGTCCCAGGGAGTTGCTGTGTCTAGATCAGATGGCTTGAGTGGCCCATCTCCATTTATTGGACCATCATATTCCTCATAGTTGGTCCTGATCTGGTCACTGAGGAGATCCATCTCTGCTCTGGCTCGTTGCAGGCCCAGGTTGTCCAGCTGTTGTTGGAGGTCTGGAGTGGTTTCAGGAGGGTCATCTACTCCTAGTCCAGGGTCATCCTGGGGCTTGTGTACCTCCGGGTAAATGAGCTCTGGCATGTCATCACTGTCAGTATCATCAGAGTCGTCCAGATTGTCTGCATTGGAAGGGGTATGGTACTGGCAGATAGGAGGAGGATGCCCCTGGGGTTCTTGGTCTGCCTCCACATGAGTGGGTGGGTACTGCCCTGTCTCAGAATCAGTGTGGGGTGCAGATGGAGCAGAAGTAGAGGGGAAGTTCTGGAGGTCATGGTCTGCCTCCACATGAGTGGGTGGGTACTGCCCTGTCTCAGAATCAGTGTGGGGTGCAGATAGAGGCGTGGTAACCATCATGATGTAGGCAATGGGAGGTTCCACAGGGATAGAGGGATTAATGGTAGGGACTGGTGAAGTTTGGGTAAGGTAGAGTCCATGCCTTTTGGGGCATGAGAGGAGCAGTTTGGTACCAGATGGTCTTGGGATGGAGAGTGTGGCTTGAGTCTTGGACAGGTGAACTTGGAGGTCTGGGCACAGGTTGGTGGCTGCATGGATGCTAATGATGTTGGGCATGTTGCAGTCAGCAAGAAGTACATTGTTCAGGATGATCAGAGTCCTGCCATGGCCCTTGATCTTGGCCTTTCCTATCTGCTTGCAGAGGATAGGTGGAGAGTCTTGGTCTGAAAGCTGCAGCCTAATAGGCTGTTGAAGGTCCTGAATGTCATGCAGATGGGAGATGTTACTTGTTGCATGAGAATGTGCTGCAGTATCTATGATCCATTCTGTCTGCAGTGCTGCCTGGAGAACTTCTCCATCTCCTACAGTGCATTCATCATCAGCACTTATCTGTCCAAAGAATGCTGTATCAGCCAGGGGGTCAGGTGGCAAGGCAAAAGTAACAGACTTGCCTCTGGTTGGTGTAGCAAAAGTCATGGGCTGGGGGTTGTCCTCATCCAGTGCCAGGGACAGGAAGTTGTGTTGTTCACCCTCACTGTCAGAGTCGGAGGTGGACTGATCACCATCAGCAACATGTGCATGGCGTCCCTTGCTTGGGTACCTCCTTTGACGTCTCCTGGCTGGACTGGTCTTCTTGGGGTCCTTCTTGTCGTCATGATCCTTGTCATTCCTATCTCTAGGAGGTGACTTGGAGCCATGGTCGGCTTCATCTGAGTCTGTTGGCCTGAAGGCCAGATTAGTGTCATCACTGTTGCACTCTCTGGAGTTGTGGCCTATTCCCCCACAGTTCCAGCAGGTCATCTTCTTGTGGTCAAATGGTGCTTTCCTGTCTCTGAATGGGAGGTGCTTGCTGTTGTAAGGCCTCCTGTTCCTGTAGGCTGCAGCTGCCAGCTCTTGTTCTTCGGGAGATGGTGCAGTGTCTACTTGCTTCACTAGACACCAGTTGAAGATGGCAGCTTGGAGCATAGAAAAGGTGGTGATGACAGTAGGGTTGAACTGATTGATGTATCCATCATATTCAGAGCGAGAGTTCAGTCCCTTGACAATGAGGTTCAGGTAGTTGCTGATGGAGATGATGTGGAGATTTGCTATCTTGGGAACCTGGGAGTACAGGTCAGCTGCCCTGGAGAGGTACGTCTGCAGGGACTCAGTAGGTGTCATACGTAATCCCATGATGGCAGTCAGGGTGGTATGTTCTAGCCTGCTACCATCCTCAGAGTACAGGGCATCTAGAAACCTGAAAGCTCTAGTGGCCATATCTGTTTGGGCATGGATGGCCTGCTGGATCCCGTCTGATACATGGTCTATGATGATCTTGAAGGCCTTGTTGTTCTTCCAGGTCGAGATCCTGTTGGGGACACCAATCCTAGGGGCAGCCGGAACAGCTGGGTCAGCAGCCGCAACAGGAGGGTAACTAATATCATCAGCAGGGTAACCATCAGAGTCATTAGGCTCGCCAACGACGATCGCTTGTTGGCAGTCGAAAGCAACTGCAATGGTATCCCTATCTGATTTAAGGGCAAGGAGGATATTCTGCCTGGCGTTGCGCCAGGTGTAAAGGTTGTTTCCGGTGAATACTCTGGGAGGTTGCATGGTGAGGTCTTCTGTGTAGAAGTTTTGACGTTGTAGGTCGGAGTGTTGGGTAAGGGAGAGTTACGAGGGCGGGGCAGGGGAAGAGGGGAGGGAGTTTGTGTGGGAATCGGCGATCCAAAGGGATCCAGCGGATTACCGGAGGGTGAACGTTGCCAAGCGGCAATGTTCGACGACAGAAGCTTCTGTTAAGCTGGAGGCGTAGACAAATTGATCGTCTGAGATCAATGCAGCACTGTGTGGGTCTCGGTGAGGGCGTCGTCCTATACTCACTTCATAGATTTCGGTGACTTGTGGTCGCTCTTGCTTGCTCCAGTCGTAGGACGCAGTGGCAGATCCAAGGATGCTTGGTAGGAAGCGGCAGGCGAGCAGCGGGAAGTAGGATCCGCACAGGGAGTCCAGGTGCTTAGTTAAAACTCGGGCCTTCGACAAGTCAGAGGAGAACCGAATCCGAATGCGGAAATCAGCGGCTGTTCTTCGTTAGCGTCTAAAGATGGCGCACATAACCTGAGAATGTAAGATTGTTACAACGGCATAGGCTCGATAGAGGAGAAGATGCTATTAAGCGCAACAGGCGCAATCATATAGAATAGAGATGTGTACTGCAGGGTACTGCAGTCACGTGCAGGCCACAGCTAGCCTGTGGCCTGGCGGCAGGCAACGCGGTACCAGGAGGGAAAGGTACCGGTGTGCATTATGCCGACTCAGAGACTGATATATAAATCAGTCAATAACAACGTACTCCTCGGCCTGACAGACTAGTGCTAACTAGACAACAAGCTTTGAGTGCATAGCGTAACATGAATCGTCAAACTTAAGCGTAATTGGTACTTGGTAGTGTATTTTTGTGTAATTTTTAGCAGTTTTTCGAAAAGAGTTGCTTTCGAGGCGTGAAAGGAATCCCCGTAATAATTCGACGAACAGATAGATTCGTTTGCTTGGAAATAATCAAAGCCAGAAAATACTTGCATCCTGACAACCTCGACATCGAATAGCGTCAGTTGTATCGTTTCCGTTGTGGCTTCATCGAGAGGAATGGAACATGCCTGTGCAAATGAGAAATTAAGAGTCCGGGATCCGTCCAATAAAGTAGCAAAACTAATATCAGTCCAAGATTTTTTTACGATTATCAGGGACACAGACTTGGGAAGCTAATTACTATCGTCTACAGCATAGGCTCTTTTTATCTGACTGGCTTTTTTCTAGAGATCATCATCATCCTGGGAGGAGCTTGCTGAAAACGATGGAGTCAGTTCGTGTCACCTGCGAAGCTTGTGAGGCATTGCTGGAGGTAAACGAACCAGAGACCGACTGACCGACCAACATGTTTTTACATTACGTCTTCAGCAGGCCATTGTTTGCCCGAGGCAAGCCCGCTCCGCAACATCAGGAGAGTTTTACAAGTAATCCTCAAAATTAAGTAGGCAAACTGCAGCAGGCAAGCAAGATTGCAGCAAGCCTGGCAGCAAGCAAGCATTTTTCAACACTAATTTCAATGAGTTCTGACTATGTTGAACCTTGCTGTGATCTGTCGTGTAGGTCAATGTTCCCGAGTCACAGCGAGGTGGATACGTCCTTATACAGTGAGTTTCGATGGGTCCCACAATGTCAACAGATAGAAGTTGGATTCCATCCGGCAAGGGCAAGTAACAGCAACCCAAAGACAAAACAACAAACCAGTCCCTAAGTATTGCGCCCGTTGATTAATTTGCGGGAGTTTGAACTTGGAACTAGCAATCGTAGTAAACTGCAAATCTAGTACGAATCTAGGACGAATCGCGGTAGAGCTCCAGCGGACTAGCAGCGACCATCACCAGCACTGTCATGACCAGACTCGACCAGACTCCGAGAGCGTTATGACTGTGAAGTCCTTCGCCCCCCCCCCCCCCCCAGCCTGAGGCACATCCGGCACTACTTCACGAACTTGGAATAAAGAGCGACAGCTCACATCAAGCGACTTATCCACGCATCTCATGAATATACAAATGAGCGACTTGATACCGAGGCTAAATCCTCATCTAATCAAACTGTCTGTCCTGCCCCCCCCCCCCCCCCCCCAATGGTCCTTAAAGGGCGGGTGTGCTGATGAAGAAGAGAACACCTAATCACTTCCCCATGATGGCACATGGCATCGGAAGCTTGACCACGATTCTTTCATCTGCTGCTTTGTAGATTCCATTAATACTCTGGTAAGAAGAAATGCAGAACAAGCTCTGCAGCTGACATCAAACACGCTTTTGCATGCTTGTGTGCCCCCAACACTAACGGTGGATTAAATCGGCTGTCCAGCTGTCTGACCAACAGATCTTGTTTGATGCATGCCCTCTCTTCTTCTTCAACAGATGCGGCTCTTGTCACCAGGTGATTGAGGTCAACATGCTGGGCTCCTCTCAAAATGCAGATCCTAGTGGCACCCATGGGATGCCCGCTGCCAGATGTACATCTCTGTCTAGCGAAGGTACAAGCGGCCAAGGGATGCCGCAACCAGATGTACATTTGATGTCCAGGGAAGGTACAAGGGGCCTAGGGATGCCGCAGCCAGATTTACATTCGATGTCCAGTGAAGGTACAAGGGGCCAAGGGATGCCGCAGCCAGATGTACATTCAGTGTCCAGGGAAGGTACAAGGGGCCTAGGGATGCCGCAGCCAGATGTACATTCGATGTCCAGTGAAGGTACAAGGGGCCAAGGGATGCCGCAGCCAGATGTACATTCAGTGTCCAGGGAAGGTACAAGGGGCCTAGGGATGCCGCAGCCAGATGTACATTCGATGTCCAGTGAAGGTACAAGGGGCCAAGAGATGCCGCAGCCAGATGTGCATTCGATATCCAGTGAAGGTACAATCAGCCAAGGGACGCCGCAGCCAGATGTACTTTCACTGGGACTGGATGACAAGTGGCACTCATTCAACCCACCAGAGATGAGTCATCATCAACAGCACATTCAAACGCAACCTCAGCCTCCAGCACATCTGTCAGACTACCCGCAGCACATGCCTCATTTCCCATACGCCCATGCACAGACGCAGCCGCAACCGCCGCCGCAGCAAGGGCAACCAACTCACGGCTTACATCCTCGCATGGGACCATTTGCCTTTAATCCAACCCCACCTGTAAACAGCGGGCAGGATATGGCAGGTATGTATGTATGTATGTATGTATGTTACAGTCCCGGGTAGGCCAAATAAGCTTAAGGGACTTGCCCAACCGTGATAGGAAGGGCTAACAAAAAAAAATATTGATAAACTGAACCCCAAACAATCGTTTCACCGCCGGAGGCCCTGAGTTTGTGCTACAGTGATCATTTAATACAACAATATAATTAAATCATCATCTCATCTAGGATGATAATTTAATTGTGTGATTCTTATGCAGGTGCGGATCATTTGGGATACGCCCACGCACAGACGCAGCCGCAACCGCTGCAACCGCTGCTGCAGCAAGGGCAACCAGCTCACAGCTTGCATCCTCGCATGGGACCACCTGCTTTTAATCCAACCCCAGCTGTAAACAGCGGACAGGACATGCCGATGGCAGGTGTGGATCCCTCTGGTGGGGATCACTTTGAATACGGGCTGGGAAGCGGATTCTCTCAAGTTGGTGGCCTGCCCCCAAGTGGACTTCTGCTGAAACCAATGAAGGATGTGAAGAAAAAGAAAGGTAAGCCCATGCAGTGGTCAATAGGGGTAGTGGTGAATGTTCGTTTGGTTGAGGGTTGGTATCTCCCAAGTGTGCCTACTTTCCACATTGTAGGAGGGGCAACGCCATTCGAACTGAATCCTCCGGGTCGCTGGTTTGTGTCGGGAGACCCACCTCATGGGGTAAAAGTCCTTTCACAACTTCAAAAAGAAAAAATGCACTAGGCGTTGCGTGTTGCATCACCACCATCTGCTGCCACCAGGTCCATCGAGGAGAAGATGCTATTAAGCGCAACAGGCGCAATCATATAGAATAGAGATGTGTACTGCAGGGTACTGCAGTCACGTGCAGGCCACAGCTAGCCTGTGGCCTGGCGGCAGGCAACGAGGTACCAGGAGGGAAAGGTACCGGTGTGCATTATGCCGACTCAGAGACTGATATATAAATCAGTCAATAACAACGTACTCCTCGGCCTGACAGACTAGTGCTAACTAGACAACAAGCTTTGGGTGCATAGCGTAACATGAATCGTCAAACTTAAGCGTAATTGGTACTTGGTAGTGTATTTTTGTGTAATTTTTAGCAGTTTTTCGAAAAGAGTTGCTTTCGAGGCGTGAAAGGAATCCCCGTAATAATTCGACGAACAGATAGATTCGTTTGCTTGGAAATAATCAAAGCCAGAAAATACTTGCATCCTGACAACCTCGACATCGAATAGCGTCAGTTGTATCGTTTCCGTTGTGGCTTCATCGAGAGGAATGGAACATGCCTGTGCAAATGAGAAATTGAGAGTCCGGGATCCGTCCAATAAAGTAGCAAAACTAATATCAGTCCAAGATTTTTTTACGATTATCAGGGACACAGACTTGGGAAGCTAATTACTATCGTCTACAGCATAGGCTCTTTTTATCTGACTGGCTTTTTTCTAGAGATCATCATCATCCTGGGAGGAGCTTGCTGAAAACGATGGAGTCAGTTCGTGTCACCTGCGAAGCTTGTGAGGCATTGCTGGAGGTAAACGAACCAGAGAGACCGACTGACCGACCAACATGTTTTTACATTACGTCTTCAGCAGGCCATTGTTTGCCCGAGGCAAGCCCGCTCCGCAACATCAGGAGAGTTTTACAAGTAATCCTCAAAATTAAGTAGGCAAACTGCAGCAGGCAAGCAAGATTGCAGCAAGCCTGGCAGCAAGCAAGCATTTTTCAACACTAATTTCAATGAGTTCTGACTATGTTGAACCTTGCTGCGATCTGTCGTGTAGGTCAATGTTCCCGAGTCACAGCGAGGTGGATACGTCCTTATACAGTGAGTTTCGATGGGTCCCACAATGTCAACAGATAGAAGTTGGATTCCATCCGGCAAGGGCAAGTAACAGCAACCCAAAGACAAAACAACAAACCAGTCCCTAAGTATTGCGCCCGTTGATTAATTTGCGGGAGTTTGAACTTGGAACTAGCAATCGTAGTAAACTGCAAATCTAGTACGAATCTAGGACGAATCGCGGTAGAGCTCCAGCGGACTAGCAGCGACCATCACCAGCACTGTCATGACCAGACTCGACCAGACTCCGAGAGCGTTATGACTGTGAAGTCCTTCGCCCCCCCCCCCCCCCCCAGCCTGAGGGCACATCCGGCACTACTCCACGAACTTGGAATAAAGAGCGACAGCTCACATCAAGCGACTTATCCACGCATCTCATGAATATACAAATGAGCGACTTGATACCGAGGCTACATCCTCATCTAATCAAACTATCTGTCCTGCCCCCCCCCCCCCCCCCCCCCCCAATGGTCCTTAAAGGGCGGGTGTGCTGATGAAGAAGAGAACACCTAATCACTTCCCCATGATGGCACATGGCATCGGAAGCTTGACCACGATTCTTTCATCTGCTGCTTTGTAGATTCCATTAATACTCTGGTAAGAAGAAATGCAGAACAAGCTCTGCAGCTGACATCAAACACGCTTTTGCATGCTTGTGTGCCCCCAACACTAACGGTGGATTAAATCGGCTGTCCAGCTGTCTGACCAACAGATCTTGTTTGATGCATGCCCTCTCTTCTTCTTCAACAGATGCGGCTCTTGTCACCAGGTGATTGAGGTCAACATGCTGGGCTCCTCTCAAAATGCAGATCCTAGTGGCACCCATGGGATGCCCGCTGCCAGATGTACATCTCTGTCTAGCGAAGGTACAAGCGGCCAAGGGATGCCGCAACCAGATGTACATTTGATGTCCAGTGAAGGTACAAGGGGCCTAGGGATGCCGCAGCCAGATTTACATTCGATGTCCAGTGAAGGTACAAGGGGCCAAGGGATGCCGCAGCCAGATGTACATTCAGTGTCCAGGGAAGGTACAAGGGGCCTAGGGATGCCGCAGCCAGATGTACATTCGATGTCCAGTGAAGGTACAAGGGGCCAAGGGATGCCGCAGCCAGATGTACATTCAGTGTCCAGGGAAGGTACAAGGGGCCTAGGGATGCCGCAGCCAGATGTACATTCGATGTCCAGTGAAGGTACAAGGGGCCAAGAGATGCCGCAGCCAGATGTGCATTCGATATCCAGTGAAGGTACAATCAGCCAAGGGACGCCGCAGCCAGATGTACTTTCACTGGGACTGGATGACAAGTGGCACTCATTCAACCCACCAGAGATGAGTCATCATCAACAGCACATTCAAACGCAACCTCAGCCTCCAGCACATCTGTCAGACTACCCGCAGCACATGCCTCATTTCCCATACGCCCATGCACAGACGCAGCCGCAACCGCCGCCGCAGCAAGGGCAACCAACTCACGGCTTACATCCTCGCATGGGACCATTTGCCTTTAATCCAACCCCACCTGTAAACAGCGGGCAGGATATGGCAGGTATGTATGTATGTATGTATGTATGTATGTTACAGTCCCGGGTAGGCCAAATAAGCTTAAGGGACTTGCCCAACCGTGATAGGAAGGGCTAACAAAAAAAAATATTGATAAACTGAACCCCAAACAATCGTTTCACCGCCGGAGGCCCTGAGTTTGTGCTACAGTGATCATTTAATACAACAATATAATTAAATCATCATCTCATCTAGGATGATAATTTAATTGTGTGATTCTTATGCAGGTGCGGATCATTTGGGATACGCCCACGCACAGACGCAGCCGCAACCGCTGCAACCGCTGCTGCAGCAAGGGCAACCAGCTCACAGCTTGCATCCTCGCATGGGACCACCTGCTTTTTAATCCAACCCCAGCTGTAAACAGCGGACAGGACATGCCGATGGCAGGTGTGGATCCCTCTGGTGGGGATCACTTTGAATACGGGCTGGGAAGCGGATTCTCTCAAGTTGGTGGCCTGCCCCCAAGTGGACTTCTGCTGAAACCAATGAAGGATGTGAAGAAAAAGAAAGGTAAGCCCATGCAGTGGTCAATAGGGGTAGTGGTGAATGTTCGTTTGGTTGAGGGTTGGTATCTCCCAAGTGTGCCTACTTTCCACATTGTAGGAGGGGCAACGCCATTCGAACTGAATCCTCCGGGTCGCTGGTTTGTGTCGGGAGACCCACCTCATGGGGTAAAAGTCCTTTCACAACTTCAAAAAGAAAAAATGCACTAGGCGTTGCGTGTTGCATCACCACCATCTGCTGCCACCAGGTCCATCCAGGGTACTTCCAAGCGTGCGCTTTTGCGCGCTGGCGCTCTGCCTTTTTGAGCCCCACTGCACGTTTAGCACAATTTTTTGCAACCCCCTGTGGGCGCAGCAAGCATTTTTTGCGCTTTTTGCACTACAAAGCGCACTTTTTGTATTTCAAGTGCGCTAAAGCGCTGGCCAATTTGGACAATGGAAGTACGCTGCCACCATCTGCTGCCACCAGATCCATCCATATGGTGCTCATTGCAGCCTATAAGTTGCGGAGCTGTTGTTAGAGCATATCGACTCCTCCCCTCTGAAGAATGGTAAAAACGTTTAGAATCGGAGTGGCCACCAGATGCTGCTGGGCATCCATCCACATGGTGCTCATTGAAGCCTAGTAGTTGTGGAGCAGTTGGAAGAGCATATCGACTCCAGGGCTGTTATTTTTAGCTATATATATCTAAAGCTAGATTTGACCCTATTTTGACGAAACAAATAGCTATATCAGATCCGATTTGAGAATTCAGCTCTCAGACCCAAATCGCTATACAAGACCTCCATTCGACATAAATCGCTACAGAGAACCCAATTCGACCCCACCACCCCAGTGAGCTCTTCTGGGCCGCCCAGAAATAGCTACATGGACGTGGTCCTTGGAGGAGGCTTAAAACAGGAAAGCTAGGAAAAACCCACTTTCAGATTTGAAAATAATAGCCCTGATTGACTCCTGCCCTCTGAAGAATGGTGATGCGGAAGGCTCCACCACTCTGATAGCCCTTGCACAAGGCGTTGCGTTGCTTATCAAGTGCTGGTCTTTATTGGAGACCCACCCTTACCATTGTTTTTGTAAACCCTCCCTTATTATCTTTATTGTAAACCCACCATTATTATCTTTATTGTAAACCCACCACTATTATCTTTATTGTACAACCTTCCTAATTATCTTTATTGTAAACCCACCACTATTATCTTTATTGTACACCCACCACTATTATCTTTATTGTAAACCCACCACTATTATCTTTATTGTAAACCCACCACTATTATCTTTATTGTAAACCCACCACTATTATCTTTATTGTAAAACCATCCTGATTATTTGTATTTTAAACCCATCCTGATTATATTTATTGTATACTCATCCTTATGATCTTTATTGTAAATCCATCCTTATCATCAATGCTTTTTCTTTTTAAGCCCTTCTTATCACGGTTGGGCAAGTCTCTCTACCCCCACCCCTACCCCTACCTCCCTACCCCTACCTCCCTACCCCACCTCTTCCACCCCTACCTCCCTACCCCTACCTCCCTACTCCTACCTCCCTACCCCCACCTCTTCCACCCCCACCTCCCTACCCCTACCTCTACCCCCAACCCTACCCCTAAATATTTCCAGAGCGCAAGCCCAGAGAGCCCTCCATCTACAAAATGTTCATCAGAGAGAAGATCCGGCGCCTTAAGGCCAACATTAAGCCTGCAATTGACCACAGGACTGACATCGAGACTGCAGCAGTGATTGTGAGTGATGTTCACAGAGTCGATATCACCATCATCAACATCATCATCATCATCATCAACATCAGCATCAGCATCATAACCATCAGCAGCAGCAGCATAACCATCATCATCACCAGCCGCAGCAGCAGCAGCTTATCAAGGGGAGCACTCCAGGATTAACTCATTTTATTAGGCTCACGTTGCACTGCTCACCGTGTATTGTTCTGCCTATTCAAATAGATGTATGCATGCACATATGCATGTATGGATGTTACAAGCACCTTGGGCACATTGCTACGAGCTCCTTGGGCGCATACCTGATTTGTTCATTCTGATTGTTGCACTGCCTTATCTTGCTTGCAACCCGCCACCTAAATGTATGTATGTCACGAGAGCCGGAACACCATGGGCAGCAGACGACTAGGAAAGGTTTGATCAACAGGAGCGCTCCAGAATTCACTCACTTCTGATAAGGCTCACGTTTCACTGCTCACCGTGTATTTTTCTGCCCATTCAAATGTATGTATGTTACATTGCAGGGGGAAACAACTAGGCTAAAGGGACTTGCCCAACCTCTATATCAGGAGGGGCTAAAACGAAAACTAAGACTGCTGAACTGGGCCCCAGAAAATAGTTTTACTGACAGAGGCCCTGAGTTCGTGCTGCAGAGATAATCTAGTTCTAATTTTAATTTAAACGATTCTTGCTGATTCTCATCACATTTTTGATAAATTGCAGGGGGGGGAGGGGGGGGGGGGGGGCAAGAAAAAAGATTATTTACCGCATCTCCGATATGGATAGAGAACCGCGAGCACATCTCGGTACCGTTGAAATCATGTTGATACACCCAGGGGCGGCCGAGATACGGGGGTGGGGGGTGGGGTTTACAAATTGTGTAACATATTTCCAACCTCCAAAATATTCGGGATTGTTGAATTCGATCAGCCAAATTTCCAAGCCAATTCTCAGTTTCTAAAAAATCATTTTCCGACCTATTATAAAGGATGTTATAACATAAAATGCATTTCATCTTTTACCACTCTTCTACCATCAACCAGCATAGCACAGCACCTGCAAATTATTTTATAACTAGAGGTACCCCTGTTATGTGCAACATTCAATTTTAGGTACCATTTTAGGTACCAATTTAGGTACCAATTTAGGTACCAATTTTGGTTCCAATTTAGGTACCAAATTAGGTACCAATTTAGGTACCAATTTAGGTACCAATTTTAGGTGCCATTTTAAGTACAATTTTAGATACCATTTAAAGTACAATTTTAGGTACCATTTTAGGAACCCCTGTCATGTGCAACAATCAATTTGTGAGCTCAAAGATTTTAATATCGGGCTCACTTAAGCATATATGACAAACACATCCTGACCTGACCCGTAGTATATCTATCACTGATTATGTGCTTTAGTTAGCCCAACCACAGTCCCTTTTGGGGACTTGAGTTGGCTGGACTCCAGTTGGCTTGGCGCAAAATTGTACGTTCCTGGAGGACCCCCCCCACCCACCCCCCTTCTTTCCTTCTTCTGTTCAAATGCGACGAAAGGGTTCACCCCGCTCATACTTGCTCGACATCATAATAACCCCGCCCTCCCCTTTCCCTTCCTACCAAGCCGATTCTCCAAATACAAGTCAGCATGGACGACGCAGTGGATGCATGCCAAGCCAATTCTCCAAATACACATCAGTGTTGCAGCAGTCTAGACGACTGGGGAGAAGTAGAAGCTACTTCATATTACACTGACTCTCTCAGAAAGGAGCCTACAAGGGGGCTGACTCATCAGGGTAGCTTCTTGGGCAGTACAGGGGTCCTGCCCCCTAGCAGTACACACGCACCTAGCAGTGCACCAGCACCTAGTTGCCCTCCAACAATCAGCATGGACGGCGCAATGGATGGCATCCACGCGGCCACCAATACGCAAGCACAATACTCAAGCTTTTCCTCTGGAGGATTCATGGCACATGAGGGTGGCGATCAGCAGACTCTCCCCTTGGGAGCAGAAGGTGGGTGCTCAACCAGGGTGGTTCAACACATACATGTCTGCATACCCCTGGACTGTTGCATACATACCTACCTTTTTTTGTTTACTCGAATCTACCAATCCAATCCAATCCAATCCAAGAGAGAGGGTTCGTTACATAAACTCAGCAAATCATTGCCGAGACGGGACAGCAGCACAGCCTGCCAATACAATACAATACAATACAATACAATACAATACAATACAATACAATACAATACAATACAAGAGAAAGGGTTCGTTACATAAACACAGCAAATCATTGCCGAGACAGGACAGCAGCACAGCCAGCCAATCCAATCCAACCCTATATAGTAGAGTGTTTTTACCCATCGTGACATCTGCACCAGATGAAACATTGGGTAAAACCACTATACCGTAGTAATGCTAGTCCCAAGGGGGCGAGGGGGCGAGGGAAGTTATCACTAGATTACGCTTTAGTTGAAGAAGATGTAAGCCAAAGTGAGAGAGACGACCCCTCCCCTCCCCTCCCCCCACCCCCCACCCCCCACCCCAAACACCAATCCTCAAACAACAATGGGTAAAAAAAACTACACCGTAAGAATGCTAGTCCCGAGGGGGCGAGGGAAGTGATCCACTATATTACCCAGAGATTACGCAGTGGTGTCCTTAACTTCACGTCCTGAGAGTGGCACATTACTCGGATGTAACAATTTCAATTTCAATACCCAGAAATTATTTGCTGTTTTCAAGATTGAGAAAGTCCCTTTAGCCTATTTGGCTACCCCTGGAAAGTTGAATGCATGCATACTGCCAAGCTATACTGTCCCACCGCACTCAATCCTCATCTGTCAGGTGATGATCAAGTGCGGTGGAACACAGGGACATTTTTTTCCGGAATACATTCCGATCGGAATACGAGACCCCGTTTTGGCCGAAATTGCCGGAATAAGAATCTTAAAAAAAAAGCTTTTTTTCCCACTGAAATTGACTAAAAATGACCCAAATCGACCAAAATCGGAATAAGGATCCTGTTTTGGGAGGAAAATTGGGAGGAATATAATGAGAAGGAATAAGATTTCCTCTTTTTTATTTGAAAACAAAATCCCTGGTGGAACAGTATAGCTTGACACATACCCAGAGGTCGCTGCAGCTAAGTACTGGACCAGGCCCCTGGTACCACAAGGGGCATCCTATGAGAGGGTGTGGCATATCAGTATATCACCATACGTGTCCTGACCAACTTAACCCGACCATATTTGCCCCGCCCTTCTTTCCGCCCCTCATCTAGCCCCACCTCTCCCCAATCCATGTACCACGCAGCACACATGTCCTGGCCTTGAGGTCGTCGCCATCGACCAGTTCCCTCCTCCTCCCAGCCTTCCTCCTCCCAGCCTCGCCCCTCATCAAGCCCCACCTATCTCCAATCCATGTACCATGCAGCGCACATATCCTGGCCTTCAGGGCGTCGCCATCCACCAGATCCCTCCTCCTCCCCCCGCCTCCTCCCAGCCCCCTTCCTCCCAGCCCCCTTCCTCCCAGCCCCACCTCTCCCCAATCCATGTACCACGCAGCGCTCATATCCTGGCCTTGAGGGCGTTGCCATCGACCAGGTCCCTCCTCCTCCCCCCCCCCCTCCTCCCAGCCCCACCTCTCCCCAATCCATGTACCACGCAGCGCTCAGGTCCTTGCCTTGAGGGCGTTGCCATCGACCAGGTCCCTCCCAGCCCAGTCCCTGACTGCTCTCGTGTTGGTTCGATGAAGTTTGATGATGCTTGGGAATGTCCGGCAAGAAAAGTAATGATAGGGCCCCGTGGGGCGTGGTATTAAGGGAGCCCAGTCTCATGGCAGTAGAGAACGGGCTGCTACTTTACCTGGACAAAGCTACCGTGGCGATTGACAGCAACCGCGAACACTGAAGCGCACTAGGATCAGGATGGCCACAAGGATACAGATGCTACAGCCTCCTACGATCTTATTCAAGGATATGAGAAAGCTAATATCCACTCTAGACAATGACGTTAAAATGGTAGGCTTTCTGTGCGGAGGATATCTTGGACCAGATTCAACAAGGCAGAATTAAATAGGTTTTGTTCTGTGCAGCACTGCAAAGGCCTTGTCTTTCATGCATGGAATCTTGCTGCAGTAGTTATTTTACTTCATACTGGACCCCAGGAAGCAGAAGTCAAATATGTCATTGATTGCAACTGGATCTGAAGTTTACTGGGCAGCTTACTCACCAGGCGAAGCTGGCGGAGTGGTGTTTCCCATGTCAGCGACAGCGTCCGCGCTTCAACCATATTGCGTGCTGATGGGTGAACGAGCCGTACTGTCTTCTTGGTATCAGCATCCAGAAGAGGGTAAAGAGGCTCCAGGCATTGAAGAAACTCCCATGCAGCGTCTGCTGATGACATATTCCCCGAGGTTTCGATCTGGGACTTGAGCACTCGAGACACGTTTGCCTGTCCAGACGCGAACGCGAAGAGCGTTGCCTACAAAGGTGTAACAGGCGCGAGAGGGAGACTGCGCGTGGCAAGGGATCAAACCTCCCAATTTCAAATACGGTAGGAAGAGCGAAAGTAAGGCCTCTGCTGGTGTCCGGACCCCCCGGTGCGGACCCCCCTACTCTCGAGACCAAGCCAAGCCAAGCCAAACTACTGATTGCCCCAACCGAGAACACAATTAGTCCCAACAGTAGATAGAGGACCACGGGAGGGATATTCATGTTGATACGTACTGTAGCGTTGTGGTAGAGACAGTGCTCTATGTACAAGGGAATCAGTACTCTGACATCTATATAACTCCTTTGGCGAATCTTGGGGCAATAGTTGATCAAAGATCCGAGCTGTCACATGTATCTCAAACCCGGTACAGAGCAAGTACAACTTCCATACCTACCACCAACCAGGGACCCAGAGGATCCACTCCTACAAATGCAGGCAAAGACCGGTATACTGTTTGTGTTCGTTACATAACATACATACATACATACATACATACTGTTTGTGTTCGTTGCTTCATTGTACACTACTGCAATGTGCTAGTACGTCACAGGAACCGGCATATCCGCATATCATATGATGTCAACCCAAGGCGAGTATGATATCATATGATATCATACAAATTGATCATATTGTATTGTCTATAAATGGTTACTTTAGCCTAGTCAGACACTCAGACTTCCGGCATCACATGATATCGTATGATCTCATATAATGACATGATATAATATGAATGGATATGGTATGATATCATTATATGAGACTAGCATCTGAGCCCGTCGTACCGACGGGAGGACCCCCGTGGCCACGTCAGCGACAAGTCTCGAAAAATCGAGATCCGAAACCAAGAAACCAAAAGCCCAACTGCCTGGGCCCAAAGCGGCTAACCCCTTGACAGCGGACTATTAATATACTGATAATCCGATATCATGTGATGCCGGCAGTCTGAGACTCTGAGTGTCTGACTCGGCAAAAGTGACCCTTTCATATAATGTCATGTTGCCTTTCCCTAATAATGTGCAGGAAGTGTAACATCATCCCGGCTAATGATATCACCCAGGAGTCCTGGATATTTTATCATTATACACCCCTTCCCTTCCTTTAATTTAATCGTAAAAACTTCACCAACAAAGACAAAAATTCACTTTGAATTTGACAATTCGTTAAACTATCTGTGATCTAACCCAACTCCCTTGTATCAATGGCTATCGCACATAGGTAGGTCTCTTTTTCAGCAAACGGTTTCTCGGTTAGACACCGAATTGTAGGAGTTAAAAACTTGTCACAATTCTGCTTCTTCTACAGCAGTATAGCCAACTCGAAACAAGCCAAGACAAAGCAGCTATCTCATAGCAGTTAAATTAAATTCGTTAATTTCATTTAAATTAATTTCAATTAAATTAAGGTTATGTCAATTGAAATCGAAATTGTTACATCCGTGTAATACCGTTACTCACAGGACTTGGAGTTGAGGACACCATAGCGTAAGCCGGAGCTAGCTATAGTCACCGTAGGGCCACCTCAGTAAAAAGAATCACCACCGATGCCTGACCGGCAGGCACCGTAGCCGCATCATGCCAGTGCAGCTTAATACGGGGTTTTTTAACCCCGGTTGGAAGCACCAACACAATGCAGCTGGCAAGAAAAAAACCTGAGGGGGGGGGGGGGGGGGAGGGGGGGACTGTGTGCTAGTCCCCGGGTGAAGGTTATATTATAGGTTATTATAGGTTATTATAGGTTTATGTCAATTAGATTTCCACTTTAACACGAACTCGGGGCCCCTATTGGTAAGACGATTATTCGGTGTTCAGCCTGGTTCAGCTCATCATGTTTTTCGTGTTAGCCCTTTCCCCTTCATTTTCCAGGTAATAAAGTTTTTACTGCCGAAGACGGCGTACAGCCAAATTGCTGGCTGAAGCTATGTAACCAAGTTCAAGTTCAAGTTAGCCCCTTCGTATATCCTGATTGGACAAGTCCCTTTCGCATATTTGGCTACCGCTGAACAACATACATGGAATGCATTTTTACATCTCGCAAACTGGTGATGGGTTTGAAATAAAAAGCTGACCCAAGCATGGGACAATTGTCTGCAATAGAATGGAAGCGCGTAAACACATTTAGCCACACAGTATTTGGTATATTTGGTCGAGGGACGGTATCTCCCAGAGCGCTAACTTTTGTGTAAGAGTAGCAACGCCATTCGAACTGAATCCTCCAGGTCTCTGGTTTGTGTCGGGAGACCCACCTCCTGGGGTGAAATACCTTTCACAACTAAAACAAAAAACATTTAGCCACACAGTATTGTGTATATTTGGCCGAGGGTCGGTATCTCCCAGTGCGCCTACTTTTTGTAGGAGTGGCAACGCCATTCGAACTGAATCCTCCAGGTCGCTGGTTTGTGTCGGGAGACCCACCTAATGGGGTGAAATACCTTTCACAACTAAAAACAAAAAACATTTAGCCACACAGTATTTGGTATATACTGCAGCCTACAATAAATACATCGATTATATTGTAGAATTAAATTATCACTGAAGCACAAACTCAGGGCCCCTGTTAAACGATAGCTTGGGGTTCAATTCATCAGTGCTTGTTCTTTTTCAGCCCTTCCTATACGGTTGGGCAAGTCCCTTTAGCCTATTTGGCCTACCCCTGGACTGTAACATAACATACATAACATACAAGAAATAAATCGAGTAAAATACTCTGTGATAAAATACTCTGCATTACTAGAAAACTCATCTGATGGGGATAAGAAAAATGGAGGTACCACACAAATCCGGCAATCAGCTAGATAGCAATTGGCTAGTTCCTGATAAGATAGTTGTAATGAATGGTTAGACAAACAAGGGTGGCCCTTATTCGCTAGAGGAGCCCAGAAAGGTCTTCGTAGCGACATGTATCCTTTTGCCTAATTGGCTACCACTGGACTGTAAGATGTACACATGGACTGTAAGATGTACACATGGACTGCAAGATGTACACATGGACTTCAAGATGTACACATGGACTTCAAGATATACACATGGACTGTAAGATGTCCACATGGAATGGCCTGGCTTCGCCTAATTGGCTCCCCCGGGAATATAACTTGTACAAATACACTGGTGGTACTCCAACAGAAGAAGAAATCCACTACCCAAATGCTCACTGGACTTGTATGTATAGGGACCGGAACATCATATGATGCAGGCCAAAGGCGAGTATGATATCATATGATGCCACACAAATTGCATCATATGATAGTGTATATAAATGGTAACTTTAGCCTAGTCAGACGGCTGTCATCATACGATATCATATGATATCATATTGCCGTCACTTAATTACGTGTGAGCAGCTAGTGGGCAGCTGGTGGGGAGCACAAGCAATATATTGCTAGATTACACACCGTACTTGTGCATATAGTATACGGTGTGTGGGGATAGCAGCAATCCACGACCCAACTGCTGACGAGATTCAGAAGAAATCCACTACCCAACCGCTCACTGGACTTGTGCAGCAGATTGGGATCAAGCCAAGCCAAGCCAGGCCAAGCCAAGCCACTACCCAACTGCTCACTGGAATTTTGCAGCAGATTGGGATCAAGCCAAGCCAAGCCAGGCCAAGCCACTACCCAACTGCTCACTGGACTTGCGCAGCAGATTGGGATCAAGCCAAGCCAAGCCAGGTCAAGCCAAGCCACTACCTGACTGGTCACTGGACTTGTGCAGCAAGGCACAGCATGTAGGCAGAGCAGCCTGAGACATGGTTCGTCACAGGCTCATTGTCAGGGGGCAACGAACCGACACTGGCTGCGCACTAGATTGGGATCAAGCCAAGCCAAGCCAAGCCAAGCCTGCGTACTATATTGGGATCAAGCCAAGCCAAGCCTGTGTACCAGATTGGGATCAGGCCAAGCCAAGTCAAGCCACGCCTGCGTACTACATTGAGATCAGGCCAAGCCAAGCCAAGCCAAGCCAAGCCTTCGTACCAGATTGGGATCAAGTCAAGCCAAGCCAAGCCAAGCCAAGCCTTCGTACCAGATTGGGATCAAGCCAAGCCAAGCCAAGCCAAGCCAAGCCAAGCCAAGTCTTCGTACCAGACTAGGATCATCTGAAAGATGAACAACCCAGGGAGATCATCCTGCGCCACTATCGAGGAGCTGACGGGTACAATGATGGTTGGGGGTACACAGGGATCCCTGCGCAGGACAGTTGACATGACTTAGCATCAGAAAAGGTGCCATTTAGACTCAGACTCATCCACTCTTCCCACGACTCAGCACTGATTGTATCCCTTCCACTACTGAGGAGCTGACAGGAACAATGATGGTTGTGTAATTCTATGCCATTCCAGAGGGGTTCAAGAAAAATATAATGCAAATGAAAAACTATGCAGGATTCTGAATCCCCCAGACTTTTTTAGATTAAAATATTGTTTGTGATTGTTGTGTCTTTTTTACATCCTACCTGGGGTTAAAGAGAAAAAATGATGGTTGGGGATACACAGGGATCCCTGCGCAGGACAGTTGACAAGACTTAGCATCAGAAATACCATTTAGGCTCGGAAAATTTTAATGCCAGCTCGGTCTGCTGATCTACACCGTAGACGTTTTGGTCGCGGGTTTGATGCTGGCAGCCAGACCTTTAACCACCATAGTGTTTTGGATGAACGCTGCGCAGACGCTCTCGAGGGCGACGCTACTGGTCAGCAGCAGCAATGAGAGTGGTGAGTGTGCACCCCATTCCATAGCATGCTACTTGTAGGGCTGTAGGGTGGATGCTTTAGGGTTTGGTGCACCAGACCAGTCGGACTCATCCCACAACTCAGTACTGAATGTATCCTTTGTCCTGAATATTTAGATGTCTGGAATTTTATTTCGCTTTTCTACTGCTTTTGTTTTGCTTTTGTTTTGCTTGTATATTACTTTTATTTTGCTTCAAACTACTTGCATTTTGCTTTTATATTGCTTTTATATTACTTTCATATTGCAGTTCCCCTGGCTTAGTACGTGACGGGACCGCATTCTGTATTTTGCCTTTATATTGCTTTCCCCTGGCTTTTCCCCCTGGATTTTATATTAATTTCCACTGGCTTTTCCCCCTAGCTTTTACATACCTTTAAAATTGCTGTTCCCCTGGCTTTGTACATGACGGGACCACAGTCTAAACGTAGCTTTTATTTTCAGTTACCAGCAGTAGCTACGAGGCAGCTCCCCTGGTTTGCTACCCAGCCAAACATACAGCAACGAAGTGTGTCTGGAAACTGACATTCTCATATTTCCAACACTGTCGAAATCTTGGGGCTTGGCCCAGATGCTGGCTCAAGGAGCTGCCTAGAAGCTGCTGCTCTTAGCTGAGAAGAAAAGCTATGATTCTAAGTATGTAACGCAACCAAGCAGAGTGAGTGAGCAAATGGTGTGGTATGTGGTGTGCTGTGGTGTGTGTGCTGTGAATATGTGTATGCTGTGGTGTGTGTTATGTGCTGTGGTGTGGCTGCTGGCCTGGCAGAGGAGGGGTTTTGAGCAAGCATATGGCAAACAGTGAGTGAGCAAACAGCTGCGTCAGTTCCTCTCGTTTCCCCTCTAACCTTAAAAAAGCTTTGAGCCGGGGGGGGGGGGGGGGGGGGGACATTCTAAGAGTGCAATGTTACCTATCGGAGTTTGTGAGTTTTGTCAGTGTGTGAGTCCCTGAGTGCCTGAGTGAGAGAGTAAACACCCGAGACAGTTTCTCTCTTTTCCCCTATCTCTTTGTGATAGATTGTACGGGGCTGGATCACAAGCTAAATGTGTAATGCAACCTATCAGAGTGAGTGAGTACACGCCTGAGTCATTTGATTTATTTCCCCATATATTTGAGTGAGTGAGTGAGTGAGTGAGTGAGTGAGTGAGTGAGTGAGTGAGTGATTGATTGAGTGAGTGAGTGGGTGAGTGAGTGACTAAGTGAGTGTACCTAGAAGCTGCTAAAAACAGCTGAAAAGAAAAGCCATGCAACATGCCTTGTGCAGTCGCATCCAACATGCCAGCAGTGGCTGGCTCAAGGAGCCGCCTAAAAGCTGCTACAAATTAAAATTGCCATGCAACCTAACTTGTGCAGTCGCATCCGACTTGCCAGCAGTGGCTAGCTCAGGGAGCTGCCTAGAAGCTGCTACAAATTAAAATTGCCATGCAACCTAACTTGTGCAGGTTCATCCGACATGCCAGCAGTGGCTGGCGTAAGGAGCTGCCTAGAAGCTGCTACAAATTAAAATTGCCATGCAACCTAACTTGTGCAGGCTCATCCGACATGCCAGCAGTGGCTGGCGTAAGGAGCTGCCTAGAAGCTGCTACAAATTAAAATTGTCATGCAACCTACCTTGTGCAGGCTCATCCGACATGCCAGCAGTGGCTAGCTCAGGGAGCTGCCTAGAAGCTGCTACAAATTAAAATTGCCATGCAACCTACCTTGTGCAGGCTCATCCGACATGCCAGCAGTGGCTAGCTCAGGGAGCTGCCTAGAAGCTGCTACAAATTAAAATTGCCATGCAACCTACCTTGTGCAGGCTCATCCGACATGCCAGCAGTGGCTAGCTCAGGGAGCTGCCTAGAAGCTGCTACAAATTAAAATTGCCATGCAACCTACCTAGTGCAGGCTCATCTGACATGCCAGCAGTGGCTAGCTCAGGGAGCTGCCTAGAAGCTGCTAAACAATGTGAAACAGAAATCCCTGCAACCTACCTCTTGCAGGCTCATTGGACACGCCAGCAGCAAGCGGAGGAAGAGCGTACCCCCCCGTGTACCCCCTACTGGGCGGTGGGTAGCCTTGGGCAGGGCTCGTATAGGCCCCAGGTGACGGAACATTGTAAGTGTAAGTCGGGGGAGGGGGGCCTGAGTAAGGGCTGCTGGGCTGCTGTGGCCCTTGGTATGGGTATGAGCTGCTTTGCTGCTGTGGATACATCGCATTGGAGTACATGGTCACACCGCCGGGTGCTGGTGTTGGTCGGTTGTCACGATTCTTGTACCTGTGAGGCAAAGATATGTGTAGGTGTTGGTCGGGGAGGGGTGGGTGGGTGGGTGGGTGTGGGGCTGCTGGGCTGCTGTGGCCCGTGGTATGGATATGGGCTGCTTTGCTGCTGTGGATACATCGCATTGGAGTACATGGTCACACCGCCGGGTGCTGGTGTTGGTCGGTTGTCACGATTCTTGTACCTGTGAGGCAAGGATGTGTGTAGGTGTAGGTCGGGGGAGGGGAGCCTGGGTATGGGCTGCTGGGCTGCTGTGGCCCGTGGTATGGGTATGGGCTGCTTTGCTGCTGTGGATACATCCCATTGGAGTACATGGTCACACCGCCGGGTGCTGGTGTTGGTCGGTTGTCACAATTCTTGTACCTGTGAGGCAAAGATATGTGTAGGTGAGTGAAGGGAGTAGCACTGGAGGACATGTAGGCCACACAAAATGAAAATTGCTAATTAGTATGTGCTGCCACAATACGCGGGATTGAGGGAACCCTCCTGTTTTTATGCATGTGTACATACTGGAGAATGGCTACCATGTTCTGCGCCTGAGCTCAAGCGCCTGAGCTCAGGCGCAGAGAATGGCTACCATCCTCTGCGCCTGAGGTTGGAGGCCACAATGGTACTGAAACAACGATTGTTGTCATCATGGCAAGGAAAATTTGGAATGACTGTGCTTGTGCTAAGGAAATTATGACATTACAATGTGATGGGGTGGGTCTCTTGTAATGATGCTTGAACTTGTGGCGCAAGGAAGCATGTAGGTGAGTTAAGGGGGTTGCTTTGGAAGACATGTAGGCCACAATGGAACTGAATCAACGATTGTTGTCATCATGGGAAGGAGAATTTGGAATGATTGTACTTGTGCAAAGGATATTATGACAGTACAATGTGATGAGGTAGTATCCTTGTAATGATGCTTCTACATGTGAGGCAAGGATATGTGTAGGTGAGTAAAGGGAGTTGCACTGGAGGACATGTAGGCCACAATGGAACTGACTCAACGATTGTTGACATCATGGCAAGGAGAATTTTGAATGACTGTACTTGTGCTAAGGACATTTTGACATTACAATGTGATGAGGTAGTATCCTTGTAATGATTCTTGTACAGGTGAGGCAAGGATATGTGTAGGTGAGTAAAAGGAGTTGCACTGGAAGACATGTAGGACACACAAAATGAAAATTGCTAATTAGTATGTGCTGCCACAATACGTAAGATTGAGGGAACCCTCCCGTTTGCATGCATGTGTACATACTGGAGAATGGCTACCATGTTGGGATTATTTGGTTTCGAAGATCCTCTGCGACTGAGCTTGGAGGCCACAATGGAACTGAATAAATGATTGTTGTCATCATGGGAAGGAGAATTTGGAATGACTGTACTTGTGCAAAGGACATTATGACATTACAATATGATGGGGTGGGTCTCTTGTAATGATGCTTGAACTTGTGGATCAAGGAAGCATGTAGGTGAGTGAAGGGGGTCGCACTGGAGGACATGTAGGCCACAATGGAACTGAATCAACGATTGTTGTCATCATGGCAAGGAAAATTTGAAAATATTGTACTTGAGCTAAGGACATTATGGCAGTACAATGTGATGAGGTAGTATCCTTGTAATAATTCTTGTACATGTGAGGCAAGGATATGTGTAGGTGAGTAAAAGGAGTTGCACTGGAAGACATGTAGGACACACAAAATGAAAATTGCTAATTAGTATGTGCTGCCACAATACGTAAGATTGAGGGAACCCTCCCGTTTGCATGCACGTGTACATACTGGAGAATGGCTACCATGTTGGGATTATTTGGTTTCGAAGATCCTCTGCGACTGAGCTTGGAGGCCACAATGGAACTGAATAAACGATTGTTGTCATCATGGTATGGAGAATTTGGAATGACTGTACTTGTGCAAAGGACATTATGACATTACAATATGATGGGGTGGGTCTCTTATAATGATGCTTGAACTTGTGGCGCAAGGAAGCATGTAGGTGAGTGAAGGGGGTCGCACTGGAGGACATGTAGGCCACAATGGAACTGACTCAACGATTATTGTCATCATGGGAAGGAGAAATTGGAATGATTGTACTTGTGCAAAGGATATTATGGCAGTACAATGTGAGGTGGTAGATTCCGTGTAAAGATGCTTGCACCTGTGGGGCCCCAGTGGTGTTGGTGCTGGTGGCGGTGGGCGTGGGTGGGGTGGGCATGGTGGGCGTAGCGGTGGGAGTTGTGTTTGTTTGTACAATCCGATCTGATGATTTGTTTGTACGATCCGATGATTTGTGTGAACAATCCGATCCGATGATTGTTTTGTACAATCCGATCTAATGATTTGTTTGTACAATCCGATGATTAGTGTGTACAATCCGATCTGATGATTTGTTTGTACAATGCGATTGGATGATTTGTTTGTACAATGCGATCGGATGATTTGTTTGTACATTCGGATGATTTGTTTGAACAATCCGATCTGACAATTTGTTTGTACAATCTGATGATTAGTATGTACAATCCGATCAGATGATTTGTTTGTACAATCCGATCGGATGATTTGTTTGTACAATCCGATTGGATGATTTGTTTGTACAATCCGATTGGATGATTTGTTTGTACAATCCGATTGGATGATTTGTTTGTACAATCCGATTGGATGATTTGTTTGTACAATCCGATCTGATAATTTGTTTGTACAATCCGATGATTAGTGTGTCCAATCGGATCGGATGATTTGTTTGTACAATCCGATCGGATGATTTGTTTGTACAATCCGATTGGATGATTTGTTTGTACAATCGGATGATTAGTGTGTACAATCCGATTGGATAATTTGTTTGTACAATGGTGCAGTATCTGCTAACAAAAGCGCAAGATTGGGAGGTATAGATGACTATTTGTACCACACTGCATTCCGTGCTGGCGCCTCAGGAATATTCTCGTCTTCAGCATTGCGTGGGTAGTTGGTGATCATTAGGGCACCCACAACTCACCAGGGCCGCCCCCCCCCCCCCCAGAAACGGCCAAATGAGCCCCAGCCCCACCTACGATATCACCCATTTGTAGGGGACGGCAATATGATATCATCTTCAGCATATCGTGGGTGATCATTAGGACACCCACAACTCACCAGGCCACACCACACCAGGAGCGGCCAAATCAGCCCCAGCCCCACCAACGATATCACCAGGGATATTTTTTTCCGCTATGTATAGCGATCGCTAGTTTTGACCCCGTTTTGGAGAAATTATCGCTATAAAAAAGTAATAAAAAAAAGGTTTTTATTCTTTGCCCCAAATGGCCCCCAAAAGCTTCAAAAAGCTATAATAAGCACTTAAACTCTGTCCCTGGAGGAGGCCCACAACCATAAAGCTAGAAAAAACCCACTTTCAGATTTGAAAAAAAAATCACTGGATATCACCCATTTGTAGGGGACGGCAATATGATATTATATGATATCAAATGATGCCGGCAGTCTGACTAGGCTTAAATTATGTCCGGTTTTGACAAATGGATCAATGGTAGAGCTCGTTGAAATGATGAGGGTGCGGAGTTCAAATCCCTGCGGTTGCTCTGAAGTGTTCCCGGTCGCTGTCAACCGCCATGGCAGCTTTATCCAGGTAAAGTAGCAGCCCGTTCCCTACCGCCATTAGACGGGGATCCCTTAATTCCATGCCCCACCAGGCGTTATCATTATTAGGGCACCCACTACTCACCAGGCCACACTACTCCAGGCACGGCCAAATCAGCCCAAGCCCCATTTAAGACATCACCCATATGTAGGGAATGGCAATATGATATCATATGATATCATATGATATCAAGTCATCATAAGATACCATATGATATTATATGATGCCGACAGTCTGACTAGGCTAATGATACCATTTATATACAATATCATATGATGCAATGTGTATAATATCATTAGGGCTGGGCCGACATAAAAACGTATAAATTTACGTTTTTAGATATAAATACGCTGTTTTTTCTTCTCGAATCGATCTTGCATGTTACGCTGAAATTCGAAATTCTGGTAAAAATCAAGGCTTAGGCAGCTTGGGGCACCAAAATTTTAGTGCCCCCAGTGACTGTGCACTTGATTATATACCAGGCAGGACAGTACTGCTGGAAAACACTGGCGGTGGTTACTCCTGGTTTTGCCCGGGGGTTTACGGATATTTGAAAAATGAAGGCGTCCTGCGGAATCTTACGTCGCGTGTCTGAATACTCCATTTCTCCCACTACTGCGTGGGAAATGCGGCTTTTTTCTTCTCGAATCGATCTTACATGTAACGTCGTATAATATCGTATAGTCTGTACTTCGAAGAATACAGCAAGCATCCGGGCACTCAACATTCTTGGTTATCATTTAATTCTTCATTTAGATAGCTCATTGGAACTTAACATTCTTGGTTATCATTTAATTCTTCATTTAGATTGCTCATTGGAAAGCGATTCACCTCCTCTATCACAATATGCAATACAAATAACCTTTCACACATGCACCATTTTATATCATTTGGCCTGAAGTTTGATTTAGATAGCCAGGATGGCACACATATCAGAGCGCTACCTATCCCTCCATCTCACAAGCTGTGCTCCTACTTGGGCTTTAAGGATTGATGGTGCAAGCCTAGTGCAATGTGAACATGGAAAATATTGAAATATACGTATGTACTTATATTATAATACACTTATACAGTTATATAACAGACCAACTGGAATTTAATGACTCCCTTAGATTGGCACCATGCCCCTTGGTTGACGCGCTTTCTGGTTGTGATTTATTTTTTGGAAACTTGGATAACCTTAACTTGCCAGATATTTTTTCTGAGAGTTGATATGTAATGCCAATGAAATTATCAACGCGGCAATACCTTTAAACCCATGTACAAGTCTTTTCTCAAGAAGTGCAAAAAAATTACACAATTACACAATTACATTGGTGGTGCAAAACAATTACAAAATTACACAATTACATTGTTGGTGCAAAACAATTACACAATTACACAATTACATTGGTGGTGCAAAACAATTACACAATTACACAATTACTTTGGTGGTGCAAAACAATTACACAATTACACAATTACATTGGTGGTGCAAAACAATTACACAATTACACAATTACATTGGTGGTGCAAAACAATTACACAATTACACAATTACATTGGTGGTGCAAAACAATTACACAATTACAACATTACATTGGTGGTGCAAAACAATTACACAATTACACAATTACATTGGTGGTGCAAAACAATTACACAATTACACAATTACATTGGTGGTGCAAAACAATTACACAATTACACAATTACATTGGTGGTGCAAAACAATTACACAATTACACAATTACATTGGTGGTGCAAAACAATTACACAATTACACAATTACATTGGTGGTGCAAAACAATTACACAATTACACAATTACACATACATATGGTTTATTGATGGTGCAAAACAATTACACAATTACATATGGTTTATACGTTTATATGCATACATTTATACACTTATACGGCATAAACAAATAAAATATACATTTGCTACCGAACCCTAGATATCATATGATATTGTACTCGCCTTTGGTCAACATCATCTGATATGCCAGCCCCTACCCATGTGTAGCCACCCACTGTAAAGCACAGCGCCAACATGCCCAAATTGGCCCAGCACAGCCCCACCCCTGGGTTCCCTACTGTCTCCTCAGAAATGACCACGGCACCCACAACCCACCGGACCACACCTCCCCAGGCCCAGCCCGATCAGCCCATCCCCCACCTACCATATGTAGCCACACACAGCAAAGAGCAGCAAAAACAAGCCCACGCTGGCCCAGCACAGCCCCACCACTGCTTTCCGCGATGATTCTTCAGGGATATCAGCGTCATCAGCGTCGCTCACGTAGTTGGTGATTACTACAGCACCCACCACCCACCAAGCCACACCAAAGGGACACAAGATGGCGGCAAGGAGCTGCGTGTGCAGCAGGGGAAAAATGATCAGCACTTGGTTTTTGGTGGTTTTGGTGGTTTTGGTGGTTTAGGTTTAGGTGGTTCAGGGTGTAGGATTCAAGATTTGGTGGTTTTAGGGTTTAGTCTTAAGGTCTAGGTGGTTTAGGAAAATAAGTGCTGACCAGCCAGGTGCTGACCAGCTTCCCCCTACCTGCGAGTGCACTGACGCGAACACCCAGCTTCACCTAGCTTCACTTAGCTTCACCCTACTTGGGAGTGCATTGACACTAACACCCAGCTTCGCCCAGATTCACGTAGCTTCACCCAGCTTCCCCCTACCTGCGGGTGCGCTGACACAAACACCCAGCTTCCCCTAGCTTCCCCCAGCTTCCCCCTACCTGTGAGTGCAGTGATGCGAACACCCAGCTTCACCTAGATTCACGTAGCTTCACCTAGTTTCACTCAGCTTCCTCCTACCTGCGAGTGCATTGATGCGAACACCCAGCTTCACCTAGCTTCACTTAGCTTCACCCTACTTGGGAGTGTATTGACACTAACACCCAGCTTCGCCCAGATTCACGTAGCTTCACCCAGCTTCCCCCTACCTGCGAGTGCGCTGACACAAACACCCAGCTTCCCCTAGCTTCCCCTAGCTTCCCCCAGCTTCCCCCTACCTGTGAGTGCAGTGATGCGAACACCCAGCTTCACCTAGATTCACGTAGCTTCACCTAGTTTCACCCAGCTTCCTCCAACCTGCGAGTGCATTGATGCGAACAGCCAGCTTCACCTAGCTTCACCCAGCTTCCCCCTACCTGCGAGTGCATTGACACTAACACCCAGCTTCACCCAGCTTCCCCCTACCTGCAAGTACATTGATACTAACACCCAGCTTCACCTAGCTTCGCCCAGCTTCACTTAGCTTCACCCAGCTTCACCAAACCTTTCCCCTACCTGCAAGTACATTGATGCTAACACCCAGCTTCAACTAGCTTCCTCCTACCTGCGAGTGCATTGACGTGAACACCCAGCTTCACCCAGCTTCCCCCTACCTGCAAGTGCATTGATACTAACACCCAGCTTCACCTAGCTTCCTCCTGCCTGCGAGTGCATTGACATGAACACCCAGCTTCACCCAGCTTCCCCCTACCTGCAAGTGCATTGATACTAACACCCAGCTTCACCTAGCTTCCTCCTACCTGCGAGTGCATTGACGTGAACACCCAGCTTCACCCAGCTTCCCCCTACCTGCAAGTGCATTGATACTAACACCCAGCTTCACCTAGCTTCCTCCTACCTGCGAGTGCATTGACGTGAACACCCAGCTTCACCCAGCTTCCCCCTACCTGCAAGTGCATTGATACTAACACCCAGCTTCACCTAGCTTTGCCCAGCTTCACCTAGCTTCACCCAGCTTCACCCACCTTTCCCCTACCTGCGAGTGCATTGATGCGAACTCCCAGCTTCACCCAGCTTCACCTAGTTTCACACAGCTTCCCCTACCTGTGAGTGCATTGATGCAAATGCCCAGCTTCACGTAGCTTCCCCTAGCTTCACCCAGATTCATTCAGCTTTCTCCTACCTGCTAGTGCATTGACACTAACACCCAGCATCACCCAGCTTCACCGTACCTGTAAGTGCATTGACACTAACACCCAGCATCACCCAGCTTCACCGTACCTGTAAGTGCATTGACACTAACACCCACACGATGATGCTGAAAATGAAAGAAAGACCGCCCAAGGCATACGCGTAGTAGCAGGGCCCAAATTCATTTGGGTAATCCCCCGATCTGTGAGTGCATTGATGCAAACGCCCAGATGATGACAATGAGTGTGAAAGAGAGGCTGCCCAAGGAATATGCGTAGTAGCAGGGCTAAAAGTCATTCGGGTCATCCCCAGCAGGGCCCAAAGGAATCCCCCAGCAGGGCCCAAAGTCATCTAGTTCATCCCCCCACCTTTGATTGCATTGATGCGAACGCCCAGATGATGACGCTGAAAATGAAAGAGAGGCCGCCCAAGGAATATCCGTAGTAGCAGGGACCGAAGTCATTCGGGTCTTCCCCCAGCATGCATTGGGTGTCGTAGGCTTGGCACCAGTTCCAGCGGGATGAGCAGGTCACGTACGCTTTTCTCAAATTATATCTGGGGTGTGGGGGGGAAGGGGTGGGGGTGTGTGTGTGTGGGGGGTGGGGTGGGGGTGGTGGGGGGGAGCAAATTGACAGGTTCTGGGTGCTGTAGGTGTTGTAGGCTGGCAGCAGGTGCAGTAGGAGTAGCAGGTCACGTAAGCCTTTCTCAGATCATAGCTGGGGTTGTTGTGGGGGTGGGGAAGGGGTGGGGTGGGTGGGGGTGGATGGGTTAAGTTAGGCGGGTCCTGGGTGTCGAGGGTGTCGTGGGAGTAATACCAGGTCTGATTGGAGTAGCAGGTCACGTAAGCCTTTCTCAAATCATATCTGGGGTGGGGGTGGGGGTGGGGGTGGGAGAGGGGTGGGGTTGGGGGGGGAGGGGCAAGTTAGGCGGTCCTGGGTGTTGTAGCGTGTCGTAGGCGTGGCACCAGGTGCAGTAGGAGTAGCATTATTACATCAGTCTTTCTCAACAAAAAACTGGGTTAGTGGGGTGTGTGTTTGTGTTTGTGTTTGTGTTTGGGGTTGGATATGAGGTTGGGGTTTGATTTGAGTTGGGTTGGGGGGGGGCAAGGTAGGTAGGTCCTGGGTATCGTTGGCATGGCAACAGGTTCAGTAGGAGTTGTAGCATATTACCGAGGGGGGCAAGAGTGCAAGTGGCGACCTCAGCACCATGCAACAGGCTTGGACCCCCTTTCGTGCCTTGCAGGGATTTTCCCCCCCGCTATATATCGACCCCATTTCAGCGAAATTATCGCTTGAACCCCCTCGGGGGGGGGGGGGCAATAAAGCTTGCAGACCGCATGTTCGGAAATTGTTTTTTCCACCCCTGACCACCCACCACCCCCCCCCCCCCCCCCCCCCCCCCCCGCCCGAGGCTTCATATCTGGACACCCCAGACAGTATTACATAGTGAAAGGGGGGTCCATGAGCATCATCTCGTCAAGACCTTTCCAACCATATTAACACAAATTAAATAAAATCAAGTTTGGACAAAGTTATTCAGCTTTTTAGTATTTGTACAACTTTCTTGGGTAGCTCAGTAGTCCGCGCCCTTGGAGGAGATCACCCAGGTATAAAAAGGACTGAAGGTGTTATTTGTCTGTCTATCTATCATCATCATGGTTTTATTTGACTCAAATTGTATTCTGGAGCCTGAGGGTCTGGTCGGGTGCAGTGGGGGTGGGTGGGTTGATGTTGTGTGTGTTGTGGGTGGGGAGGAGGGTGTGAGGGGGGGGGGGGGGGGGGGGGGGGGGGGGGAGGGGGGCTAGACCCCAGGCTCGACTGCTTTAGGAACCTTTTCAGGAACCAGAATCCAGAACGCGCATACGAACGCGTTGCGCGCGCGCATTTTTCAGCCTAACTGCCGCTCGCGCGACGCTGGGCGCGAAGGTGTAGGTGATGTCCAGCCTGGCATCCAGCCTGGCGTCCAGCCTGGATGTGCCTTCCTGGGCACCCACCAATTACACACTGGGTGTAACCGACCAACGATTGCAGATTCGTACTCGTCTCGTCGAGCCCTTCTCGATGGTGCACTTAAAGCTCGAAAATTCGCACTGGCAAGAAAGTTACACGAAGTACAAATAAAGTTGGGAAAACGGTCGGACCCCCCCCCCCCCCCCCCCCCCCCCCCCCCCCCCCCCCCCCCCTCTATCTCGTCGATCCGTGGGTGTATCGACTTGATTTTTTTTGTATCGACTATTGCTCGAGGTTCTATCCATATCGAAAAAGCGGTACGACATCTTTTTTCTTGCCCCCCCCCTCGCATATTACATAAGTCGTTCTTAAATCAGATCTAGGGTGGTAGTGGTAGTTACGGTGTATGTGTGTGATGGGGTGGTGGTGTGGTGGTGGTGGTGGTGGTGGTGGTGGTGGTGGTGGTGGGGAGCAAGGTAGGTAGGTCCTAAGTGTCGTAAGGTGTCATTGGCATAGCACCATGTTCATTAGGAGTAATCATATCACACCAGTCTTTCTCAAATCATACCTGGGGTGGTTGTGGTGGTGGGGAAGGGTGGGGTGGGTGGGGTGGGGGGGGGGGGAGGGGCAAGGTAGGTAGGTCCTGGGTGTCGTAGGGTGTTGTAGGAGTTATACCAGGTCTAGGAGGAGGAGTAGGTCACTTAAGTCTTTCTAAAATCATACCTGGGGTAGTTGTGTTTGTGTTTGGGTTCGTGTTTGGATTCGTGCTTGGGGTTGGATTAGGGGTTGGGGTTTGGGAGGGGGGGAAGGTAGGTAGGTCCTTGGTGTCGTTGGCATGGCAAAAGCTCTAGTAGGAGTAGCATATTACACCAGTCTTTCTCAAATCATATCTGGGATGGAGAGAGGGGGGACAAGGTTGATTGGCATGCTCATGTATACAAAAATAAAAAAATAAATCATATATGGGATGGGGAGAGGGGGGGCAAGGTTGATTGGCATGCTCATGTATACAAAAATAAAAAATAAATGATATGTGGGATAAATCATATCAGGGATAAAGAGAGGGTGGGACAAGCTTCATTGGCATGCTATGCTCATGTATACAAAAATAAAAAATAAATCATATATGGGATGGAGAGAGGGGGGGACAAGGTTGATTGGCATGCTCATGTATAACATAAATAATAAATATATCATATATGAATAAATCATTTATGGGATTGAGAGAGGGGGGGGGGGGGGGGGGGGGGGGGGGGGCAAGGTTGATTGGAATGCTATGCTCATGTGGCATATAATGAGGGAACGGCACTACGATATTGTATGGTATTATGTCATTATATGATATCATATGATGACGGCAGTCCGACTAGGCTAAAGTTACCATTTATATGATCGGCATGCTATGCTCATGTAGCATTTAATAAGATGATGCTGATGCTGATGCTGATGCTGACGGCATTGATGAATGATGATGATGATGATGATGGTGCTGCTGCTGCTGCTGCTGCTGATTGATGATGGTGATTGCATTTTTTCTGGTGCCCTACTGGTCTCCAAATGTGCCCACGGCTTGACAGAGTCAAGCGGGACTTACAAACATCATGAACAATTTATATACAATATCATATTATGCAGCGATGTACAACATATATTTCAGCGATGAACAACACATATTTCAGCGATGCACAACACATAGTTCAGTGATGTACAACATATAGTCCAGCAAGGTACAACACATAGTTCAGCGAGGTACAACATATAGTTCAGCGAGGTACAACACATAGTTCAACGAAGTACAACACATAGTTCAGCGAGGTACAACACATAGTTCAGCGAGGTGCAACACATAGTTCAGCGAGGTACAACACATAGTTCACAGAAGTACAACACATAGTTCAACAAAGTACAACACATAGTTCAGCGTTGAACAACAAATAGTTCAGTGATGTACAACACATAGTTCAGTGAGGTACAACACATAGTTCAGCGATGTACAACACATATTTCAGTAATGTACAATACATAGTTTAGCGAGGTACAACACTAGTTCAGCGATGGGGCTATACCCTGCAGTCAAAAAGCAGATGGCACCAACCACGTACACACATACATGATCATACGTTACCATACATACATACGTACATACATACATACATACATACATACGTACATACATGCGTACATACATACATACATACATACATACATACATACGTACATACATACATACATACATACATACATACGTACATACATACATACATACATACATACATACATACATACATACGTACGTACGTACATACATACCATACATACGTTACATACATACATACATACATACATACATACATACATACATATCTATCTATCTACATATCCACTCCGCCCCAAACCAACCCAGCGGTACAAAACGAGGAAGTACAGATTCCGCAACGAACATACTGGTGCATGCTCTTTTTTCTTCCCATCTCTTTTTTCTATCTTGAACCATTCCATGTTGTTTGATGGACCCCTTCGCTTCTAGCATCGAATGTGACGAGTGCGGACGGGAATATCTGAACAGTGCACCTGTGAACGTCGCGAGGCACAAGAAAATCGAAGGCGTGCAGAGAAGCAACCGCGAAAAGAAAGGCGCGAGGGAGCAAGCCAGCTATTGGCCGAGCATGAGATTAAGATAGGCCAAGCATGTCAATTTTATAGGCTATGGCATATTAGGGGCCTGGGGGCCCTAAACCCCAGACCCTACCTCTCATGTAACATTGATGGTGATGATGCGCTTCGTCCGTGTGCCCACAAACGCTGATTGTATTGTCTTATTTGATTTTTCTTGCTCCATATAGGGTGCATGGTTATGGGTGCAGCACCATTAGATAGGCCTTTTCAAGCTATACAAAGTGCACCCTACTTTTACCCCCTAATTATTATTGTGGGAGGAGATAATGGCCTCCAAGTGGGTTCTGGAGCCGGGGGTGGGTGGGTGGGTGGTAAACTAAGCCCTCTGAAGGAAAAAAGGGCATGGGGTAGGAGATTTGTTTTCGCCCCCCCCTTTGATATATATATATATATATATCCAGTGCCTTAATTACCACTATATTGCTATTAACTCCGACCAAATATTATATCGCGTGTTTTTATGTACCAGGTACAGAAAGCACTAAAGCGCTGTCCTAGAGGAGTCCTGAAACCATGAAGCTAGATAAGAGAAACCCCACTTTCAGATTTGAAAAAATCACTGTCATGTACTGTATATTGTACTACATATATTGTGACTCACTGTACTACACAAATTTCAGCGATGGCTATAGCTATGGCAACGGAACAGAAGGCACCAACCACGTATGGCCATATCTATATCTATAAATTTGTATTTATCTACACATATATTCAGTGCCTTATCTTTATCGTAACTCATACAATTGCTACATATACTTTTAAACAGATATTATAACTCACACAATCATGTTACTGTTGCATATTGTTACTACATATTTGTGATCACGTACTACACAAATTTCAGCGATGGCTGTAGCTATGGCCACAAAAACAGAGCGGTTACCAACTACGTAGAATCCAATCCGATGGTCTGGATACAACAGTCATGTTCTGGCTCCCAATTTCGGGATAGTGGAGATAATATAGTGGTGCGGTGGTGAAGGGTGCTGTGGGAGGAGGGGGTGGTGGAGGAGAGGCTTGTTCGTGGGTTGCAGCCTATTGGGGGTGGCGTGGTGTGGTGTAGAAGTGGGGGAGTGGTGTGTGGGTGTGGGTGGGTTGGGTTTGGTTGGGTTGGGTTGGGTGGGTTGGTTGGGTTGGTGGGTTGGTTGGGTTTTTGGGTTGGGTTGGTGGGTTGGGTTTGGGTTGGGTGGGTTGGGGTGGGTTGGGTTGGGGGGTGTACGGGGTTGTGGCTGTGTGGGTGTGTGGGTGTGGGTGTGGGTGGTGTCGGGGGTCGGAGTGGGGGCTCATCAGAGAGGTTGACGCTTAGCTATACAAGAAAAATATAAAATAGACGCGCAGGCTGTTTTCTAGTAGCTAGTTCAATGGGGGGGGGGGGGGGGGCTGGCTGGGGTGGCGTGGGGTGGGAGGTGGGAGTGGGCTGGGGTGGGGACAGGGTGAAGTCTTTAGGAAGATGGACACGACAAAAGGTGCGACACATAGTTGCGGTGACCACGCCTAGCGCATCCGCGCGGCTCGATTTTAGTGTCTCATCGACTATTTATGTTGTCGTGGAGGTGGTGTGTGTGGTTGGTAGGTGGATGTGGTTAGGTATGAAGGGGTTAATTGGAACAATCACTTGCCTCGAAAGGAGTGGAAGTTTTATTGCAAGTGGACAAAACAATTAAAATAATGGGTGAACTTCGAAGCTCGACACGCGCAGGCGCATGCTATGTACTCGTTTCCGCGGATATCAAAGTTGCCACAAGCCAAGCCAAGTGGCGTGGCCAAGCCACGAAAATTGCGAAAGTGGCTTCTTTTGCTAAGCGAGCTCGAAATTGAAGATTGGGATAACCGCAGCAACTGCAGCTCTGCAGCTTGCGAATGATGGGCGAACCGTCTGCATCACATCGACTGTTTGCTTAAGGCCAGTACTGTTTCGCGCATGCAGGATAGCTTCTGGGAATCGGATTAGAAACCAAGAATGGCCTAACGGGATGCTGCTGCCAGAGCAAAATGGGAAATCTGGTAAGGCAAAGCTGACGGACAAGGACAAAGGCCAAGCTGCGAAAGCAGAATGCAGAAAGAGATATAACGCAGGCCCGAAGGTAAGCAGATAGGGAGATGCAGGTGCCAGGGAGCTATGTGAGCCACGATGGGGGCAGGAAGCAAGTGTAGGTGCGGTGCATGCAGCCTTGGTGTCTTGTGAGGGTTGGCTGGGGTGGGAGGGCAGAGGAGCATCAAGAAAAAATTATGGAGATCAGCCAAGGCAGAAAGGGGAGTCATGGAGACGGGCAGCGCTGCAGGTCAGGTTTGGCAGCAGATTGGTAGGCTGGGGGCTATGATCGAGCAGATGGGCAGATCGATGATGCAGGCTGCAGACAGAGTGTGTTGGGGGGAGTGTATGAGGGCTGTATGAGGGCAATGTGGGGCTATGAATCGAAGCAGAGGAGCAGATGTAGGTGCTGATAGAGAACGCTGATATAAGTGGGCGCAGCGTGACTGAGGGCACAATTGCGGCGATGCAGTAGAGTTAGTTGCAAGGTGCAGTCGGTGTATTGTTGACTGGTGTGTGTTTCGGGGGCGGGCTGTGTGTGGGCAGCTGTGGGGGGTGGTGGTGATGGTGGGTGGGTTGGTCGTGTGTGTGTGTGTGTGTGGGGGCGGGGGCCGCGGGGGGGGGGTATGGGCTCGGGGCATGGAATGGTTAGATGGTCAGGGGTTGGTAGTGCTGGCAGCCGGGAGCGGAAGGAGATGGTGCAGGGGGCTGGGGCTGTCAATAGGCAGGTTCAGGTACAGGCACGTGGTGGTGGTGCTGTGAAGTGGTGGGTTTGTGTTTGGCGTGGTTGGGGATGGCGGTGGGGGTGAGTGTGGTGTTGTTTGAGAGTGTGTGTGTGGAAGAGGCGGGGCTGGTGGGGTGGGGGAGGAGTTTCTGTGTGTGTGTGTGTGTGTGTGTGTGTGTGTGTGTGGCGGGGGGGGGGCTGACGGCTCAAGAATGGTTAGGTGGTCAGGGGCTGGAAGTGTTTGCAGAGGAGCGTAGGAGATGGGTGAGGGGGCTGAGGGCTGTCATCAGGTGTAGGTGCAAGGTCCAAGCAGTGGTGGTCGGAGTGGGTGGGGGGTTGTGGTGGTGTGTCGTGTGGCGCTGAGTGTGCTTTGTTAGATGGATGGCTGGTGTTGTTTGGGTGGGGTGGGGTGGGTGGGTGCTGGATGGGTGGGTGGGGGAGGGGGGGCTGGGGTACTTAATGTTAGATGGTCTGGGCTGGAAATAGGGAGCGTTAAAGGGAGAATGGGTACAGGGGGCTGAGGGCTGCATGTGCAGGTATAGGTTTGGGTTGATTACCGAAAAGTGGTATGCAGTTTACAATTAAGGTTGATCGTATTGGACTGCATAGTATGCATACATAAGCACGCACACATACACCGCACTCAACTCACTCACATATACACTCATACACACACAAGCACACATCGCACATCCACACCACACAGTTATCCGCACACACACGCATGCACAACATACAATCACACACATAATACACAAATCACCGCACATACACACACACACATACACACACGCACATACACACATCACATACATACACACAATACATTACACACACACACACACATCACAGACACACAGACTTTCCACACACACACGACTCATAGTCCACACATACACGCACGCACATATAACACAGCACACACATACACACCTCAACATACACACGCAGTGCGCACACTACACATACACACACACCATCACACACACACCACACACACACACACACACTCAACTCAAACACTCAACACAAGACACATACCACACACATACATTCAACACCATACCACAAACATACACACACTCTCATACACACACATGACAGATTACACACATCAAAAACACGCACACATTATTTATACACATTAAACTCCCGCGCATCACACAGTCTCACACAAATGCACACCCACTCTCATGCATACACGCACACAACACTACCCCCCCGCCCCTCCCAACACACACACGCAGCCCCCACCCACACAACACACCACACCACACAACATCACTCACATATAACATGCACACACAACCACAGAGGTATTAGAACACACGAGAGCACTCACCAACCATCTGTCACTCGCACACTGACCACACAACACACATACACCACACTCGCAGCACAAAGACACACACTACGCTCACTGGTTACACCCACACATACCTCAGCCCACACACCCACGCACACCCACACACAAAAACACAGAACACACCCAGACACTACATCACATACATAACAACACATGCACACACATACACTCTCCGTGCATACTCACACAGAACACACACGAACACACATACACGCATTTACAACGCACTCACACACACTCAATAGGCACACACCACAACATACCCCCCCCCCCCCCCACACACACACACACACAAACTCACACTAGCGCACGTACAACACACATCTCTCCACTTCACACACACATAACATACCACACAAACAACACACTCGCAGCAAGCACAAACTTCACATAAACACAGGCAAAGGAACAAACTCAACAGACACTCACACAAACACACAGGCGCATACACACACACTTACCACACAAACAAAACATCACGAAACACACTACTATGCACAAAACACACAAGATCCCCCCCCCCCCTCCCCCTCATCCCCGCGCACACAGCACACACAAACACTCTCACACTCATCACACGCACATACATAATCAAGCAAAAATACAAAGCGGCAATCTCACACCACACACACGCCGCTCGATGACACACATTACACACAACGCACATAAAGACTCACACAAACACACAAGCGCGCGCTCATCAACAGACACACACACACACGCACGCTCGCTGACACCACTTACACAACACCACTAAAGACTCACACAAACACACAAGCGCGCAGCGCCTCACACAGCACCCAATGATACACATGTTAGGGTCGCACGCTCGCTGACACACACTTACACAGCACGCAATAAGACTCACACAAACACCAAGCGCGGCGCTTCACACCACACGCACTCACGCAGCAGTACACTAAGACTTGCCTCAACACCTAAAGAACTCACACGCACACGGCACACGCCACTACCTAAAGACTCAACCTACATCAACTCCACACCTCACCTAAGACTCACACTCACACTCACACAACTCACCTAAAGACCTCACACTCACAACACACACGCACACGTAGACTCAACTCAACACAAGGGCGCGCTACACATCTGCCATCCTGATGTGTCTATTCAGGCAACTAGAAAGCAGAGAAGTGATGAGCTTTGAAGACTC
>CM039462.1:179851361-180036580 GCA_022414725.1 Microglena sp. YARC
CTACCTGTAGTGGCTGCGGAGTAAACTAGTGTACAACGCGCTTTTAGAGCAGCTAATTCATGAATATTATGAGAGCCCGTTTAAGTTCCAGAAAAAGGGGCGCCCCCCCAAACCCAGCTCACATTTCCACTTAACTAGATTGGACATATAATTGTTTTGTTCGTGATGGTGACGAGTCGCTCTTGTTTTTATCCCATTGGCTGGGTTTGATAACATGTACGCTCACCCACACCCACCCACCGCCACCTGCTGCAGTACCACCAGCGCCCACGAACGCCACTATTGAGCTTTGGAGAACCCTGGGATTAATACAACCCATGTTTTCCGTCCGCCCCTCAAGCATTCTGGAAGATGATATTGAAATTAAAATTGAAATTGTTCTTCGAAGTACTGGCCATCTGAGGACGTGGAAGTTTAAGGACAGTCACTGCGTAGGCCCGTGAAGGTGCCATGTAGTCTACATCAAATTGTGGTAGATGATAAACAGTATTACTCTGACCTCCTCTCGTCCAGCTCCAACTCACATCACCGCCCGCTCACCCTCTACCACCAATTGTTGGCTGTTGAGAAAGCGCCTGAATGTTTATACAGACCCTTGTTTCCTCCGCCCACAAGTCAGTTTTGGAAGATGATATTGAATTGAGAGAATTGAAATTAGTTACATCCGAGGTAATGCGTCAACTCTCAGGACGTGTGAAGTTAAGGACACGCACTGCGATAAGCCGGCAGCGCTTAGCAAGCAGTATGTCATTCATAATTGGGAAGATTGAATAACAGTTAATACTAGCTCGAACCTAATTGCTCGTTGAGCTTTGCGGCGCTACAGCTGGAGTCGAATGCAATCAAGCGCGCAGGGCATGCCACCCATCATCATGCTTACCGGAAGAAAGACAATATCAAGACTTGATGGTGTTGGTCGTCGCGTACAAATGATATGTGGAGTGTGTAGCCTTAATTGTGGTTTATCTTCGCACATCCGATAACATCACCTTACTACGTAAAGTATAGGGGCAGTCGCATGTATGTCCGCCTGAGTACAAAACGTAATCTACCGGTTTAACTAAAGGGTATATATGGGTATGATACACGTGGTAATATAATATCGAATGAATGAAGCAGTAATTGCTAACAAACTGCTTACGCTTGCGAAAGCTCGTCCAGCCCCAATCTACGCCTTTAAATACACAGTTGTCTTCTATGAAAGTACATTCTAACGTTCCAAGGGTTTTTTGATACGTTTGTTTTAGCGGGTGGCAATGGTAACATATGCACATATACACGCACTTCGTAACGTTTACATAACGAAGCACAGTTATATATCGACAAACTTCGTCGTTTGTTCAACATACGTAGTTAAATTTCTTAACAACGACCTATAACGTTTCCATGGTGACGATAACTGGCCCCGTGCGCATTACCGTTGTTCATCACGCCATAATCACACGTGATATTGCATACAGTAGAAAGCGCTTACTTTGCCAATATGCACGATTAATGTGTGCATATAACACACGACATGCATGTGTTAAGTTAGAACAAAACAGATGGCACACAAGCGCGGGGGTGGTGGCGGTCACACGGTGATGGAACGGCACGTAGCAAACAACAGGCACGTGTGTGCAAACATACGTGGAGGTTGGGCAAGTCCCTTTAGCCTATTTGGGCGCTACCCCTGAGGGCTAGGTAATGATACATACTACAATAACGCCTTATCGTATGTATGGAGTACATTCTCTCAGCATACGAGTCAAGGATGCGACATCACAGCTTCGTGTACGGTGTAGTAATGGGAGTCAGAAATGGCCATCACCTTCTCTCAGGCATGAGTCGCATGGACATCAGCACTATTGTTGTACGCAGTATATGAGAAGGTCAGAATGTGCAAACAGAATACACACTTCTTATCAGCAATGACTATCAGTCGACATCAAATGAACATACACGAGACACATAGATATAGAATAAAAAATGGTACGCATAAAGAAAGGCTGTCCGAGTCAGGGGACTCAGAGGGGAGCAGGTCACACTGATGCTAGGTGCTTACCGTACTTTAGACCACATTTGACAGTGACCTTGATAAAAATGTGATTGGAGCTTAGGGGAGAAGTGGTGACGTTGTGGCAATGTAGTGGAGGTAAATGGAAGAATTCGACCATTCCTTAACACTGAAATGAACAAGATCAGAGGAAGATGGACTACAACAAGAACTATAAGATTGGATGAGATGTTAGTTGCTAAGAAACAGAGTTAAGAGATGACCGTAGAACAAACAAAAGTGGTGTTGAGAATGTCCTGGTGGTAAAAAAAGGGAAGGAGGGTAGGCAAGGAGGGGGAATACATAGGGAGGGTAGTTGCAATAATGCGGGAGGATGAAAGGGATGGAGCTAGGATAAAATGGGAAGAGGAATATGAGAAGAGAGGTAAAGCAGGGTAATGGGGAAGGGTAGAAAGAGGATAAGGGGAGACTGGAGGGAGGGCGGAGAGGTTGTGGGGATAGATGACGGGGAGGAGGGGACTGAGGGGGGAGCAGGGGGAAGAGGGCCGAGCGGAACATCGGAGGGGAACGGCCATAGAGGGGCTAGGAGAGAGGAGAAAGGAGATGGTGAGTAGAGGTGTGTGGGAAGTGAGAATGGGGAGAGGCGAGTGCGGGGTCTTGAGTACGGAGCGAGTAAGGAGGCATCGCGGGAAGGATAAGAGGAGTGCTGTGGCAGGGACCTACAGGAGGTTGGCGGAGGGTAGAGATAGGAGGAAGACAGGCGGTATGAGGGAGGATAAGAGGGGGGTTTGTGGGGGCAAGAGGGGACTGGGTGGGACGAAGGGGGTCTAGTACATGGATGAGAGAGGAGGGGACAGGGGGATTGGGAGAAAGGGTTGTAGGAGGGAGAGGGAAAGGAAGGTGAAGGAGAGCGGGAAATACGGCGCGGTTGGCGAGGGGAGGGATGGGAGAGGGTAGGAAGAGAGGGACTAGGGTTGGGGAGGGGAGGAGGTTGGAGGAGGATAAGGGGGGTTGGGAGGGGGGGTTGGGAGGGCGTAGGGGAGGAGGGTGGCGCGCAGGTGGTTGGGGAAGGGTATGAAGGAGGGGGAATGGGGGTTGGGGAGGGTAGGTGGGAGGTAAGGGGTCTAAGGGGAGGGTAAGGGTGAGGGTACAAGCGAGAGTTTGGCGGCGCCGGGGGGGGGGGGAGGGGGGAGGGGAGCGGGGGGTTGGGAGGGTTGGAAGGAGGGAATGGCGGTTGGGAGGGGACACGAGGGGTTGGGGAGGGAGGGAGGGGAAGGGGGTTGGAGGGGAAAGGTGATTGGGAGGGGAAGGGAAGGGGTTGGAGGGGAAGGAGGGTTGGGGAGGGGCAGGGGAGGGGTTGGGGAGGGGAAGGGGGTTGGGGAGTGGGGTTGGGGAGGGTGGTGGGGAGGGGAAGTAAGGGTTTGAGGGTAGGAAGGAGGTAAGTGGGGGTTGGGGAGGTAAGGAGGTTGGGGAGGGTAAGGGAGGTTGGGGAGGGTAGAAGCGGTACGGCGTAAAGGGGGCTTGGAGAGGAAGAGAAACGGGAGGTTGGCGAGGGGGTTGGGGAGGAGGGTTGGGAGGGGAAGGGGAAGGAGGATGGTTGGAGGGGGAAGGGAGTTGCGGGAGGGACAGGGGGAGGAAGGGGGAGGGGAAGGTTGGGGAGCGGGAAGGGGGTGAGGGAGGGGAGGGGAAGGGGGAGGGAAGGGGAGGGGAAGGGGGAGGGGAGGGGGAGGGGACGAGGGAGGGAAGGGGGTTTGGGGACGGTAGGAAGGAGGGTAAGGGGCCGTGGGGTGGGTGTGAGGAGGAGCGTAAGGGCTTGGGGAGGTAAGGAAGGAGGGCTAAGGGGCTTGGGGGAGGGGAGGGGAAGCGTGGTTGTTGGGAGGGGAAGGAGTTGGGAGGGGAGGGGGGAGGTTGAAGGTGGTTGGGGAGGGTGAAGGAGTTGGGGAGGGAAGGAAGGAGGTTGGGAGGGAAGGGGGAGGGGAAGGTGGTTGGGGGAGGGGAAGGTGGGAGGGGAAGGTGGTTTGGGAGGGGAAGGGGGGGGGGAGGTGATTGGGAGGGAAGGTGCGTTGTGCGCCGTGGGAGGCGGAAGGTGGTTGGGGAGGGGAAAGGGGGTTAGGGGAAGGGGTTGGGCGAGGGAAGGAAGGTTGGGGAGGGGAAGGGGGAGGGAAGGTAGTTGGTTGGAAGGGAGGAGGGAAGGGGAGAGAAGTGGTGGGGAGGGAGGGAAGGTGGTTGGGAGGGGAAGGGGGGAGGGAAGGTGGTTGGGGAGGGGAAGGGGAGAGGAAGGTGATTGGGAGGGGAAAGGTGGTTGGGGAGGGAAGGTGGGTTGGGGAGGGGAAGGGGAGGGGAAGGGGTTGGGGTAGGGGAAGGGAGGGGCAGGGGGCTGGGGAGGGAAGGAGGTGGGGAGGGGAAAGTGGAGGGAAGGTGGTGGGGAGGGGAAGGTGGAGGGGAAGGTGGTTGGGAGTGGTTGGGGAGGGGAAGGTGGTTGGGAGAGTGGTTGGGGAGGGGAAGGGGTTGGGGAGGGAAGGGGAGGGGATACAGGGGAGGGAAGGGGGCTGGGGAGTGGGAAGGGGGAGGGGAAGGTGGTTGGGGAGGGGAAGGGAGGGGAAGTGGTTGTTGGGGAGGAAGGTGGTTGGGGAGGGGAAGGTGGTTGGGGAGGGGAAGCGGGGGGAAGGTGGTTTGGGAGGGGAGGGGAAGGTGGTTGGGGAGGTGGTTGGGAGGGGAAGGGGGTAGGGGAGGGGAGGGGGGAAGGGGTTGGGGGAGGGGAGGGGAAGGGGGTTGGGGAGGGCAGGGGGTTGGGGCGGGTAGGAAGGTGGGGCAGGGGGTTGGGGAGGGGCAGGGGGTTGGGGCGGGTAGGAAGGAGGGTAAGGGGCTTGGGGCGGGTAAGAAGGCGGGGCAGGGGGTTGGGGAGGGGAAGGTTGTTGGGGTGGGTAGGAAGGTGGGTAAGGGGCTTGGGGAGGGTAAGACGTAGGAGGGGGCATCATCTCCTCCATCAGTGGAGGGGTAGGGTCAGATACCGGAGGAGGCATCATCTCCTCAACTAGTAAAAGGGGTGTCTCGGATGTGGGAGGGGGCAACATCTCCTCCATTGATGGAGGGGGAGGGTCGGATACAGGAGGGGGGATCATCTCTTCCAGCGTTGGGGCACCTTCATCTGCAATGCAAGAAGTGGAGGTTGTGGGGTACTGGTTGGTACTAGGTTGTGTGTGTACGGGTTGATTACTAGGTGTACTCGTACTAGGTTGTAGGGTACTGGTTGGTACTAGGTTGTGGGGTACGGGTTGATACTAGGTTGTACTGGTACTAGGTTGTGGGGTACTGGTTGGTACTAGGTTGTGGGGTACAGGTTGATACTAGGTTGTTGTACTAGTACTAGGTTGTGGGGTACTGGTTGGTACTAGGTTGTGGGGTACAGGTTGATACTAGGTTGTTGTACTAGTACTAGGTTGTGGGGTACTAGTTGGTACTAGGTTGTGGGGTACAGGTTTGATATAGTAAGGTTGTACTGGTACTAGGTTGTGGGGTACTGGTTGGTACTAGGTTGTGGGGTACGGGTTGATACTAGGTTGTACTGGTACTAGGTTGTGGGGTACTGGTTGATACAAGGTTGTGGGGTACGGGTTGATACTAGGTTGTACTGGTACTAGGTTGTGGGGTACTGGTTGTACTAGGGTTGTGGGTACGGGTTGATACTAGGTTGTACTAGTACTAGGTTGTGGGGTACTGGTTGGTACTAGGTTGTGGGGTACGGGTTGATACTAGGTCGTACTGGTACTAGGTTTGTGGGTACGGTTGATACTAGGTTGTACTGGTACTAGGTTGTAGGGTACTGGTTGGTACTAGGTTGTGGGGTACGAGTTGATACTAGGTTGTACTGGTACTAGGTTGTGGGGTACTGGTTGGTACTAGGTTGTGGGGTACGGGTTGGTACTAGGTTGTGAGGTACGGGTTGATACTAGGTTGTACTGGTACTAGGTTGTGGGGTACTGATTGGTACTAGGTTGTGAGGTACGAATTGGTACTAGGTTGTGGGGTACGGGTTGGTACTAGGTTGTGGGGTACGGGTTGGTACTAGGTTGTGGGGTACGGGTTGGTTCTAGGTTGTGGCGGTACGGGTTGATACTAGTTGTACTGTACTAGGTTTTGTGGGGTAATGGTTGGTACTAGGTTGTGGGGTACGGGTTGATACTAGGTTGTACTGGTACTAGGTTGTAGTACCTGGTTGTACTAGGTTGTGGGGTACGGGTTGATACTAGGTTGTACTAACTAGGTTGTGGGGTACTGGTTTGGTAACTAGGTTGTGGTACGGGTTGGTACTAGGTTGTGAGGTACGGGTTGATACTAGTTGTACTGGTACTAGGTTGTGGTACTGATTGGTACTAGGTTGTGGGGTACGAATTGTACTAGGGTGGGGTACGGGTTGGTACTAGGTTGTGGGGTACGGGTTGGTACTAGGTTGTGGGGTACGGGTTGGTTCTAGGTTGTGGAGTACGGGTTGATACTAGGTTGTACTGGTACTAGGTTGTGGGGTAATGGTTGGTACTAGGTTGTGGGGTACGGGTTGGTACTAGGTTGTGGGATATGGGGTTGAATATAGGACTAGGTTGTACTGGTACTAGGTTGTGGGGTACTGGTTGGTACTAGGTTGTGGGGTTCTGGTTGATACTAGGTTGTACTGGTACTAGGTTTTGGGGGGGTTATACTGGTACTAGGTTGTGGGGTATGGGTCGATACTAGGTTGTGGGGTACGGGTTGATACTAGGTTGTACTGGTACTAGGTTGTGGGGTACTTGTTGGTACTAGGTTGTACTGGTACTAGGTTGTGGGGTACTTTTTGGTACTAGGTTATACTGGTACTAGGTTGTGGGGTACTATTGGTACTAGTGTGGGGGTACGGGTTGATACTAGGTTGTACTGGTACTAGGTTGTGGGGTACTGGTTGGTACTAGGTTGTGGGGTACTGGTTGGTACTAGGTTGTGGGGTACGGGTTGATACTAGGTTGTACTGGTACTAGGTTGTGGGGTAAAAGTTGTAATGTGGTACTGGTTGGTACTAGGTTGTGGGGTACAAGTTGTAATGGGGTACCGGTTGGTACTAGGTTGTGGGGTACAAGTTGTAATGGGGTACCGGTTGGTACTAGGTTGTGGGGTACAAGTTGTAATGGGGTACTGGTTGGTACTAGGTTGTGGGGTACTGTTTGATACTAGGTTGTACTCGTACTAGGTTGTGGGGTACAAGTTGTAATGGGGTACTGGTTGGTACTAGGTTGTACTGATACTAGGTTGTGGGGTATCGGTTGAAGTGGGGTACTGGTTGGTACCAGGTTGTGGGGCACTAGGTTGTGGGTTACTAAGTTGTGGATTACTAGGCAGTAGGTTCCTAGGTTGTTGGATGTTGGTTGGACTGGGGTACTGGTTGGAACAAATTGTGGGTTACTAAGTTGTGGATTTACTGGCTGTGGGGTTCCTAGGTTGTTGGATATTGGTTGGACTGGGGTACTGGTTGGAACAAATTGTGGGTTACTAAGTTGTAGATTACTAGGCTGTGGGTTACTAGGTTGTGGGGTATTGGTTGGACTGGGGTACTGGTTGGTACTAGGTTGTGGGTTACTAAGTTGTGGATTACTAGGCTGTGGGTTCCTAGGTTGTTGGATATTGGTTGGACTGGGGTACTGGTTGGAACAAATTGTGGGTTACTAAGTTGTGGATTACTAGGCTGTGGGTTCTAGGTTGTTGGATATGGTTGGACTGGGTACTGGTTGGTACTAGGTTGTGGGTTACTAAGTTGTAGATTACTAGGCTGTGGGTTACTAGGTTGTGGGGTATTGGTTGGACGGGTACTGGTTCGGTACTAGGTGTGGGTTACTAGGTTGTGGGGTATTGGTTGGACTGGGGTACTGGTTGGTACTAGGTTGTGGGTTACTAGGTTGTGGGGTATTGGTTGGACTGGGGTACTGGTTGGAACAAATTGTGGGTTACTAAGTTGTGGATTACTAGGCTGTGGGTTCCTAGGTTGTTGGATATTGGTTGGACTGGGGTACTGGTTGGAACAAATTGTGGGTTACTAAGTTGTGGATTACTAGGCTGTGGGTTCCTAGGTTGTTGGATATTGGTTGGACTGGGGTACTGGTTGGAACAAATTGTGGGTTACTAAGTTGTGGATTTCTAGGCTGTGGGTTCCTAGGTTGTTGGATATTGGTTGGACTGGGGTACTGTTGGAACAAATTGTGGGTTACTAAGTTGTGGATTTCTAGGCTGTGGGTTCCTAGGTTGTTGGATATTGGTTGGACTGGGGTACTGGTTGGAACAAATTGTGGGTTACTAAGTTGTGGATTTCTAGGCTGTGGGTTCCTAGGTTGTTGGATATTGGTTGGACTGGGGTACTGGTTGGAACAAATTGTGGGTTACTAAGTTGTGGATTTCTAGGCTGTGGGTTCCTAGGTTGTTGGATATTGGTTGGACTGGGGTACTGGTTGGAACAAATTGTGGGTTACTAAGTTGTGGATTTTCTAGGCTGTGGGTTCCTAGGTTGTTGGATATTGGTTGGAACTGGGGTACTGGTTGGAACAAATTGTGGGTTACTAAGTTGTGGATTTCTAGGCTGTGGGTTCCTAGGTTGTTGGATATTGGTTGGACTGGGGTACTGGTTGGAACAAATTGTGGGTTACTAAGTTGTGGATTTCTAGGCTGTGGGTTCCTAGGTTGTTGGATATTGGTTGGACTGGGGTACTGGTTGGAACAAATTGTGGGTTACTAAGTTGTAGATTACTAGGCTGTGGGTTACTAGGTTGTGGGGTATTGGTTGGACTGGGGTACTGGCTGGTACTAGGTTGTGGGTTACTGGTTGTACTGGTTGTACTGGTTGCATTAGTTGTGAGAGCCAGGGTTAACACTACACCCTAACCCCAGTCTTACCACAGTTAATTGGGGCATGGTCGCTTTGGAATGAAGACGAGCCAGGGTACACCGTTAACCCTAAACCCTAAACCCAGTCTTACCGCAGTTATCGGGGCCTTGTAATTGCGGAAAGCAGGTGGGCCATGGTACAGCCTAAACCCTAAACCCTGAATCCAGTTGTACCGCATTTAATGGAGGCCTCATCATTGCGGAATGCAGGCGAGCCAGGGGTAACCCTAAACCCTAACCTCAAAACCCAGTCTTACCGCAGGAAATGGGGTATTCGTCATTGGCGAAAGCAGGCGAGCCAGGGAGCGTGTTAAAGGCAAGAGGGGTCTGGAGCTCAGCTGTTTCAGAGGCGGCCAGCAACCGAAACTTCATAGATTCATCCTTGTGCACGCATGGTGCCAGCTGCGGGGGCGGCGTGGAGGGGGGAGTGAGGTAGTGTGTGTGTTGGTGTGCTTGTGTGTGTATGTGTGCATGTGTGTGTATGTATGTAAGTGCTTGTGTGTGTACTGTGCTTGTGTGTGCTTGTGTGTGTGTATGTGTGTATGTGTGCTTGAGTGTGTACGTGTGCCTGTGTGTGTATGTATGTGCTTGTGTGTGTACGTGTGCTTGTGTGTGTATGTACGTGCTTCTGTGTGCACGTGTGCTTGTGCATGTATGTGTGCTTGTGTGTGTATGTATGTTCTTGTGTTTGTATGTGTGCTTGTGTGTGTTTGTGTGCTTGTGTGAGTGTGTACGTGCTTCTGTGTGCACGTGTGCTTGTGCATGTATGTGTGCTTGTGTGTGTGGGGTGGGGTGGGGTGGGTGTGTGTGTGTGTGTGGGGGGGGGGGGTATGTGCTCGCGTGCAATCGTGGGCTTGTGTGTGTATGTGTGCTTGTATGTGTATGCACGTGCTTCTGTGTGTGTGCTTGTGTGTGTATGTGCGTGCCTGTGTGTGTATGTATGAGCTTGTGTGTGTATGTATGCATGTGCTTGTGTGTGTATGTTTGCTTGTGTGTGTGCACGTATGTGCTTGTGTGTGTTAGTCAACCTGAGACCATCTAGTTAGTCTACCTGGCACCCTGTGGCTAGTCTACCTGGCACCCTGTACCCCGTACCTATCCAAATCACTGATCGCTACCAGAAAAAACCCTTTCTGAAACAAAAAGGCATCGGCTGCTCACCTGCACCCGGTAGTTACTTAGATCGTCGTTGCCAGGTAGGATAGCGATCGGCTGCTCACCTGCACCCGGTAGTTACTTAGATCGTCGTTGCCAGGTAGGATAGCGATCGGCTGCTCACCTGCACCCGGTAGTTACTTAGATCGTTGTTGCCAGGTAGGATAGTGATCGGCTGCTCACCTGCACCCGGTAGTTACTCAGATCGTCGTTGCCAGGTAGGATCCTGATCACGCTGATACATTGTAACACGGCGCCTGATCCGCTTGAACCAGACAAGAAATACATATCCTTGTCGCAAGGGTCCTGTGTGAACACCCACTTCGAGCTACAGACAATAGGAGGTAAGGAGAGGTAAGGAGGTGGGGTCAATGGAGGGGAGGGGGGGGGGCAAAAAGAGGTAAGGCGAGGGGGGGAGGGGGGGGGGGGTCAGTAAGAGGTAACAAATCTGAGTTCCTGGGTGGACACCCACTTTGAGCTGCAGACAACAGGAGGTACGGAGGGGGGGTCAATGCAGGCAAGGGAGGCTAGGAGAGTAAGGCGAGGGGGGTGGGGGGTGGGGGTGGGGGGGAGGGAGTAAGAGGCGGCATTTAGGTTACAAAGGGTCCTGTGTGAACACCCACTTGGAGCTACAGAAAACAAGAGGGTGGTGGTGTGCAAGGTGCGGTCAAAGAAGGGGAGGGGGAGGGGAGGGGAGGGGGGGGGAGGGGGAGGGGAGGGAGGGAGGGAGGGGAGGTGGGAGTGGGGGGGTGGGGGCATTACAAGGGCGTACCCGCTCTGCAACCCAGACCAGACCAGGATTACTCTGGTTGAGGTGGGGTTGGGGTCAACAGCCACACGGCTACCCTACTATTATATATATACCGAATACCTATACCCTTATGCCCTGCCTTCCTAGTTTACACATACACATACCGTATACCTATACCATATTATTACCGCCCTTCCTAGTGTGCAAAAAAATCATATAATATATATAATATATATATATATCCGGAATTCATATAACCAAATACCACCTTCCTAGTGTTGCAAATATATATATATATATATATATATATATATAGAAATCATGGCGGTCACCGCGGTCGTGGTGGTGTCATTCATCGTGTAACCGACTTAACCGACTTCCCGCCCAGCCAATTCCCGCTCAGCCAATTCACGCTTTTAATCCCATCTGCTTCAATTTCTGCCTGATTTGGCCTCCTGCGACTTCTGCCTTATGCGACCTTCGCCTCCTGCATATTCTACCTGTTGCGCATCCCGCCTGATTTCTCCTTTTCCCGCCTGAGTTCATCCACCTGATTACGGTAGGGCTACAGTTTGCTGGATCCCATTGCATGTCAGAAACTTGACTGCAACTCCGACCCACTGCATTGAGAAACATGTCGCTCCACATTGTGCCATAGCAAGCACGCGGCAAAGTTGACTAAATGAACAATCTCGTTCAGCATTCTCGCCCTAAGTCTAACCGAACATCTCATTTCAGCAACTTGGCTGCAACTTCCTCGCACTGCATCGAGAAACATTTCGCTGTGCATTGTGCCATAGCGATAACGCGTCACGAGTTGAATGGTATCGACGATGGAACCTAGCTATGTTTCCAAGTTCAGATCGAGTTGACTTCAGGAGCAGTTCGTGTGGACATGATAGGTCCGTGTCGGCCGACCTGAATACATGCTCGCAAAAAAGCTTTCAAGTATGGGACGGTTCCAAATTTTGCGATTGCACAGGTTCAGTTTGCTCAGTGGGGTTGGCTGTCGATCACAGCTGAAGTGGCAGGGAAGCGTCCCGCAATCGCGCAGGTCCGATGCTATCAGCAGAGTCGGGATATGCGCAAACGTTGTCGATGGGTTGTTATCTGCTGCTGCTCTTCGTCCCATTTGCTTTCAGCTATGGCAAAGCCCACAGCTGAAGTGAAGGGGGCAGATAAGTGTATGTTTTGTGCCAAGAGGTAGGTGTGTTGTGCGAGGGAGGGAGGGATGAGAGTGGGGAGAGAGTGGGGGGCTGGTGGGAGGGCTGGGGTGGGAAGGGATAGGGGCAGGAAATATGTCAGGAAAGTTTAAAGTCTAAGGGAGGCTGTTTGTTGGTGGGGGTACATGGCTGGGTGGGGTGGGGGTGGAGATAACTGGGTGGGGGGGGAGTATTGCGGTATGTTGGTGCTTGTGGGTACACAAGGGGACCATTTCAAGGGATATGCGTCCGTCAGTGTTTTCAGTTGCACACACTCCAGACAAAATCGGCATAAAACTGTCATGTAACCCAGCCAAAACAGGTGCGACCAACGGGAGGGAAGGGGTGATGTGTGTGTGTGGGGGGGGGGGGGGGGGGGGGGGCTCAGTGTTTTTAGTGGGGGAAACCTCATGGCTGTGTGTTCATGTGAGAGGGGGGGGGGGGGGGGGGGGAGTACAAGTTTAAACCATTCTGTAACCCAGCCCCAAACAGGTGCGGCCAAATGCCAAACGGGCACCGTACTATGACAGGGGTGAGGGCAGTTTGTCTACGTGTGTGTAGGTGTGGCCACCGGCCACACGGGCTACGTACTAGTATATATATATACCGTATATCATGCACCATGTGTCCTGCCTTCATTGTATAAACCGCATACCATATACCTTCCATCCCACCTTCATTATATATGTATATATATTTGTATATGGTATACCCCATACCCTATGCCCTGCCTTCCTCATGCCCCAAATGCGACTTACAAAGGAAAATTACCGAAGAAGCCATTTGTGGCCGTCGTATCAATTGGCTGTCCACCCACTATCGTTCCAGTATTGCCGAGCAAGCTCATGGTGTTCCTGCATCATCATTCATACAATTGAGATGCATCACGGGTCAGATGACTGTACTGCGTTGAAGTGCTGAGGTACAGTGTTCAGGGTAGACATGCACACTCTACACAACATACACCAACATAAGGGGTGAATATGCTCATGATGTTCCTCCATCATCATTCATATGCTTGAGACTTATGGTTATGGCACTGCAAATGTTAGGGTTCTTCTTCACCCTATTCTTTGGCTGCGTGTAGAGTCCTAAGTCATACGCTAGTGTTGGGTTTGCTGAAGCACAGAGTAAGCATTATTGCAAGGACCGTTTTAATGGACCGCAACTGGGTAGTCGAGGCAGTATTGAATTTGTAATGGCAGTACCCCTTGTTTGGAAGATACCTTTAAGTAGGCTGTGTCCAACTGGTCGCGGTTAACCGTTGCTGTTATTCTCTGCTACATCACAATGCTCAATACGTTGTTGGGTGCATAAGGGTGTCGTGGGGGTCGTGTCGATTGGCTCCCCACCCACAATGATAATGGAACTGCAAATGCTAGGGGTCGTGTCAATTGGCTTTCCAACCACAAGGATAATGGCATTGCAAATGCTAGGGGTCTTCTTCACCTTTGATTTGGTTATAAGGCATATTCTGGGTGTATAAGAGTGATGTAGGGGTCGTGTCAATTGGCTCCCCACCCACAATGATAATGGAACTGCAAATGCTAGGGGTCGTGTCAATCAGCTTTCTATTCACAAGGATAATGGCATCGCAAATGTTAGGGTTCTTCTTCACCCTTTGATTTGGCTCGTGCAGGTGTACTCTGGGTGTACAAGGGTGTCGTAGGGGTCGTGTCAGTCGGCTTTTCGCCCACAAGGATAATGAAACTGCAAATGCTATGGGTCTTTTTCGCCCTTTGATTTGGGTTATAAGGGTGATGTAGGGGTGGTGTCGATTAGCTCTCCACCCACAATCTGTCCAATAGAGCTGAACAAGCTCATGGTGTTCCTCCGTCACCATCCATATGATTGAGAAGGGTAATGGCATGGCAAATGTAAGGGGCCTTCTTCACTCTTTGATTTGGCTTACAAGGGCTTATTCTGGGTTATAAGGGTGATGTAGGGGTGGTGTCGATTAGCTCTCCACCCACAAGGATAATGGAACTGCAAATGCTATGGGTCTTTTTCACCCTTTGATTTGGGTTATAAGGGTGATGTAGGGGTGGTGTCGATTAGCTCTCCACCCATAATCTGTCCAGCAGAGCTGAACAAGCTCATGGTGTTCCTCCGTCAACATTCATACGACTGAGTAGCATCATGGATCGGATGGCTGTACTGCTTATCAGGGCTGAGGTACAGTGTTCATGGTAGACATTCCCCTCTCCCCCTCTCCACTACGCGGCAACTCACAAGAAGTTGCTTGCACCCCCTGTAATCCAGTAGGTGTTGACACCATCCAGCTGATTCACGTTCCATACAGATGTTGGCTTCTCCCCCCCTCCCCCCTACACCCTTCCCCTCCCCCTCCACCCCTCCCTCCCCACCCCCTTCGACCCACCCCCCCTCCACCCTACACTATGTGGCACTCACGAGAAAGTTGCTTGCACCCCCTGTAATCCAGTAGGTGTTGACACCACCCAGCTGATTCACGTTCCATACAGATGTTGGCGTGCCCCCGTTTACGTAGAATTCCACAACAACTCGGTTGCTGTTGAACAAGTTTTGATTGGCTGGTGCAGACAGCACAATTCCAGGGTTCTGTATAGGGGTGGTGGTGGTGGTGTGTGTGTGTGTGCAAGTGCGTGTTTGTGTGTGTGTGTGTTTTGGGTGGTATATACAACCTGAGGTTCTTGATGGGGGAAGGGGGGAGAAGGGAGGCGGGCAAGGAGGGGGAAGAGAGGGAGGGCAAGGAGGGGGGTGGCGAGTGGGGATGATGGTTGTGACATTGGGGGGTGCAGACAGCACAATTCCAGGGTTCTGCATGAGGGAAGAGTGGTGGTGGTGGGGTGGGTGGGAAGGTGGTGTGTTGGGTGGTGATGGTGGTAATGGTGGGTGGGTGGGTTGGTGGTGGTGGTGTGGTGGTGGGGGGGGGGGGGTAAGAGAGAGGGTGGATGGATTGGTGCTGGGTGGTATATACAACCTGAGGTTCTTGACGGGGGAAAGGGGGGAGTTTGGAGGGGGAAAGGGGGAAGAGAGGGAGGGCAAGGGGGGGGGAGGGGGGATGATGGTTGTGACATTGGGGGGTGCGGACAGCACAATTCCAGGGTTCTGTATGTGTGGGGGTGGGGGTGGGGGGGGGAGGGTGAAGGGATTGGTACTGCTAAATTTGAACAGCAGATAAGGTGCTGTGAAGGGGGCAGGGAGGGGGGGAGGGAAGGAGGGGGGAAAGGAGGGGGGTTAGAGAGGGGTTGAACTTGTAAGGGGAGGGGGTGAAGGAAGAAGTAATGGTTGTGGCATTGAACTGGTGAAAATATCACAAATGCAGGTTTTTGCGAGGTAGGGCGTGTGTGGTGGGTGTGGGTGGGTGGGTGGTGGTGTGGGCGGGGGGGGCGTACGGGTGTGGTGCGGGTGGGTGGGGGGGCGTAAGGGTGCGGGTGCGGGTGCGGGTGCGGGTGGGTGGGTGGGGGAGAGGGGGAGGGTGAAGGGATTGGTTCTGCGATGGGATGGGCCATGTGGGTATGTGAGGAGTGTTTTGGGGTGAGTGTGGGGAAGGCAAGGGGGGGCGTGTGGATGTGGGTGTGTGGATGTGGGTGCGTGGGTGTGGGTGCGTGGGTGGGGGTGTGTTTTGGAGTGTGGGTGTGTGGGGAGGAGGTGGGGAAAACAGGAGGGAAGGGAGGGAGGGGGAAAACTGCCTAAGGTTAGGGGTAAAGGCATGAGTTTGCCATCTCCCCAGCTTCATTATCCAGCAACTGAGTCGATCCCATAGGTTACAGCTGGATTGGATTGCCTGTCATGCTAGCTTTCAGACGCACTAGCTAGCTTCAGGTTTGGCCTAAAGGTGGGTGAAAGGAGCTGCCTAGAAACTGCTAAGCGGAGACCAAGCAAAACAGAAACAGTGCCCACCAACCCGTCAACCCACAAACCCACAAGACCAACAACCGAACAACCCACAAACCCAACAACCCACTGACCCACCAACCCACCAACCTACCAACCCATCAGCCCACCAGCCCAACAACCCACCGACCCATCAACCCACAAACCCATCAACCCAACAACCCCAACAACCCACAAACCATCAACCCACCAAACCACAACCCACCAGCCCAACAACCCATCAACCCAACGACCCAACAACCCACAAACCCAACAACCCACAAACCCAACAACCCACAAACCCAACAACCCAACAACTCACCAACCCAACAACCAACCGACCCACAGACCCACCAACTCACCGCTACCCATGAGAAGAGCACTGGAACCGTGTTTCCTACTGGTTCAAGACCTACAAGGCACAACAAGCAAGGCATGGATTTAAATCATCAGAATTTTGAAGGTTGATGGGTTGGCCGGCTGGAAGATTGGATGGTTGGTGGGTTGATGGGTTGGTGGGTTGGAAAGTTGAGTGTGTGATGAGACACGTCAGTCAATGGGCTCGTAACTAACTGGCTTCGGTCCGCTCAATTCCGTCGCCACCTGTCGGGGCAAGTATATGTAGGGATAGGCAATATGATATCATATGATATCATGTCATCATATGATATCATATGATATCATACGGTGCCAGCGGTCTGCCTAGGTAACTTTGGCCTACGGCATCATATCATATGATATTAAATCATATGATTTGTGTACGATATCATATGATATCATAATTGTCTTTGGTCAGCATCATATGATTTGCCGGTCCCTAAGTATAAGTGGGCAAGTAAATTCAGCCTATCTGTCTATACCTTCACCGGCTAGACTGTAAAACAAAATCAGACAGCGATCGATACAGACCCTGTAGCAGATACTTCAGTGCATCTTATAATGAATACTAAAATCGATGTGTTTGATATTGTAGCGTTTGTTCCGGGTCTAACATAGGTGGGTGAGAATCCAATCCGACCGAAGGTGCAGCTTTTAAATGGACTCAGAAGGCTTGTGAAAAACAAGCTGGTCAAGAATGAAAGGAAGCGAGAATTGCTGCTTTACCTGTACAGTGATACCATGGCGGTTGACAGCGACCGCGAACACTAAAGCGCACCCGTAGGGTTTAACAGGAGGGGATAATTGCACCTACCTATAGTTATGGCTGGGGTATTTCAAGTAACATGAAAAACGGCCTCTCTGAGAGTATGCATGGGTTTGTTTCGCCACGAACCCCGAACACTAATGCCTCACCAGGTTTTAGTGTGCCCTGTTGAAGTAGCTTCCTGCTAGCTCCTGCAAGTGATGCAAGTCAACAAGCAGATGGTCAGGAGGGATGTTCCAGTGTTGGAGACGGTGAGAGAGAGGTGGTGATGGTGGTAGCACGTGTTTATTATGAGTTAGCATATAATTATTAGCATTTTAGTGCACCCCACTTTACCACTCCTAACCACAGGATTGAGGCAGGGTGGAATGGGTGGTGGGAGGTGGTGGTGATAGTGGTAGCATGTGTATATGGGTGCTGTGACGTTGGTGGTGGTAGTGGTGGGTGGTAGCCTGGTAGGTGATGGTGGTGGTGGTGGTGATGGTGGTGGAGGTGGTGATGGTGGTGGGATGATGATGGTGATATTGGAGGGTATGCATTTGGTGTGTTGGTGTCCACGTGCCAATCTGGAGTAGTGGCAGTACTGGTACATGGTTGCTGTGATAGTGTGATGGTGCTGCTGCTGCTGTTGGTGAAAAAGAAGGTGGTTAGCTGGTGATGGTGATAGTGGGGACATGGTCGTGATTATAGCAATGCGTTGATGTTTTATGTGTTATGATGTTAATTATTACACAGTGTGGCAGAGACTCCACTGTTTCGGCCGTCTATTGGATGAAGAGCCGATTATGCCCAAGGACTCGACGTGGAACGAGGCTAAGAATGCCAGATGAAACCGAAACCGCAAGCTTCACTCGGCCAACCCAATGCCAACCGACCCACGACACAGCCATCCCACACGCAGCCCCGAACGCACAAATAACCATCGAAGCCAACTGGCCTTAGATAAGGGCGGTCATGGTGGATGATGAATGATGGTGGTGGTAGTAGGGGCCCGAGATAGCCGAGGGTCAAGGGTGTAAGTGTTACGATCCCGTCTAAATCCCCAGCCGCTGGGCGCTTTTAACAAAGCCCTTGCAACGCACCTGCATCGACGTTTTGAAGCCTTGCAACGGATGCTGTAGCGACATCACCGGACAGCATCGCAGCAAGTATAGCAACAACCGCCAGCCATCGGCTCGAGGACCTCATTGGGGCCATGGCCATAGCAATTTATAAGCTTATTTGCTGCGGCAGTGTCTTCACAGATTTTGGACTAAGTGGATCGAAAGGAAAGGAAAAAATGTTGCTATATCGCAGTAAATCTGTAATACCAACTCCACGTTCCCGGCACTGTACTTCATTTGGTACTTTTACCGGGTACGGGGTGATCAGATTCTCACCATTTCGATATTTATGTAGGGTGCCAGACCGGAGGGGGGAAGTTTCTGGCAATCCAGGGCAGGTGAGGGTCGTTCAGGAAGCTGCGTCATGCGTCGCAGATGAGAAAGTCGAAGGCGGTCGAAGGGTCCTTTGCGTCCTGAGACGCAAAGTGGGGAGGGTCCGTCGCGTCACATTCGCAGCTTCAGTGGGTTGGTTGCGTCCAGAGATTCTCTGGTTGCGTCGTAAGGCGCAGGCTATGGGTCGGCTATGGGTCGATTATGGGTGGTTTGTGGGTCGGTTGCATCTCGGGACGCAGGACCCTATGAAATTGGTTGCGTGTCAGGACGCGGGCTGTACAATCAGTTGAGTCTCAGGACGCAGAGATGGGGGTCCTGAGACGGAACTTCCCTCAGGGCCTGATCCCTAGCCCATTTCATTTAAAAACGAACATACAACAATTGAATTTGAACCCAATCTCTTGCAAAAAAGGCCCGGTTCTCCTGCTACGGCTGATGATTTGTTCATCCTGTCGAATTCGTTAGGGTGGGAGGACTTACTCAAAGCAGTTCAGTTACGGGTTAACGGGTACCGGTATTCAGGGGATGATTTGGATTTGATTTGATTTCTTTGGATTTGTTTGAATTTGACAGTTTGGAGACACAGCACGGAAACGGTTTCCAGCCGGAAACGGTTGAAAAATATGTATCTGCGATGCCCCCTCCCCCACCCCACCCCCGAATCTGCGACTGCGACGCACCCAGGCCCTCTGCGGTGCAACGGACCCTAAAAAAAGCTGTTTCTATCAAACCAACGACCCACTGAATCTGCGTTTGCAACGCACCAGATCCTCTCCAAGTATCATATACGATGCAAGAGCCCAAGACGCAGCGATACAAACACTCCTGGTGAATATGCGAGCCTGCATGTTTGCTAATTAATATCAGCATGTGAATTTCACATTGTGAAAATACTTTAAATAAAGAGCCCTATCCAGATGTACTTAGATGTTACATTTTGGAAGGCAAAAACAAGGAGTATTGGCTGCACGACAGCACGATTTCCCTTCAATTTTGGGCAGCCCCCAAGGCAATCGCATCGACACAGATTAAGACATCGTATTTAGGGCTTGGGCATTAGTTGTACGTACACCCATAACTTCCATGGCTAGCTCAGCCATACAATTAATGCTCGCTAGGATCGGCACCATTATGAAGTACCAGCTAAGTACCATCTTCAATCTGGTGATTTCTTACAAGTTCTACTGTCATGTCTGGTGAACGGTGTTGTCTGTCTGTCTGTTACAGTCCAGGGGTAGGCCAAATAGGCTAAAGGGACTGGCCAAACCGTGATAGGAAGGGCTAAACAGATAAGCATTGACCCCCAAACAATCGTTTTACCGGCCGGGGCCCTAAGTTCGTGCTTCAGTGATCATTTAACGGTGAACAGTGTTACACATGTTAACATGTAGGTTGCGGTCCAGCCGTATAGTAACTAGGGACCAGCATGTCATATGATGTTGACCAGAGGCGAGTATGATATCATATGACATCATACAAATTGCATCATATGATATTGTATATAAATCGTCAATTTAGCCTAGCCAGAGAACTTCAGGAGGACCCCCAGCTCTGCTGCCAGAGACGTAACCAATTGTATAGCCTGCATCCTGCGACGCAAAGGACCGTTCCTTCTGGTCAACAGACCCTCCCCACGTTGCATCCTACGACGCAACAGACCCTTCGACGTTGCGTGTGCGACGGAGGACGCAGTGTCCTGAACAACCCTGACAGTAACACCATATGTCGACAATGGGGACACGTCTTTAAACTGTCTTATCTGGTTTCCGAGGGTGTCGCATGGGCTTGGAATTGGAAGACGGTGAGCAGCCCAGCGTTGGCTAAAAACCCACGAACAATCCAATCAATCAACAATGGTTATCAGTCATCTAGTCAACCCTATGATAGAAAAAGTACGTTAGGCCTGGTTAGGCAATCTAATTTATTGGGGCATACTTCAAAAGTCCAAGTCACGTCTATATATGTTTATTTTGGGGGCTATGCATAGCAGCTTCCAGGCAGCTTCATTAGCCAGCCTCTGGGTGAAGACCCAAGCTACCGGCTGCATTTTAACGCCCGTCATGTCAGCTTCCAGGTACACTAGCGTATCAAGGAGTGGGAAAGGAAGCTACCAAGAAGCTGCTACTACATTGGATTCTGTACGCAGGATTGGGGTGTGGTAGTGCACATACTACCCATGTTACTCTGCCTGCAGACGGTGAGCAGCCTGAAGGATGAGAGATCATGTAATCAATCCAATCCAATCCTAGAAGATGCTTCGCAGAGTCAACCAGCCTGACCGCTCTTATTGACCTGTGGAGACCGGGCCATGTCGCGGGATCATCCGCGGGTGGCGAGGACCGAAGGCCTTGGACGACGCCGGACCCTGAAGTATAAGTGGGACCGCATCCGGTGTCACCGGTGTAACAGTGGAGTCCCTGCTACATTGAGGTCGGTAACGACATAATAATTGACATCTATCCACCTCTCAAGAAGAGCCCAGCACAGGTGTTGTCTCCTGCTACTAACCCAGCGACTAGGCTGAGACAGTCACTGGGCTAAGCCCCAGATTTCAACAGTTCTGGAAAGATTATTATGCCAGCTTCCAGATGCACTGCCTTGCTATAGGTTTGGATGGGTAGCAAGCCAGGGGAGCTGCCTAGAAGCTGCTGCTCGTAGCTGAAAAGAAAAGCTATGGTCACTATCATACCCATCATCCTCGACTGGACTTTTGGGCACACTAGCTTACCAAGAGCTGGGGGAGGAAGCTGACTTGAAGCTGCTTCTCAAAGCCTTAAAGCTGCTACTCAGATCCTAAGACAGAAACATTGACGTCTATCCTCCTCTTGACAAGAGCGCAGCCTCAGTCAAGCCAAGTCAAGTAGTTGAACTGTCGGTTTAGAGATTTGGACATGTCTAAAATCGGCCTGAGTTCGAATCCTGGTTTCCGTGACTGGGGACGGGAAAGTATTGTATTTTGCAGAAGGATAGACGCCGAATTGCCGAATATATATACATGTAACAATTATTTGCGTTCTTCTTCTTCTTCTAGGTGTCTTCTCCTGCTACTAACTAGGGACCGGCATACCATATGATGTTGGCCAAAAGCGAGTATGATATCATACAAATTGCACCATATGGCATTGTACATAAATGGTACATTTAGCCTAGCCAGGCCGCCGGCATCATATGATATCATATGATGACATGATACCATATTGCCGTTCCCTAATACTAACCCAGCGTACCTATCACACCCATCATCATCAACCAGACTGTACTGATTATTTGAGCTGTGCCTGAGTACCTGGACCCCATTCATTCGTTAAGTAGGCTATCAGAAATATGGTGCCTGGAGCTACTTAGAAGCTGCTATGCAAAGCCATACACAGAAGCAGTTACGTCTATCCTCCCCTCGGCAAAAGCCCAGCCTCAGCGTTGTCTTCTGCTACTACACTAGCATCATTTACCCCTGAGTCACTATCATGCCCATCATCATCTATCAGATTGTACTGCTTGTTTGAGCTGTGCCAGAGTACCTGGACCTCCTTCCTCAAGTACGCTATCAAAAATACTGTGCCTAAAGTGCATGGAACCAGGTATAGCAGCGCTGGCTGGCCCTGGTCCCCAAACCAAGAGAACAACAGGGCGCAGTAGGTGAGCATCAGCCCCGCACAATAACCAAGGCAGGTTGGGATGAAGTAGTTGCCGAAGGAGCAAGAGGGCAGGTGTAGGTCAATGTCCAGGCGGCGGGTGTACGCCACCAGTATGCCAGGAAGGATCACGTCCCCATACCCTAGCATGCTGTATCCACCTAGCTCCCGGTACACCAGGCGAGGTACGCGCAGTAGCATGGGCAAGAACTCTTGGGAGCTCCCGCCCTTGGCCACCACCACCATGACACTCTCACCGCCGAAGATGAGAGGCTCTAGGAAGACCCAGAAGACGTCGTACACAAAAAGGAGCGAGAGCAAGACTGACGCGACCTTGACACTATTCAGCTTCAAGGTGCGTAGCACTAACAGCATCAAGCTTACCCCGAGGAAGTCCTGCAACAGCCAAGACCAGTCACTGTTCCGCCATATCACCCACACCACACATATGGCGATAGATATGGGGGCACTTATCATATCTAGAGTAGGGCAATACCCTATCAAAGGCACGTGGCTTGTCTGGTTGGCTAGACTAGGGGAGACGACGAGCCGCAAGAAGAAGGCCAGGACAACTGTGGTCGCTTGTGCGGCGGCAATGCAGAAGAAGACGAGCAGGATATAGAAGACCGCCTTTGAGAGGAAGAAGAACATGAGCACCAGCACCAGCGATGCAATGCACACAAACGCTATTGCGAAGTTGATGGTTATGTCCACACTCTCCTCGGGGTTGATGCCTCCAGCCTGGGAGACGGAGTCCCCACCCCCTCGGCTGCGGCCACCCTTCTTCCGCTGGCTGTGGTCATGGCCAGCCCACAGGGAGCCTGCAACCACAGTCCCTACTGCCATGAGCCAAAGGAGGACGAAACCTGGGTCGAGGGTGCGTTCATTCACCCTATCTAGCTCTACTTCAAGCTGCCCCGGCCCGGCCTCTTCCAGCAGCTGAAGTATCTGCTGAGCCTCGTGACGGGAGATGGACACTGCAGCCAGGGTCACCGTCTGCGCCCTGGTGTCGTTGACATCGTAGCCCATGTTTGCACAGCCTGAGACGTTGTTGTACATCAGCATGGCCACTCCACCTGCTGCTTGCACATGGGACGCCTTGTCAAGAAAAGTGCAGCCACCTCGCTCAACCAGCACTGCACTGCCATCGGGAATGGTACCTTCCAAGGGTGAGCAAGCATCTACGGGCTTAAATAACGCAACTTGAGATGGTGCCCTTTCCTCGGTTTCGTTCAGGAAGCTTCCGAAGGATGCCAGAACTCCATAGAACACGGATTCAGATCCAGATCCATCTTGGGTGGTCGAAGAAAGTCCGACAGAGAGCTGAACTAGTGGCCCTGCGCAAGATTCGTCGCTTGCAGAAGCGAACAGAAGGGCATTGACACATAGGGATGCAAGAAGGAGGAAATTTGCAGGCCGCATGAAGCTAGGAATTAAATTGCAAGGCCTGCGCAAAGCCTATAATGCGTGACAAGGAAGGAAACTATAGGTAAGGAGAACCGACAAAGGACAGCCATGACCTGCTTTTGGACCCTCCGCGCCCCCGCCCCCGCCCCCTCGACCTGGACAAGCGCATATTATGCGCCCTGGTTTCCGACGGAATCGCTCGGGAAGACTTGTACACAGAAGACCGTTAGCAGCCCACAGGCTGAAAAAACAACTTGCCGTATACCAATCCAACCTCGAAGAACCCCAGTCATAGTTTGAATCCGAGAAGTGTGATCTCTGTTTTCTGGACATTCGGACGGGGGCGCCCCCCCCCCTCCCCCCACTTAGAATTGGAAGACGGTGAGCAGCCCACAAGTTGGTTGACAAGTCCTAAGCGAAAAAAACGCTTTAGCATTCATGGGCAGGTATTACTATTACTAAGTTTTTCTCAGGGTCGGCTGCTTTATCTCAGGGTCGGCTGATTAACCTACACCGGTGGTAACCATTACGGTGACTAGTTTAGTGACACCGTCTGCCAATTCCAAGTCCTTCCATGCGATTCCTGGTTACGATCACAGAAAACAGGAATCACGCTAAGCGGATTAGACCACTCTGCTGGTGATCTGAGAAAGTTCATTTGAAAATGAACTGGGTATACGGCCCCGATTATTGCGCATTTGTGCATGGCTCCGACTGACTGTACAAAACAGTCCAGGGGTAGATAAATAGGATAAAGGAACTTGGTGGTTGCCCCCCCAAATATTACATATTTAATCTATTTGCTCTTAGTAGTAGCAGTACTGCTACCCAGCAACCGGATCTAACAATACATGCTACCACGTTTTTTACTCTCCTAAAGTCCCAAGCGTGGGCAAAGTGAGGACCCATCTCTCTATCACACACACACTGTGTACCAACAAGGGACCAGTAGTCTATCGTACCGCATCCTTTCAAGTCTGATGTACCGCATACTTTCAAGTCCAAGTGTCCGATATCAAGACTCTGTTGAGTCCCAAGTCTGACGAAATGACACATGTAAAAAGGACACATTTCACCCTACGTCTCTCTCTGCTGAGGCCCAAGTCTGACGAAATGACACACATGTAAAAAGGACACATTGCACCCCGCGTCTAACTCAGTCGAGGCCCAAGTCTGACGAAAATACACACATGTAAAAATGACACATTACACATTACATCTCACACTGTCGAGGCCCAAGTCTGACCACCCTTTCAGCAGCAGTTGCACACATAAAGTAATGATAATGCCTGGTGGGGCGTGGTATTAAGGGAGCCCCGTCTTACCGCGGTAGGGAACACGCCGGAGCTTCACCAGTTCACCTGGAAAAATCTACCATGGTTGACAGCGTCCGCAAACAACATCCCCTCAAGTCTGTCAATAAGGGTCCATTCATCCTTGTTCCAGGGTTTTTCTTTTCAGCTTTTCATAGCAGCTTCTGGGCATCTCCCTGAGCCGACCACTGGGCTGCACCAAACTATTTTAGTAGTTCTGGAAAGCTGAGTATGTGAGCTTGAAGGTGCTCGAGTTTGGGCCGAGTTTGGCTGAATAGCCATACAGGGGAGCTGCCTAGAAGCTGCTGCTCGTAGCTGAAAAGAAAAAGCTGTGCCTTTGCCAAGATGCATCCAAGTACCCCCCTGGTTTCCGTGGCTATCGCCCGGGTGGAAATATTGTATTGGAAGAATAATAATCCGATTGACCTTGACAAGTCGTTAAACTGTCGTTGTGGAGACTTGGACATGTCTATAATCTGTTCAAGTTCGAACCCTGGTTTCCATGGTTATCGCATGGGGGGTAGTATTGTATTCTGCTGATGGTTAGACGCCGAATTGCCGGCGTATAGAACCTTGTAACAATTCTTCTTCTTCTTCTTCTTCTTCTTCTTCTTCTTCTTCTTCTTCTACTTCTTCTAATCAGCACGCAGTTCCTTTGCCATCAAATACACTGTCGCTGCTCCGATCAGCTGCACTATCATTCGCTGGGATCGCTGGCCGTTGTTGTAAACCCATTCTTGCGGTACAACTCGCCAGCTACTGCATCGTCCTGCTCACACAGATGGAGAAACAGCTCCACTGGATTGCCCCCCCCCTGGTTCTCTCCCCCCTGTGCTTGTGTGTGTGCATCTACCACCTTGGCACGCTCCAGAACCAACGCCTCAGCAGCTCGCAGCACGGCCGCGCCGTAGCCTCGCCCACGCAGGGCCATGGGCACCGCGGTGTTTACCAGGTAGGGGGCGTCCTCAGGCGGCGTGGCTCCACACTCGAAGCCCATGGAGCGGAAGGTTCCACGGGTGCCTTCGGAGAAGGACAACTCTGTGGTGGCAACCAGCCCAGCTCTCATACAGCTGGGGTCGAGCTCCGACCCCTGTCTTCCCAATCTCTCTGCCAGGGCTGACAGGGACAGGGACAGGGACGCATCCCTTCCCTCAGGGCTACCACTGGGGGTGACCAGCAAGGCCACTAGCAGTACCGCCTGAGGTACGTCTGCAGCACGGGTGTTCACGTAGGCAGTCATCTGGTTCCGTAGGTAGTCAATTCGTTGGGGGTCGCCCCACTTCTCTGCCATGGTGTCTGCCAGGAGCTCCACAGTTGGTTGGATCCACTCGTCTGTGATTGGACACACCAGCAGCACGCCGTCTCGCACGACAGACGCACGCCTGAAGTCGCGCATAACTGTGGTGAGATCTTCCTCCCTGGCGACGTCGGCGGGGGAGGGGGCTTCCCTTCCTCCTAACCCAAAGCTATAGGTGGGGGAGACTGTGGCAACGGCTTCGGCATGGCAAGCGTGCGGCCCTCGGGACACAGCCAGGTGCCCTCGGGACACAGCCTGGCGCCCTCGGGACACAGCCGGGCGCGCTGAGGATATGGAACTGGTGGGGCGGACACGAGACGGGTGAGCTAGCAGGCGGGTAGATGTACGCGGGGAGGATCCTTGACTGCGATCCACTAGGGGGGCTGGAGACCGGCTGGCGGGATGTGGGGAGGGTAGGAGACAATGGGTAGAGTGAACCCTCATGGCTACTGTGCTGCAACGCTGGATGGAGGGGTACGGACTTGGTTTGGTAATGAGCCTGCACGGAGGCGGAGAAAAGAAGGGTGAGCGGCATTTGACATCATTGTGTGTGGTATCTCAGCTGGCGGGATGTGGGGAGGGTAGGATACAATGGGTAGTGTGACTAGTGCAGGCAATCCTGGTCGCCATGCCATCACATGCCGCTGGGGGGAGGGGTACGGACTTGGCATGGTAATGGGCCTGAGCGGAGGCGGAGAGAAGAAGGGTAAGTGACGTTTGACATTATTATGTGAGGGTAGTATAATGCGTAAGGAACGGCAATATGATATCATATGATGCCGGCAGGGTAGCATAATGCGTAGGGAACGGTAATATGATATCATATGATGCCGGCAGTCTGACTAGACTAAAGTTACCATTTGTATACAATATCATACGATGCAATTTGTATGATATCATACTCGTCTTCGGTCAACATCATATGATCTGCCGTTCCCTAATAATGTCACATTATGGGTGGCTGGGGGGGGGAGGGGTATGTGTTAGGGAACGGCAACTAATATTAGTGTTTGAAAAACTATTACAAAAGTGTCACAATAATATTAGTTATTCAAATAAATTTAAAATTCTGGTGAGACGGCTCGTCATTCCAATATTAACTAACATTCACTAGTATGATTCATTCACTAATATTAACTAACTTAGCCTTTCCCTAATAACATGTGCCTGCTGCCCTCAAATCCGGCTCTCATGCCTCAACTCTCCCCACTCATCAAGTCATCGTAACCCCACCCCACCAGAAGGTGAAGGGGGGGGGGGGGGGGGGGAGGGGGGAGGGGGCATGGCATTCGATTTCATCTCTCAAATGGCATCAAATTCGTCTCTCATGCCTCAACTCATCAAGTAAGAAGGTGCTGGGTATGAATCCCTACGGTGCGCTTTACTGTTCACAGTCGCTGTCAACCGCCATGGCAGCTTTGTCCAGGTAAAGTAGTAGCCCGTTCTCTACCCCCGTAAGATGGGGCTCCCTTAATACCACGCCCCACCAGGCGTTCTCAATACTTTTCTGTGCAGTAGTGTTTAGTGTTGTGGCACAATTCTCATCCATCCTATGTTAGTGCGCGCACACATGATGATGGCATGCTGAACATTTAACTGAAACGCCCCACCAGACGTTCTCATTATTATCATCTACAGATTCTTTTAGCCAAAGAATGAACACAACTGCAACATTTGCGCCACACTGCCCCACAGCCTCCACTCCCCCCACCAGGCGTTATCATTACTCTCACTTGCTGGCAGCATGCGAAGAGCTCCATCATCTTTAATACCACACCCCACCAGACGTTCTCATTATTACCTTACCTTACCTTTTCAGCTATCGCCCCTACAGGTGCTGAGCTGCTGCTACTGATGCTGCTGAAAGTGTTGGTGATCCTAAGGATGCTGCCGCTGCTACTGCTACCACCGCTGCAGCTACTGCCGCTACTGCTGCTGCTGTTTTTGCCGTTGTTTTTGATGCTCAGGATGTGACTGCTGCTGCTGTTACTGCTCCTGCCCCTGCTGTTGGTGCACTTGTGCAATATTCCAGCTACTATTCCTGTTTCAGCTGATGTTGCCGATACTGCCCCTGCTGCTGATGCACTCCTGCAGTGCCCCAGTGACTACTGCTGCTGCTGCTGGCTGCTGACTTGATGTTGCTGCTGCAGGTTGTTGACAGCTGCTGCTGACTCCAGTGACTACTGCTGCTGCTGCTGATATTGCACTGCTGATTGAATGTTGCTGCTGCTGACTGCTGCTGCTGACTAAAGGGACTACTGCTGCTGATGATGATGATATTGCAATGCTGACTGGATATTGCTGCTGCTGCTGCTGCTGCTGCGAATGTTGTTGATACTGCCCAGCCCCTGCAGCTGATACACTCCTAAAGTGTTACACGCAGTTGCTGGGAATGGAGTTGTGCAGTGCCTCAGCTGCTTCTGTTATGCTCCTGCTACTGATGAAGCTTCTGTTACTTCTGAAGCTTCTGCTACTGATGAAGCTTCTGTTACTTCTGAAGCTTCTGCTACTGATGAAGCTTCTGTTAATCCTCCTGATACAGATGAAGCTGCTGGTACTGCCACTACAGCTGTTGCAGTCCTGCCGTGCTGACCTTGATGTTGCTGCTGTCCAACAGTCCTCTCCCCACTGCTCCACTACCTGCTGCCCGTGTTTAGGCTGCTGTTGACCAACCCACTCCGGAGTCCGTCTACGTCGATGGGAAGAAAGAATCCGACAGAGACCAGAATGTAGTAAAATATTTCAGCTGATTATCCTACCACGGGATCGCTCTCTTTCTGCTCACTATCGCGTCGATGCTGATGCCCCCTGCTGATGCCAAATGCGTGCTTGCGGGGGCTCTATCTTATCTCAAGCCACCCTGGCGTGCAGTAGACCTGCGGCGGAAGTTTAGCGCGCCCTCCTGCTTTAGATCACGGTTTGAATTCGGTTAATCTTTGACACGGTTTCAGGGCAGAGTTAGTTTAAAGTCGGTTAGAAAATGGGAGCACCACGACGAGGACTGATCTTCTTCGAGACATTTAGGGCAGGGTTTCGTCAGTCGTGTCTTCCTCGTACCGAAATGTCCGATGAGAGTTGCATGCGCTCTTTTCGTTCGCTCCGCTCACCGCGATGCGGACACATTCGAGCCTGAATTATTTCCACAATCAATATTACCAACCGACTCATCAGGGTTTTCAAGGCTGACCCAAAGTGAATGAGTTGCAAGGGTTACATCTTTCGTAAGGTCTAGAAGTGTACAAGTCGAGGAGGGTGAATAAACCTAGTGGAGGAGATCGGCAGCAGCCCACCCCCCTGTGAAGACCCTTCCCATTCAACAGCCTACCAGGTTCCTTCTTCTTGCACAAGCACACTAAGTGCTGCCCGATTTCTTCAAGCAAACTCAGTGCTATTCTCATATTAGCCAAGCCGGGTCAAGCACACTCAAAATAAATATTGCTGTCCCAGTGCTGATCACTTGAGCAGTTTAAGCACTCTCAGAAACCAGAGACCCTGAGAATTCAGTGGAACAGTTTTTATTTGAAAGGATTGTTACCCAGTAGGTGGGACCCCTTAGACAAACCAGCGCCACCGAGGATCCAGAAAGAAGAGTTTGGTGCCAAGCCAACTGCCCTTGTTTTTTACCCCAGGAGGTGGGACCCCTTACACAAACCAGCGCCACGAAGGGTGCAGAAAGAAAGGCGGAGAAGTTCCCTCAACAGAAGGCAGGTGTGGCCACACCAAACAATTTCAACAGTTCTGGACAGCTAATTGTGTCGGCTTCGACTTGCACTAGCTTGCAACAGATTAGGCTGAATAGCTAGTCAGGGGAGCTGCCTAGAAGCTGCTGCTTGTAGCTGAAAAGAGAAAGAAGCCCTGGTTCAGGTGTACCTGAACAGAGAGAGTAGCCCTGGTTCAGGTGTAGTTGAGAAGCCCTGGTTCAGGTGTGGCCAACCATGCTGCTGCATCCCGCCAGGTCTATGCAAGTGGGCTCAAAGGTCCGAGGCAATTTCTCTGACAGGACAAGGTTGGGGGCATGTGCCAGGTGCCCCAACAGGACAAGGTTGGGGACATATGGTAGCTGCCCCGACAGGACAACGTTGGGAGCATGTGCAAGTGCCTGGCTGGGGACTGCAGCCAGAGAGCCGATCTGCCTTGCACGGCGGCGTGGCAAGGGTGGCAAATCCACGTCGGCTTCGGCTGCGAGAAACGGTAACAATGAATCAACTGCATGTGTGGTGTAGTCAGTTGTAGGTGCAGTGTGGTGTAGTCAGGTCACCAGAATCGGTGAAGTCAGTTTACCAGAAGTGGTGTAGTCAGTTCACCAGAAGCGGTGCGGTGTAGTCACTTGTAGTTGCGTTGCATGAGTCAGCTACATGTCCGTGTTGGATGTGGATGAAGCTGATGTGGTGCTGTGATGAATATGGCATGGTGGTGATGGCGTGATGGTGATGCTGGTGCTGGTGGTGGGGTGGTGGTGGTGCTGCAGGTGGAGTGATGATGACAGTAGCAGTGATATTGATAGTAGTGATGTAGGAAGTGTGTTGCTGTGGTGGTGATGGCATGATGGTGGTGGCGTGATGCTGTGGTGGTGATGGTCATGGATGTGATGGTAATGGGGGTGGTGGTGGTGGGGTGATGGTAACAATGGTTATCGAGATGATGGTGACAGATATGGTGATGGTGGTGATGGTGATGTTGGTAGTGTGATGCTGTGATGGTGATGGCATGATGGTGGTGGCGTGATGCTGTGATGGTGATGGCGTGATGGTCATGGAGGTGATGGTAATGGGGGTGACGGTGGTGGGGTAATAGTGATAATGGTTATTGTGATGATGGTGACAGTGATAGTGATGGTGGTGATGGTGATGTTGGTAGTGTGATGCTGTGATGGCGATGGCATGATTGTGGTGGCGTGATGCTGTGATGGTGATGGCGTGATGGTCATGGAGGTGATGGTAATGGGGGTGATGGTGGTGGGGTGATGGTGATAATGGTTATTGTGATGATGGTGACAGTGATAGTGATGGTGGTGATGGTGATGTTGGTAGTGTGATGCTGTGATGGTGATGGCATGATGGTGGTGGCGTGATGCTGTGATGGTGATGGCGTGATGGTCGTGGGGGTGATGGTAATGGGGGTGATGGTGGTGGGGTGATGGTGATAATGGTTATTGTGATGATGGTGACAGTGATAGTGATGGTGGTGATGGTGATGTTGGTATTGTGATGCTGTGATGGTGATGGCATGATGGTGGTGGCGTGATGCTGTGATGGTGATGGCGTGATGGTCATGGATGTGATGGTAATGGGGGTGATGGTGGTGGGGTGATGGTTACAATGGTTATTGTGATGATGGTGACAGTGATAGTGATGGTGGTGATGGTGATGTTGGTAGTGTGATGCTGTGATGGTGATGGCATGATGGTGGTGGCGTGATGCTGTGATGGTGATGGCGTGATGGTCATGGAGGTGATGGTAATGGGGGTGATGGTGGTGGGGTGATGGTGATAATGGTTATCATGATGATGGTGACAGTGATAGTGATGGTGGTGATGGTGATGTTGGTAGTGTGATGCTGTGATGGTGATGGCGTGATAGTAATGAGGGTGATGGTGGTGGGGTGGTGGTGATGAAGACAGAATGGCTTGGCGTCGTCCGAAAAAAACGTTTGCAGCTCGACCTTAAAATCCGCTGGATGCACTCTTGTTTTGAAGTTGCACAACACTTTGAAGATGTTTTGAAGTTGTGCGACACTTTGAAGTTTTTTTCAAGTGTGACACTGCTTTTGAAGCTGCGCTCTTGTTGCTCTTGTTTCTTTGGAAGTTACGCAACACTTTGATTTGTTTTGAAGTTGCGCGGCACTGCTTTTGCTTGACACTGTTGCGTGCACAGAATAACTAGCTATATCTAATAACTAGCTATATCTCCCACATGTATCCCGTTTAGACGAATGGGTCAATGTTAGAGCTCTTTAAAATGATGAAGGTGCGGGGTTCGAATCTCTACGGGAGCGCTTTAGTGTTTGCGGTCCCTGTCAACCGCCCTGGTAGCTTTGTCCAGGTAAAGTAGCAGCTCGTTCCCTACCGCCGCAAGACGGGGCTCCCTTTATACCACCACGCATCAGGCGATATCATTAGGGAACAGCAATATGATATCGAATGATATCATGTTATCATATTATCTCATATGATATCATACGATGCCGGCAGTCTGACTAGGCTAAATCTACCATTTATCTACAAAATCATGCGATGCAATTTATATGATATGATATGATATGATATGATACTCACCTTTTGTCTACATCATATGATACGCTGGTCCCTAGTTATCATTACTTTGTTTCTCCCACATTTGTACCAATTGATTTCCGTGTCATGTTGATGTCATCTTTCTTCCAATCTCGAGAGAACAGCAGAAGTATTGATTGACTGATAGTTACGGTCATGATTGGTGGTTGGCCCCAGTGAAAGAAAACGGGCTGGCCCCCTCAAACTCAAGCTTATAATAAGGCATACTGTTGATTTATTTATTTATCTATTTATCTATTTATTATTTTATTTATTTGTTAGTGTATTTATTAATTAATGTATTTATAAGCGGGTATAACGGATATTAACGGGTCAAGACGACCCGTCCCAGGTTCCCAGGGAAACGCAAACACACTCAAATACACACGCATGTAAGCACAAAACAAATTGCTATCCATGCACTGCCACACAGCACTGTGCATGCACATACACACACATCTGGTTATCCATGCACTGCCACCCTTTTTATTTTTTGACGGAGCCGCCCCTTCTGGGGGGCGGGAGACCCCAGGGCCACCCCCGTTGTCCATTTGTTTTTTTGTGCGACGCATGTGTATGGAGGATACATAACAAGGTTGGTCGGCTAGGTGACTGGTTGTAATAGGCTGAGCATGTGATTCGTATTGGCTGAGAATGCGATTGAGATAGGCCAAGCATATTACTTTGATAAGCTAGGGCATGTTAGGGGCCTGGGGGGCCTAAACCCCGGGCCCTACCTCTCATGTGACATTGATGGTGATGATGGCGCTTTGTCCGTGTGCCCACAAACGCTGATTGTATTGTCTGATTTTCTTTTTCTTGCTCCAAGGCTAGGTGATTGGTTGTAAAAGGATAGAAAGAAGAGATGCGGAGAAGGAAGAGCCTGCACCAGTACGTTAGTTGCGGAATCTGTACTTCCTCGTTTTGTACTGCTGGTTGCGTTGGGTTGGGGGGGAGGGGGAGGGGGTGGGTTGGGTTTGGGGGGGGGGGCTTCCGTAATAGCACCATTGGAGACTGGCCTTAAGTAGAGGAGCACCCCAGTTCTTCTCCCATGTCATTCTCATTCTGTGGGCTAGAAAAAATGCTTGAAAAGTACTTTGTTTTTGAAAAATTCAGTTTTTGCCCTCACCACCCACCACCACCCAAACTTTGGAGGTCCATAACTTTTCTACCTACTGGGCCCCCAAAATAAATAAGGCCAGATTCTTCATCCTCTCAAGAAGCTCTACACATTTGGGGCCTAGGGATAGACATTTTTGTTTTTGCCCCCCCCCCCGCCCCCCCCCCTCGATTTGGGGTCCACTTCATCAGTTCTTTTTATGTTTTAGCCCCTCCTGATCATGGATGGGCACACACACATACCCCCCACCCCCACCACTACCACACACACACACACATTGGCACACACACGCACCCTGATCATGGTTGGGCAAGTACCTTCAGCCTATTTGGCTACCACTGGACTGTAACAACATACATGCATACGTATATACAGGGGGAACTGGAATGGAGAGCGATGCAGGGGATCCATCCAGGTGAGTGTAGAATCAGAGATTGTTTTCCCCCGCTATCTATCGCTTTCGCTACTTTTGAACCCTTTTTGGCCCAAATTGCCGCTTTAATATAACCCCAATATATGGCCCTAAATGGCCCTAAAAAGCTATAAAAGCTGTCCCTCGGGGATGCCTATACCCATAAAGCTATAAAGAATCATTTTCTGAACTGAAACAAAAATAGTACCTCCCTGCATAGTATCCATTTAAATATTCAAATATTCAAAAATCCCAAAGTCCAAACTTCCATATGAGTATTCAAACTTCCATATGATTATTCAAACTGCCAAATATGTAGGGAACGGCAATATGATATCATGTGATATCATGTCATCATACGATATCATAGGATATCATATGATGCCGGCAGTCTGACTAGGCTAAAGTAATCATTTACATACAATATCATATGATGGAGTTCGTATGATATCATATGGTATCATACTCGCCTTTGGACAAAGTCATATGATATGCCGGTCCAGGTCACCTTTGGTCCAAAATCATATCATATGCTCCTGCCGGTCCCTTCATATATGGTGAAATGGGAGACTACCTGGAGGTTGGTTTAATGTGGCAGTTGAATTTAAATTCGGATTTTGAGTATACTCTGGATTTGCATTTGGATTTGCATTTGGATTTAAATTTGAATTTGGATTTCACACTTGTGAGTACTTGCCCCCATCACCCCCTTACCCCACCCCACCCCACCCCACCCCACCCCACCCACCCACCCCCTCTACCCCTCCCCTCCCCCCCACACCCTCACCCTCCCCTCCCCAGCCCTCGCACCCTCACACCCTCACACACCTCCACACCCCCTCACCCTCTCACCCCACACCCCACACCCCATTCCACATTCCCCAGCTCCTCTCGAGGCGGAAATATTTTCCAGACAATTCACAAAGAGCTGAAGGACATATTCCGCGATGTTGAAGATGGTTCTCTTGATCTGTCTCCTGAGTAAGTATGAAGCAAAACATCTGTCTTCTGAGTGGGTAGATCTTTCTCGTCACGTACGCACACACACATACCCCCCCCCCCCCCCTCTCACACACACACACACACACAACACACACACACACACACACACACACACACACACACACACACACACACACACACACACACACACACACACACTCACACACACACACACTCACACACACACACAAACTCGGACGAACACACACACAAACACACAAACACATGTACACACAAACACACACACATGTACGCACACACACAAATACACATTCACACACATGTATGCACACACATGCACAAACACACAAACACGTGTACGCACACACACAACCCCCCCCCCCACCCCCACCCCACCCACCCACCCACCCACCCACACACACACACACACACTCACACGCACACACATACACACACACAAACACACAGATATACGCACAAACAGACAAACACACAGACAAACACACAGACAAACACACAGACAAACACACCCACCCACCCTCCCACCCACCCACACCCACACCCACACCCACACCCACATACAGGCACCCACACCCACACCCACCCACACCCACACACGCAACACACGCAAACACACACATACATCTGGCAGGCACATCATACCATCCCTGAGCCACCACCCTCTAGAATCCAACTTGATTACGTCACGAAACCCCAAGCAGCCAGTGATCTTGTCGTTACTATTTTGAATGGCCTGCCTGTGCACACATGCGCGCACACACACATACGCCCCCCCCCCCCCCCCCCCCCCCCCCCCCCCCCCCCCCCACACACACACACTCACACGTACACACATACACACACACACACCTGACAGGCACATCATACCATCCCCGTGCCCTCACCCTCCAGTTTCCAACGTGCTTATGTCATGAAACCCCAAGCAGCCAGCGGTCTTGTCGTGACTGTTTTGAATGGCATGCTTGTGCAGCCAATTATTGTGGTGGAGGAAAGAAACACCACCACCGGTGAACTACGCAAGTTGGTGCTAGATGGAAAGCAAAGGCTGGGCTCCCTGTACACCTTCTGGAAGGGTGAGTGGCAGAGCTTTTTGGCAGAGCCCCCATGTTTACCCATTTGTCCGTTCGACCGACCGACCGACTGACCGACCGACCATCTGACCGTGATGAAGCCTGACATGTCAGCCAACGGTCTCGTAACTAACTCGCTTCCGTTGCCACCTGTCGCTCCCTCGCGATCTCTCTCCGCCAATTTTTAGCGTCGCAGGCGACGCCGCATAGAATTTGTTCCATTTCAGAAAGGGGTCTTCTGGTTGCGATCAGGGAGTTGGTGTCTTTCAAGGTTGGGCTCCTGGTAGCGATTTGGGTAGGCGGCCCAATGGGTAAAACGGTTGGAATGAATAACTGCCACTACTTTTCAACTGCTCTGGAAGGATGAGGCAGATTTGAAGGATGCTCCTGTGAAGTCCACCCCACCCCAACCCCCACCCCCACCCCCATTTTTCGTCTTATCAATGACTTCCACAGGGAAGGCAGAGGCAGATTTGAAGAATGCTCCTTTGAAGTCAACCCCACCCCAACCCCCACCCCAACCCCAACCTCAACCTCAACCCCAACCTCAACCCCAACCCCAACCTCTACCCCAACCTCAACCCCAATCCCAACCCCAACCCACCCCAACCCCCACCCCATTTTGGTCTTATCAATAGGGACCGGCAACTAATATTAGTGTTTCAAAAACTAATATTAACTAATATTATTATAGTGTCACACAGGTGTCACAATAATATTAGTTTTTCAAATAAATTCGATATTCTGGTGAGATGGCTCGTCCGACTAATATTATATAATATTATATACTATTATTTATTCACTAATATTATATAACATAGCCGACCCCTACTTATCGATGACAGCCACAGGTAAGTCAGAGGGAGAGTTCAAGGTTGCTCCTGTGAAGCTTACCCCACCCCACCCCCACCCCCCACCCCATTTTTGTCTTATCAATGACTTCCACAGGGAAGGCAGAGGGAGAGTTCAAGGATGCTCCTGTGAAGCTTACTCTTGACAAGGCGGCACAGTACCTTTGTGAAGAAGACTACCCAGCTTATGACGGCAAGAGCTACGAGGATCTTTCTTTGGCAAAGCAGTGTGACTACAAGAGCTTCTCTCTCACCATCGTGATCATTCCCGAAGGGACACCCCTGTCTGTAGGTGTGTCGCCTTCTGTGTGGGTTGATCATCACCATCAGGTGGTGCTGTTTGAGCAAAGGTTTGACTTTATACTACATTTTGAGGTGTTTTGAGATTCAAGGATCTGTCACCCCATAGCAAAACGAATACGATGAACGATCTTTCACCATTGTGATCATTCCCGAAAGGACAGAAATGGCTATAGGCGTGTTACATTCTGTGTGGTTTAGGTACAGGTAGTGATGTTTGAGTAGGGTTTGACAACATATTACATTTTGAGGTGTATTGAGATTCTAGGATCTGTCTCCACAGAGCTCAGCAACTTTGATAACTTCTCTCACACCATAATTTAATTCTGAATTGATGATCATCTTAGAAGGGACGGACATGGGGATGTCATATTCTGTGGGCGGCACCTTCTTAGTATTGTCTTAGGTCGTTGCATTAAAAACAAATTAGTACGCCTTATTACGAGGCGTGAAGTTTAGGGGGGCAGCCTGTTTGCTTGCACTGGGGCCAACCACCAATCTTCCTCTTTTTAATAAATATATCAATAGTGCACCTTATTACGAGGCGTGAGGTTGAGGGGGCCAGCTCATTTGCTTGCACTGGGGCCAACCACCATTGCATTGTGTTTTAGGTGTTGAATTGCTTTGTTGTTGTTGACAACATGGAGTGATGTTCGGGTGCATATATTTAGGGATTTATGTCATACAATACCGTTTGACATATCGTACAATATTGCATAATACATCAATATGATGACCGACGAAACTTTTCACCAATCAGAATGGCACATCAAATTATTTATTTTTCTTTTCGCCTTTGTGCATGATGTTCATGAGTCCTCCTTGACTCCGTCAAGCCGACGGCACAGTTGGAGTCCAGTAGGGCACCAGGAAAATGCAATCATCATCATCATCATCATCATCATCATCATCATCATCATCATCATCATCATCATCATCATCATCATCATCATCATGTCGTGCAATTTAGATCATCACATCGTATGACATATCTCCCCAGAATCTTGGGGACCAGTACGATATCGACATCCCTATTTACGTGTTGATGATCGTCATGCCCGACCTTGACTAGTCACAGATACGTGTTGATTATCGTCATGCCCGACCTTGACTAGTCACAGATACGTGTTGATGATCGTCATGCCCGACCTTGACTAGTCACAGATACGTGTTGATGATCGTCATGCCCGACCTTGACTAGTCACAGATACCTGTTGATGATCGTCATGCCCGACCTTGACTAGTCACAGATACGTGTTGATGATCGTCATGCCCGACCTTGACTAGTCACAGATACGTGTTGATGATCGTCATGCCCGACCTTGACTAGTCACAGATACGTGTTGATGATCGTCATGCCCGACCTTGACTAGTCACAGATACGTGTTGATGATCGTCATGCCCGACCTTGACTAGTCACAGATACGTGTTGATGATCGTCATGCCCGACCTTGACTAGTCACAGATACGTGTTGATGATCGTCATGCCCGACCTTGACTAGTCACAGATACGTGTTGATGATCGTCATGCCCGACCTTGACTAGTCACAGATACGTGTTGATGATCGTCATGCCCGACCTTGACTAGTCACAGATACGTGTTGATGATCGTCATGCCCGACCTTGACTAGTCACAGATACGTGTTGATGATCGTCATGCCCGACCTTGACTAGTCACAGATACGTGTTGATGATCGTCATGCCCGACCTTGACTAGTCACAGATACGTGTTGATGATCGTCATGCCCGACCTTGACTAGTCACAGATACGTGTTGATGATCGTCATGCCCCACCTTGACTAGTCACAGATACGTGTTGATGATCGTCATGCCCGACCTTGACTAGTCACAGATACGTGTTGATGATCGTCATGCCCGACCTTGACTAATCACAGATACGTGTTGATGATCGTTATGCCCGACCTTGACTAGTCACAGATACGTGTTGATGATCGTCATGCCCGACCATGACTAGTCACAGATACGTGTTGATGATCGTCATGCCCGACCTTGACTAATCACAGATACGTGTTGCCCAAGATGACTGACAGACTGAACAAATGAAATTTCATCACGAAATGCAGTGATGAGGAACTATGCTGCATTAAACAATGGTTGTGAACCTCATAGCAAGCAACATATAAGGCATGCATGCAACCGGCTATGGCCCCTACCTCAAGCTGGTGGTCGAGTTAGCCAAGTCACCTCAAGGGGAGCTGTTTAGAGAGATGCACGCCATGTCCGACATAAACAAGGTGATTTGTGTGTGTATGTGGTGTTTAATAGGTGTGTATGTGTGTGTGTGTGTGGTGTTGATTTGCAGTACGTGTGTGGTGTTAATTTGCATTGCTGTTTAGAGAGTTATATGCCATGTCCGTGTGTGTGTATGTGTGTGTATGTATGTGTGTGTGTATGTGGTGTGTGTGTTTGTGTGGTGTTGATTTGCATTGCTGTTTATAAAGTTGCGAGCAACAGGTAAGGCATGGAGCCTGCTATGGCCCTTACATCAAGCTGGTGGGCGAGTTAGCAAAGTCACCTCAAGGCAAGCTGTTTAGAGAGTTGCACGCCATGTCTGAAATAACAAGGTGATGTGTGTGTCTGTGTGGTGTTGATTTGCAGTCCTGTGATAGCTCGATTGAACGCCATGTCTAAAATAAACAAGGTGATGTGTGTGTGTGTGTGTGTGGTGGTGATTTGCAGTCCTGTGATAGCTCGATTGAACGCCATGTCTGAAATAAACAAGGTGATGTGTGTGTGTGTGTGTGTGTGTGGTGGTGATTCGCAGTCCTGTGATAGCTCGATTGCACGCCATGTCTGAAATAAACAAGGTGATGTGTGTGTGTGTGTGTGGTGGTGATTTGCAGTCCTGTGATTGCTCGATTGCACGCCATGTCTGAAATAAACAAGGTGATGTGTGTGTGTGTGTGTGTGTGTGGTGGTGATTTGCAGTCCTGTGATAGCTCGATTGCACGCCATGTCTGAAATAAACAAGGTGATGTGTGTGGGTGTGTTTGTGTGTGTGTGCGTGTGTGTGCGTGTGTGAATGTGTGTGTGTGTGTGTGTGTGTGTGTGGTGTTGATTTGCAGTCCTGTGATAGCTCGAAGTGACATAAACAAGGTGATTTATCCTGTTTTGACGATCGGTTGATTCATCTCGACGAAGCAGGTGCAGGGTTCGAATCCCTCCGGGTCCGCCTGAGTGCTCACGGTCGCTGTCAACCGCCATGGTAGGTACGTCCAGCTCAGGTAGCAGCCCGTAATATACCTCGGAACAACTGGCTCCCTCAATCCCACACCCCACCATGCGTTCTCGTTACTAAGGTGATTTGTGTGTTGTGGCGTTGATTTGCAGTCCTGTGAAATCTTAAACTGACAAACTATATACATGCATACATACATTTAGATGCCAGGTTGCAAGCAAGGTACGGCAGCGCAACAAGCAGAATAACAAGGCAGGTAAGCGCCCAAGGTGCTCGTATCAATAAGGCCTGGTGTGTTGTCTGCAGGCGTAGGGTACTTGTTCGCCAATAGGCAACGGCCTTAAAGATAGTGCCCTGTGTGTCTTGGGGTTGATGCCCAATGCACATGCAAATGTAAACAGAACCAACCAAGGACTCCAGGCGATGAAAGGTGGCGTGGCTTCAGGTCGGAAGTTTCAAATGTAAACAGAACCAACCAAGGACTCCTGGCGATGAAAGGTGGCGTGGCTTCAGGTCGGAAGTTTCAAATGTAAACAGAACCAACCAAGGACTCCTGGCGATGAAAGGTGGCGTGGCTTCAGGTCGGAAGTTTCAAATGTAAACAGAACCAACCAAGGACTCCAGGCGATGAAAGGTGGCGTGGCTTCAGGTTGGAAGTTTCAAATGTAAACAGAACCAACCAAGGACTCCAGGCGACCGCTGAAGAAGCTCTCAAAAGAAAGGTTCTCGAACACGGAAATGCAGACAGACAGACAAACAGAGCTATAGGCAGGCGGAAAAGCTATAGGCAGGCGGAAATGCAGACAGACAGACAGACATAAAGACAGACAGAAAGACAGACAGACAGACAGACAGACAGACAGACAGACAGACACACATGTACGATGCTGTGCTAAAGCTTCTGATAAGTCTTGTACACTTCAGGCCAAGGCGCTTGTCAATGAGTCGATCATTCGGTCCTTGCACTGTGGTGCTAAAGCTTTTGATAAATCTTATACACTTCAGGCCATGGCGCTTGTCAGTGAGTCGATCATTCGGTACTCACAGTGCTGTGCTAAAGCTTTTGATACATCTTATACACTTCAGGCCAATGCACTTGACAATGAGTTGACCGTTCGGTCCTTTGGAATGCAGCCCATGACCAGTAGCCAGGAAGCAATCAGTGTGGTACATGTCATAGAGGGGCATCTGTCTATCCACCTGGCACCCTCCCCCCTCCCATTACACACACACACACACACATGTACACGTTCACTCACCAAGTCCATCCACTCATCCATCACCCACCCCCACCCACCTCCAGGCCAAGGCCCTTGACCATGAGCTGATCCTTCGGTACTTTGGAATGTATCGATCTGCAATCGACAGCACTGAACGCTTCAGGTAAGTGATGTTTTCATTTATTTATTAACTGGAAAAGATATTTATTTATTAACTGGAAAAGATTTGTCTTCATTATTTAAGCTTTGGCAAGTCCCTTTAGAGGCAAAGGCAGGGTAAATGCCAGGTAGCCAACATACACACATACATACATTTGAATAGGCAGAACAATGCATGGTGATCAGTGCAACTTGAGCTTCGCAGAGATGAGTGGTTCCTGAGGTGAAAAACAAGGGCAGTTGGCTTGGCACCAGAGAACACGGTAAGCAGTGCAACATGAGCTTCACAGAGATGAGTGGTTCCTGAGGTGCTCCTCCTGAATGATACCTTTCCTAACACATACACCATGATGATGATAAACATCATATCATCATCATCATCATCATCATCATCATCAACAACAACAACATAATAATAATCATGTGATGTTTTGTTTTGGCTTCACCTCTGCCGCTCTATTAAAAGTCTTTAGTCACCCCAGGACTGTAAAAAAAACAATCGAATCATCTATCTCTACATGGACTGTAACAAGCAACAATTGAATCGTCTATCTCTACAGGGACTGTAACAAACAACATTTGAATCATCTATCTCTACAGGGAATGTAACAAACAGCAATCAACTCATCTATCCCCACAGGGACTGGAAAATCACTTTGCAGTTGGTGGTTGGCCCCAGTGCAAGCAAACGGGCTGGCCTCCTCTACCTCAGCCCTAGTAACAAGGCGTACTATTTATTTATTTATTCATTTGTTTATGTGTTTATTTATTTATCTCCACAGGGACTGGAAAGGTCACCCAGCCATGGTCTGTTTCATCGACCAGGAAGTGATAGACAAGGACGACCAAGGCAGAAAAATTCCTCAGGGACGGTAACAAACAACAATCAAATCATATATCCCCACAGGGACTGGAAAAGTCGCCCAGCCATGACTCGTTGGATTGACAAGGAAGTGATAGACAAGGACGACCAAGGCGGAGAAACGCCAAGGAGTATTTCGAAGGATGAGTCTGATCTGATGACCAAGAGGTTCCAGGTATGTAGGTATGTACGATTGATCAAGTCTGATCTGATGACCAAGAGGTTCCAGGTACGACCAAGGCAGAAAAACGCCAAAGAAAAAGGCAGAAACGCCGAAGAGTCTGATCTGATGACCAACAGGTCTAAGGTATGTAGGTATGTTCGTTTTGTTTGAGTGATGTGGGTTGATGGTGGTTGATTGGTTTATATGGTTGGTTGATGGTGTTGATTGGTTTACATGTTTTTTGCTTGCTCGATTGCTGTGTTTGTCTTTGTTTGTTTGTTTGTTTGTTTGTCTTGGATTGTCTTGGTTTGTTTGTTTCCTGATGTGTGGCTGGTCGGTTCAGGAATATTCATAAACACACTAGCAGCATTGGTAGAAGCAGTAACGGGATCAACAGGTTGAGCAGTAACAGGTGGAGCAGCAACAGGCCTAGCAGTAACGGGCCCAGCGATATTCCTAACCATGATATATCGCGCACGCGCGATATATAATGTTTATTCTCGTTTTGGTCCATTGCAACCCCAGGTGTGGGTAATGTTACCAGGTTCCCAAATGCTACACCTGGGCATCGGGCGCCACGATTTTAAATGTTTCCACCTTCACAAATGCTACATCTGGGCATCGGGCGCCACGATTTTAATGTTTCCACAGTACGAAGGCATCGCGCGCTTTCACCAGCAACTTGGTCAGGTGGCCCCTGGGCAAGAGCCACGTGGCCGCTTGGCACGCTACGACCGTCCACCAACTTCGAAAATATGACAGCTCGAGCTCAGCTGCTGCGGTCAATATGAACGGGAATATGAAAGGTAAATATGAAAGGCCAATATGAAAGGGAAACGAGGTCAGTGCAGCCTTTTTTTGCCTGCCCGATACTAGAATCGGGCATGCCAAAAACACTGCCCGATTTTTAATGTTTCCCCCTCCCCAAATGCTACACCTGGGCATCGGGCGCCACGATTTTAAATGTTTCCTCCCGAGGGGGGGTCAAGAAAAAAGCTGCCGTACCGCACCTTTGCTTTGGGTAGAGCCTATCCTCAAACTATGTAAAAAAAAAAAAATTGAGCCAAAAACAAAGTTGTACAAAAGTTAGAGGGGTCCAAAGTTTTTTTCAACCAAAGCGGCCCAAATCTTAACTTCGCGATAAATCACGTTTGGGTAACCCCATGAAAGATGTAAGAGCATAACTGAAATGGGCTTTAAAAGATCTTACCCAAAAAAACTCGAAAATGTTTCATTTTCTGTTTTGAAGGGATTATCGCTCCGGATATGTGTCCTGTCCTGTCCTGTCCTGTCCTACTAAAAAAATGGATGAGACAAACAAAAACTTTCTCCACAATTATCCAAACCTCATTTTTATTGAATATTCGGACTCTCCTTGAAATTCTATGACCCCCTTTTTTGTTATTCATGTTTCGCCAACATATAAGCATCGCAAATGGCAGTACAAAGTACAAAAACACACCCTAAAAAGGACAAAAATAAGGTTTTGCCCCAGTATTCTCCAAATGTAAATTTTATTGCCTATTCGGAAACGCCTTGAAATTCTATGGGATGTGGCACTAAGGAAATCATGTTTTGGCCACATATAAGTATCGAGATGTGCGTTACAAAGTACGTAAAGGCAAGGCAAAAAAGTATAGCACAAAATCGGACATTTGATGCTTTTTCTCACGATTTGAAACCTTTATGAGTACATTTTAGCACTCGTTGTACTTCGAAAAGCAATTATACACATTATACAGCCAGGTCACATTCTCACAAGAGCACATCTAAGCATCGCAATTTGCAAAATCGAAACTTTGGCACCTTTGCAATTTGGCTCATTCGTGAAAATCAAAATCGTGAGAAAACAGCAAAACAAACTTTTGCAAAAAAAAATGCCCCAAACCTCAATTTAAGTACAAGTTCGAATGCTCCGTTGAATTCTATGATTCTCTGCACTAATTTCATGTTGTTTGGCCGACATATAAGCATAGCAAATTGCGATACAAAGTACGGACTTCGGGTGAAAAAAACGCTTTTTTGCACACGTCATTTTTTTTGATCTAAATGATCACACATTCGGATTCCTTTCGAAATTCTATATACATTAGCATTAAATTTGAGTAGTTTGAGCAAGATATAAGCATAGCAATCCAGCTTGCGGTGTACTTATAGCTCCACATCGGTTATTTAACGGTGTTGCGCTTATCTTACTCGAACCAATGGTACACATCGTATATCATATAGCAATTGTGCATCTTATTTACTTCGACCACAATATCATCATAGCAAACGTTAGCATCACAAGTCAAAAATACAACACATTTTAGGGTGTTTTGGGCCAAAACGTAACAATTCACGGGTAAGGATTCGACTTAAGGGTGCCACGAGCTATATTGCAAGTGAGAAGTATTCCATCACGTGCCTTACCATCCGTGGAGGAATAGAAATGTTCTCAAAACATCCATTTGGAAACATATAAGCATCCCAATTCGTGAAATAATAAATTTGGCACTTGGGCGTTTTGCTACATTGCGCACTTGGACCATCGAGCCAAACATGTAATCTAGAGGTCGGCAGTTCGAATCTGCCTCGGACCAAAAAAACGTTTTTCGAAAATCGCATTTTTACACACCAAGAAGACCTGAACATCATTAGTATGTTTAAATTCGTGTTCTTAGCGAAATTTCATTATCCGCAGCACTGAACAGGAGTTGTTTGAGCAAGATATAAGCATACCAATTCAGCTTGCGGCTAATTATAGCACAACATCGATAATTTGTCGGTGTTACATTCTTCGTACTCGTTTCAGTGGTACACATAGTATATCATCTAGCAATTGTGCATCTTATTAACTTCGATAAATTGTCATGAGAGCACACGTTTGCCTGCAAGTCCAGGAAAACCGCCACTCTCCCAAATTATGCAGAATGGTTGAAAATCGGGCCTACTTTGGGTCACGGTCTTAGCTCGGCGGCATCATATTCTTGAACCACGATTGTCAATACCGCGGGAGACCAATGCCCTCTACCTGATTAAAAAGTATGGGGGACAATAGTGCTCGCAAGGCTGTCCTAAGTGGACATGCTAGATCAAAAATTTGCAAACTTCCCCAATATTTTAGAGTGCCAAATATGTTGGACTACTTTGGGCCACCAGACGTCATTTTATGATCTACAAGATAACAAATTCGGGTTCCTTGCTAAATTCTATATGCCTTGGCACTAAAATTTAGTTGTTTCAGCAAAATGTAAGCATAGCAATTCAGCTCGCAATGCAATTATAGAACCAAATCGGTTATTTAACGGTGTTGCACGTATCTTACTCAAAACAATGTTACATATCGTATATCTTGTAGCAATTGTGCATCTGCAGGTGGTGACCCATGCATGAGCCCCCATGTAGGTGGTGACCCATGCATGAGCCCCCATGCAAGTAGTGACCCATGCCTCAGCCCCCATGCAGGTGGTGACCCATGCCCAAGCCCCTATGTAGGTGGAGACCTATGCTTGAGCCCCCATGCAGGTGGTGACCCATGCCTGAGCCCCCATGTAGGTGGTGACCCATGCATGAGCCCCCATGCAGGTAGTGACCCATGCCTGAGCCCCCATGCAGGTGGTGACTCATGCCTGAACCCCCATGCAGGTGGTGACCCCTGCCGAACCCCCATGCAGGTGGTGACCCCTGCCGAACCCCCATGCAGGTGGTGACCCGTGCCTAAGCCCCCGTGCAGGTGGTGACCCGTGCCTGAACCCCCATGTAGGTGGTGACTGATGCATGAGTTCCCATGCAGGTGGTGACCCATGCCTGAGCCCCCATGCAGGTGGTGACCCATGCTTGAGCCCCCATGCAAGTTATGACCCATGCCTGAGCCCCCATGCAGTTGGTGACCGATGCATAAGCCCCCATGCAGGTGGTGACCCATACCTGAGCCCCCATGCAGGTGGTGACTCATGCATGAGCCCCCATGCAGGTGGTGACCCATGCCTGAGCCCCCATGCAGGTGGTGACTCATGCAAGAGCCCCCATGCAGGTGGTAACCCATGCCTGAACCCCCATGCAGGTGGTGACCCATGCATTAGCCTCCATGTAGGTGGTGACCCATGCCTGAGCCCCCATGTAGGTGGTGACCCATGCTTGAGCCCCCCATGCAGGTGGTGTCTCATGTCTGAGTCCCCATTTAGGTGGTTACCCATGCCTAAACCCCCATGCAGGTGGTGACCCGTGCCTTAGCCCCCATGCAGGTGGTGACCCGTGCCTGATCCCCCATGCAGGTGGTGACCCATGCCTGAGCCCCCATGCAGGTGGTGACCCGTGCCTCCACCCCCATGCAGGTGGTGACCCATGCCTTAGCCCCCATGCAGGTGGTGACTCATGCCTTAGCCCCCATGCAGGTGGTGTCCCATGCATGAGCCCCCATGCAGGTAGTGACTCATGCATGAGCCCCCATGCAGGTGGTGACCGATGCACGAGCCCCCATTCAGGTGGTGACCCATGCCTGATCCCCCATGAAGGAGGTTACCCATGCAGGTGGTGACTCATGCCTGAGCCCCCATGTAGGTGGTGACCCATGCCTGAGCCCCCATGCATGTGGTGACCCATCCCTGAGCCTTCATGCAGGAGTTGACCCATGCATGAGCCCCCATGCAGGTGGTGACCCATGTCAGAGCCCCCATGTAGGTGGTGACCCATGCATGCGCCCCCATGCAGGTAGTCACCCATGCCTGAGCCCCCATGCACGTAGTGACCCATGCCGAGCCCCCATGCAGGTGGGGACCCATGCCTGAGCCCCCATGCAGGTGGTGTCCCATGCCAGAGCCCCCATGCAGGTGGTGAACCATTCATGAGCCCCATGCAGGTGGTCACTCTTGCATGAGCCCCCCATGCAGGTGGTGACTCAAGCCTGAGCCCCCATGCAGGTGGTGACTCATGCCTGAGCCCATATGCAGGTGGTGACTCATGCCCGAGCCCCCATGCAGGTGGTGACCCATGCATGAGCCCCCATGCAGGTGGTCACTCATGCATGAGTCCCCAATGCAAGTGGTGACTGATGCCTGAGCCCCCATGAAGGAGGTTACCCATGCAGGTGGTGGCTGATGCACGAGCCCCCATGCAGGTGTTGACTCATGCCTGAGCCCCCATGCAGGTGGTGACCCATGTTTGAGCCCCCATGCACGTGGTGACCCATGCATGAGCCTCCATGCAGGTGGTGACTGATGCTTGAGCCCCCATGCAGGTGGTAACTCATGCCTGAGCCCCCATGCAGGTGGTGACCCATGCCTGAGCCTCCATGCATGTGGTGACCCATGCTTGAGCCTTCATGCAGGTGGTGACCCATGCTTGAGCCCCCATGCAGGTGGTGACCCATGTTAGAGCCCCCATGTAGGTGGTGACCCATGCATGCGCCCCCATGCACGTGATCACCCATGCCTGAGCCCCCATACAGGTGGTGACCCATGCATGAGCCCCCTTGCAGTGGTGACCCATGCATGAGCCCCCATGCAGGTGGTCCCATGCTCTGAGCCCCCCATGCAGGTGGTGACCGATGACCCATGCATGAGCCCCCATGCAGGTGGTGACCATGCCTGAGCCCCCCAATGCATGAGCCCCATGCAGGTGGTGACCTGAGCCCCCATGCAGGTGGTGACCCATGCTTGAGCCCCCATGCATGAGCCCCCATGTGAGCCCCCATGCAGGTGGTGACCCATGCTGAGCCCCATGCAGGTGGTGACCCATGTATGAGCCCCCATGCAGGTGGTGACCCATGCCTGACCCATGGGTGTGTTGACATGCAGGTGACCCACCATGAGCCCCATGTGGTGAAGCCCCCATGCAGGTGGTGGACCCATGAGTGAGCCCATGCAGGTGACCCATGCCTGACCCATGCATGCCTGTGACCCATGCCTGAGCCCCCATGCAGGCCCCCATGGCATGCATGAGCCCCCCATGCATGTTGACCCATGCATGCCCCCCCATGCAGGTGGTGTGATGCTCCATGAGCCCCCATGCAGGTGAGCCCCCATGCCAGGTGGTGAGCCAGAGCCCCATGCAGGTGGTGACCAGGTGGTGCATGCAGCCCCCATAGGTGGTGACCCATGCCTGAGCCCCCATGCAGGTGGTGACCCATGCATGAGCCCCATGCATGCCTCAGGTGAGTCCATGCCATGCATGAGCCCCCATGCCATGCCTGACCCATGCCATGCAGCCCATGAGCCCCCATGCAGGTGGTGGTGACCCATGCCTGAGCCCCCATGCAGGTGGTGGTGACCCATGCCCATGACCCAGCCCCCATGCAGGTGGTGACCATGCCTGAGCCCCCAGTGCATGCATGAGCCCCCATGAGCCCCATGGTGACTCATGTTGAGCCCCCATGCAGGGTGCAATGAGCCCCCATGGAGCCCCATGCAGGTGACCCATGCCTGACCATGCAGTGGTGACCATGCATGCATGAGCCCCCATGCAGGTCGGTGACCATGCTTGAGCCCCCATGCAGGTGGTGGTGACCCATGCATGTGAGCCCATGAGCCCCATGACAGGTGGTGACCCATGAGCGCAGGTGATGAGGCCCCCATGGTAGGTGGTGGCATGAGCCCCCATGCAGTGACCCATGCTGAGCCCCCATGCAGGTGGTGACCCATGCCATGTGGTGAGCCCATGCAGGTGGTGACCCATGCATGAGCCATGCTGAGCCCCCATGGTGTAACCCATGCCTGAGCCCCCCATGTAGGTGGTGACCCATGCCTGAGCCCCCATGCAGGTGGGTGCAGCATGCAGGTGGGACCCCCCATGCATGAGCCCCCATGCAGGTAGTGTCTCATGCCTGAGCCCCCATGCAGGTGGTGACCCATGCCTGAACCCCCATGCAGGTGGTGACCCATGCTAGAACCTCCATGCAGGTGGTGACCCATGCTTGAGCCCCCATGCAGGTGGTGACCCATGCATGAGCCCCCATGCAGGTGGTCACCCATGCCTGAGCCCCCATGCAGGTGGTGACCCATGCTTGAGCCCCCATGCAGGTGGTGACCGATGCGTAATCCCCCATGCAGGTGGTGACCAATGTTTGAGCCCCCATGCAGGTGGTGACCCATGCCTGAGCCCCCATGCAGGTGGTGACCGATGCCTGAGCCCCCTATGCAGGTGGTCACTCATGCATGAGCTCCCCATGCAAGTGGTGACTCATGCTTGAGCCCCCATGCAGGTGGTGACTCATGCCTGAGCCCCCATGCAGGTGGTGACTCATGCATGAGCCCCCATGCAGGTGGTGACCCATGTATAAGCAACCATGCAGGTGGTGACCCATGCCTGAGCCACCATACAGGTGGTGACCCATGCAGGTGGTGACCCATGTTTGAGCCCCCATGCAGGTGGTGACCAATGTATAAGCCACCATGCAGGTGGTGACCCATGCCTGAGCCACCATACAGGTGGTGACCCATGCAGGTGGTGACCCATGTTTGAGCCCCCATGCAGGTGGTGACCCATGCCTGAGCCCCCATGCATGTGGTGACCAATCCCTGGGCCCCATGCAGGTGGTGACCCATGCATGAGCCCCCATGCAGGTGGTGTGTGATGCATGAGCCCCCATGCAGGTGGTGACTCATGCATGAGCCCCCATGCAGGTGGTGACTCGTGCACGAGCCCCCATTCAGGTGATGACCCCCCCATGCTATGGAAACCCATGCCTAAGCCCCCATGCAGGTGATGACCCATGCCTGAGCCCCCATGCGGGTGGTGACCGATGCATGAGCCCCCATGCACGTGATGACCCATGCATGAGCCCCCATGCAATGGTGACCCATGCCTGAGCCCCCATGCAGGTGATGACCCATTCCTGAGCCCCCAGGCAGGTGGTGACCCATGCTTGAGTTCCCATCCAGGTGGTGACCCATGCCTGAGCCCCCATGCAAGTGGTGACCCAGGCCTCAGCCCCCATGCAGGTGGTGACTCATGCCTGAGCCCCCATGCAGGTGGTGACCCATGCCTTTGCCCCCATGAAGGTGGTGACAAATGCCAAAAACCCCATGCATGTGGTCACCCATGCCTGAGCCCCCATGTAGGTGGTGACTCATGCCAGAGCCCCCATGCATGTGGTGACCAATCCCTTGGCCCCATGCAGGTGGTGACCCATGCATGAGCCCCCATGCAGGTGGTGTGTGATTCATGAGCCCCCATGTACGTGGTGACTCATGCATGAGCCCCCATGCAGGTGGTGACTCGTGCACGAGCCCCCATTCAGGTGATGACCCCCCCATGCTATGCGTGACCATATCTAAGCCCCATGCAGGTGGTGACCCATGCATGAGCCCCAATGTAGGTGGTGACCCATGCCTAAGCCCCCATGCGGGTGGTGACCGATGCATGAGCCCCCATGCACGTGATGACCCATGCATGAGCCCCCATGAAATGGTGACCCATGCCTGAGCCCCCATGCAGGTGGTGACCCATTCCTGAGCCCCCAGGCAGGTGGTGACCCATGCTTGAGTTCCCATCCAGGTGGTTACCCATGCCTGAGCCCCCATGCAAGTGGTGACCCATGCCTCAGCCCCCATGCAGGTGGTGACTCATGCCTGAGCCCCCATGCAGGTGGTGGCTCATGCCTGAGCCCCCATGCAGGTGGTGACTCATGCCTGAGCCCCCATGCAGGTGGTGACCCATGCCTTTGCCCCCATGAAGGTGGTGACAAATGCCAAAACCCCCATGCATGTGGTCACCCATGCCTGAGCCCCCATGTAGGTGGTGACTCATGCCTGAGCCCCCATGCAGGTGGTGCCCCATGTCTGAGCCACCATGCAGATGGTGACCCATGTTTGAGCCCCCATGAAAGTGGTCACCCAGACATAAGCTTCCATGCAGGTAGTGACCCATGCGTGAGCCCCAATGCAGGCGGTGACCCATGCCTCAGCCCCCATGCAGGTGGTGACTCATGCTTGAGCCCCCATGCAGGTGGTGACCCATGCCTAAGCCCCCATGCAGGTGGTGACTCATGCCTGAGCCCCCATGCAAGTGGTGACCCGTGCATGAGCTCCCATGCAGGTGGTGACCCATGCCTGAAGCCTTATTTTCACAGCTGATGTACAAGCAAAAAGCACAACGGTATAGCAAATTTCATGAACTATGCAACATGTCATAACGTATGCAACTTGTCAGTATGTGCTTATAAACCATAGACATTAATCGTGCAATAAACTTCAATTTGGGGGGGAGAAGAATGCTTGCGCGGATGTTCTAAATTTCCAGGCTGGATCGAGATTAACCACTTTCCTTGGACATATATGTACTACAAAATACAAATTAACTAAGGTCTACCTAAAGTACCATGTGAAAAACTATGCTTACACAAAAAACGTTTTTTTGGGATGTGACTGGTAGGGAACCCTTTATTCGAATGACCCCCCATTTTAGGGGGGGTAGGGTGAGGTAATTGGGTTTTTAGGAGGGGGGGGGGCGGGGGGGGGGGGGGGGGGGGGGGGGGTAAAAAAACTTTTAGCCAACTTTATTTCCCCCCTCTTTTTTGTATGAAACGTCCACAAATTCCAACTCCCATCTGAATCGGACACCATATCGAAGGTGCGGTCTAAAATCTGTCTTTCTGCCCCCCCCCCCCCCTGTTTCCTCCTTCACAAATGCTACACCTGGGCATCGGGCGCCCGATTTTTAATGTTTATGCTCATATCCTTAGGAATATCACTGAACGGGCCTAGCAGTAACAGGAGTTCAGGTCATTGCCTCTGTGCACCAGGCTTGTTCAAGGGTCCTTCAGAATCTACGTTACACAATCCCCAATCTACATCTCATGCAGGTTTCACAAGCCAAAATCTACATCTCACAAACCCAAATCTACATCTCATGCAGGTTTCACTAACCAAAATCTACATCTCACAAACCCAAATCCAATTGCACGCAGATTTCACAAGCTTAAATCAGCGTTTCATGAGCCAAAATCTACATCTTACAAACCAAAATCTACGTCTCAAGCAGGTTTAGGAGCCAAAGTCTACATCACACAAGTGGAGTGTATGTCTCATGAACCAAAGTCTACATCACACAAGTGGAGTGTATGTCTCATGAACCAAAGTCTACATCACACAACTGAAGTGTATGTCTCATGAACCAAAGTCTACATCACACAAGTGGAGTGTATGTCTCATGAACCAAAGTCTACATCACACAAGTGGAGTGTATGTCTCATGAACCAAAGTCTACATCACACAAGTGGAGTGTATGTCTCATGAACCAAAAGTCTACATCACACAAGTGGAGTGTATGTCTCATGAACCAAAGTCTACATCACACAAGTGGAGTGTATGTCTCATGAACCAAAGTCTACATCACACAAGTGGAGTGTATGTCTCATGAACCAAAGTCTACATCACACAAGTGGAGTGTATGTCTCATGAAACCAAAGTCTACATCACACAAGTGGAGTGTATGTCTCATGAACCAAAGTCTACATCACACAACTGAAGTGTATGTCTCATGAACCAAAGTCTACATCACACAAGTGGAGTGTATGTCTCATGAACCAAAGTCTACATCACACAAGTGGAGTGTATGTCTCATGAACCAAAGTCTACATCACACAAGTGGAGTGTATGTCTCATGAACCAAAGTCTACATCACACAAGTGGAGTGTATGTCTCATGAACCAAAGTCTACATCACACAAGTGGAGTGTATGTCTCATGAACCAAAGTCTACATCACACAAGTGGAGTGTATGTCTCATGAACCAAAGTCTACATCACACAAGTGGAGTGTATGTCTCATGAACCAAAGTCTACATCACACAAGTAGAGTGTATGTCTCATGAACCAAAGTCTACATCACACAACTGAAGTGTATGTCTCATGAACCAAAATCTGCTTTTCTTGCGCCAAAATCTACATCGCACAATCCCCAATCTACGTCACATGAGCCAAAATCTAAATTTCCAACGTAAATTGCATGTTCCTAGCAGAAGTTAGTGGACCTGATGACAACGTGACAGCACACAAGCTAAACTCTACGCCAGATGAGCCCAAATCTATATTTCCAATGAAAAATTGCATGTTCGTAGCAGAAGGTGGTGGTCATGATGACAACGCGACATCACACAAGCTAACATCTAAGCCACATGAGCCCAAATCTATATTCCCAACGTAAAATCGCATGTTCGTAGCAGAAGGTTGTGGACCTGATGACAACGCGACATCGCACAAGCTAAAATCTACGCCAGATGAGCCCAAATCTATATTCCCAACGTAAAATCGCATGTTCGTAGCAGAAGGTGGTGGACCTGATGACAACGCGACATCGCACAAGCTAAAATCTACGCCACATGAGCCCAAATCTATATTTTCAACGTAAAATCGCATGTTCCTGTGCAGAAGGTGGTGGTCATGATGACTGCACGACATCACACGAGCTAACATCTACCCCACATGAGCCCAAATCTACATTTCCAACGTAAAATCGCATGTTCCTGTGCAGCAGGTGGTGGACCTGATGACAACGCGACATCACACGAGCTAACATCTACGCCACATGAGCCAAAATCTACATTTCCAACGTAAAATCGCATGTTCCTGTGCAGAAGGTGGTGGTCATGATGACAGCGCGACATCACACGAGCTAACATCTACGCCACATGAGCCAAAATCTATATTTTCAACGTAAAATCGCATGTTCCTGTGCAGAAGGTGGTGGTCATGATGACAGCGCGACATCACACGAGCTAATATCTACGCCACATGAGCCAAAATCTACATTTCCAACGTAAAATCGCATGTTCCTGTGCAGAAGGTGGTGGACCTGATGACAACGCGACATCACACGAGCTAACATCTACGCCACATGAGCCAAAATCTACATTTCCAACGTAAAATCGCATGTTCCTGTGCAGAAGGTGGTGGATCTGATGACAGCGCGACATCACACGAGCTAATATCTACGCCACAAGAGCCAAAATCTACATTTCCAACGTAAAATCGCATGTTCCTGCGCAGAAGGTGGTGGACCTGATGACAACACGACATCACACGAGCTAACATCTACGCCACATGAGCCAAAATCTACATTTCCAACGTAAAATCGCATGTTCCTGTGCAGAAGGTGGTGGATCTGATGACAACGCGACATCACACGAGCTAACATCTACGCCACATGAGCCAAAATCTACATTTCCAACGTAAAATCGCATGTTCCTGTGCAGAAGGTGGTGGACCTGATGACAACGCTACGTCTGGTGGATGTGATTGGTGAGAAGATGCCTGCCAAGGAGCGCCAAAAATTGGTCGAGATGACAATGGTGGCATTGACTGTTGCTCTAGAAAAGTGAGTTGGGTAGGGTGGGGTGGGTGGGTGGGTGGTAGGTTGGGTGGATAGGGTAGGGTGGGTGGAATAGGGTATGGTAATGAGGGTTTACACACACAAACACACACACACACAAAACACCACACACCCTCTAATCAACACGCACACAAACAATCAAACAATCAAACTAACTAACTAACTTGTCTGATGAGTCTGCAGTGAAAAATTCGTCATCAAAAGGTTCGAGCAGAAAGCAGCCGCCCTAAAGGAAGGCTACGCAGAGTTGATTAAGAAGGGCGACTGGAAAAAAGCTCCAAGCCAAGAGGTTCTCACCAACCGTTATGAGCTGTTTGTCGAAATGCTTCAGAAGTGTGGCGTGGGATCTACCAACAGGTAGTTTGAGTGAGTGCTAATGTGGGCCGTAATGGTTGCTTGAGGGGGCGAGGGATGGGGGGGGGGAGGGGGGGGGGGGGAGGGGAGAGGAATGGGGGGGAGGGAAAAGAGGGAGGGGAGGAGGGGGAGGGAGGAGGGAGAGGGAGGGAAGGGGGGGGCGAGAGGAGGCAGGGAGGGGACGGAGCTGGGGGGGGGCGGGGAGGAGAGGGGTGGGGAGGGAGGGCGGGGAGAGGAGAAGAGGGGGGGAGAAGGAGGAAGGGGGGAGGGGAGGAATGCGGGGGGGCCGGGGGGGGGGGGGGGGGAAGAGGGAGGGGAGGGCGTAGAGGAGGGGGGGGGGGGGGAGGGAGGGGAGAGAATGGGGGGAGGGGGGGAGGAGGAGGAGGGGGAGGGGAGAGGAATGGGGGAGGAAGGGAGGGCAGAGGAATGGGGGGGGGAGGGAAAGAGGGAGGGGATGGGGGCGAGAGGAGGGGGGGGGAGGGAGGAGGAGAGGAATGGGGGAGGATGCGCGGGGGGGGGGGAGGGGAGAGGAATGGGCAGGGAGGGAGGGAGGGGGAGAGGAATCGGGGGAGGGGGGAAGCGCTCTTTCATAGGAGCCGCTCTTTATTTCTCATTGGCCTGCATTGGTCATACCTTTCCACTGGCCACTGCCAGCGATAGCTGTACAGCTGCCAACAAGTCATCCGATCGCATGACTTGTTTGTGCAATGGCACAGTATCTGCTGACAAAAAAGTGTAAGTCTTGCGGCTCCCCAGAGGTCCGTCTGCCATAGAAGGTCTTTCGGACTTAGTACCGATTGTGATACTGTAGTATCTGCTGACAGCCACCACTTTCTCACTGAGTCCTCTGGCACCCGGGGGTCCGACCTCCATGGCTTATAGCAAGTCAGGGCAAAGCTTTTCTTTTCGGCTGCGGGCAGCAGCTTCTAGGCAGCTTCCTCAGTTCACTTACTGGGATAAGCCCCAAATTGTTCAGCAGTCCTGGAAAGCTACTTCAGTCAGCTTCCAGATGCCACTGGCTTTACTTAAGTTGGCTGCGGTAGCAAGCCAGAGGAGCTGCCTAGAAGCTCTGCGTTGTAGCCAAAAATAAAAGGTATGATTAAGTGAATGATTTGGATTTGGGTTTTCGAAACACTCCGTAGTTTCTACCTCGAATTTGATAATTTGGCCTGAGAATTCTGACAATTGTGTGAATTGTCAGAAATTCTGCCTAGAAAAGTGGAGGTATACACTGCCAACTACGAGACCCAAATCCAAATCATCTGCTGAATTTCTGTACAATCCTTTCCACATTCCAATACAGTTAAATACAAAAATATAACAGCCTAGTGCGCCTACTCTTTTGTAGGAGTGGCAACGCCATTCAAACTAATCCTCGTGTCCCTTGGTTTGTGGTCGGGGAGACCCCCCTCCTGAGGGAAAATCCCTTCATTTAACCTGTATGGGTCAGCTAAGCCACCAACATGTTGAACTATAAGTTACTGCGTCACGCTGGGGCCTAGGAACGAAAACTCCACCATGTAATACATATTTGTGACATTCTCTTTTGGGCCCAGGGCAGACCAGTAATATCTGCATGTTAATATCTGCCCTGCTGAATATCTGAATATCTGCCCTGTAATATTACTAATATCTGCCCTGTAATATACTAATATCTGCCCTGTAATATACTAATATCTGCCCTGTAATATCTGCCCTGTAATATACTAATATCTGCCCTGTAATATACTGCCCTAGTAATATTCTGCCCTGTAACTTATACTAATATCTGCCCTGTAATATACTAATATCTGCCCTGTTAATTATACTAATATTCTGCCATGTAATATACTAATATCTGCCATTAATATCTGCCCTGAAATTTATACTAATATCTGCCCTGTATAATAATATCTGCCCTGTAATATACTAATATCTGCCAAGTTAATATACTAAATGCCTGTAATATCTTGCCTGCTAATATACTATACTAAGTATCTGCCCTTAAATCTGCCCCTGCTAATATATAATATAGCCCCTGTATCGGCCCTTAATATACTAATATTGCCCTTAATTATACTCTATCTGCCTGTATATAACTAATCTGCCCTTAAACCTGCTGTATCTCCCTTTCAATATACTAATATCCTTTGCCCTGTTATATACTAATATCTCACCTGTAAATATACTTATATATACCCTGCAATCATACTAATACTCTCCCTTACTATCAATAATCTGCCCTTTTAATATACTTATATCTGCCCTGTATATATAATATCTGCCATGTAATACTTCCCTTAATATACTTAAATCTGCCAGTAAATATACAAGCCCTGTGTAATACTGCATGTTATATCTGCCCTGTAATATACTAATATCCTGCCCTGTATATACTTAATATTGCCCGAATATCTTGCCCATGAGCTATTACTTAACTATCTGCCCTGCATTTTATATCTAAGTATCTGCACCTGTAAATATACTAATATCTGCGCCATGTAATATATTAATATCCTGCCCTGTATATTATATCTGCCCTTGTAATATTAATATCTGCCCTGTACTTATACTAATATCTGCCCAACTATCTGCCTGTACACCAACACCTCTATCACTAATAAGCTACGCCCTGAATATACTCTTCAATCATCTGCCCCTTATATTTACTATATTCTGCCCTGTTACTATACTAATATCTGCCCCATGTAATATCTGCCCGTAACCTTTACAATATAATATACTAATATCTGCCTGTAAATACAATATATGCCCGCTTAATATCGCCCTGTAATTATACTAATATCTGCCTGTATATCCTGTATATTTTTACTAATATCCCCCTGCCCTGTCAATATCGCCCTGTAATCATACTAATATCTGCCCTGTAATAGATGATAATTATCTGCCCTGTATATATATCTGCCCTAAATCTGCCTGTAATCTGCCTGTAATTACTTAATATCTGCCCTGTAATATCTTGCCTAATATCTGCCCTGTAATATACAATATCTGCCTGTAATATACTAATACTGTATATATTATAGTAATTACTAATATTGCCCTGATGTTGCCCTGTAATATCTACTATATATCTGTATATCCTGCCCTAATATATCTAATTATAAATATCTCCCATGCTAATAACTAATATGCCCTGTTATACTAATATATATGCCCTGTAATATCTGCCCCTAATACATCTGCCCTGTAATATACAAATATCTGCCCTGTAAGAATATCTTGTAATATACTAATATCCCTGTACATACTATAATATAATGCCTTAATATACTAATATCTGCCTGTAATAAGTCTGCCCGTAATATCTGTAATATGCCAGCCCGAATATCTGCCCTGTAATAATATCTGCCCTGTATATCTGCCTATATAAAAGTCTGCTGTAAATAGTCCTCTATAATCTGCCCTTGTGATATGGCTAGTAAACTATAATATCTGCCTGTAATTAGTCTGCCGCCTATAATATTGCCTTTGTATAAATCTGCCCAAATCTGCTGCCTACCTAATATCTGCCTTGCCCTGTAAATAATCTGCCCTATAAATCTGCCCTGTAATATCTGCCTTAATATCTGGCCCAATATCTGCCCATGTAATAATCTGCCCATATAAAATATGCATAATATCTGCCAAATATCTTGTATATCTGCTCCTTTACAATTCATTTGCCCAGTATCTGCCCAGTAATATCTGCCCTGTAATATCTGCCCAATTAATATCTGCCCCAGTAATATCTGCCCTGAATATTTTTTGTAATATCTGGCCCTGTGATATCTGCTCCTAGTAATAACATCTGCCCCATGTAATATCTGCTCCCAGTAACCCTTAATGGATCTGCCCTGTATATACCTGCCCTGTAACCTATTTCCCAGTAATATCTGCCCTGATATCTGCCCAGTAATATCTGCCCTGTAATATCTTGCTCTGCCTAATATCTGCCCAGTGTAAATACATAATATCTGCCCTTGTAATATTAATATATCTGCTGTAATATCTTGTAATATCTGCCTCTGCTTTCTAATATCTTCCCTGTAATATCTGCCCTGTAATATCTTCCCTGTAATATTTAAGGAATGGACCCAGAGTCTTTACGTAGCTTCATGGAGTAAGAAAGGCTCCACCACATCATATATAATTAGGGAACGCCAATATGACATATGATATCATATGATGCCGGCAGTCTGACTAGGCCAAAGTTATCATTTATATACAATATAATATGATGCAATTTGTATGATATCATCCTCGCCTTTGGTCTACATCATATGATATGCCGGTCCCTATATATAGTCCTTCCAGTCTAAGGCTAATGTAGGGAAACCCACCCTAACAGGTGAAAATCCTCCTTGTAAAAATCATTGGTGCTCCTAGTAGCCTTTGGGGTGCTACTAGTAGCCCCCCCCCCCCCCCACCCCCCCCCCCCCCCCCCCCCCCCCCCCCCCCCCCCCCCCCCCCCCCACACACACACACACACACACACACACACGCAAAACAAAGCAACCCCACAAAGCTCTAATCTAGCACCCCTAAAGCAGGAAGGTACGTAATTTAGCACTCGTGCTACAAGTAGCACCTTTACTAAAAACCTTGTTCTCAACTGCACCCTTTTACAGACCCTTTCATCGGAAGCCATTCCCCCGTGGCACCAAAGAGAAGCTGTATGCTGAGAAACTCCCCTACATTTGTTCGTGGTGCGGGTTGCCGATTGAGTACATTGATCATGCAGAGACTGATCACATCAACCCTGTCGCAAATGGGGGCCTCTCTACGTATGAGAACGCGCAGCTACTACACACGACGTGCAACAGGACTAAAGGAGCTACTGTGCAGAGCTCGGACATATAGATCCCTTCTCAAATGGGGACCCCGCTACTCTCAAAACACACAACTTCGACATGCAGTGTGCAACCGAGGGAAAGGAGATAGAAAGTAGGAATGCAGGCCAGGCAACTAAACAGATTCGTAATCTATATTCAAGGGGGCAATCGTGGACATTGATGATGAGGAAGAACACCACAAGCCCTCATCAAGTGGGGGCCTCTCTACTTCAGAGAATGCACCGCTATGACATGCAATGTGTAACCGAGGTAAAGGGGCTAGGAATGAGTGATGGATCAGGCATGGTCAGCAGTTAAGCACGTTAGCAATCTCTCACCAACCCTAAGTGCGCCTACTTTGCATATTGTAGGAGTCACACCACCATTCGAACTGAATCCTCCGTTTCGCTGGTTTGTGTCGGGAGACCCACCTCCTGGGGTGAAAGTCCTTTTGCAACTAAAAAACAAAACTGAGTGCTAAGTGAGCATTGTGGACGTAGATTGTACAGAAGTTGATCACATCACACCTCAAAAGTTGCCCCGTCTAGGCCTCTACCCTAGAGAATGCACAGCTGCGACACGAACGAAGTGTGCAAACCGAGAAAGTAGATAGGGAGTAGGGATGCATGTCTGGCAACTGAACACGTTCGTAATCTGAGTACCGTATGCGCCTTAAGTATTGGCAAACGGTTTGGCAAACAACACTTTGCCAAACCGGTTTAGGGGACCACCTTGAGACCGCTCCAGGCGGTTGGCCTTTGCCAAGATACGGTTACCATGGTACTTTGCGGTACACAGGTTTGAATTTGTTAACCTCGGACACAAGAGGCTGGAGGAAGTGGTTCTGTCTGACTGAGTCCCCTCATACCACGGTCGGGCATAACTCTTTAGCCTATTTAGCTACCATTGGATAAATAAATATACTGATGATGAGAGGAGCATGGGCAGACTAGGTGGTACGATGAGAAACCTTGAAGTGAACACTGCCTAGCGATAACTGTGTTTATCTCCTACATTTTCCTTTTTACTGCCGTAGACATGGTTTTTACTGCCGTATGCAAGGACCAATCCTATGATATTCTTGATGCTTATGCACAGAATAATTCATTTGGGTCTGGCTTGAATTGAATCTGGTTTGAATTTTAAAAAATGCAAAACGGTACCATGACCTTGAACTTGATTACATGGATATAGCCAGCAATTTGGCTTGCTGGGACCATATACCGGTCTGGCTAATAAGCCCCAGCAAGTTTGATACTCTTGATTTAATTTTACATGGTTTAGGGTCTGGTTGCTGAAAAAATTTAACAAAAACATGTAAGCAAAAATAAATTTGCCAATTGAATTCCAGTTCTGCACTTGAGACACCCAAATCCATGGACCCCTTAGCCAAATTAGTTTTGCCATGTTTTTCTGAGACCCACTTTTTGGGAGAAATGATATTTGCCAATACTTAATCTTGCCAATACTTAAGGCGCGTACGGTACATGTTATTGACTGATTTATATATCAGTCTCTGAGTCGGCATAATGCACACCGGTACCTTTCCCTCCTGGTACCGTGTTGCCTGCCGCCAGGCCTCAGGCTAGCTGTGGCCTGCACGTGACTGCAGTACCCTGCAGTACACATCTCTATTCTATATGATTGCGCCTGTTGCGCTTAATAGCATCTTCTCCTCTATCGAGCCTATGCCGTTGTAACAATCTTACATTAACAGGTTATGTGCGCCATCTTTAGACGCTAACGAAGAACAGCCGCTGATTTCTGCGTTCGGATTCAGTTCCCCTCTGACTTGTTGAAGGCCCGAGTTTTAACTAAGCACCTGGACTCCCTGTGCGGATCCTACTTCCCGCTGCTCCGCCTGCCGCTTCCTACCAAGAATCCTTGGATCTGCCACTGCGTCGTACGACTGGAGCAAGCAAGAGCGACCACAAGTCACCGAAATCTATGAAGTGTGTATAGGACGACGCCCTCACCGAGACCCACACAGTGCTGTATTGATCTCAGACGATCAATTTGTCTACGCCTCCAGCTTAAGAGAAGCTTCTGTCGTCGAACATTGCCGCTTTGCAACGTTCAACCCCCGGTAATCCGCTGGATCCCTATGGATCGCCGATTCCCACACACACTCCATCCCCTCTTCCCCTGCCCCGCCCTCGTAACTCCCCCTATCCCAACACTCCGACCTATAACGCCAAGACTCCTACACAGAAGACCTCACCATGCAACACCCCCGTATATTCACCGGGAACAACCTCTACAACTGGCGCTGCGCCAGGCAGAATATCCTCCTCGCCCTCAAATCAGATAGGGATACCATTGCCATTGCTTTCGACTGCCAACAAGCAGTGGTCGCTGGCGAGCCTGCTGACTCTGATGGTTACCCTGCTGATGACATTACTTACCCTGTTGTTGCGGCTGCTGATCCGGCTGTTCCGGCTGCCCCTGCTCGTGGTGTCCCCAACAGGATTTCCACCTGGAAAAACAACAAGGCCTTTAAGATCATCATAGATCATGTATCAGATCCCATCCAGCAGGCCATTCATGCTAACACAGATATGGCCACTAGAGCCTTCAGGTTTCTAGATGCCCTGTACTCTGAGGAAGGCAGCAGACTAGAGCACACCACCCTGACTGCCATAATGGGATTACGTATGACCTCCACTGAATCCCTGCAGACATACCTCTCTAGGGCAGCTGATCTGTACTCCCAGATTCCCAAGATACAAGGCACCCACATCGTCTCTACCAGCACCTTCCTAAACCTCATTGTCAAGGGACTAAACTCCCGCTCTGAATATCATGATGGGTACATCAATCAGTTCAACCCCACTGCTGTCACCACCTTTGCTATGCTCCAAAGTGCCCTATTCAACTGGTGCTTAGTGAAGCAAGTAGACCCTGCACCATCTCCTGAAGAGGCTGAGATGGCAGCTGCAGCTTACAGGGCCAGGAAGCCTTTCAACAGCAAGCACCTCCCATTCAGAGACAGGACCATTTACTACAAGAAGATGACCTGCTGGAACTGTGGGGGTATAGGCCATAGCTCCAGAGACTGCACCAGTGAGGACACTGATCTGGCTTTCAGGCCAGCTGATTCAGATGAAGCTGACCATGGATCTAAGTCACCTCCCAAGAACAGATCAGGAGATGATAAGGATCCTGATGACAAGAAGACTCCCAAGAAGACCAGTCCAGACAGGAGGCGTCTAAGAAGATACCCAAGCAGGGGACGCCATGCCCATGTTGCTGATGGTGATCAATCCACCTCCAACTCTGACAGTGAGGGTGAAGAACACAACTTCCTGTCCCTGGCACTAGATGAGGACAACCTCCAGCCCATGAGATTTGCTACACCAACCAGAGGCAAGTCTGTTTCATTTGCCTTGCCACCTGACCCCCTGGCTAATACAGCATTCTTTGGACAAATAAGTGCTGATGATGAATGCACTATAGAAGATGGAGAAGTTTTCCAGGCAGCACTGCAGACAGAATGGATCATAGATACTGCAGCACACTCTCATGCAACAAGTAACATCTCCCATCTGCATGACATTCAGGACCTTCAGCAGCCTATTAGGCTGCAGCTGGCAGATCAAGACTCTCCACCTATCCTCTGCAAGCAGATAGGGAAGGCCAAGATCAAGGGCCATGGCAGGACTCTGATCATCCTGAACAATGTACTTCTTGCTGACTGCAACATGCCCAACATCATTAGCATTCATGCAGCCACCAGCATGTGCCCAGACCTCCAAGTTCACCTGTCCAAGACTCAAGCCACACTCTCCATCCCAATACCATCTGGTACCAAATTGCTCCTCTCATGCCCCAAAAGGCATGGACTCTACCTCATACAAACTTCACCAGTCACTGCCAGTAATCCCTCTATCCCTATGGACCCTACCATTGCCTACATCATGATGGTTAACAAGCCTCCATCAACTCACACTGACTCTGAGACAGGGCAGTACCCACCCACTCATGAGACCTCCCCCAGTAGAGCTGATCAAGACCTCCAGGACTTCCCCTCTACTTCTGCTCAATCTGCACCCCACACTGATTCTGAGATAGGGCAGTACCCACCCACTCATGTGGAGGCAGATCAAGACCTCCAGGACTTCCCCTCTACTTCTGCTCCATCTGCACCCCACACTGATTCTGAGATAGGGCAGTACCCACCCACTCATGTGGAGGCAGACAAAGACCTCCAGGACCATCCTCCCCCTACCTGCCAGTACCATTCCCCTTCCACTGCAGGCAATCTGGAAGACTCTGTTGATGATACTGACAGTGATGACATGCCAGAGCTCATCCATCCAGAGGTACACAAGCCCCAGGATGACCCTGGACTAGGAGTAGATGACCCTCCAGAAACCACCCCAGCCCTCCAACAACAGCTGGACAACCTGGGCCTGCAACGAGCCAGAGCAGAGATGGAACTCCTCAGTGACCAGATCAGGACCAACTATGAGGAATATGATGGCCCCATAGATGGGGACGGGCCACTCAATCCATCTGATCTAGACACAGCAACTACCTGGGACCAATGGATACTGGTCAACAGGTCACCAGACATTGGACTACCACTGGGAGAAGTTAATCAGAATGTCAACCACATCCACTTCTCCAACAACTCCAGCCTTAACCTCACACGATTTGGATGCACCCTACACCACCTGAACAGCAGGCCTGCTTCACCAGCTTTCAACATCAAGCCCAGGCCTCCACTGTCCAAGCTCATCACAGCATTCACCAGCAAGTTCCCTACCCTGTTGACTTCTGAAAGGGAACAGTTCCCACACAGGTCAATGCACAAGAAGCCATCTGATGCCTGCAGTCCTATCATGAAGCACAACAGCAGACTCCAGCAAATGGTGCAAGCCTACCCCACTGTTTCTACCACAGCCAGACCCACCCTGCAGTGGGCCATTTGTCTCCAAGCTGCCATGGTCAATGCACATGCTCACACACTCTCATTCAGACCTAAAATGATCATGGACCCCAGGAGCTGTGCACATCCTGGAGGCAAAGTGCTATGTGTCAACCACCTCAGCATGAACTGGAGCCCCATGGACTTCACCTTTATCAACATTCTCACCCCCCCAGCCTAGCTCCCACGTCATTTGACCAGTTCCTTGCCCAGATCTGCCAGCAACTTGACCTTGATGGCTTCCCAGGCAAGCCAGGCACTTAATTCAGTTACAAACATTGCTCTTCATCTTTTGGATAGACTTGAACAATCTAGAATTTTTTAGATTTAACTGCCTACTGTACTGCCCCATGTACTTCCACAGGCCGCCACCATTCTGAATTTAGAATTCCTCTAGTCTCTTCCTGATGTCTATGCTTTAATTTAGGGTCTACCTAATGTAGCTCACCCAAATTATGGGGGGACTAGTCCAGACATCATGTCTAAATGACAAATCCTCTAGTCTCGAATCATGCAACTTCTCGTAGCCAAGGATATCTTCACAAGCCTTCACCAAGCCTGGACTTTCCTTCCCCAGCTTCCCATAGCAGCCTATCTGCTCTAGCCTGCAGCCTACCTGCAGTTTCCTTTCACCTTCTCAGCAGCCTCTCTGCTACCTAGCCTGCAGCTTACCTGCAGTTTCCTTGCACCTTCTCAGCAGCCTTTCTGCTACTTAGCCTGCAGCTTACCTGCAGCTTCCCATAGCAGCCTATCTGCTCTAGCCTGCAGCCTACCTGCAGTTTCCTTTCACCTTCTCAGCAGCCTCTCTGATACCTAGCCTGCAGCTTACCTGCAGTTTCCTTGCACCTTCTCAGCAGCCTTTCTGCTACTTAGCCTGCAGCCTACCTGCAGTGCCACTTACCTGGCCAGCTACCCCAGAAGACTGACATTTCTTTGAAGACCCCTGCTGAAGTGATTTCTCCCTTCCAGCTACTAGAAATTCCCAAAGTCTCCCTAGTTTTAATATTTTAATTTTCTTATGCCCCTCAGTTAATTCCAGTAATTCTTGAGCTCAAGAATACCTTGAATTGGGGGGGATGTTATTGACTGATTTATATATCAGTCTTTGAGTCGGCATAATGCACACCGGTACCTTTCCCTCCTGGTACCGTGTTGCCTGCCGCCAGGCCTCAGGCTAGCTGTGGCCTGCACGTGACTGCAGTACCCTGCAGTACACATCTCTATTCTATATGATTGCGCCTGTTGCGCTTAATAGCATCTTCTCCTCTATCGAGCCTATGCCGTTGTAACAATCTTACATTAACAGTACAAGGGGGCAATTGCGGACATTGATCATGCTGAGGAAGAACACCACAAGCCCTTCTCAAGTGGGGGCCTCTCAGCCCTCTCTACTTCTGAGAACGCAAAGCTGCTACGTCGGAGCACTGCGGGAGTACCGCCGGAGTTATGGAGATAGGGAGAAGGGATGCATGTCCGGCAACTGAGCACTTTCGCAATCTGAGAGCAAGGAGCAAATCCTGGATACCGGTATAGATTGTGCAGAGCTCGGACACAAAGATCCCTTCTCAAATGGGGACCCCCCAACTCTAGAAAACGCACCACTGCGACACATAGTGCGCAACCAAGGGGCTAGGAAATAGTGATGCATCATGCTTGGTCGGCAACTAAACACGTGTGCAATATCCTAGTAATGTATAACGGGTTTGATAAGTTACCTCTATTTAACTAAGGTTTCCAGATTAAAAATGTAAGTAGGTGTAGACTAAGAAAATAGTCAAAATAAAAAAATAGAAAATTAGAAAACGTCGAATTCGAGAATTCGAGCAGTCGAGCATCATCGCCACATCCTACTAATATATAAAATCTGAGTACAAGAAGCAAATACTGGGCATAGATCGTGCAGAGCTCGGACATGAAGATCCCCTCTCAAATGGGGACCCCTCTGCTCTACAGAACGCACAGCTGCGACATATAGTGTTCAAACAAAGGAAAAGGGCTAAAATTGAATTTGATTGTTACATGTTTTTCATCCAACTTTGGGCTCCTCACCGTCTGCCAATTCTAAGTCCCCCCGTGCGGTAGCCACTGAAAAGAGGGAGCACACTGTTGAACGACACGGCTGCAAGTGCTCCCTATACATCTTGCAAGATGTATGGAGAGCACTTGCAGCCGTTTCGTTTAAGACTAACACTAATCCTGAGAGGGGGGGTACCGAATCCCACTGAAAGCAGGTCGGGTGTAAAATCTTGGCAAGTACTAAGTTGCCACCATTGGTAAGACCCACTGTGGCAGTGAATGGGACTGCTGGGTAATCACAAGCGGATTAGCCAATTAGAAAACTTGTCCAGGTCTCTGAACTGAAATGGTCGGCAACTAAACACGTTCCCAACCTGAGTGCAAAGTGTTGGAGCATAAATATGAACAGTGAACTAGTTACAATTGTAAGAAGATAATAGCATAGCTCTGACGGCTGTTTTTAAAGTAGAAGAAGGTAGCTTAGTAGCTGAATAGCTATATGACACCACGTGCGTGATGCTGCAAGGGACCATCATCTCAGCTGTCACAACACAACACAAAGTGCGAGTCGTGGACATAGATCATGCAGAGATTGGTCACATCAATCAAAAGCTGCCCCTTGTAGGCCTCTCCTTGAACTTGAGCTTGGATACATAGCATCAGCCAGAAATTTGGCAGCTCGCCGTCTTCGGCAGTAAAACATTAAGTACCGTACCAGGAAAATGTAAATGCGAAGAAATCACTTTAGTAGGCCGCTAATCCAGATAATACACAGCTGCTACACACCGTGTGCAACTAAAGGAATGGGGCTAGAATTGAGTTGAGGAGGGGGAGGGGGGGGGCGTTAAACCTTTTAGGCCCCTACTCCAGAGAATAAACAGCTTCGACACGCGGTGTGCAATCAAAGGAAAGGGGCTACAATTGAATTGAGGAGGGAGGGGGGAAGGGGGGGGGGGGGGGGGGGGGGGGACGTCTGAAAGACGTCTTAGCTTGATATAAAGTATCAGGAGAGAAAGGAATTGAACCTCTCTGTTTTCTGGCCTCAGACACTCAAGCTCGGCTTAAGTACCCTACATTCTCCCGCGGTTCAGCGAATAAACCCGTTGATGCTTCTGGACATTCGCATATCATTAAGCCGTTGCTGGAGATGCGAATATCCCGAGTCGCGGACGTAGGGCGCGCGAAGGGCGCGTTGACCGAGGGCGCGGACCAGTTTAACGGTTGTAACCGTCTAGACAGGTCCCGTCAGCTCCCCTTCCTCGGGGAAGTCGTCGCCACCTCGAGGTAGCGCAGGTGACGGATCGTTTATCTGTCACATTTCCCCCCTCTCTAGCTCGCGACTTCTCCCGAAGTCGTGTGGCTTGTTCGTTGGACGTACTCGTCAGGGGTTTCTGTCGAGGCCTCGCGCGACGAGTGCGGGGGCGGACCGGCGCGTGCGGATCAGGACGGGTGGGAGATCGATAGGTCGTGAGCGGTCGGGATTTTGGCGCCAGTACATGTCAATGTCGGTGGCACAGGGACCTGCAAGGTCGGATTCGAGTTCCCACGTATGGACGTGATCAGAGTGCAGCCACTGAACGTAGTAGCGGAGGAGTCCAGATTCGATTTTGTGGTCGACCACTTTTCCGATTTCATAGACTGGCTCGTCAGTAGTCCGGAAATGATCGGGGTTCGGCGGGAACATCGGGGATCCATCGGGGACGTAAGCCTTGAGTAAGGACACGTGAAACGTGGATGAATACGCCATCCAACGGGAAGGTCGAGGGTAGCAGCGAGGGTTTCAACCGTGCTTATCGTAGACACGAGTGACGGGGGAACGGTCCCACGAAACGAGGGAGGAGCTTGCGAGCCCGACCTGGCCAAATATTTCAGATTTTTCGTAGAGAGCATGACTTCCTGGCCGATAAGGAAGGTGACTGGTCGGCGATGCTGGTTAGCGTACGTGCGTTGTCGATCTTGGGCCGCCTGAAGGGCCTTTTTCGCACAGTCCAAAGCGTTGGTCATGTGTTAGACCAAGACACCGCCTGTGGGCTGTCATGTGGGAGTATCGTATCGGGAGGCTGAAGAGCGAATCGTGGGTATCGTCCATAGAGGAGGCGGAACGGAAAATCGCGAATGCTACTGTTGTACGAGTTGTTGATAGCAAATTGCGCGTTCGGGAGGAGTTGAGACCAATTTTTCTGTGTCGTTGACGTAAAGTGACGGAGAGTGTCCTCGAGAACACTGTTCATTCGTTCGGTTTTGACCGTCCAGTCTGTGGATGAAAACGCCGTCGACATCCCCGGGTTCGATGGTACACAGAGAGACTGGATCGTCTTCCAGAAAGCGCTCGTGAATTTGACGTCTCGATCGGTGATAAGGGAGGTCGGGGTCCCCTTGTTCGCTGAGGATGATGCGGTGGAAGATTTTCGCAATCTGTTCTGCTCCATCGGTCGTCTTGCATGGAGCGAGCTTGACCATTTTCGTAAGTCGATCAACGATAACGAAGATCATGTCGTACCCCTCTGACTTGGGGAGGCCCACGATAAAATCCATGCTCAACGAATCGAATGGAGCGTTAGGTATAGGGAGCGGTTGGAGCGTGCCTTGGCTATGCTGCTGGTGTGAAGCCTTCACCGATTGACACGAATGACAGGATCGAACGTAGTCGTTCACATCGAGGCGCATCGCAGGCCACCAGTAATAACGGCCGATAGAGTTGAACGTGCGTTCGAACCCGGGTGCCCGCTACGCTGGGTATCATGGAAGGCGAACAAGATGCGACTCTTGAGGGCGTTACCATTTGGGACCACGATCTGCGTCTCGGATGCTGAACGTTTGGAGCGGCCTGAAACCAACCAGTAGCCATCGGGGCGAAGGTAAGGTGTTGCGTGTTGCGTGGACACCGGAACCAAGAGTCGCGTTTGTATGCGAGTAAGATATCGGGGAAAATTTTGCAAGAGTGGATAGGATCGTCGGGATGGATCCGTTCCACCGTTAGAGCAGTCGAGAAGGTCGGATGTCGGCTCAAGGGGTCAGCCACATTGGTACGACCAGCGATGTGGTTCCACTTCATGTTCGAGAAGCGCGAGAAAAATTCCATGTAGCGGGCTTGCTTACGTGAAAGCATCGGTTGGTTGGCGAGGTAGACAAGTGGTTCGTGGTCAGTGTCGAGCTCGAATGCGCCTGTACATCCTTCGAGATAGCATCGCCATTCCCTAAGCGCGAGGTATACGGCGAGTAATTCCTGTTCGCCCGTGGTATAGTTGCGTTCGGCTTTCGAGAATTTGTGGGAATGGTAAGCTATCGGCCGACCCTCCTGAAGGAGTACGCCCCCGGTCCTTCGATAGAAGCGTCCGTGACAGCTCGAAAAATCCTTCGTAGGATCAGGGTGGGCAAGCAGAGGAGCGTTGGGTAAGGCTTTCTTTTATTGCGTCGAAGGCACTTTGACAGTCGGTGGTCCAGATAGTTCGCGAAATCTGATCCCCGTAGTCCGGCATTCCGTTTACGAGGGGTTTTAGCGGCGTTGAAATTGGCGATCCAACCCCAGGGTGGTGTTTGTTTGCGATAGCGGTCAGAGGGGCAGCGAGCGAGGAGTATCCTTGGATGAATTTGCGGAAATAGTTGGCGAGTCCAAGGAACTGTTGTACGTGCTTTGAGCAGGTCGGTGTAGGCCAAGCAGCGACTGCCTTGTCTTTGGTTTGGTTGACTCGAATGCCATCACCCGATAGCACATGTCCAAGGTATTTAACCTCCGGTTGGAAAAAACTGCATTTCTCCGTTTGATGAAGAGGTGATTATCTTCCAAGCGCTGGAGAACAATCCGAAGGTGTTTTTCGTGCTCATCGTCGTTACTACTGAAAATCAGGATATCGTCCAAGTAGATAACGACAAATTTGCCGATGAGGTCGCGGAACACCGTGTTCATAACCTTCGTAAAGGCGGAGGGAGCGTTGGCGAGTCCGAACGGTAGGACCTTGAATTCGTAGAGCCCCATGGGGGTAATGAACGCAGTTTTTGGTACGTCTGAATCGTGTAAGCGTATGTTGTGGTATGCGTTTCGGAGGTCCGGGTTGGAGAAAACCTTGGCACCTCGGACCTGGTCGAAGAGATCGTCGATGCGAGGTAGCGGGTATCGGTTCGGAATCGTGACCTTGTTGAGTTTTCTATAATCAATGGCCATGCGCCAAGAGCCATCGGGTTTGGCTACGAAAAGGATCGGCGATCCCCAAGGACTCGAGCTCGGATGAATGAATCCCTTCGCGAGGAGGTCCTTGACTTGCTGTTCGACTTCGAGGAGTTCGGCCGGGGACAGTCGGTGTCCTCTCGAGAATTTTGGGCTGGTCAGTGGGTCGATCAGTGGGCAGACGAGAGGTGTGTCTGGATGTAATTCCGAGACCAAGTCGGCTGTGGAGAAAGCTTTGGCGAAGTCTTTCTCACAGTTCAGGACAATTTGATCACGTCGGGTCGTGCGATCGGGTCGATTTGGGCTGTTCGTGCGTTAAGAACGAATGCATCGTCGCTATCGTCGAGCTGGGTAACGACCACTTAGAAGCAAGTGAGGTTCTGTTTCTGCCTTCGGACCCACCGTTTGAGCGTTTGGTTGGTCATCAAGCCTGGGCTGTGACAGACCACCGAGTCGAAGAGTGCGGTTTTGGCGAGAGTGTAGGCCACGAGCTCAGGTATGGAGTACGGTGTCGATTCGAGGCGAGTAGAATATAATTCCACCGTGTTCTGGTCTGTTTTTCGAGGTGTCCGAAGGGTCGCCTTCATACGAGTTGTTTCGAAACTGAGGCAAACTCGCGACTGGAGCATCAAGAGCGTCCAAGGAGTGCTGTCGTAGTGGGGCGAGGGTAGGGAGGACATACGCGCCCTTGACCTTCGATCTGTGTTTGCCGAGTCGAGAGTAAAATCTGCACGAGTCGTGGTGAGTACTGTTGAACCGTCAGCTACACGAACGTAGACCGGTGAACCTGTGTTAGGTCGCGAAGCCTTCGGTGGCGAGGAACTTGGCGGAAACAAAAAACCGCATCTGCCCCACTGTCGATGAGGACTTTCCTTTTACTCCTGAGAGAGTGGCATCGAAAAGGGCAGTGTCTTGGTCCGCGTGGACCGTCGAAGTTGCGCATGCCGAGATGCACGGAATCGGTGGTGGTGGTGGTAATGCAGTCGGGAAGACCATCGATGGTACTTTCACTGGACCGTGAGGCAAGGGGCAAAGGAGATCGGTCTGGGCCAAAAAGAGCGTTACACAGGGTTTTCAGAAATAACGGTAACATCAGGCTCTAATTTCTGAGTTGGCTGACCGACGTCTCAATTCCTCTCGTCGGGGGCATCGTGGGCACTTGGGTGGAGTCCCAGGGTTGAAGTTCGAACCGTTCCGCACTTATAGCATAAGTTCTTCACTCGAGCAGCGGTGATGGAGGCCATGTCCCATGGGGCTCCATTGCTCTGCTTTCCACCCTCGCTTGGTGGCGATTGCAAGGCTGCGGGCCGACTTCTCTTCTTCGGTATAGACGGGGGCGAAAATCGGAGGATGGGGCACGTTGCCTCTTGGAGTCGCCCTCGGGCCTCCCGTTGGCCTCGGCCTGCCGTGAGCCTGGATGCTCGGCACCTTAGCGTGGGACTGCGTAGCAAGAGCAGAGGTTTCAGGTGTCAGAGATGGTAGTGCGATGGTGGATAGCCGGTCTTCGACCTTTGAGGCGAGGTCAATGAGTTGGTCAAGCGTGTCGAAACGACCCCCAATATTGTAGGTGCGAGCGGCAGCGGCATTCGATGGTCGGTTTCAGACCCAAGGCGGAAAAGGACGAGCTGGGACTTGAGGTCGAGACCACCAGCGATTCGGACTTCGGTCAGGAAAACCTGGCGTAGTGTCGAACAGAGTCGGTCTGCGTGATGGCGTGGGAGTGCAAGCGCTGGGTGGCTACGAGATCATCGTTCCCATACTTCGGGTCGAAATAGGAGAGGAAAGCGGTCCTCGGCTTCCTCCCAGGTGAGTTCGTGAGGGCGGGCAGAGTCATTGCAAAGATGAAAGAACCAATCAGAAGCAGTACCCCCAAAAGAAACAGGCCAAGAACTTGGTGTCCTTCATCTCGTTGACCTCACAGAACAAGTTCAACGCTTGTGCCACCAAACCTTCCCTCTAGGGAGTTTTCTTATCGTCAGTGCCCGTCCATAGACACGTCGAATCGTCATCTTCGTCGAACGAGGGGTACTACTCGGTGCTCTTACCGCAATGACGGAGGCCATCTGGGCCATCAGGGTCTCCATGGCCTGGAGAGGGGACGGCACAGCGGCTTGGGCCCGAGCCTCGGCGAGGGAGGCCTGTAAAGCGGCCGTGGCGAGGGCTGCCTTCTCGTCCTCGTCCTTGCGGATGAGGTCCACTGCAGCTTGGTGGAGGAGGAGCGTCGACACAGGCAGCTGCTTCCTAGACGAGTTGATGGCGTCCTTGTATTGGTCAACCAAAATGTGAGCGTCGGCAAGCGCAGATAATCTGGCGACTCGAATAATTTCGGACGTGGAAGACGAATCGAGGTCGTCAGCGTGACCATCGTGGTCCATAGCGTTAGAGGCAGACATTGCGGGAAAAAATTCGGGTAAGAAAGGAACAGGCTCCGAAACCAAATGTGACGTCTGAAAGACGTCTTAGCTTGATATAAAGTATCAGGAGAGAAAGGAATTGAACCTCTCTGTTTTCTGGCCTCAGACACTCAAGCTCGGCTTAAGTACCCTTCATTCTCCCGCGGTTCAGCGAATAAACCCGTTGATGCTTCTGGACATTCGCATATCATTAAGCCGTTGCTGGAGATGCGAATATCCCGAGTCGCGGACGTAGGGCGCGCGAAGGGCGCGTTGACCGAGGGCGCGGACCAGTTTAACGGTTGTAACCGTCTAGACAGGTCCCGTCAGCTCCCCTTCCTCGGGGAAGTCGTCGCCACCTCGAGGTAGCGCAGGTGACGGATCGTTATCTGTCACAGGGGGCGCTACACCCTCTAGGCCTCTACTCTAGAGAATACACAGGTGCTACACACGTTGTGTGTCCGTAGGAAAGGGACTGGGGAGTAGTGATGCATAACGGGGCACCGGGCAACTAAGGGTGGTCACATACTCACATATTACTAGGGCTGTCAAGCTTTGTATCGTACGATATTTATTAAATCGTGTACCGCGAGGGGGGGGCAAGGAAAAAGATTTCGTACCGCACGTTCGATATGGATAGAGAACCCGCGAGCAATAGTCGATACAAAAAAAATCATGTCGATACACCCCACGGGCGGCCGAGATACGAGGGGGGGTGGGGGGGTGGGTGGGGGGGGGTCCGACCGTTTTCCCAATTGTATTTGTACCTCGTGTAACTTTCTTGCCAGTGCGAATTTTTGAGCGTGACGTACACCATTGAGAAGGTCTCGACGAGAGGAGTACAAATCTGAAATCGTTAGTTAGTGACACCAAGGGTGTAATTGGTGAATCTCCTGGAAGGTACATCCAGGCTGGACGCCAGGCTGGACGTCACCCAGACCTTCGCGTCCAACCAGCTTGGAACGAGCGGCAGTTGGGCGGAAAAAGGCGCGCGCGCAACGCGTTCTGAATTCCGGCCCCCTACCGTACGAAGTTCCTAAAGCAGTCGAGCCTGGGGTCGATCACTCGAGCCCCCCACCCCACCCCACCCCACCCCCCCACACCTTCCCCCCCCTCCCCCGCCCCACCCCAAAACACACACACCACCCGAGCCGACCATCAGGCTCCAGAATACAAGTTGAGTAGATCAAAGCCATGATAATGATGATGATAAAGATAAAAAGACAGATAAAAAACGCCTTCAGTCGATTTTCGTGATCTTCTCCTAGGGCGCGGACGACTGCTGAGCCGCCCAAGAAAGTTGTAAAAAATTACTAAAATCTAAATAACTTTGTCCAAACTTGATATTTATAAATTTTGGTTGTATGGATGGAAAGGCCTTGCCGAGATGATGCTCATGGACCCCCTTTTCACTATGTAATACTTCTGGGTGTCTAGATATGAGGTCTCTAAAGAGGGAGGGGGGGGGGGGGGGGGGGGGGGGGGTCCTTCCCGGGGGGTCAAAATAACAACTTCGCGAACGTGCGGTCAGCCAACTTTATTCCTGCCCCCCCCTCGGTGTACCGTACGATAAATCGTACGGTATTATAGTTGCATCGTACGATATTTTCGGGATTACATGATCACCATAGCACGAATTCACGGCCCCCGTCGGCTAAACGATTTTTTGGGGTTCAGTTCATCAATGCTTTTTCTCTTTAAGCCTTTCCTACCACGGCTGGGCAAGGGCACATTTGGAGTCCAGTAGGGAGAAGAATGGAATCATTATGACACATAACTTCACAACATGGAGTACTGTTACATGGACTACACTATGCACGCCTTCAGGCGTTTAACTGTTTCCAGAATACAATTCGTCTCCCTGTGTATGTATGTTTCAGTCCAGGGGTGTGCCAAATAGGCTAAAGAGACTTGCCCAACCGTATAGGAAGGGCTTAAAAAGAAAAAGCACGGGTGAACTTAACCACAATCAATCGTTTAATCGACGGGGGCCCCGAGTTCGTGATACAGTGATAATTTGATTCTACAATCTAATTAAATCATCATCTCACGTGTGATATACACGGAGACTAGTGAGCAGGTTTGTTCTGGGGGACCCCCAAATCTGCTTCTCGAGACGCATCCTGTATTAAAATCTTCTACTTGAGAAGCAATCGGTTTCAAAATATGTGCCTGCGACTCAACAGACCCCCCAAACTCAGTGTCTGGACGCACCCAGACCAGGGTGCTTCAGGAGGACCCCCAGCTCTGCTGCCTGAGACGCAATCAATTGTACAGCCGGCATTCTGAGATGCAACTGACCCTTTCTTCTGGTCAACGGACCCTTCCCATGTTGCGTCTTGCGATGCAACGGACTCCTCGACGTTGCATCTGCGACGGAGGACGCAGAGTCCTGAACAACCCTGCTCTACTGGACAGATTTGCCCATTCATTTGTCTTTGTGGGGAAAGCAGGCCGCAAGCTCGGCAACGTCTAAGGGTCCGTTTCGTTGCAGGACGCAACGTTGGGAGGGTCCGTTGCGTCGCTGAGGCAGCTCCAGTTGGATGGTTGCGTCGCAGGACACAGGCTATGGGTTGGTTGTCGGTCGGTTTCGTCTCAGGATGCAGGCTATGAAATCGGTCGCGTCTCAGGACGTAGGCTGTCTAATTGATTACATCTCAGGACGCCAGAGCTGGGGTCCTCGCTGAACAAACCTGCACCAGACCACCACAGTTTCACATGTCTGAGTTCATGTGGCTTTGCATGCTTGGTCCTCCTCCGCCCGGCCCTTGCTTGCTCCCCTTGCCGCGCCTCAGCTGTCCTTGCAACTGTAGAGTGAGTGGGGAAAGGGATTGTCAGTGCACATAGATAGCTATACGTGACATGGAACATGATTGTCGGTGTATGTAGACAGATATAGGATTTGGGATATGGAAAGGGATTGCCAGTGCATATAGACAGCCATCAAGGACACGGAAAAGGATTGTTGGTGTATGTAGACAGATATGGGATATGGAAAGGGATTGGCAGTGAACGTACAAAGCCATACAGGACATAGAAAATGATTGTTGGTGTATGTAGATAGATATGGGATATGGGATGGGAAAGGGATTGTCCGTGTACATGGACTGGGATATAAGATATGGGAAGGGATTGCTGCACCTTCTTGTTTTTTGTGCGGCGCGTAGCAAATTGATTCCCAACTTTCAATTTCAAATTCAAATTCGAATTTAATATCAAAATTTCACCGTCACAAATTGTATACCTACCATGGTGACCATTTGTCGGTAGTCAAACAGTTTGCGGGATCGGATTCATAGCATCTATCACTTCTGCTTCCTCTTCCACTCTTCGTTGTAGCAGGGAAAGCTGTTTTCTCGTGAAGTCGTTCAAATTTACAATTTTAAATCCAAATTTCAAAGTTCACCATGACAATTTTTAGACCAACCATGGTGACCATTTGTCGGTAGTATAACAGGTGAAAGCAGACAGCATTAATCACATCCGCTTCCTCTTCCACTCTTCGTTGTAGCATGGCAAGCTATTTTCTCTTGAAGTCCGTTGAAGTCGTTCAAATTTCCAATTTCAAATCCAAATTTTACCATGACAAATTTTAGACCTACCATGGTGACCATTTGAAGGTAGTCAAACAGTTGCAAGCGGACAACTCGAACACTTCTGCTTCCTCCTCCACTCTTCGTTTCAGCAGGGAAAGCTGTTTGCTCTTGAAGTCGCTAAAATGTCCAACATTCAATTTCAATTTCGAATTTATAATCAAAATTTTAACATCACAAATTTTAGACCTACCATGGTGACCATTTGTCGGTAGTCGAACAGTTGCGATCGGACGGCATCTATCACTTCTGCTTCCTCCTCCACTCTTCGTTGTAGCATGGCAAGCTGTTCGCTCTTCAGATTGTTCTCCTCCCTCAAGCTGGTGATAGACTCGTCTAGAGAGCTCTCACGCACTTGTGCATGCCTGACGGATGCAGCGAGTGTTGTTCTGTCGGTTTCTAATGATGATCGCAGCTGGTGCACTTCTTCTTGCAAGCCTGCCAGCTGCTTCTTGAGGGTGACACGCTCTTGGTGCAAACGCTCGTACTGCAGGGTGCGAGGGGAGGGTGAAGTGGGAGGGAGGTGGAGTGGGAGGGAGGGGGGAGGGAGGGGGGAGGAGGGTTGAGTTAGGTGAGGAGCAGGGAGGTGGAAGGGTGGAGTAGGTGGGTGAGAGGAGGAGGGAGTGGGTGAGAGGGAGGGGGAGTGGTGAGAGGCAGGAGGTGGAGGGAGGGAGGTTGGGAGTGGAGGAGGGTGGAGAGGAGGGAGTAGGGGAGGGAGGTGGGAGTAGGAGGGAGGGTGGAGTGGAGTAGTGGGTGAGAGAGGGGGGATAGTGGGGTGAGAGTGGGAGAGGGAGGGGGATGGGTGGGAGGGAGGAGTGGGATGGGAGGTGGAGTGGAGGAGTGGGAGAGTGGGAGGGGGGAGGGGGAGCGTGGGAAGTGGAGTAGGAGGGAGGGTGGAGGGTGGAGTTAGGGAGAGGGTGAGGGTGGAGTAGGTGGGTGAGAGAGTGTGGATAGGTGGGTGAGGGAGGGAGGAGGGAGAAGTGGATGGGAGTTGGGAGGAGGGTGGGAGGTGGAGGTAGACGAGCAGAGGTTGGAGGGTGGGAGTCGGTGGGTGAGAGGGAGGGAGGAGTAGGAGTGGAGTGGGAGGGTGGGTGGGAGTGGAGGGTGGAGTGGGAGGGAGGATTGTGGGAGTGGAGGGGAGGGTGGGAATGGAAGGGAGAGTGGGAGTGGGAGGAGGGGGAGTGGAGGGGGATGGAGGGGAAAGGAGGAGGATGGAGGGGGGTAGGGGAAGGGAGGGATGGGTTTGGGGGGGGGAGGGATGGAGGGATGGGAGGATGGAGAGGGAGGGGGGAGGATGGGGTGGGTGGGAGTGCGGAGGGAGGGTGGGTGAATGCGGGGGGGGAGGCTGTGCGTGTGTATGTGGAGAGCTAAGGCGGCCAATCGGACTGAGGCTGTCCGGGTTGAAAATTCCTTTCATTACTAAAAACAAAAAAACTCCACTGACTTGAAATACAGTGGTCCCCTACCGCCTGGATGTGACACTTACTATTGTCCCTGGTGATTTCCCCAGCTGCCGGCGTTACGTAAGGGCCCCTTAACACCACACCCCTCCAGTTATTTTTTTTAATACAGTGTAACACAGCTTGCTCACTGTCCAACCCTTTAGATGCATGATTACATTTCTCCTGTACCCTACTGGACTCCAAATGTGCCCGCGGCTTGACAGAGTCAGGGGACTTATGCAGCTTGGGAAATCCTCCCCCCCACCCACCCACCCACAACTGACCTTGAAATACTGTGAGCCTCTCACACAGCTTCTTTGGAAAATCCCCCCCCCCACCCCACCCCACCCCACCCCCACCCCCCCACCCACACTGACCTGAAATACAGTTATACCCCTCACACAGCTTGCTCACTGTGCCTCATTGTCCCACCCTTGGATGATGATTACATTTCTCCTGGTGCCCTACTGACTCCAAATGTGCCCGTGGCTTGATGGAGTCAGGGAGACTTATGAGTTTGGACCCCCCCCCACACACACACCCCACACCCCCACACACCCCCACACGCACACCCCTCCACTTACCTGAAATGCAAGAGAACCACTCACCACCACAGCTTGCTCACTGTGCTCACTGACCAACCCCTTTGGAAATCAACATATGCAAAAACACAAAAGACAAAACACGTTATATAATAATACATAAATAACCGGTAAATAATAATAATAACAATAATAACAATAATACTAATACTAATACTCATGATAATGATAATAATAATAAATAATAATTAATAATAATAATAATAATAATAATAATAATAATAATATAATACCCCCTCCACTAACCTCATGCGCAGTCTCGTTCCTTGAGGTACGCGCCATGCTAACTTATTGCTGCAAGACCTCAATTCGAAACTACTCCTACTTCTACTACTCCTGCTACTACTTATTCGACTTCTTCTCCTCCTCCTACTACTACTACTACAACTACTGCTTATCGTAACCCCCCCTCCACTAACCTCATGAGCAGTGTCGTTCCTTGAGGTACGCGCCATGCTAACTTCTTGCTGCAACACCTCAATTTGATGTGCCAGTGTCTGCTCTGCATTGTGGCTTGACTGTGCTAGCTCTGTCAAGTTACTTTCAGCGTGTGCAGCAACTTCAGTCTGGTAGGCCTGTGGTTTGTGTGGAAAGTAATGAGAAATGCGACATTACAGCAGGAGAAGCAGAGCAGGCGGTGCGTGGTGTTAAGTCAGGTTGCTTTCTGTGTGTGCAGCAACTTCAGTCTGGTTGGCCTGTGGTATGTGTGGAGCGTCTCTGGTAAAAAATGCGACACATCCTCAATGTCCTTCACACCTTGGTCCTTTATATAACCCCCAGACCTCAACACACCTGTACATACATTCTGCACTCAGGAGTGTGGTTTTGTAGCGTTTAAAAATGTAATAATAGTCTTAAGTCTGCTAGGCCTGTGGCATGAGTGGAAAGTAATGAGAACGCCAGGTGGTGCGTGGTAATGATAACGCCTGGTGGGGCGTGTTGTTAAGGGAACCCGTCGTACGCGGGTAGGGAGCGGTCTTCTACCTCAACTGGACAAGCTACCATCGCGGTTGACAACGACCTGCAACGCCAAGAGCGACCGAAGGGGGAATCGAACCCCCGACTCTTCATCCTCAAAGTGAATTGGTCTGCCACTAGACCAATGTATATCACTGAAAGGGGCTATGGTGCGTGGTATTGAGTCAGGTTGCTTTCTGCGTGTGCAGCGACTTCAGTCTGGTAGGCCTGTGGCATGTGGTGGTGGTGGGGAGGGATGAGGGGGATGCAGTAGCCTGTGTGTGGGGGGTGCGGAGAACGCCAGGGTGTGCGTGGTATTAAGTCAGTTTGCTTCTTGCGTGGCAGCGACTTCAGTCTGGTATGCCTGTGGCAGTGGTGGTAGGTGGGTAGGGATGAGGGGGGCAGTAGCCTATGTGTGGGGGGGGGCGGAGAACGCCAGGTGGTGCCGTGGTATTAAGTCAAGTTGCTTCTTGCGTGTGCAGCGACTTCAGTCTGGTAGGCCTGGTGGCATATGGTGGTGGTGGGGAGGATGAGGGGGGGGCAGTAGCCTGTGTGTGTGTGTGTGGGTGGGGGTGGGTGGGTGGGTGGGGGTGGGGGGGGGGGGCGGAGAACGCCAGGTGGTGCGTGTATTAAGTCAAGTTGCTTCTTGCGTGTGCAGCGACTTCAGTCTGGTAGGCCTGTGCATGTGTGGTGGTGGGGGCGATATGGGGTGGGGAGGGATGGGGGGGGTGGAGGAGAACGCCAGGTGGTGCTGGTATTAAGTCAGGTTCCAATCACCTTCTCTACCTGCCCCTCCCCCCATCCCCACCCAACCACCTGCCCCTGCCTCCCTCTCCACCTAACCACCCTCCCTACCTCCCCCTGCCTCCATCCCCACCCAACCACCTGCCCCTGCCTCCCTCACCACCTAACCACCCTCTCTACCTGCCCCTGCCTCCATCCCCACCCAAACACCCACCCACCTGCCTCCCTCACCACCCAATCACCTTGCCCCTGCCTCCATCCCCACACCACCCACCTGCCTCCCCACACCCCCTGCCCCTCCTCCATCCCCACCCAAACACCCAACCCACCCACCTGCGTCCCTCACCACCCACCCACCTGCCTTCCCCATCCCCACCACCCAACCACCTGCCTCCCTCCCCACCCACCCACCTGCCCCTGCCTCCATCCCCACCCAAACACCCACCCACCTGCCTCCCTCACCACCCACCCACCTGCCCCTGCCTCCATCCCCACCCAAACACAAACACTTGCCTCCCTCACCACCCACCCACCTGCCCCTGCCTCCATCCCCATCCAAACACCCAACACTGCCTCCCTCACCACCCACCCACCTGCCCCTGCCTCCATCCCCACCCAAACACTAAAACACTTGCCTCCCACACCACCCACCCACCTGCCCCTGCCTCCATCCCCATCCAAACACCCAAACACTTGCCTCCCTCACCACCCACCCACCTGCCCCTGCCTCCATCCCCACCCAAACACCAAAACACTTGCCTCCCTCACCACCCACCACCTGCCCCTGCCTCCATCCCCACCCCAAACACCAAAACACTTGCCTCCCTCACACCCACCCACCTGCCCCTGCCTCCATCCCCACCCAAACACCAAAAACACTTGCCTCCCTCACCACCCACCCACCTGCCCCTGCCTCCATCCCCACCCAAACACCAAACACTTGCCTCCCTCACCACCCACCCACCTGCCCTGCCTCCATCCCACCCAAACACCCAAACCTGCCTCCCTCACCACCCACCACCTGCCCCTGCCTCCATCCCCACCCAAACACCAAAACACTTGGCCTCCCTCACCACCCACCCACCTGCCCCTGCCTCCATCCCCACCCAAACACCCAAAACACTGCCTCCCTCACCACCCCACCCACCTGCCCCTGCCTCCATCCCCACCCAAAACACCAAAACACTTGCTCCCTCACCACCCACCTGCCCCTGCCTCCATCCCCACCCAAACCAAAACACTTGCCTCCCTCACCACCCACCCACCTGCCCCTGCCTCCATCCCCACCCAAACACCAAAACACGTGCCTCCCCACCACCCACCCACCTGCCCTCCTCCATCCCCATCCAAACACTTGCCTCCCTCACCAACCCACCCACCTGCCCTGCCTCCATCCCCACCCAAACACCAAAACACTTGCTCCCTCACCACCCACCCACCTGCCCCTGCCTCCATCCCCACCCAAACACCCAAACACTTGCCTCCCTCACCACCCACCCACCTGCCCCTGCCTCCATCCCCACCCAAACACCAAAACACTTGCCTCCCTCACCATCCACCCACCTACCCCTGGCTCAATCATCATCGAAGCACCCTCTTTACCTGCCCCTATCTCCATCCCCACCCAACCACCCAACCACGTACCAGCCTCTCCTTGAACAGTTCCAACTCAAGTGTTATAGAGCCTGCCACCGACTCAGCCGACAACGCAACCCTTCATGCCCAAAACACACACAAGCTGATAGTGCTGAGGTGAGGGGTTGATGAAACACTATAACCCCCACCCACCCCTATCTCCATCCTCACCCAACCACGTACCACCGACTGAGACGACAACGCAACCCTTCATGCTCAAGACACACACAAGCTGATAGTGCTGAGGTGAGGGGTTGCTGATACACTATCACCCCCACCCACCCCTATCTCCATCCCCACCCAACCACCTACCACTGACTAAGCCGACAATGAATTCTCGTGGAGTCCACAACACACACAAGCTGATAGTGCTGAAGGTGAGGGTTGATGAAAAAACAATAACCCCCCACCCACCCCTATCTGCATCCCCACCCAACCACGTACCACCGACTCAGACGACAACGCAACCATTCATGCCCCAAAACACACACAAGCTCACAGTGCTGAGGTGAGGGGTTGATGATACACTACAACCCCCACCCACCCCTATCTCCATCCCCACCCAACCACCCAACCACCTACCACCAACTAAGCTGACAATGAATCTCCTTGGAGTCCACAACACACACAAGCTACGGCCACTGAGTTGACGGGGTTACTGAGACACTATTAAACCACACCCACCCCTACCTCCATCCACACCCAAGCACCCCACCACCTACCAGCCTCTCCTTGAACCACCCAACCACGTACCAGCCTCTCCTTGAATCACCCAACCACCCAACCACCTACCAGCCTCTCCTTGAATCACCCAACCACCCAACCACCTACCAGCCTCTCCTTGAATCACCCAACCACCCAACTACCCAACAGCCTCTCCTTGAATCACCCAACCACCCAACCATCTACCAGCCTCTCCTTGAATCACCCAACCACCCAACCACCTACCAGCCTCTCCTTGAACCACCCAACCACCTACCAGCCTCTCCTTGAATCACCCAACCACCCAACCACGTACCAGCCTCTCCTTGAATCACCCAACCACCCAACCACCTACCAGCCTCTCCTTGAATCACCCAACCACCCAACCACGTACCAGCCTCTCCTTGAATCACCCAACCACCCAACCACCTACCAGCCTCTCATTGAACCACCCAACCACGTACCAGCCTCTCCTTGAATCACCCAACCACCCAACTACCTACCAGCCTCTCCTTGAATCACCCAACCACCCAACCACGTACCAGCCTCTCCTTGAACCACCCAACACCTACCAGCCTCTCTTTGAACCACCCAACCACCTACCAGCCTCTCCTTGAATCACCCAACCACCCAACCACCTACCAGCCTCTCCTTGAACCACCCAACCACCCAACCACCTACCAGCCACTCCTTGAATCACCCAACCACCCAACCACCTACCAGCCTCTCCTTGAACCACCCAACCACCTACCAGCCTCTCCTTGAACCATCCAACCACCTATGCCTCTCCTTGAACCACCCAACCACCTACCAGCCTCTCCTTGAACAGTTCCAGCTCAAGTGCTATAGACCCCGCCACCGACTCAGCTGACAATGCATCTCTTGGAGTCCACAACACATAAGAGCTGATAGCACTAGGTTGAGGGGTTGCATGAGCACTGTCAGCCCTCCGTTGAGATGCTGCTACGGGGCTCTGCATTACCGCCGTACTATTGGGTGTGAGCGGCGAGCTGCCTGGGTTCATTCCGAATCGCTGCATCACCACTGCAGGGGCCGAACCAGGTCTACAGGCTTCCAGGTACTGGAGTTCTTTCAGCTGGATATTAGCAGGGGGGTCGCTGGCCTGTTCCCCGCCCAAGGGGAATAGCTGTTGGCTGCGTCGCATGGCTAACATGCTCTTTTCGCTGGTGGGCTGCAGCATGTCTGTCGCGCTCTTGCGGGAGTAGTGCGGGGTGTGGTGCTTTTTGAGGGGGGGCGGACGGCTGGGGCTGGGCCTGTACCGTTGACAAAGTCAGCCCAGCGATCTGTGAAGGTCCCAAGGCGACCACGGGAGGAGCGAGAGTCCCATTGGATGGCTAGTGGATGGCGGTAGGATAGAACTGACTTTGGAGACTTGGATGAATTCAGCAACGATGCCTTGCATGCGTACCCGTGGCGCGCTCGAGGTTATGAGGCGATGACCTGGGAGCAGGTGGGGTGGCTTCATGATGGTGTGTGTGTGTGTAGGGGAGTGTATGTGTTGTATGCGTGTATGTGTGTGTGTGTCTGTGTGGTGGTTGGTGTGGTGTGGGGGGGGATTTGCTTCATGATATGTGTGTGTATGTGTGTGTGTGTTGTGTGGGGCGGGGGCGGGGGGGGGGGGGGATTTCTTCAAGTGAGCAATTATGCTTGTGTGTTGTGGTGTGTGCGTGGCTTCATATGTGTGTGAGTGAGTGTTGTGTGTGTATGTGTGTGTGTGTGTGTTTAATCACATCTGTGTGTGTGTGGTGTGGTGTGTGTGTGAAGGTGTGTGGGTTGTGTGAAGGTGAGGTGGAATTGTGTGCATGATGGCAGTGAAGGATAGCACTGATTTGGACACTTAGAGTGAATTCAGACACGTGCCTTGCATTCGTAGCCCGGTGGCGCGCGCTCGATGTATGAGCGGTGACCTGGGAGCAGAGTGTAGGGTGCTTCATGAGTGTGCGTGGGAGTGTGTGTGTGTGTGTGGGGGGGGGGGGGGGGGGCCTCATAATGTGTGAGGGGCGGGGGGTCTGCTTCATTATGTGAGTGTCCTGTGAGTGTGTGTGGAGGGGGATTTGCTTTCATGATGTGTGTGTGTGTATGTGTGGTGTGGGGGTTGTGGGGTGGGGATTTGCTTCATGGATGTGGTGGGTGGGTGCCTTCATAATGTCTGTGTGTGTGAGAGTGTGATGTGTGAAGGGGGGGATTTGTTTCATGATGTCTGTGTGTGGAGAGTGGGGGGAAGGGGGGACATTGCTTTATGATGTGTGAGTGTGAGCGTGTGTGTGGGAGGAGTGGCTTCATGATGTGTGTGTATGAGTGTGTCCGTGGATGGCGGTGAGGGATAGCAATGACTTGGAGACTTGGGCTTGGGCGCGCTCGATGTCCGAGGCGATATGACCTGGAGCAGGTTGGGTGGGTGGCTTCATGATGTGTGTATGTGGTGGGGGGGGGGGGGATTTGCTTCATGATGTGGGGTGAGGTGTGTGTGTGTTACACGGGATTTATGTTTCATGATGTGGTGTGGGCTGGCGGGGGGGGGAGGGGGGGGGGATTTGCTTCATGATGGTGTGGGCAGGTGATGTGTGTGTGGGAGGGATTTGTTCATGTATCGTGTGTGTGCGGGAGAGGGGGGGGGGAACCTGCGGCGGGGGGGGGGGGAAGGGGGATTTGCTTCATATTGTGTCGGGAGTGTGAGGTGTGTGTGGGAGGGTGACTTACATGATGTGTGTGAGAAAGTGTATGTCGGGGGGGGTGGGATTTGCTGCATGCATCACAAATTGGTGACGCAGTGCGACCCCAGTGCAACGCGCTGCCCCCTGAGCCCCCAAAGCACAAAGCGCGGAGCCCTTAGCCTGGGGGCTTCGGGGGCCCCAAATCGCGGAGCCCTGACCTGGCCCCTGAGCCCCCAAAGCACAAAGCGCGGAGCCCTGGCCCTGGGGGCTTCGGGGGGGGGGGGGCATTTCTGACTAGTTTAGCCGCACCATGCGTTGCCCATGCAGCGACAGAATGGCAACGTGCTGCCCACAAAAAACAGTTCCCCCCCTGTAGGTGACGCTGGAGCTTTTTTTTTATAGCGGCAATTCAGGACTAAACGGGGTCAAAAGTAGCTATCGCTATATAAAGCGAGGGAACATCCCTAGTACACACTTGTAGGTTACGCTGGAGCTTTTTGCGCACAAACAAGGAGTGCACCACCATCAAACTGAATCCTCTGTGTGTCGCTGGTTTGTGTTTGGGAGACCCACCTCCTGGGGTGAAAATCCTTTCACAACAAAAAAAAAAAAAAAAAAATGCAAAGTTTGTATAATGTATAAGCACTCCCTAACAGTGCAAAGTTGAGTTTAAGTTGAGACAGTACCCTCTGTAGGTTACGCTGCAGGTTTTCTTTTACAGCCGCAATTGGGCAAAAAAACGCGGTCAAAAGTAGCGATCGCTATATATATCGGGGGAACATCCCTGCTAGCCCCCGTAGTCACGCTAAAGTTTTCTTTTACAGCGGCAATTTGGCCAAAACGGCAGTCAAAAAGTACGATCCGCTATTAAAGCGGGGTGGGGGGGGCGGGGGGGGCGGGGGGGATCTCTAGTACCCCACCTGTAGGTTACGCTGGAGTTTTTTGATGTGCCACAATTGAGGCAAAAACGCGGTCAAAAGTAGCGATCGCTATATAAAGCGAGGGAACATCCCTAGTACCCCCTGTAGGTTACGCTGGAAGCTCGTTGCGCACAATGCATGTTTGTTATAGCACCCTATTCTCGGTTCAATGGTTGAGCTTGAAAAAGACAGTGCCCCCTGTGGTTACGCTGAAGGTTTTTTTTCATAGCGGCAATTGGGCCAAAACGGGTTCATAAGTAACGATCGCTATATAAAGCGAGGGAACATCCCTAGTTCCCCTGTAGGTTCCGCTGGAGCTTTTTTTATAGCGCAATTGGGGCCAAAAACGGGTTCATAAGTAACATCGCTACATAAGGGGAACATCCTCAGTACCCCCCTGTAGGTTACGCTTGGAGTTTTGTACAGCCACAATTGGGCAAAACCGGTCTCAAAATAGCTATCGCTACATAAAGCGGGGGGGGGGGGGGGGGAATCCCTGGTACCCACCTGAAGGTTACGCTGGAGCTCGGTGCGCACAATGCGTGACACGGGGAGGGACTCGCATGGCGGCGATATCACCTCAGCTTCAAAACCCGATGATGCCATGCTGTTGTTTGGCATGGCTTCCTGGGTCCTGTTTGCCCGGGGCTCAATCAGACCTAGGGCGATCAACTGACTCTCAACTAACATCTCCTCAGCTGACAGGGCTGAGGGCTCATCCCCGACCAGTCCAGCTGGACAGGGTCCGAGGGAGGGACTTGAGAGTTACGTTTTTTACTCTCATTCTGTGCAATCAGCTTGGCCGGGTCGTCGTATGTGTGCGTGTATCGGTGGTGGTACCGCCTTGCAAGGGATGTACACACTGCGGCCCTCAGACCCCCAAATGTGCGATGTAACGCAAATGCTCATGGAACGACGTATGCCTGCACACGACAAAATGTAAGTTAGCGCTTGTGAGCTTTCTCACATAATCCTTGCCGACACTTGAGCATGTGCATTGCAGTACTATGTATGTATGCATGCATGTAAGTATGTAAGTATGCTTTTATGGTTGTATTGTTGTATGTATGTTGTACGTACAAGTATGTATGGTGTACGCACCGCTATGTATGTTGTATGGAGCGGTATATACCGATATCTTGTATGCACCATAATATATGTTATATGGATAGGTATGAAGATGGTTGTATGCAACCAGGGTAGGCACCCGGTACAGGGTACTTCCATAGACCAAATTGACCAGCACTTTGGCGCACTTGAAGGAAACGAAACTGCGATTTGTAGTGCAAAAAGAGCAAAAATTGCTTGCTGCGCCCACATGGGGTTGCAAAAAACTGTGTGAAACGCGCAGTGGGGCTCAAAAAGGCAGCGCGCCAGCGTGCAAAAGCGCGCGCTTGGAAGTACCCTGGACCGGTATGTATGTTGGGTGCAGCAGTATGTGATGATAACGCCTGTGGGCGTGTGTTAAGGGAGCCCGTCGTACGCGGGTAGGGATCGGTCTGCTACCTCAACTGGACAAGCTACCATCGCGGTTGACAACGACCTGCAACGCCAAGAGCGACGGAAGGGGGGATCGAACCCCCGACTCTTCATCCTCAGAGTGATTCGGCCTACCACTAGACCAATGTATATCACTGAAAGGGGCTACCAGTATGTATGTTCTACGAATCGGTATGTATGGTGTATGCACCGGGGTACTACTAAGCGCGCGCGGCAGCGCGGTGCCTTTTTGAGCACCTCTGTGCGTTTCACGCAGTTTTTCAACCCCCTGTGGGCGCAGCGCACAGTTTTTGCGCTTTTTGCACCAAAAAGCGCTGACCAATTTGATGTTTGTGCGCTTTAAGCGCTGCCCAATTTGGCAATAAGTAGTACGCTGGTATGCATCAGTATGTATGTTCTGTGGACCAGTATATATGATGGGTGCACCAGTATGCATTCTTGCCAGGGTAGCCAACCCTACAGCAGCCTGCACCTGTCCAGGTTGTTAAACAGGTGTCCAGGGTGTTAAACACCTGTTTATGTACATCATTGGTTTAAAACGCAGTTTTTTAACATGCACAGGCTGCTGCAGGGTAGCTGCTGAACAACCTGAACAACTGGTCAACAACCTGAACGGGTTCAGGCTGCCGTAGGGCAAAAATTTCTATGCAGCGTCGCAAGCAACGATAAAAAATGCGAGTGTGTTGACAACGGAACGAAAGGAGGGCAACGATGGAGCTGACCGAAGCGAGTTAGTTACGCGGCCGTTGCTGACGTGTTCAGGCTTCCATTTTTTTGACGGACAAACGGACAAATGGCAAACATGGGCTCACGCCCCTTGAAGAGGGCTCCGCCAAAAGGCTGAATGCAAAGGTAGCGGCTTGTGTGCTTTTTCACACAATCATTCATCATTATTTTGCGAGTGGCCCTGGAGACCTCCATGGGGGTGGCGTGGGTGGTTGGGTGGGTTGGGTGGGTTGGGTGGGTTGGTTGGGTTGTTGGTTGGGTTGGGTTGGTTGGGTTGGTTGGGTTGGGTTGGTTGGGTTGGTTGGGTTGGGTTGGTTGGGTTGGTTGGGTTGGTTGGGTTGGGTTGGGTTGGGTTGGGTTGGTTGGGTTGGCAGGAATGCTGGGTGACTTGCAATGTTTATAGCATATATAAGTTGTACAATGTATACAATGCATGGAAGATATATTAATTATATGAATCATACAAGTAATATAAGTTTTTTTGGATTGATGAGGATTGATAAGGTAGATGTGGGATTGATAAGGAAGATGTTTCAAAGGCAGATATGGGTTGGGGGTCTGTCTAATATAAATTAATAAGCTGACGTTTGAAGGCCAACAAATAAATAGTGTGCCTTAGTGCTGGGGTGCATGCATGGACCCTTCCTAGTCAGTAGTCACTAATGAAATTGAGCATCACAGCCTTACCATGCAACTCGCTACCAGGCCTCATTTCAAATTTGAATCATGATCCAAGTCATAACAGCCATTGGAGGCATTAATATAAAATGAAATTTGAATCATGATCCAAGTCATCACAGCCATTGGAGGCATTAATATAAATTCAAATTTGAATCATGATCCAAGTCATCACAACCATTGGAGGCATTAATACAAATCCACAATTTGAATCATGATTAAATTCATCAAACTGACTGAATACTTTCTAATCAATTCAAAATTTGAATTCTAGTTCAAAACACCACTCTCATTTTATATTTTTATATTTTCATATTTTGATGGCTTGGGGGGCATACCTGAAGGCAGAAGGGAATATCCGGGTCGTCATTTTCAGGCTCAAACGGCCCTACTAAGCCAGTCGCCTGCCAAAATAAACATGCATATGTGTATGTGTGTGTTGTTATGTGTGTTTGTTTTTATGTTGCATGGGTGTGTGTGTGTGTGTGTGTTTTGTGTGTGTGGATGTGTGTGTATGTGTGTGTTTGTTTGCATGTGTGTGTGTGTTGTGTGTTTGCATGTGTGTGTATGTATGTGTGTGTGTGCGAGTGTGTGTGTGTGAGAGTGTGTGTGTGTGTGTGTTTGTGTGTGTGTGTGTGCGTTTGTGTGTGTTTGTGTGAATGTGTGGTTTGCAGTGAATGTAGTGTGTGTGTGTTTGTGTTTGTGTAAGTGAGTGTGTGAGTGTATTTTGTGTGTGTGTTTGTGTGTGTGCGTGTGTGAGTGTGTGTGTTTATGTGTGCATTTGTGTGTGTGCGTATTTGTATGTGTGTGTGTTTGTGTGTGAGTGTGTGTGTGTGAGAGAGAGTGTGTGTATTTGTGTGTGTTTGTGTGTGAGTGTGTGTGTGTTTGTGTGTGAGTGTGTGTGTGTGTTTATGTGTGTTGTGTGTGTGCGTGTTTGTTGTGTTGTGTTTGCGTTTGTGTGTGATTTATGTGTGTGTTTGTGAGTGTGCGAGTTTGTGTGTGTGTGTGTGTGTGATTTTTGTGTGTGTTTGTGAGTGTGCGAGTTTGTGTGTGAGTGTGTGTGTTTGTTTGTGTGTTTGTGTGTGAGCGTGTTTGCATGTATGTATTTTGTGTGTGTGTGTGACTATTTACTTAATGAACTTGTGAATATACTAATATGACTCTGGTGTGCCCAGCTGTATGTGGACATGCAGTACGTAAAGGGGGGAAAGCTACCCTCCAGTGAGCTAGCATCCACAAGCAAGATCTCCTATACCCTAAACCCTAAAACCGAAACCCTATATTCTAAACCCCTAAACCCTAAACCCTAAACCCTAGGAGGATCTGGCTTGTGGATGCTAGCTCACTGGAGGTTAGCTGCCCCCCACCACAGTATGTCATCAATATGTGTGTGTTTACTTATTGAACATGTGATCATGTTCATGTGGCACATGTTTGTTTAGCTACGTATGTGAGTATATGCAGTGTAACATTCAAGTGTGTGGTGTGTGTGTTGTGTGTGTGTGTGTGTGTGTGTGTGTGTGTGTGTGTGTGTGTGTGTGTGAGTGAGTGTGTGTTGTGTGTGTGTTGTGTTTGTGTGTTAGTGAGTGTGTGTGTGTTTGTGTGTGTGTGTTTGCGTGTTAGTGTGTGTGTGTGTCTGTGTGTGTGTGTGTGTTTGTCTCCTTCTTGCACTTGTGCATATGATGCATAACAGCTCTGTGTGTAGTGCGTACAAGAACTTGTAGGCGGATAACATTGCCCAAGATGGTACACAAAGAACACAAGCACAAGCATAGGATTTCCCTTCTTTGATTTTCCTTCGACACACAAGCTGGCCAGCCCTTCCACTTGTTGGTGCAGATCAGGGCCTTCGCGGTTATTAAACACCATACGATACTACGCTACACACTATATCACCATACACAAAACACCACATACCACACACCGTACTACACTACACACTTCAGCACTCCACCACAGCACACTACTGCAAAAGCAGACATCGATCCTCCCTACACACAAACACTAGTGTGATAGCCTCCATGGATGTGAGCTACTACAACCAGGGATGCAACAACAAACGGGGGGCAGTTTGGCGTAGCCTGCGCTCTATCTGACATTGGCTTGGCTTCAACCCAAGCTGTTGTGACCAAGCGCCCACACATGTCAAAATGACTGTCAGCTCTGTCGCCCACGTACCACGCCCTGAAGCTCCTCCAGCTTCAAGGGTCGCGAAATGCCTGACTCGTAGTGCGCCACAGCAACATAGCAGAACGGATTGATCGATGGATCCACCGTTTGGCCGCTGATGAGTTTTTGGTAGATGGCTGTGGTCGTCATCTCGTGAGGGCTCACGCGAGACACAGCGCCCTCCCTAGACGTGTGGAACCATCCCATCAGTCGACCCCCACGGAAGATAGCAGTGTCTGGGATGTTGATACGGAGTTTCATGCCCGATGCCTGTGCAAACAGAAACATCCGCGTAAGGGAATAGTTAATCGTAACCGAGCTTGTAAGTGCTTTGTATTCGTCGTTGGAGCAGCGAGCAGCAACACACGAGGGAGGGAGGGTGACACAAATGTATTATCGTACCGAGATGAAGAGTTCGAACAGACTGAGCCATTGTTCGGAATAACTCGGGGCGATTTCATTCGACATGCTGAAGAAAAATCTGACACGAAAACGCGAGACTGTTTGAAGAGGTAGCTCATAGCGGAGGAAGAAAGTATAGGCGGGTGGCGTGGCTCTCCATCGCCTCTACCGGTCAGTCACCAGCACCGAGTCACCAGTCAGTGCAGTCAGTGCTTTCAAATGCGTTACGAGTAACAAAATAAACTAGCACCAAGACGCACTCACTATTTACAATACAAAGACGGCGATCTCGAGAACTAGAGCACTATATGTTACCTTACTTGGCCCCTGCAAGTCAGCTACATGCTACACCCCAGTGTGGGGGGTGGGGGGGCACGGTCAGACTTTACCGAAGTGATAAGTTGGTTCGGTCGGCAGTAATGTTAGATCCAGTCAGCCTGATTACATAGCTACTACCAGATGCCATTTCTGTATCAATTCTTCTTCCCCCAAGATCAATGCACTAGACTGCTACATTCATAATTTATGTCGGCAAGCTGTCTGTAACACTTAGCACAGAATCCTATGAGGAGTATGAACTTCACGATTGCACATGTTTGGGCAGGCCATGATGTACGAGATATAACCCGAGCGATTAGTGGAAAGCTGGATAATTGGATATATGTTTGAATTGTCTTGATTTTTGAAACTTTCTCCACCCTCGCCCCGGGATTTAATTGTGTACTCTGAGTGAGGTTGTATTAGTGGGGGTGGCGAGTTGTTGTAAATTGCATCTTTATTTACATTATGCCCAGTGATACGAAAAAGATTGTGCTCGAGCACCAGCAAGATAAAACAAGGTCAGCATAAAATAACATCGCAATATAACTCAAAATCTCTGGAGCCAGGATACTTGCGCTCCTAGTGATCAAACGGACAACGCGGTGACCCTGGGGCTCCACCCCCCCAGAAGCAGGGGCGGGGGCTCCGCCATAAAATATCTTACACCCAAACCCGCTCGCATACTTCAGTCTAAGTAAATGACGGCCCACTCATGTCGTGATTTACTTCATGTCGAAGGTGATTTTGAAGCCTAGGGCAGGCTTCAGAATGCCAGCCTTTCCAATGCGCGCGTCCACCTTCAGCTTGGTCCTGCAGTGACAGTTTATGCGGTGTGTTGGGAGGATGTCTGATAGACAATGAAGGCTTGCGGACAGGTTGGATGCGTACTGATTATATGTGCAAAGGTTAGGTGCATGCAGGATGAGTTGTGGATGTATGAGTTGTGGATATATGAGTTGTGGATATATGAGTTGTGGATACATGAGTTCTGGATATATATGGGTTCTGAATATATGAGCCTAAAATATAAGAGTTCTGGATATATAAGAGCTCTGGCTACATAAATATAAGAGTTTTGGCTATAAATGAGTTCTGGATATATATATGGGTTCTGAATATATGAGCCGTGGATGTATAAGAGTTCTGGATTTTGATGGGTTTGGATGTATGCGATCTGGATATCACATGCACTGATTTCTGATATGGCGCATCAGGGTGTGGCAAGGGTGTGCTGGGTTGCAACCAGGTTGGTTGCGAGCTGCTCTGCACAACCCATCCAATGCCTTCGTGCCTAATCGTCTCTCCGATTCCCTGTCCCAACATCCAACGGCACCCTGACAGCCTGGACTGCCTCACCACCCTGCCTACATTAACCCAAGACCACTGATATGAGGACCATCCTTGGATGTAGAATACCCTGCACACAGCTGTGTAAGAAATGTCATGAACGAACAACAATCACCCAACTTCCATCGGCCTTTTCGATTCTGGATCTTGATTCTGCAAAGAAAGGAATGGACACTTGTTATTATCTTCCATCTTCATTAAGAATACTAAGGCTAGCTACGTAGAGAAAGGAATGGACACTAGTACATCACCACCCACATGCTATCAGCTTCCATCTTCATTTCGAATGAAGAGGCTAACTACGTAGAGAAAGGAATGGACACTAGTACATCACCACCCACATGCTATCAGCTTCCAACTTTTTTTCGAATGAAGAGGCTAACTACGTAGAGAAAGGAATGGACAATAGTACATCACCACCCACATGCGATCAGCTTCCATCTTCATTTCGAATGAAGAGGCTAACTACGTAGAGAAAGGAATGGACACTAGTACATCACCACCCACATGCTATCAGCTTCCATCTTCATTTCGAATGAAGAGGCTAACTACGGAGAGAAAGGAATGGACACTAGTACATCACCACCCACATGCTATCAGCTTCCATCTTCATTTCGAATGAAGAGGCTAACTACGTAGAGAAAGGAATGGACACTAGTACATCACCACCCACATGCTATCAGCTTCCATCTTCATTAATTATACACCGGCTAGCTCCGTAAACAAAGGAATGGACACAAATACATCACCACGTACTTATTTCACCACCTATCAGCTTCCATCTTCATTCCAAATGAAGAGGCTAGATAAGTAAAGAAGTAATGATAACGCCTGGCGGGACATAGTATTAAGGGAGGCTCGTCTACCATGGCGCTTGACAGCGACCGTGAGCACTTAAGCGCACCCGTGGGGATCCTAACCCGGCACCTACGTCGTTCAAGGAGCTCTGCCATTGAGCCAATCGTTGAACGGGGATTACGTAAAGAAAGGAATAGACACAGATACATCACCACCCACTTGCTGTTGGTTTTCATCTTCATCCCAAATGAAGGGACAAGCTACGTAGAGAAAGTAATGGACACAAATACATCACCACCCACTTAATATTGGTTTTCATCTTCATTCTGGACGGGGATTACGTAAAGGGAGGAATGGACACAAATACATCACCACCTACTTCTTACCAGCTTCCATGTTCATTCCGAATGTAGAGGCTAAGTACGTAGAGAAAGGAATAGACACAAATACATCACCACCCACTTAATATTGGTTTTCATCCTCATTCCGGACGGGGATTACGCAAAGAAAAGAATGGACACAAATACAGCACCACCTACTTGCTATCAGCTTCCATGTTCATTCCGAATGTAGAGGCTAAGTATGTAGAGAAAGGAATGGACACAAATGCATCACCTCCCACCTACTATCAGCTTCCATCTTCATTAAGAATACAAAGGCTAGCTAGGTAAAGAAAGGAATGGACACAAATACATCACCTCCCACCTCCTATCAGCTTCCATCTTCATTAAGAATACAAAGGCTAGCTAGGTAAAGAAAGGAATGGACACAAATACATCACCTCCCACCTACTATCAGCTTCCATCTTCATTAAGAATACAAAGGCTAGCTAGGTAAAGAAAGGAATGGACACAAATACATCACCTCCCACCTACTATCAGCTTCCATCTTCATTAAGAATACAAAGGCTAGCTAGGTAAAGAAAGGAATGGACACAAATACATCACCTCCCACCTACTATCAGCTTCCATCTTCATTAAGAATACAAAGGCTAGCTAGGTAAAGAAAGGAATGGACACAAATACATCACCTCCCACCTACTATCAGCTTCCACCTTCATAAGAATACAAAGGCTAGCTAGGTAAAGAAAGGAATGGACACAAATACATCACCACCTACTTGCTATCAGCTTTCATCTTGATCTCGAATGGAGAGGCTAGCTACGTAGAGAAAGGAATGGACAACAAGTTCTATGCAGCGTCACAAGCGACGTTAAAAAATGGCGGAGAGTATTTGCGACAGAGCGACAGGTGGCAACGGAAGTTTGAGTTTGTTTCGAGACTGTCGGCTGACGTGTCAGGCTTCGTCTCGGTCGGTCGGTTGCATAGACGGACAAATGGGTAACCCCCCAGGTAACCCTTGAAGAGCCAAAAATACATGACCACCTACTTGCTATCAGCTTTCATCTTGATCTCGAATGTAGAGGCCAGCTCCTGCTTCTTAACAGTGTACTCTCCCTTCAGGGCCAAGCAGGTGTAGGGCTCAGCCTCGTAGAAGGCCACGGGGCCTGTCTTCGAGCTGCTGCTAACTCCAACCAACTTGCACCAAGGCTTCTTCACCTTAGTCTGGAGCTTCACACTAGCACCAGCGGCACCTGTGGGTAGGCAGGTGCATTGTATAGTTTGGTTTAGCTCAGAAGCTTGAGTCCCATCAGCCTATAAGCTTTATTCCATCAGTTAGTCTGGAGGGCCACACTAGCACCAGCAGCACCTGTGGATAAGCAGGTGCATTGTATAGTTTGGTTTAGCTCAGAAGCTAGAGTCCCATCAACCTATAACCTAAGCTTTATTCCTTCAGTACAGCCTGTAAGCTCTATTTCCATCAGTTAGTCTGGAGGGCCACACTAGCACCAGCGGCACCTGTGTATAGGCAGGTGCATTGCATAGTTTGTTTAGCCTATTAGCTTGAGTTCCACAAGAACAGCCAGTAAGTTTTATTCCATGGCTGTAGGTGTACAGATGTACATGCTGTGTACAGGCTGTAGGTTTACAGATGTGCAGGCTGTGTACAGGCTGTAGGTGAACAGATGTGCGGGCTGTGTACAGGCTGTAGGTGTACAGATGTGCAGGCTGTGTATATGCTGTGTACAGGCTGTAGGTGAACAGATATGCAGGCTGTGTACAGGCTGTAGGTGTACAGATGTGCAGGCTGTGTATATGCTGTGTACAGGCTGTAGGTGAACAGATGTGCAGGCTGTGTACAGGCTGTAGGTGTACAGATGTGCAGGCTGTGTATATGCTGTGTACAGGATGTAGGTGAACAGATGTACAGGCTGTAGGTGTACAGATGTACATGCCGTGCACATGCTGTGTGCAGGCTGTAGGTGAACAGATGTGCAGGCTGTGTACAGGCTGTAGGTGAACAGATGTACAGGCTGTAGGTGAACAGATGTACATGCTGTAGGTGTACAGGATGTGTACAGGCTGTAGACAGTAGGCTTCAGTATGCCAGCATTCGAATGCAAGCACTCAGGGTATGCATGTATATGCTTATGTAGCACAAACACACAACTATATGCTCATGTAACATACACACAGCACTGCCTTACCTTGCTTGCAACCTGACACATGCTTATGTAACATAAATTTTAATACAAATTACTTGATCACATACTCATACAAATCACCATTCCATCTCACTTTTATCGCACACTCATACACATCACCATTCCATCTCACTTGACCACACACTCATACAAATCACCATTCCATCTCACTTTTATCGCACACTCATACACATCACCATTCCATCTCACTTGACCACACACTCATACACATCACCATTCCATCTCACTTTATCACACACCTGTCTTAGTGTCAGCAGTAACCTTGACGGAGTGGGCACCTTTGTACTCAAGGAACTCGGTGGCCTTGCCTGCACAGTTCAGAGCAATGGCAATGGGTGTTGTAAGGTGTGGGTGTTGCACTGTAAGGTGTGGTACTCTAGCAACTCGGTGGCCTTGCCTTGCCTGCACAGTACAGAGCAATGGCAATGGGTGTTGTAAGGTGTGGGTGTTGCACTGTAAGGTGCGGTACTCAAGCAACTCGGTGGCCTGGCCTGCAAAGTACAGAGCAATGGCAAGGCATGTTTAAAAGGTGTTGACCTGGACAAGTCTTTCAAGTTGTTTAATTCACTTAGTGTGCTTCCTGGTTTCTGTGGGTATTGCACAGGGCGAATTGGAATTGGAAGACGGTGAGCAGCCCAGAGTTGGCTGAAAAACCATGTAACAATTCAGAACTGGTAAGAAGGTGTTCTGTTCCCAGAACCTGTAGTACCTCCAGACTTGTAATAGCATTTACTTCATATTTAAATGCACATGTCCGCTTCTAATTATGGCATTTGATGGGAAATATAAAGACTACCTTATATAATAAATACAAATTAACAAACATAATTAGTATGGCATTTGGTTGGGGATATAAAGTCTGCTATATACAATAAATAATAATAAATAAACAATAATAATAATCATGGCATTTGATGGACAATATACAGTCTGCTTTATCAGTACCCATCCCATGGATTCATTCATACAGGCTTATAAAACACAGGCAAGGGGAATCGGCCCTTGAAGGCCTCTCTAATTGACTCAACAGCCACTTCATTCACACAGTAGAAACCGAAATTTCAAGCCCCGAACCCAGAGAATGACCCAGCATCATCATCAATGCAGAGGTCTTGGTCATGGAGACTGTAGGTGAATATACACACAGAAACCGGGTTTATAAAATATAGGCTAGGGGAACAAGCCCATGAAGACCTCTATAATTTACTCAACAGCCACTCCATTCACACAGTAGAAACAGTTATTTCAAGCCAAAACTCAGACATGACCCATTATCAGCAATGCAGCGGTCTTGGCCATGGAGTCATAAGGTGTATATTCGCCCAGAAAACAAACAATTTCAAACCACAGACTAAGTGCTTCATTACAAAAGTGCTTCATTACAAAAGTGCTTCATAACAACGACAAGTCCTCGTTACAACAACACTCGCAGGTTAAGAAGGGGCTCATGGCTTATCAAGAGCATGGATTCCCCCCCCCCCCCCCCCCCCCCCCCCCCCCCCCCCCCCCCCCCCCCCCCCCGCTAGATTTAGCAATCGCTTCTTTTGACCCCATTTGGGCCAAATTGCTGCCATTAAATTAAACAAATGGCCCTAAATGGCCCTAAGAAGCTCCAAGTCCCTAGAGGAGGCCTAAAATCACTAAGCTAGAAAAAAACCACTTTCAGATTTGAAAACAATCCCTGCACTAGGGTTGTCAATATCGACCATGTTCCAAGTCATCTTGCGCTATATCATACAGTATATTGTACGCTATTGCACAATATATCATACGGTATATTGTACACTATTGCACGATATATCACATGGCATATTGTACGCTTTTGCACGACATGTCATGCGGTATATTGTACGATATTGCATGATATATCATGCGGTATATATCGGTATATTGTACGCTATTGACATGCCATGCGGTATATTGTACGATATATCATGTGGTATATTGTACGCTATTGACATGTCATGCAGTATATTGTACGATACATCATACATTATATTGTATGGTATTGACATGTCATGCGGTATATTGTACACTATTACCCGACATGTCATGCGGTATATTGTACGATATATCATACGGTATATTGTACGATAATGACATGTCATGCGGTATATTGTACCATATTGCACGATGTATCATGGGGTATATTGTACGATACTGCACGATATATCATGCGGTATATTGCACGATATATCATGCGGTATATTGTACGCTATTGACATGTCATGCGGTATATTGTACGATATTGCACGATGTATCACGAGGTATGTTGCACGACAGTGCACGATATATCATGCGGTATACTGTACGACATTAATATCCACAATATCGTACTTGACGACCCAGCTTATCGACTCACCGGTCTTGGTCATGAAGTCGTACACCAGCTCGTACTCGTCCTTGAACTTGCCGACTGTCTTGGGCTTGGTGGCCAACTGGAGGAAAGATTTGGAAAACAGGGGATCAGGAACTAGGGTAAAGGGTTTAGGGTTAGGCACGTAGATTGGTAGGCAACAGTATGTAACAAATAGGTAGGCAACATGTGAGACAGAGTGGTGATGGTGCAGGTGATGGGTTGGGTTAGGAAGGGTTAGGATGGTTGGGTTGGGATGGGTTAGGATGGTTGGGTTGGGCACTGGGATGGGAACAGAACAAGTTGGACAAAAGTTAGAAGTACTGGAGGGAGTTGGAAACTGCAGGATGGAATTGATTACAGATGGCCGTACTAACGAATAATGGTTGGCTGTCCTAGGACCACCCACACCATGAGGCACTACAACCAAGGCAGGTAATGCAATGCCATCCACATACTCACAGAGCAGATTGGTGAAGGGGCCATGGAGGCAGTACAGCCAAGGCACTACAACCAAGGCAGGTAATGCAATGCCATCCACATACTCACAGTGCAGATAGGTGAAGGGGCCAGCTTGAAGTTTCCAGCTGGGATGTTCTGCCTAACCTTCAACTTGCCGACATCCAGGTCAGACCTGAACTCGAAGAAAGAGTCCTGCAGAGACAGAAAGCGGCTAATGTTCAGCAAACCCAACATAACTCATACTGTATAATCAGGAGGTGCCAAGGCCTCCAATTTATGCTTCATGCCGATCGAAATTATTCTGAGAATGGGGCTATAATGGCATGATTCATGCTATGTTTTGAGCCATTTTTCCAGGTCATTTCGGGTGGGGGTGGGTGGGGGGGGCAGCCCTCCTTAGGTTGTTTGCTTTCTTTTTACTCAGACCTCAGAGATAGAAAGCAGCTAATGTTCAGCAAACCACTGTAAAAATAGCGAAATTTTAAAATGCTATGTTTAAAATACATTCAGGCTGGACCTGAACTCCATGAAAGAGTCCTGCAGAGACAGAAAACAGCTCATGTTCAGCAAATTATTGTAAACTAGCGTAATTGAAAGATGATCTCTTCAGACACAAACCATAAATAAATAAACCATGAATAAATATGAGGTACTTGATGATGAAGGAATACAGAGACGAAACACTTGTTCCGCAAGGCATTAAAAGACAGCTTGCTTGTTAATCAAGCAACAGCTTCTAGGTAGCTCCCATGTCTGTCATGTGATACGACATACGGCACATTAAAAGACTTGCGGCATGTTCAGTGACAGCTTGCTTGTTGGTGAATCCATGTGATAGACTTACGGCATGTTCAGTGACAGCTTACTTGTTGGTGAAGGCATGTGATAGACTCAACCATATAGAGGGGATGGCAACTAATACTAGTGTTTGAAAAACTAATATTATTATAGTGTCAAAATAATATAAGCTTTTCAAATAAATCCGAATTTCTGGTGAGACAGCTCGTCCGACTAATTTAATATTCGGTGATATTATTTATTCACTAATGTTATATAACATAGCCGACCCCTAACCATATACAGCAAGTCGCGTGGATGATAGGGCATAGGTTAGTCTGTTTCTTTTCAGCTTAAAGCAGCAGCTTCTAGGCAGCTCCCCTGTCTGGCCATTGGGCTAAACTTGGCGCAACCTCGAGCACCTTAAAGCTGACCTAATCAGCTTTCCAGAACTGCTTAAATAGTTCTGTGTAGCCAAGTGGTCAGCCCAGAGAGCTGCCTAGAAGCTGCTATGAAAAGCCGAAAAAGAAACCGGGTTGGACTTAAAGTGATGGACACTTTTTCCCGGCTGCATCTTCATACAAATCCTCATGCCCTTAAGCATCTTGGCACTCATATACATATGTTTAGGGACCGGCATATCATATAATGTTGTTCAAAGGCGAGTATAATATCATTTGATGTCATTCAAATTTCATCATATAAAATTGTATATAAATGGTAACTTCAGCCTGGTCAGACTCCCGGCATCATATAATATCATATGATGGCATGATGTCACATTGTTGTTCCCTACATATGTTAGACGGAAGTTTGATTACCAAAGGAAAGTATTAAACGAGAGATGGTGCATGTTATGTGCATGCTTCTATGCACTGTACCATATGTGAAAGGGTCGGCTATTTTACATAATATTAGTGAATAAATAATCATATCAAATATTATATAATATAAGTTGGACGAGCCATCGTACCAGAATTTCGAATATAATTAAAAAACTAATATTATTGAGACACTGTAATAATATTAGTTAATATTAGTTTTTCAAACACTTGTATTAGTTGCCGTTCCCTAGCTATGTGCATGCTTCTGTGCACAATACTGTGTGTGTGGGAGACGGGCGTGTATACATGCCCGCCTGTTTAGGCTTGTTAGACAGTCTGTTTAGAAGGCTGGAAAAATGAGTAGATGACATTGATTCCATAGATCAAGGGTTGGGACAATGAGTAGATGACATTGTTGTATAGATCAAGGGTTGAAAAATGAGTAGATGACATTTATTGTATAGATCAAGGGTTGAAAAAACGAGTGGATGACACTGATTCCATAGATCAAGGGTTGGAAAAACCTTGAACGGTTAGGAGTGTTAAGGTGGTATTTAAGGAGTATTTAGGTAGTATGTTGGGTGTATAGGGTAGTGTTGGGTGTATAGGGCAGTATGTTGGGAGTTGGGAGTATTTAGGTAGTGTTGGGAGTGTTTAGGTAGTAGGTGGGTGTATAGGTAGTGTTGGTGTTGGGTGCATAGCGGGTGTATAGGTAGTGTTGGGTTGATATAGTAGGTTGGATTAGTAGTGCTAGTAGGGTAGGTTGGTGGGTATAGGGTTGTGTATTAGTATGTTGGATTTGGAAGTATTTAGGTAGTGTAGTATGTGGTGTAGGGTACAGTATTGGGTAAATGTAGTTATGTTGGAGTAATAGCGGATAGTTAGTAGTAGTAGCGGTAGTAGTGGGAGTATAAGGGTAGTAGTTGGGAGTAGTTAGGTAGTGTTGGGAGTTAGTTAGGTAGGTGTTTAGTAGTTAGTAGTGTTGGATAGTTAGGTAGTGTTGGGGAGTAGTTAGGTAGTGTTGGTAGGTAGTTAGTAGTGTTGGGGGTAGTCGTGTTGGAGTATTTAGTAGTGTTGGGAGTGTAGGTAGTGTTGGGAGTAGTTAGGTAGTGTTGGGAGTAGTTAGGTAGTGTTGGGAGTAGTTAGGTAGTGTTGGAGTAGTTAGGTAGTGTTTAGTTTGGAGTAGTTAGGTAGTGTTGGGAGTAGTTAGGTAGTGTTGGGAGTAGTTAGGTAGTATTTGAGTTAGTTAGTAGTGTTTGGGAGTAGTTAGGTAGTGTTGGGAGTATTTAGGTAGTGTACTGTAGTATTTAGGTAGTGTTGGGAGTAGTTAGTAGTTGAGTAGTAGGTAGTGTTGGGTACAAGTAGTTAGTAGTAGTGTTGGGAGTAGTTAGTGTTGGGGGTAGTTAGTAGTGTTGGAGTAGTTAGGTAGTGTATGGAGTATTAGGTAGTGTGGGAAGTAGTATAGTTAGTTAGTTTGTAGTAGTTAGTGGGAGTAGTTAGGTAGTGTTGGGAGTAGTTAGGTAGTGTTGGGAGTAGTTAGGTAGTGTTGGGAGTAGTTAGTAGTGTTGGAGTATTAGGTAGTGTTGGGAGTAGTTAGGTAGTGTTGGAGTATTAGGTAGTGTTGGAGTAGTTAGGTAGTGGGTGTTGGAGTAGTAGTAGTTAGTTAGTAGTGTTGGGAGTATAGTAGTGTTGGGAGTAGTTAGTAGTGTGGAGTAGTAGTGTTGGGAGTAGTTAGGTAGTGTTGGGAGTAGTTTAGGTAGTGTTGGAGAGTATTAGTAGTGTTGGAGGTTTAGTGTTAGTAGGAGTGTTGGAGTAGTTAGGTAGTGTTTGGAGTAGTTAGTAGGTGTTGGAGTAGTTTAGGTAGTTGTTGGGAGTAGTTAGGGTAGTGTTGGGAGTAGTTAGTAAGTAGTTAGGTAGTGTTAGTAGTTAGGTAGTGTTGGGAGTAGTTAGTTAGTTGGGAGTAGTTTAGATAGTTAGTAGTGTTGGAGTAGTTAGGTAGTGTGTTAGGTTAGTGGTAGTGTGTATTAGCTAGTGGAGTAGTTGGAGTAGTTAGTTAGTAGTGTTGGGAGTAGTTAGTGGTAGTTAGGTAGTGTTGGGGAGTGGGAGTAGTTAGTGTTAGGTTAGTGTTGGGAGTATTAGGTAGTGTTAGGTAGTAGTAGTTAGGTAGGTGTTGAGTATTTAGGTAGTGTTGGGAGTAGTTAGGTAGTATGTTGGGTGTATAGCGGTAGTGTTGGGTGTTGGGTTGCATAGGGTAGTGTTGGGTGTTTGGGCTGCATAGGGTAGTGTTGGGTATTGGTGCATAGGGTAGGTTGGGTGTATAGGTAGTATGTTGGGTGTTGGGAGTATTTAGGTAGTGTTGGGAGTGTTTAGCTAGTATGTTGGGTGTATAGGGTCTGTCCGATCCTAAAATGTGTGTACAAATGTTCAAGTATTCATCCATGTATACATCCATTTAACCATCCATCCATCCAGCTATCTGTACATACATACATCCAAGTACCTGTACATGCATAGGAAGGCCTTCACCTATCCAATCATGCCCCCATGGCGACAGTATGCCCACCCATGTCACTCATGCCATGCCCATCCATGGCACCCATGCCCACCCATGTCCAACATGGCAACAGTACCTTGTTAGTCATGCTCCCGATGGTCCAGTTCTTTTTGCCATACTCGAAACCTTGCACTCCAGTACCAGAAGCATGAATAAGCTTAAGCTACAGGGGGAAATAATGAGGAGGGGGGTAAGTTGGTTGGTGTACATTTGTTTCAATTAGTTCTGAAGCTGTGGCTCATGCCATTTGTTTGTCCAAATCCTTGCTTGGTTTTGTTTGTGCTGTGTTATTAGGGGAGGAATTTCTGAAGGGAATTTCTCTGAGAGGAAGAGTGGTTTGAATTGCCAAGCTGGCATAACTCAAATTAAGATTGCTGTAGCGCTGTTGATGTTTCCCACTCCTTCGATGGCAATTCTTGACGATCAATCAGAACTCCGACCCCACGTTCTGGTTAACTTCGGTTTGCAACACCTGCTGATTACAAGGGGGAGAGTGGGGGGACATGTGTGTGCCGTCAGCACCGCTGGGGGGAAGCCTTCGTGTCGAGCTCGCAAGTGGGGTTCCATTTTAAGAAGCTTCTCCTAATCTAGAAACCCTCAAGGGAAGAAGAGGCGTGTTGTTCAAGCAAGTGTAAGCAAGACTGAATCAGCTGCCTTTGACTAGGACGATGACGCATCACTGATGAAGATGCGTTGACATCAACGGCGAGCATCAGCTACCAAAAATACTGTATGCAGTAGCAGCGATTCTCTCGCTATGTAATAGCTCATCGCGGCGTCATTTGGAGGAGGGGGAAGATCAAGACTGTGGGCGTATCGGATCCCACTTATTGCGACCATCCCAGATAAAGGTAACGGGAGCTAACGTATAGTGCCACAGCGTTCAGCGACGGTGATCGCACCTTTTGGCCACTTCCCAAGTCTAACCCAACAGTGGCCTTGTAGGCACCGCCGGGGTTGAACTCGCCGATTGCTTCGACAGGCTTCATGGTTCTGATTAAATTGAGTCAAAGAGAGGGGATGGTTCGAAAGGGGCGCGTGAGGAGATGAGGCGGTCAGTATTGTCAAGATGGCGATGCAGCACGCACAGGGGTGGGTGGGGGGGGGTGGGTGGGGGGGGGGGGGGGGGGCCTGTCCAAAATGTCAGATCGGCGGGAACAGATCGACAGGAAAACAGGGAAACTAATGATTGATTGGTTAATTCAGGTCCAGAGGGAAGCTGTACAAGGCACCGTACGTGCCCCCAGCGCTACCCTACCTAAGCTTTGGCTGCGGCGCAGTCTCCCTTTCAGCAGCAGCAAATATGAGCAAAATCAATCAGCAGCGGTGCGTTTGTCAACTAATGCATTCGTCGCTATCTGTAGCCCGAGTTAATTTGTCGCCGTAATACTGAATGTCTTCTCTCTTTCCCCTTCGCAGAGGTTTTACGCGAGAGTATCACGAGTGAGTATAACATATATGGTTTGAGTAAGCCGCCGAGGGGGGTCGTATGTCACCTGTGCAGCCGGAGCCGGTATGCGGCAAGCGCATCCATCCCCTCTACGCTGCACCTGCATCTATAGAATTGCCTTTTATTTTGCTTCTGTTCGATGAACTTGACGAAGGCGAGCAGCTGCGCTGCTTTTTTCACCCTGGTAGCTGACACTGCTCCCTCACCCCCACCTCCTATTTCGTCCGAATTCTTGATTTCCGTAGAGCTCGAGATGGGGACGGGTCGGATATAGTTTGACGTCCCAAGGCAGACCGCCTCCAATTTTCCACGACCGATTTACGTCCAGCAGTTCTAGCCTCCATTGATCGCAGCGCGCTAGATCCTTAGACGAACACCGTTCTTCTTTAGCTTCATGAACAACCTGAGCTAAGCCTCTCAGCTCACCCTCCCTTGATGTGTGCACAAGGCCTCCCAATGGCCCAAGTGCATCACTATCTTCCTAATCTAGACAGTCTGTCTGACATGGTGTGAACCTTCCATGCCCCTCTTATCACCCCTGAACCCCTAGGCCAACCCATGCACCCCACCCACTTCCAGTCTCTCTTCCCACACCCCTACCTCGCTACCGCATTTAACCACCCACAACTCACCTCGCACATCATCCAACCTCCAAAGTCACCCACCCCCGCCTCCCCACCCACCCTCCTGCAGGCCTCCTTGAGGCTTCCAAGGCTAAGCCTAGGAAGTTCATGGAGACCATTGAGCTCCAGATCGGCCTGAAGTCCTACGATCCCCAAAAGGATAAGCGTTTCAGCGGTACCGTCAACTCCCCTTCATCCCCCCCCCCGCTATGAAGGTATAACTACGAAACTCTTTAGAGGCTCACTTGCTCTTACAGTCCTTTTTCAGCCTATGCAAGTTTGGACATAGCTAAAGGAGTAATATATAGCCTTTGTGTAGTCAGTCCATGTCCTGTGTTCCCTGTGTTGGTGGTGTTGTGTGATTAGGGCTGGGCTATGCTCCCTTTCTTCCCTACACATACGCTGGACACGCTATTCGGCACCCTTGATATGCCCCTCCGCTGACCTGCTGCAGCTTAGCAATCATGATATGAGAAACATGGACATGAATTGCTGATACACTTGCACACCTCATAGCACATGCCTTAGCACATTAATTTGTAATGCATACATGATGCCCGGCTTACATGATGCACGCATGCACTCTTAACATGAGCTTGTCATTGCAGCTTGGCGATCCCTGCGGCATTTGTGGACTTCACAATCTGCGTTGTCAAGGTCAGATAACTTACTGTCTCTCTGCGTTGCCCCGTCCTCAGGTGTGCGTGCTTGGAGATGTGAAGCATTGCGAGCAGGCCCAGTCCATCGGTATTGACGCCAAGTCTATTGAGGACCTGAAGAAGCTGAACAAGAACAAGAAGCTTGTCAAGAAGCTGGGTGAGTGGTAGGCTGAGGGAGTTTGTGGGGCTGAGTTTCCTGTGAAACATATGCGTGTTTTGTATGATAGCCTCTGTATCTGACTGGTGTACCATGTTACGTCAGCTATGAGTGGTGGACTGATGATGTGTGTATAGTGGACAGCTGCATGCATTGCAAGGTCGCACCTCAGCAATCACTCACGAGTGTTAGGCACACTTGCTCTGCTTACTGTCCTTAGTCCTGCCTATGCAAATGCAGTGTAATATGAAAGCCATTGTATAATATGATCATGTTCTGTATTTGCTGTGTACGTGTTGTGTGAGCGGGGCTGGGCATATCAAGAAGGACTAGTAAGTGAACAAGAGTGAACATACCGGCAGGTTGGCTTAGGCGACCATATTCCCTGCTGTATCTTAATTGGTGTGGTTCCATGATGGTGTGGAGTCTGTGTATTTTGGGGCTGTATTTGGAATCTGTGTTTATCCATTCATCTGTATAGTCACTCATGGGCTTCAGTGAGCACATCTTGCCGTAAGTGTGCAGCTGCCTTCCCCGCATAACCTCCCGAGTGCTGTAACTCCCTATGTTTCCACCCTAAACACGATGTCTACTGGGTAGGTCACAGGCGCTTACCTACTCTTCTGTCTTGCCCAGTCCTACTTGTAATCGGCAGTCACATGCCTGTACATGCGCAAACCCTTCAGCCCTGCCAGCCAGCCAGTCCTGCCACACCTGCCCCTGGTTCACATGCTTGTTCTCACATGTATCCACTACCCCCTTCTGCCCTACAGCCCAGTCTTACCACGCTTTCCTGGCATCTGATGCCGTCATCAAGCAGATTCCCCGTCTGCTCGGACCCGGTCTCAACAAGGCCGGCAAGTTCCCCACCCCCATCCGTGGAATCTGTCCAGACATGGTAAGTGTCCATTGAATGTTCCCCATCTAACCAGCACCCCTTCCAGGCGCACCTCACCAGCCACCCCACTTTAGCAATTATTATCCAAAGGTGTTCTCTGCATTCATTCCATGTCCCAACCCTTTTCGCTTGCCCCTTCCCTCCCCTCAAGCCCAGTCCACTCCCCCACAACGCAGTTACAGCAGCCTCAACATTAACCTTCAACCCGCAGTCTCCCTTCCTATATCTCGTCACTACCCCCGGCATTGAGCCCCCTGGCACCACAACATCCCTTTCCCCTAACGCATCATTTTATCTCCCAGACCCTGACCCCCAACCTTATCGACCTAGTTTCAACACTAAACCCACTTAAAACCCAACATCCCCAGCCCCATCACTACAAGCCCCCCCTCCCCAATCCCTCCCTCCAACAACCCCACTCCCTCACTTTGAACCCTTCGACACACCTCAAACGACGCCACTTCCTCACCAACACCTCACCAGGTCAACGAGACCAAGGCCAACGTCAAGTTCCAGCTGAAGAAGGTGCTGTGCTTGGGTGTTGCCATCGCCAACGTGTCCCAGACTGAGGACGAGATCCGTACCAACATTGTGTACGCTGTCAACTTCTTGGTCTCCCTGCTGAAGAAGAACTGGCAGAACGTGAGGTGCTTGTACATCAAGACCTCCATGGGCAAGCCGTTCCGCCTATTTTAAATGAGGTGGATGGTGCCCGTCGCACGCATTACCAACAGCTCAGACCCTCTCAACAACTCTCAACGGTTTTCGGTCATGCCGAGAGTTTGCTTGGGAGCTGCCTTATTGCCACATCTTCAAGCTGCTGATGTAACAATCTTTCGATGAATCCCGCTTGCAAGAGCCTCGCCTTCCCATCCCCCACCCCTGGTCTCATGGCTCCCAAGGCAGAAGTCGGTGCCACTTATGGTTGGTTCCATCGATCCGTTTGAAACTAAGGAATTATTTCCATCTATCAACTAACACCAGTAGACAGGTCGAAAGCCCGCCGCCAGTACTGAACAAACTCTCTGGTGTCAGGGATGATGAAATTCAACAAACACTGAACTCAGTTGCCCAATTGGACCAGATTGGATTCGCTGGATGGGATCAAGAACGTGGTCAGTCCTCCATAAAGAGCGCACATGGGTAGTGACTTAGAAACATGCCTTAAGCCAGCAATTAGTCTGCTCGCCGTCTTCAGCAGTAACCAAATTTAGCAGGAAAATTTTGATGCAACGAATCCTGCAACGCAAAAAAATGGCGGAGAGTGATCGCAACGGAGCAAGAGGTGGTAAGGGAAGCGAGTTAGTTACAAGACCTTGGGTTGACGTGTCTGGCTCCATCATGGTCAGATGGTCGGCCGATCGGACAAATGGGTAACACTGGTGGCTCCGGCTCCCCAGAAGGGGGGCTCCGCCAAAAATGTTTAATCGATCAAAACCATCAAATTCTAAGCATTCTTACACTAAGTACACTTGATGTAGTCTCTTCATACATTCATGGCAAACAGAGTTAACTTCCCACGACCTTCCGCTTCTGGATTGCACATTAGATAATATAGAGAAATCATTCTTCTCTCAGATTTAGACATCAGGTTCTTATAATTAATTAAAAAATAAATTATCACTGCAGCACGAACTCAGTTCCCCCGTAGGTTAAACGATTGTTTGGGGCTCAGTTCTTCTGTGCTTTTTCTTTTTAAGCCCTTCCTATACGGTTGGGCAAGTCGCCAAGTCCCTTTAGCCTATTTGGCCTACCCCTGGACTGTAACATACATACATACTTGCTTCTCGAATGCAGGGTTCAGTTGTCGCATTGGGGTTGAAAAGGGACCCAGCCTCTTCATAAGAACTAATCCGCATATTCTGGTTTCCCATGGATCGAGCGGGAGTTCTTGGAATCAGAAGACCGTTAACAGCCCAGAGTTCGGTGAAAAACAACAATAACAATCCAAAGCAACCTTGAAGAACCCAGTCCGCGAAGTGTGATATCTGGTCTCTATGTCCAGACCAGGGTACTTGAAAAGAAAAAACTGCGCTTTGCAGTGCAAAAAGCGCAAAATTTGCTTGCTGCGCGCACAAGGAGTTGCAAAAAAAGTGCGCTTTAAAGCGCTGAGGGGTCAAAAGTCAGCACTCAAAAGCGCGCGCTTTGAATTACCCTGGTCCATTTAGCTTTCCGGAGTAATATGTCTTGAGCACTCTCACAGGGAATGGACTAGGGCGTGTGCTTACAATCGTGATAGCATGTCAAGCGACATGGCAGGTATAAGAAGGAAAGCACAGTACCTCATACTGCCGCCGGTAGTGCCGGCCTAACGGCGGAGGCACTACTATGGGACTTCCAGGCAGAAGGCCTGGCGCCCCAAGACACTCTAGCTGGACCGGGAGAACCGTCTATAACATCCCCCCCAATTCCTGGTATTCTTTATTCATAAGAATTCCTGGAATTAGGAGGTTCTAGGGAAGGAAGCTAGAGTGAAAAATAAAAACTAAACTGGTGCATAAAGAAGCACAAGGACATAGGCTTCTGACTGGCCAGTATTTACTAATGAATGGTGCTTGGCCTTGTAAGACATATGCAAGTACATTCCGGAGAGAACAGGGGACAATGGCAGTACAGATCATCTATTATCTATTATGCATATAGGACTGGATTCCAGCTTGGAAGCTGCCAGAAGGTGCAGCCATGAGGCCTTGTTAGGGCAAAGGGGCTGGATAGCAATCTGTCAATTTAGCCATTAAACAACTTTAAGGTAGACATCCCCCACTAGCTCATAACTATCAATCCATGGGAAGGACATGATGAGGTACATCCATTATCATCTATAAAGTGTCACTGGTCAGGATCTCAGATTAATGCTAGGGAAGCATATGTTCTATAGTCTATATCATTTTAGGGGCACAAGTCTGGAGATTCCCCCCCCCATGATAAGAGATTTATCATAGCAGGAGATCTTGTGCTAGGATGCCTTTAATTATGCTGGTCCTCTGCTGGATGTCTGGTTGTATGCACTTGGTAGAAAACCATCTCGCTTGAGCCTCTTGGTGATGCACTGGTGAAGTCGTCCCACAATCAGGAGTAGGATAGGGTGGAACTCAGGTGGAAATGAGTTGAAGATGAAGTAGTCCTGGTGGTTCCAGGGGAGGATGATCTCATCAACATAGATGAAAGGAACTGTTCATTATCAACTCTGATCTGGTGGAATGCAACAGTATTGCCAGGCTGTCTGTGAGCTGCTAGGGAGTAGCAACTAAACAAGGCAGCCTGCAGGCAGATGGTCCATTTGAGCTGGTCCTTGATATGTGGGGAGCAGTGTCATACTGGTGAATTAGTGTAGCCAAGCTGCTGTGGAGGTTGAGGGTGAAATGATGATGGCTTGTTTTGGCATGTCTGATGTTGACCATATGGCATTGGCAGTGATCTGAGTTGTACTGGTCAAAAAATGCTGTGATGAGTTGATACATGAACTCTGAACATGTTGACCAGGAGCTGATAGTGGTACTGTAGTGGGTTGGCATATCTTTTCCAGGATGGTCATGAGTTCACCTAGTGGGTAGTGCCCTGGGTGGGTTCCTACTAGGGAGTTGAAGCTGACTCTGCATGCAGTGCTGTTGTTTGGGATGTCATCAGATTCATAGTCATATGATAGAGGGGATGGTGGTGGGGAGAAGTTTGTGATACCAACTGGTTTAAATATTGTTGGTGATGGATGTTGAGTTGTGGTGGTGGTGGGAGATTGTGCTGTCTGCAGGGTCTGGGGTAAGGGTTGGTTTGCACTGTTGGTCTGGAGGGCAACTATGACTGTGGTACATGTGGGTCAAGGTTGCATGCATCTTAGTTAGGTGGCCAAGGATTTTGGTTGCATCCTCACTGCGTTTCTTAGTTGCTGACCTGGTTCTCTTAGTAGGATATAGGTGGGTTTGGAGGTTGGGGATGTGGTTGAATCCAAGCTGCTTTGCAGCATTCTGCCCATGTGAGAGGCGGGTCTTGGACTGTAGGCCAGTCTAAGGGTTCAGCTGGAAATCCTGGGGGTGCTTTGCAGGATTTTGTGAGATTCAGTGGGTGTTGCAGGGATGTAAGTGGCCTAAAAAACCTTGAATGAAACCTTCGAGATCTGCTTCCTTGGGTGCCTGTGTTGGGTAGAAATGGTACCTTTGGGTGTCTAAAGGCAAGGTTGGGGAGATGCAAGAGCATGAGGTTGAGTTATGGCCGTATCCTCCACAGTTCCAGCATGTCATAAGATAGAGGGATGTTCTGTCTTGTGAGCATTCTTTCCTATGTTTGGGATGGAGTTAGGGAGGTGCAGGGTGAGGTGTAGGTTTGTGCTGGGGGAGGTGCATAGAAGGTTTGCATAGAAGGTGCAGGGGGAGGGAGAGGTGGAGGAGGTGGGGCTGGAGGAGGGGGAGGAGGGTGGAGGAGGAGGGGATTGGAGGAGGAGGAGGGGAGAGGAGCAGGGGGGAGGAGGAGCAGGGGAGGGAGGAGCGGGAGGGGAGGAGGGATGGGGGGGGGAGTTGCAGGGGAGAGGCAGTGAAGCGTTGTCTCCAAACTTTGACTTGCCTGCTGGCGCCAGGTGATGGACCATGGTAGGTCTCAAGGCTTACCATGGGTCATCTGGCGAGTCGTTGTCTGGTGTGATCAGATGGAGAGGGCTGATACAGGCTTGTGGTACAGTCCACTGTCTGATGATACTGAGCACTCCAGGCCAGTAGTATAGCAGACCAGCCGTCTCCATGCTGGTAGGGCAAGCTCAATCTGTGCAGTACAGTGATCAGTGTGGATGTGTATAGTCTTCGTCATATTCCAGAATGGCATGCACTGATGAGATTGAAGGAGTTTGACACAGCACCACAAGGAGGACATCTAGTTAGTGTCACTACAAGTCCTATACCCTGAAGTACAGCTGTGCCAGTATAGGAGCAGACAACTGGTGTGGGAGTGGAGGAATGACTGACACTGGTAGGTTGAGGGGTGTGATCCTAATCAGGCATTCAGCATTTGAAGTCATGTGTATGTGGAGTCGGTTGGTGAGCACCAATGGCCGTGGAAACAAGTAGATAGTTCACTGGGGGGAATCTCATGAGTGGAGGGTACTTCCTAGCTCAGAGTCAGTGGTATCAGGGTTCTCACCGTGGTGTCTTCATCTCCAGAGTCTTCTCCAGAATCATGAGGTGGAGATTCCAGTGGGGGAGTAACCTGGCAGGGGTTGGGGCATCTTGACTCATTATGCCCATATCCTCCAAAGTTTGCACAGGTCGTGCTTGTGGGGTCGACCCTGGTGGATGAAAAGCATTGCTTTCCATAGTGTCCTCTACCATTGCAGTTGATACAGAGCTTCAGTCAGCTTGTTCTGGTGGGCTGACTGACGGGCTGCTGGGGCCTCTGGCAACTTGAGCATTGCCCTTCAATGTGCTTAGTTCCTCCCACAGTGGCACAGTTGTGGATTCTTGAAGCAAAGGGAGAGGTTCGGGCAAATGGAAGGGTGTGCCCCAAACCCCTGTGCATATGATCACTGGGGGGAAGCTGTGGCCACATACCTTGTAGAGGGTTTTCTGGCCTGTCCTCAGATGAAACTAGATCATCGACTTCGTAATTGATTCCCCATGCACTGAGCATAGGGATGCCTTACGCAGCAGCGTCCCGGCGCTTGCCGCATCCTAAGCTCGGAGGTCAGAAGGCTCCCCGTCCGAGTGGCGTTGTAGGTGAGTCCAGTAGAGTCCCTTTGTCAGACGGGATGAAGGTGGCTGATGACAGGGTAGAAGGGGAAGAGCAGCATCCAGGCGGAGCTGGATAGATGTCGTGGATTGGGGGAGTTAGAGTTGTGAAGGAGTCGTAGTAGGGGCATTACGCCTTTGCAGAGGTTGCATTAAGCTCGTAATCCCTGCCCCAGTCCTTTCTAATTTAGCGCAAAAGCTCTAGCTGCTTTTGTTAGTTTTGCGTCTAGATATTCAGCAACGAAGGGGGGGGGGCAGTTTTGCAGAATATGCGTCCATAGCCATATAGTTGATACAGGCATGATTCTTGCTGTCTCCTAGGATAGTGTAACCATGGAGGGTTCGTCAAGCAATGGCTGATAGTTCTAGATCCCATCGAAACTGAGAATACCGAAGATCTCTCGAGCAGGGAGCTACAAATCGTATACCAGGTGCGAAGACATCGTAACCACCCTTACCATCGTATGGAGCTCGATTTACTAACACCCGACCTATCGCATTGTGGAGGCTTTGTTGAGGCAGGAGAACTGCGTATGTGGCGAATTCGCAAGGGAACGGAACAGTCCTTGGGTAGGAAGAAAAATGGAGATCTTCTACTGGAAAGTAGTGACGGAAGTTAGACGGAAGTTAGTAGGGAGGAGGGGGGGGGGGGCAGAGATTGGCTGCGGGGCCGACGGGGTAAGGAAGATGATGGCGAGGGGCTCTTGTGAGAGGGAACTGATGGTAGACCGCCATGGAGGTTTTGTTGCAGTGGCACACGGCTGGCGGTCCAGCGTTGTTATGTGACTGATTTATATATCAGTCTCATGATCGGCATAATGCAAACCGCGTTCCTTTCCCCCTGGTACCGCGTTGCCTGCCCGCCAGGACAGGCTAGCTGTGGCCTGCACGTGACTGCGTACCCTGCAGTCACATCTCTATCCTATATGATTCCGCCTTTGCGCGAAATAGCATTCTTCTCCTCTATCGAGCCTATGCCGTTGTAACAATCTTACATTAACAGGTTATGTGCGCCATCTTTAGACGCTAACGAAGAACAGCCGCTGATTTTCCCCGCGCTAGGATTCAGTTCCCCTCTGACTTGTCGAAGGCCCGAGTTTTAACTAAGCACCTGGACTCCCTGTGCGGATCCTACTTCCCGCTGCTCCGCCTGCCGCTTCCCTACCAAGAATCCTTGGATCTGCCACTGCGTCCTACGACTGGAGCAAGCAAGAAGCGACCACAAGTCACCGAAATCTATGAATTGAGTATAGGACGACGCCCCTCACTGAGACTCACACAGGCTGCTGTCTCTTCAGACGATCAATTGTCTACTCCTCCAGCTTACAAACAAAGCTCTGTCGTCGAAACATTGCCGCTTGGGGCGGCAACGTTCACCCCTCCGGTAATCCGCTGGGATCCCTTTGGATTGCCGATTCCCACACACACTCCATCCCCTCTTCCCCTGCCCCGCCCTCGTAACTCCCCCTCTCCCACCACTCCGACTTACAACGCCAAAGGACTCCTACGCAGCAGACCTCACAATGCAACCGCCCAGAATAATTCATTGGTAGGGGGATGTCTTCCATGATGGCGGAATAGGTTTGGTAAGGGGGGGATGTCTTCCATGATGGCGCGGAATAGGTTTGTAGGGGGGATGTCTTCCATTGATGGCGGAAGGAGACTCATCTAAGGCAGCAGAGGCCGCTGGCGCGCAATCATCAAGCCAATCAGTGGGAACACGAGTCTTGAACGGAAGAATGCGGTCGCAGCCATTGGATACAATGACGCTCTCCATTACCGCGCGACCAAGACAAAACCATCTGTGCGGGTTAGCTTTTCGAAGCCGGCAGGAGCCCACGCGGAAGTTGCATTATAAAGCAGTGCTAGATCGAGATGAAGCCCAGAACCTATCAGCTATTAAGCACTTTCTAAGAGTGGACAGAATGTATGCAGCGGAGACAGGACGCGCCAATCTATACACAGAGACGAGAATAACGTTACAAGCAAGGACGTACACTGAAGGACACCAGCGTGGGCGAAGTGGATGCCTGTAACCTGAATAGCACCCTAAGCCCGGGATCTTGTCACCCTGACACCGTTTAACACAGGAGATGTCAGGGAGAGACCGATAAGACACAGAGAGACAGGCAGTCAATAGGAAGCTGACACTGAGTCACTAAAGGATGACTCAGTTCTACGGGAAGCTATCACTATGGGAAGCTATCAGGGCCGATAGTTCTAAGGGAGTACATAAGTAGTCACCAAGTCATAAAACGCTTGAGAGCACCGCAATTCATGCTGACACAACCTCTACACCTGGCGCAGCGCCAGGCAGAATATCCTCCTTGCCCTCAAATCAGATAGGGATACCATTGCCATTGCTTTCGACTGCCAACAAGCGCGTCGTCGCTGCGAGCCTAATGACTCTGATGGTTACCCTGCTGAATGATGTTACTTTACCCTCCTGTTGCGCTGCTGACCCGGCTGCTCCGGCTGCCCCTAGGATTGGTGTCCCCAACAGGATCTCGACCTGGAAGAATAACAAGGCTTTCAAGGTCATCATAGATCATGTATCAGATGGTATCCAGCAGGCCATTCATGCCAACACAGATATGGCCACTAGATGCCTTCAGGTTTCTAGATGCCTTTACTCTGAGGATGCCAGCAGACTAGAGCATACCACCCTGACTGCCATTAATGGGATTACGTATGACCTCTTACTGAATCCCTGCAGACCTTACCTCTCCAGGGCAGCTGATCTGTACTCCCAGATTCCCAAGATACAAGGCCTCCACATCGTCTCTATCAGCACCTTCCTAAACCTCATTGTCAAGGGACTGAACTCCCGCCCTGAATATGATGGTTACATCAATCAGTTCAACCCTACTGCTATTACCACCTTTTCCATTGCTCCGAACGTGCCCTATTCAACTGTGTGCTTAGTGAAGCAAGTGGACTCTGCACCATCTCCCGAAGAGGCTGAGCTGGCAGCTGCAGCCTACAGGGCCAGGAAACCTTTCAACAGCAAGCACCTCCCATTCAGAGACAGGACAGCCAACAAGAAGATGACCTGCTGGAACTGTGGGGGAATAGGCCATAGCTCCAGAGAGTGCCCACCAGCCTGAGGACACTGATCTGGCTTTCAGGCCAGCAGACTCAGACGAAGCTGACCATGGATCTAAGTCACCTCCCAAGAACAGATCAGAGATGACAAGGATCCTGATGACAAGAAGACCCACAAGAAGACCAGTCCAGACAGGAGGCGTCCAAGAAGATACCCAAGCAGGGGACGCCATGCCCATGTTGCTGATGGTGCGATCAGTCCACCTCCAACTCATGACAGTGAGGTGAAGAACACAAACTTTCCTGTCCCTGGCACTGGATGAGGACAACCTCCAGCCCATGAGATTTGCTACACCAATTAGAAGCAAGTCTGTTTCATTTTGCCTTGCCACCTGACCCCCTGGCTAATACAGCATTCTTTGGACAAATAAGTGCTGATAATGAATGCACTAAGAAGATGGGAGAAAGTTTTCCAGCAGCACTGCAGACAGAATGGATCATAGATACTGCAGCACACTCTCATGCAACAAGTAACATCTCCCATCTGCATGACATTCAGGACCTCCAACAGCCTATTAGGCTGCAGCTGGCAGATCAAGACTCCACCTATCCTCTGCAAGCAGACAGGAAGGCAAAAGATCAAGGGCCATGGGCAGGACTCTGATCATCCTGAACAATGTTACTTCTTGCTAACTGCAACATGGCCCAACATCATTAGCATTCATGCAGCCACCAGCCTGTGCCCAGACCTCCAAGTTCACCTGTCCAAGACTCAAGCCACACTCTCCATCCCAAGACCATCTCGTACCAAACTGCTCCTCTCATGCCCCAAAAGGCATGGACTCTACCTTACCCAAAAACTTTCACCAGCCCCTGCCAGTAATCCCTCTATCCCTGTGGACCCTACCATTGCCTACATCATGATGGATTACCAAGCCTCCATCAACTCACACTGAACTCTGAGACAGGGCAGTACCCACCCACTCATGAGACCTCCCCCAGTAGAGCTGATGAAGACCTCCAGGACTCCCCTCTACTTCTGCTCCATCTGCACCCACCCCACACTGATTCTGAGATAGGGCAGTACCACCCACTCATGTTGCGGAGGCAGATCAAGACCTCCAGACTTCCCCTCTACTTCTGCTTCAATCTGCACCCCACACTATTCTGAGATAGGGCAGTACCCACCCACTCATGTGGAGGCAGAATCAAGACCTCCCAGGACTTCCCCTCTACTTCCTGACAATCTGCACCCCCACACTGATCTGAGATAGGGCAGTACCCACCCACTCATTGTGGAGGCAGACAAAGACCTCCAGGACCATCCTCCCCCTCTCTGCCAGTACCATTCCCCTCCCACTGCAGACAATCTGGAAGACTCTATTGATGATTTTACTGACAGTGATTGATATGCCAGAGCTCATCCATCCAGAGGTTACACAAGCACCAGGATGACCCTGGACTAGAGTAGATCTCCTGAAAACCACTCCAGACCTCTCTCAACAACAGCGGACAACCTGGGACTGCAACCGAGCCAAGAGCAGAGATGGAACTCCTCAGTGACCAGATCAGGACCAACTATGAGGAATATGATGGCCCCATAGATGGGGACGGGCCACTCAAAGCCATCTGATCTAGACACAGCAACACCTGGGACCAATGGATACTGGTCAAACAGGTCACCAGACATTGGACTACCACTGGAGTAAAGTTTAATCAAGAATGTCAACAACAATCCACTTCTCCAACAACTCCAGCCTTAACCTCACACGTTTTGGATGCACCCTTACACCACCTGAACAGCAGGCCTGCTTCACCAGCTTTCAAAACAATTCCAAGCCCAGGCCTCCACTGTCCAAGCTCATCACAGCATTCACCAGCAAGTTTCCTACCCTGCTAGCTTCTGAAAGAGAAGCAGTTCCCTCACAGGTCAATGCAAATGGAGCCATCTGATCCTGCAGCCCTATCATCCAGCACAACAGCAGACTCCAGCAAATGGTGCAAGCATACCCCACTGTTCTCTACCACAGCCCAACCCACTCTACAGTGGGCCATTTGTCTCCAAGCTTGCCAAATCAATGCACATGCTCACAACACTCTCATTCAGACCTAAGATGATCATGGACCCCAGGAGCTGTGCACATCCTGGAGGCCAAAGTGCTATTGTGTCAACCACCTCAGCAGAACTGGAACCCCATGGACTTCACCTTCATCAACATCCTTACCCCCCCCAGCCTAGCTTCCCAAGTCATTGACCAGGTTCCTTGCCCAAGTCTGCCAGCAACTTGACCTTGATGGCTTCCCCAGCAAGCCACGCACTTAGTTCAATTTCCTACATTGCTCCTCATCTTTTGGATAGACTTGAACACTCTAGAATTTTTTTAGATTACCTGTCTTAAATGTACTGCCCCATGTTACTTCCACAGGCACACCCCTTCTGAATTTAGGATTTTTCTAGTCTCTCCCTTGATGTCTTTGCTTTTAATTAGGCCTACTAATGTAGCTCACCCAAATTATGGGGGGACTAGTCCAGACATCATGTCTAAATGACCAAATCCTTCTAGTCTCGAATCATACAAACTTCTCGTTAAAAGGATATCTTCACAAGCCTTAACCAAGCCTGGACTTCCCTCCCCAGCCAGTCTCCCTGCAGCCTAATCTGGGAGCCGGCCCTAACGGGCGGAGGCACTACTATGGGAGCTTCCAGGCAGACAAGAACCTGGCGCCCCAAGGACACTCTAGCTGGACCGGGAGAAACGGTCTATAACAGTCCAGACCTCACGTACCGCACTTGGAAATGGAAGACATTGGGAAAGACCCAACTTGAGCTGAAAAAACCATGTAAGAGTTAAATCGTAAATTGCGAATTCGTTATGGCAAGATTTCAAGCAGTTCAATCCAATTCAAACTCGAAGAACCAAGGTTTTACAAGAATGCGAAGATAGTACAATAAACACAGGCACAAACGCAATATCCAGCCACAAATAAAATCAGGTATGGGCTTCTGCACAAAATTATACCGATGTGTGCGCAGCAGTCAGGAAAAACCTGGACTGCTGCGTGGACTGCTGTCAGGTTAACTATTGAGCCGTGCCAGTCGGTCCCTTGCAACTATAATGCCTGTTTGACTGATTTAGGCTGAGTGCGTCGGGGCTGGTGCAGTCTAGCTTTGTTTCCATTGACAGCTGCTGCCACTACTTGGCCTCCTCATCCACAGGTATCTTTCCTTCTTTTTCAATAGCCCCATTATTTTCCTCGCTTTTCTTGTAGCCAAGAACAACACCTGGCCTTGGCTTGGCATACAGCAGCCTACGTGGGGCACCCATTATACCCCGATCTGCGTTGTACACCCACCGGGGGTCTAGCCACCTGCAGCAAAGATAAAGGAGGTTAGACAGACAGACATTTCTTTCTATTATTATTTAGGACCCTATGCCCTACCCTGGTGGCAGGCCGGCACTACGACCAAACCTGTTGTATACAAGCCCCCAGGCTCGCACAAGTAACCACTTACTCTCAAATCATTCAACTCCAGCCAGGCCCCAACCGGACCCCAGACAGACAGCAACAACTTGTAATAATTCCCAAAAATCAGCCAGGCGTCTGATCGTCCTCATTTTTGGGGCCATAAATCTGAATAAAATCGTCCGATCTACGTAGGTGCTCAGCAGTTAAATGCAGTTGCGTTCAGTAGTGTTTATATATCAGAACTTGTTAAGGTATGCGAAATTCAAATCTGTGCATGCATGTTGGACGCAGCATCTCAGGAATCACGTGCTCTATTAGTAAGCAAAATTGCGCTCTCGGCCGTGTTTGCTACGGCACAGAGTACTTCAAGCGCACGCTTTTGCGCGCTGCCTTTTTGGAGCCCCACTGCGCGTTTCGCCGCAGTTTTTTGCAACCCCCTGTGGCGCAGCACGCCAATTTTTGCGCTTTTTGCACTACCAAAGCGCAGTTTTTTGTTTCAAGTGTGCTTAAAGCGCTGGCCAATTTGCCTGTCAATGGACAAGTACCCTGTCCGGCTTAGTCAAGTGTAGGCCATACATAAAATTCTGTCCATTTACTTGGACACTAAATGTTTTGATGGACATACATTTTTGGCGGAGCCCTCCCTACTGTGGGGCGGGAGCCCCCAGGGTCACCGCGTTGTCTGTCTGTCCGTTCGTGCACGTGTGTCCGACCACAAGAACCCAACTGTCTCAACTAACTGTCTCATAACTAACTGGCTTCAGTCCGCTGCGCTCGATTCCGTTGCCGCCTGTCGCTCCGATAGCCAACACTCAATTTTTCCGCGTCGCTTCCGTCTAGGACTAATCATTTTCAGCTACAAGCAGCAGCTTCTAGGCAGGTTCCCCGAACTGGCTATTCAGCAAAGCTAATGAACCTAGTGTGCTTGGCGAAGCTAAACAGAATCCACTGTCCAGGTCTGTTGAAATCTTGGGGCTTAGCCCAGTGGTTATCTCAGGGTGCTGCCTAGAATCTGATGCTCGTAGCTGACAAGAAAAACTATGCCTGGTACCCTGACCCGCTATGCATGCTGCATCTCCCAAATCTCTGTGACAGCCTGGCACCCTGACCCATTATGCATGCTGCCTCTCACACATCTCTGTGACAGCCTAGCAGCCTGACCCACTATGCATGCTGCCTCTCCCACATCTCTGTGACAGCCTGACAGCCTGACCCACTATGCATGCTGCCTCTCCCAAATCTCTGTGACAGCCTGGCACCCTGACCCACTATGCATGCTGCCTCTCCCACATCTCTGTGACAGCCTGGCACCCTGACCCACTATGCATGCTGCCTCTCCCAAATCTCTGTGACAGCCTGGCACCCTGACCCACTATGCATGCTGCCTCTCCCACATCTCACCCTGTCACCTCCTCATAGCCACACGAGTGGTACACATATGGGGAAATTTGCGGGCAGGGTTGCTCTTGTACACCAGGAGACACATCATGCTTGGCTGAGGTTTAAAGCCATATCCAACTTGTTCGCACTCCTGCATGACCCTGAAGCACATCAAGACATAGAAACTGTGAGATCTGCAGGTCTAGTTGTATGTTATGGCCAGGGCTAGGGAGTTTTGGGGGTTGCGTATTGCGTAGTCGTGTTTGTGTTTCTGCAGCACATCAAGACATGCAAACTGTGAGATCTGCAGGTCAAGTTTTTTTGTTGCGAAAGGATTATTCACCCCAAGGAGTTGTCTCCCGAAACGAACCAGCGGACACCCGAGGATTCAGTTTGAACTGTTGGCGTTTGTTGTATTTGGACTTGAGTTTTGGAGGTTGCATATTGCTGGCGTCGAGTGTTTTGGGCCTGTCTTCCCCCCCCCCCCCCCCCCCCCCCCCCCCCCCCCCCCCTCCCTACCTGCCCACCGCCACTTCGCATACCTTTTGCCACCCCCATGTTCCTTTTCTCTTCATCTACCGCCATGTTGCTAACCAGCACAGCACATGTACCCAGCTTGCAGCCTAGGGCCTTCGCCATCTCCTTCCCACAGCGCAACAGCTCAATAGTTGCAAAGCCCACAAGGTTGGACCCAGACCCAGACCCAGGTCCAGATCCGGACTGAGGCAAAGACACAGATGCAAACCCAGGCGCTCCAGACGCAAATGCATACTGCGGTGCAGACACAGACTCTGCTGCAGGTGCTCCTGCAGGTTCCATGGTCGTGCTGCTTACGCCTGCAAGTTCCGATGCAGGAACGGTTTGCAAGCTGGAGGCACTCGCCGATGACGAACAAGCGGCGTGTGCGGCCGTGAAGATCATGGATGGCTGCTGTCCCACTGGACTCATGCCCGTGCTCCTTCTGGGTTAACCGACTGAATAACGAGCTCAGGCCAAACATACCCTTAGGATGCATGTCCGCTGATGTAATTGACTCACCACCACCCCCTGTTCCGGGGTTGGGTTGCGCAGGCTGGCTTGAGCCACTAGGCATGCGAGGTGCTGAGTGCCTGTCTTGCAGTTCTTCTAGAGAGGTCTTAGATGAGATGGTTTGCTAGCATGACTGGCACTGATGCTAGACTGAGGGATGTGTTCTTCTTTAGTTGTTGATTGCTGCAGCGTGCTGGTACTAGCTGCTGGTTGCTGCTGCTGGCTATCTAGCTGCTGCTGCTGTTGCTGCTGTTGGTCAAGAAGCTGCTGCTGCTGGTTCCCTAATTCTTCCATGGCCAGCAGTGTGGCAGAAGATCCTGGTATCAAGAGAAGCTTCAAGAATACAATGTACATGAGCCGGTATCCGTACAACTTGCGCTGTGCGTTGCGGACAAAAGTGAACGGGGTCGCCACCGTTTCATCAAAAAAGGCTTGGGAAAGGAGTCTAGACACCTGTACAGATACAATGGTCAAGAGGTCATGTTTACAGGTTTTAATGATTAAGGAGATAAAGAGTTGTGTGTTGGGGAGGAGAGTGCTGAAGACTAGACACCTGCACAAGTACAGATACCAAGACATTATGTTTATGGGTTTCAATGAATAAGGAGATAGTGAGTTGTGTGTTGGGGAGAAGAGGGCTGTGCACCGCAAAAGGCCTTGGGTCAGAGTTGGAATATAGGTAGTCAGTTTTTGTGTTGTCGTGCCATTGTCGTGCCATCGTCGTGCCATTGTCGTGCCATTGTTGTGCCATTGTCGTGCCACATTTTGTGTTGTCGTGCCATTTTGTGTTGTCGTGCCATTGTCGTGCCATTGTCGTGCCACATTGCGCGACGCGGTGCAACCCCCATACCTGAGGCAGACAAAAGGCCTAGGCGGCCAGCAGTCTTATGAAACCTTATTGTGTCAACTTTGGCATCCATCCGTCCACCCAACCGACCTTCCATCCATCCTTCCACAGATTCGACCATCCATCCATCCATCCATCCACCTGCCTGTCCATCCGTCTGTTCATTCACCCATCCACCTGACTACCTATATGTCTGTCTGTCAATCCGTCCATTCCATCCGACCGCCTGTCCATCCATCCACCTGACTGTCTATCCATCCATTTATCTATTCACCTGCCTGTCCATCCGTCTGTCCATCCATCCACCCGACTGTCTATCCATCCATCCATCCACCTATCTGTCCATCCACCCATCTGCCCATCCATTTATCCATTCACCTGCCTGTCCATCCATCCATCCACCTGACTGTCTATCTGTCTGCCAATCCGTCCATTTCATCCGACTGCTTGTCCATCCATCCACCCATCTATCCATCCATCCATTCACCTGCCTGTCCATCAGTCTGTCAATTCATTCCATCCATGCCACCTACTCTGACTATCTGTACGTCCATCCGTTCATCCATCCCATCAGCTCAATCCCACCACACACGCACTTGCACTATTTGCGGGCCATTTCTGACTAGTTTAGCCAGACCCATGCGTCGCCATGCAGCTCCAGGATTATGGCGGAATGGCGACGCGACATCGGAAAAACAACAATGGCCAAGACATGGCAATCATTCGTATCATTGACATGCCTTTCTATCCATCTGTTCATCTGTCCGACCATCCCATCTGTTCCTCCATCCTGTCCATCCCATCTTTTCAATCCCACTACACACGCACCTGCCCTTGTTCAGGGGCCATTTCTGACGTGTTTAATCAGACTCATGCGTTGCCAAGCAGCTACAGGATGGCGGCGGAATCGTGACGCGTCATCGGAAGACAAAACGAGTGGCCAAGACATGTCAATCTATCATTGACTTGTCTGTCTATCTGTCCATCAATCATTGTCATGTCTGTCTGTCTGTCTGTCCATCCATCATTGTCATTGTCATGTCTGTCTGTCCATCCATCATTGTCATGTCATATTTGTCTGTCTGTCTGTCTGTCTGTCTGTCTGTCCATCCATCATTGTCATGTCTGTCTGTCTGTCTGTCCATCCATCATTGTCATATCTGTCTGTCTGTCAGTCATGTCTGTCTGTCCATCCATCATTGTCATGTCTGTCTGTCTGTCTGTCTGTCTGTCATGTCTGTCTGTCCATCCATCATTGTCATGTCTGTCTGTCTGCCTGTCTGCCTGTCTGTCCGTCTGTCCATCGATCATTGTCATGTCTGTCTGTCTGTCTGTCCATCCATCATTGTCATGTTTGTCTGTCTGTACATCCATCATTGTCATGTCTGTCTGTCTGTCTGTCTGTCCATCCATCATTGTCATGTTTGTCTGTCAGTCTGTCTGTCTGTCTGTCTGTCCATCCATCATTGTCATGTCTGTCTGTCTGTCCATCCATCATTGTCAGGTTTGTCTGTCTGTCTATCTGTCTGTCTGTCTGTCTGTCCATCCATCATTGTCATGTCTGTCTGTCCATCCATCATTGTCATGTCTGTCTGTCCATCCATCATTGCCATGTTTGTCTGTTTGTCTGTCTGTCTGTCTGTCTGTCTGTCCATCCATCATTGTCATGTCTGTCTGTCTGTCTGTCATGTCTGTCTGTCCATCCATCATTGTCAAGTCTGTCTGTCTGTCTGTCTGTCTGTCTGTCTGTCTGTCTGTCTGTCCATCCATCATTATCATGTCAGTCTGTCTGTCTGTCAGTCAGTCTGTCTGTCTGTCCATCCATCATTGTCATGTCTGTCTGTCTGTCTGTCAGTCTGTCTGTCTGTCCATCCATTATTGTCAAGTCTGTCTGTCTGTCTGTCCATCCATCATTGTCATGTCTGTCTGTCTGTCTGTCTGTCAGTCTGTCCATCCATCATTGTCATGTTTGTCTGTCTGTCTGTCTGTCTGTCCATCCATCATTGTCATGTCTGTCTGTATGTCTGTCTATCCATCCATCATTGCCATGTCTGTCTGTCTGTCTGTCATATCTGTCTGTCCATCCATCATTGTCATGTCTGTCTGTCAGTCTGTCTGTCTGTCTGTCAGTCAGTCTGTCCATCCATCATTGTCATGTCTGTCTGTCTGTCTGTCTGTCCATCCATCATTGTCATGTCTGTCTGTCTGTCTGTCTGTCTGTCTTTCTGTCAGTCTGTCTGTCTGTCAGTCAGTCTGTCTGTCCATCCATCATTGTCAAGTCTGTCTGTCTGTCTGTCCATCCATCATTGTCATGTCTGTCTGTCTTTCTGTCAGTCTGTCTGTCTGTCTGTCTGTCTGTCTGTCTTTCTGTCAGTCTGTCAGTCTGTCTGTCTGTCTGTCTGTCAGTCTGTCTGTCCATCCATCATTGTCAAGTCTGTCTGTCTGTCTGTCCATCCATCATTGTCATGTCTGTCTGTCTGTCTGTCAGTCTGTCCATCCATCATTGTCATGTTTGTCTGTCTGTCCATCGATCATTGTCATGTCTGTCCGTCTGTCTGTCTATCCATCCGTTCACCCGTATGACGGTCTGATCACCCATCCTGTCAATCCCATCTGTTCTATCTCACTTCACACGTCCGTGCAGGGATTTGTTCATTGCGTTTTGCCTGTATGATGGTCACTCGCGTTTCAAAGAGGTAGTGAATCCCGAGGAGTCTCGAGGTGGGGTCGAGGTGTCTCGAGGTACCATCTCTTCAATCCCACCTCACACGCACCTGTAGAATGTGAGTAGTCTCCAGGTTTGGCCCAAGGACAGGGAAAAGGAGCTGCCTAGAAGCTGCTATGCGTAGCTCAAAATATAAATAGTGCTTTACACCAACCAGAAGAATGTAAGTCATGCTAGAGTCTCCAGGTTTGGCCCTAAAAATAGTAAAATATATATAGTAAAATAAATTTAGCAAATAAGTAAAATATATTAAGTAAAATATATATAGTAAAATACAAGTTGTAAAATAGTAACTGTGCTACACACCTACCTGTTGAATGGAAGTCATGTCGTAGTCCCCAGGCCCAGCAAGACTTCTCAATGATACCTGGAGGGGCATGAACGTGGAAGGGTATGTGTGAGTGTATGTAAGTACGTATGCATGTATGTATGTATGTATGTGTGTGTAAGTATGTGTGCATGCATGAGGGGTAAGTGGAGGGGTATGTGCGTGCAGGGGTATGTATGTGTGTATGTATGTGTGCATGTACTAGTACGGATCCCGTGTGGCTGTTGGCCACTCCAACCTTCCCACCCAGGTCCTGGTCTGGGTTGCAAAGCGGGCATGCCCTTGTATTCCCTTTCCCCCCCCTTCTCATACACAGTCACGATATTTCCCCCTTCGCAACAGAAAATAACACATGCCCCCTTCCTAATCTAAATGTACCCCCCCCCACCCCCCCCGCCCCCCCCCCCCCCCTTCCCCCATGACCTATATGATAATGTACATTATCTTACATCTTCTTGCCCTTCATCCCCATCCCCTTGACACACACTGTCTTTCTCCCCCTCTCTCCCCCTGCGACAACAAACACACACTTTCTCTCCCTCTCCTTACCTCATACCCTTCAACTTCAAACAGAGGGGATTGGGTGAAGGATTCAACCTGAATTGTGCCTACTAAGTACTTGGGACAGCTCAGATTTCGAATCCGCTGAGAACATCTGACTTGCGCAATTGAAAAGCTGCAAACCTGCGGCTTGTTTTTCTCACGCAGTGGCCCATTCAGTGTGGTGTATCATACGGATATAATCATAAGATTCCCCAATCGGACAACACGTTTTCCTCATACACCACATTTGGTTTCGAGCTTGGTCGAGTGGGTCGACTGGACGGAAGTTGGGGCCTTCACCAGTACCACGCGGGTTCGATCCTGGGCTGGCGCATGTTGGAAACCTTCGCTAGAAGGGGGCCGGCTCGGCCGGGCGTGCACATCTCAGACAGGAGGTGGGCGTCGAATTTCGAAAGGGGGGTGAGTTGTGGTGTATCATACGGATATAATCATAAGATTCCCCGATCGGACAACACGTTTTCCTCATACACCACATTCAGCCGACACTTTTGTATGATCAGTCGACCAAATCCGAAGCGAGAAATTTTACGACAGTCGATACAACTAAAAGAAATTGCATACATGGGATGAGCGGTGTAAGAGCAAGTGCTCGCAGGGGAGTCCAATGGCCATGACGATGTGAAGGAAGTCAATCAAACATCTGAAAACTTGGGCATATGATGGTTGTCATATGATGGTTCACTTAGTTAACTCTGGCGCAATCTTGCTTTGGCAAGATGCGCAGCGACAGAAGGAAGTGGGAAGAGGTTGTAGACAAGGAATGAGGGGCGCAAGAACAAGAACACTCAGCAAGAAGAAATGGCCTCAGAGTTCTCAAGAAAGCCATATCACTGGCGATAATATGACTTCGCGCTGGGTCTGGCGCCGATGGTCACCTGTTCTCGTCGTTCTGAAGAGCTTGCCTTTCGCGGTGATGAAGAGCTCGCCTTTCGTGCGGTGTGTTCCCTGCCCTTATGTCTAAATTTGGTTGGTTGTGCACTTGCATGGTGGCATCAAGAAGCAACAGATTAGTCTAAGCGCCATATTTGGTCTGAAGAGGCGCTCAGAACGAATGCAGAAAAAGATAGATACAGATATCGACACGACATGAGCATGCGCACAATGCTTAGAGCGCATCTGCTCTGTCGCAATTTTGAATTTTCGCTGGGGAGTTGGGAGGGCCGTCGGCCGTCAGTAAAGATACGCCAGGTTCCCTAAACCCTAAACCCGCTCACGAAGAATCCGATAGCCAGCTCCCACAGCCAGCTAGCGCCAGCTTGAAAATTCCTGTATATTTACATATATATATATATAGATGTACGTATGCATGTATGTATGTATGCATGAGGGGCGAGTAAAGGGGTATGATACCTGGGGGGGTATATTCGTGGTGGGGTATGCGTGTGTAAATGAAGGGGAATGATACCTGGAGTGGTATGTATGTATGTACATATGTATGTGTGTATGTATGTATGTATGTATGTATGTATGTATGTATGTATGTATGTACATATGTATATGTGTATGTACGTATGTATGTATGTATGTATGTATGTATGTATGTATGTATGTATGTTTGTATGTATGAGGGGTAAGTGGAGGGTTATGATACCTGAAGGGGTATGTTCAGGGTAACCCAAGAACCCATCTCATATCCAGCTGTGTAAGGTTAGTGCAACGAGACAAGCCTGATACCTGTCTCAACGTTCTGCAATAACTCATGTCCAGGATTGCCATTCCGACACAGTCTGCCAAGTTGGACGCATAAGATAAACTATAGCAATGCGACAGGTCTAGTCGTCGTAGCAGGCGACCAGAAGAACCCAGGGGTATGTTCAGGGTGGCACTGAGTCAGAATTATTTTGCTCCGAAGACGCCTTGCCATTCCGTTGCTGCATGGCAGAAGTAACATAACAAGAAACAAAACAAGATGACTGAATTATTATCGAAATACAAAACAGTGGCCCATATTTTATCTCTCCCATATAACAGCATTGTAGCCAGAATAAAACCTAACAAGAAGCAAAGCAAGATTGCTGAGTTATTATCCATAGCCTGCCAAGCATGGCGCAATAGACAGCAAGCCCTCGCCAATATACTGGCACCTGGGGCTTTGCAGGGTGGGATGGGGCTGGGTGGGGTGGAATGGGGTGGGGCGGGGCGGGGTGGAATGGGGTGGGGTGGGTGGGGTGGGTGTGGGGGCTATGAAAACGCCCAATATTTAAAGTAGGGGGTAGACAGCAAGCCCCCACCCCTGTGCTGGTCCCTGGGCTACGCAGGGTGGGGCAGGGCGGGGTGCGGCAGGGCGGGTGAGGTGGGGGCCAATAAAAACGCCCCATATTTAAAGTAGGGGTAGACGGCAAGCCCCCACCGCTGTGCTGGTCCCTAGGGCTACGCAGGGTGGGGCAGGGCGGGGTGGGGTGGGGGGCTAATAAAACAACTTAATATTTAAATTAGGGCCACCCCAATGTTAAAAAATTGGCCTTCCAGCGGCCCTACTCAAAATTCTATCTGGAACCACTGTTTATTTGTTGTGCGTCGCGTCGCTAATTGAGCAACTTGGTGCGACCCCAGTTCGACACACTGCCAGCACGGAGCCCAGGGGTTAAGGGGGGCATTTCTGACTAGTTAAGACAGACCCATGCGTCGCAATGCAGCGATGGAATGTCGAGGCGTTGTCAAAACTAAAGTCTGGAACCCATCCTCGAAGAAGCCTGGAAGCTACCAGAAGGCCTCCTGAATCTAAACAAGTCCTAGGCAGCGTCGCAAGCGACGCAGAAAATTGGTGGAGAGTGTTGGCTATCGGATGCATGGAGCGGATCGAAGCCAGTTAGTTACGAGACGGTTGGCTGACGTGTCAGGCTTCGTCTCGGTCATCGGTTGGACAGACGGACAACGGGGTGAATCTGGGGGCTCCTGCCTCCCAGAAAGTGGGCTCCGTCACAAAACTCTGCAAGTTGCATCTCCAGAATTCCATGCACCCAGGTTCCTACTGATTCATTCGCTCCATGCTCGCGTACACGCATCACAGACCCCACAAAAATCCCCATCCCACTGAACCCCATCCTGACCTCACCCTGACCCCTCACACCCTGACCCATCACACTGAACCTCACCTTGGCTTCACGCTGACCCATCACCCTCACCCCTGACCCATCACACTGACCCCCACCCTGACCCCACGTTGACCACACCCTGACCCACCCTACAAAACTCCCATCCCACTGAACCCACCTATGACCATCCCCACCCTGACCATCACACCCTGACCATCACCCTGACCCCACCCTGACCCACCTTGACCACACCCTGACCCACCCTACAAAAAATCCCCATCCCACTAAACCCCACCTTGACCCCCCCCACCCTGACCCATCACCCTCCACCCTGACCCATCACTCTCACCCCTGACCTCACCTTGACCCACCACCCTCACCCATCACCCTCATCCCTCACTCCTGACCCATCACCCTCACCCCTCACCCTTGACACTGAACCCCACCCCTCACACCCTGACCCATCACCCCTGACCCCACCTTGACCACACCCTTACCCCTCACACCCTGACCCCCCCCCACAAAAACCCCCATCCCACTGATCCCCACCTTGACCACTCCCTGACCCCTCGCAACCTGACCCACCCCACAAAAATCCCATCCTACTGATCCCCACCTTGACACACCTGCAACTGGCTCTTTCTCTGGGAGGCTGGTATCTTGAACTGTTTGGTGCTGCCACTTGTCTCACTGCTTCAAGGAAGGGAAGGGGTGGTGTTGTGTGTGTTTGTGTGTGTTTGTTTGTGTGTTTTGTGTGTGTTTGGTGTGTGTGTGTGTGTGTGTGTGTGTGTGTGTGTGTGTGTGTGCGTGTGTGTGTGTGTGGTGTGTTTATGTGTGTGTGCGAGTGTGTGTGTTAGTGTGTAGACACATTCAGGGTATTTAGTAGCGGATTACAATACATTTCAGTTTTGTTGAATTAAGGTGGGCTCTGGGTGGGCTAATCCTTTTTAACGGAGGTAGGCTGCACCAAGGGGGGAGGGGGGGTCACCACCTACAGGGAATATTGCACATATGTCATATATATCATTTTTGGCTGAGCCTCCCATTCTGCGGGGCGGGAGCCCCCAGTGTCACCCCATTGATTGTCTGTCTGACCGTCCGGCCAGCTACAACAAACCCTAGTCCTAACTGGCCGCTAGCCCTGTTGTAAACCCTGGCTACGGTCTGCTGCACTCGATTCCAGTGCCAGGTGTCGCTATAATAGCCAACACTCTCCGCCAGTCTCCGCGTTGCTTGGGACGCGCCTCGGACTTGTATACATATAGTTCATTTTTGTTGCATCGGAGTGGGCTAGTACCTTCTACATCTCCTGTATTTGTGTTAATGTCCAGGGGTAGCCAACTAGGCAAAAGGGACTTGTCCATTGTTGAATGATCAAGACTATTCTAGAATTTTGGGAGGGGCTGGACTAACAATGTCCTGATTGGAGTGGGACAAGTTTTTTTTCCAGCTAAAAGCAGCAGCTTCTAGAAAGCTCCCCTGGCTTGCAACCCAGCCAAATGTAAAGCAAGGTAGAGCATTTTGAAGCTGATAGAATCATCTGTCCACTACTGTTGAAATCTTGGGGCTTAGCCCACAGGCTGGCTCAGGGAGCTGCTAGAAGCTACTGCTCAAGCTGAACATTAAAAAGCTATGTCTGGGACCCAAAGTGGGCATTCAACGCATTCCAGTGTGACAGGCCATGGATTATTGTCAGCCGAGTATTACCAGGATATTTTTCCTCAATGAATGTGATTGTTTTAATGGTGGCAGGCCTATGTAGGACCTATTCAGGGTTCTGGCCAGTGGCTGGTTTCTTGTTTTGTTTTGATTGTACAATACCATACATTCAGGCTGCTCACAGTCGGTGGGCAGAGTAAACATGGGAAGCTTAAAGACTCCTACACCACACTCCTGAGTTCAGAAGGATAATAGACCATGGATGGTATCTTGGCTGGGCCACGACACTTGTGATGTCTCCCGACTTCCTTGCATGTTTCACCATCCTGCAAATGCTGCTAAGGGGAATGCCACCGCACGCATGGTAAGCATGTGGAATATATGCGGTTATGCATACCTAGTAGCTGTCGCCTTGCAAGCAGATCGCACATCAATGCTCCTGGCGGAAGCCCTAGATCCGATGGTTGGTTTTGCCCTCCTCTTCGCGGATATGTGCACATGGCCATCATGGAAGCAGCTGCAGGAGCTGAGCATCATAGAATGCTAATAGATATGAAATGGGATGGAACGAGACGGATCGAAATGGCGGAAAGTAAAAATGGCACAAATTTGGATGGAGACGGTGATAATATCACTCTATACTGACAGGTCCCATGCGTGAAGTATCACGGCATGGTTGTAGCCTTGGACGGGGTTAAGTGAGTTAGTGACAACGGGCACTAGTGGAGACGGATATATTGTGAGAGCAGGACGCGTTGTCGTGGCAGGTCAGGTCCGGGCAGGTCTGGTCCGGGGTTCTGGTCTGAACTGTTGTACGGGTGGTTCTGAACCATCTTTAAAATCCATGCAGGGTTGGACAGACAGGCGTAGTGCCTCGGCATAGTACCGAATACACTTCGTTACACTTGCTTGACGTTCGAAAAATTGAATGCATCAAGTTGCGACAGGTCCAGTTGGAGTGTTGTTCAAAAGCATTGCAACAGGCCTCAGTACATCCTCCATCTGATCCTGCTTCCAGCTTCCTAATCCCCCTCAACTTCGAATTGGCCTCGTCCTTCCGATTTCAACACCCACCGCGCAACCAGGCAAGGAAGCAAGCAATACTTCGGCTGTTGAGACAGGTAGCGCCTGCACTCGAGCATCAAAATGCGCACACACCTGCGCTCTAGATCAGAGTCTTGACAAGAAACTGAACCTGTCTTTATCGATAGGTCACGTTGTGCTTTCTCCCTCCACTTGTCAGTGCGACTTCAGTATCGCCTTTTTGCCCTCATCAGCAGTTGAACTCCAGACGCATTGCGGACTGCTACCTCCTCCTCCTCATCCTCATCGTCAAAATATTTGCCCTAGTTCAATCTAAACTCACCATCTGTCCGACTTGATTCGAACAGGGAAATGGCGTCCACTCCTATCGGGGGGAAGCGACCCAGGCAAGACGAGGTCGTCCAACTTGTCGCGAGATCAACGCGCTCGGGAAGGGCATCCAACAAGCTCGGCGCGAAGGACGTCAAAAGTCATCTGCAGGAGTTAAGCGCAAACCAGCAGCTCGGTGCATCAACTGTGGCTAAGAAGTCCAGAAAGTCTGTTGGCAAGGTCGCTGCTGTTCCCTTAGATGTAGTAGAAGTCCATATCAAGATCATAGATGAGCCATCCAAGGCTGCAGTCATTTCCAGCAAGGCAGATGCATATGCTACAGCTCCTCCAACCCCCAAGGCTACCAAGAGGGGGAAACTGGCAAAAGAGAATGACCCCACTGCTGATAAGAATATCCCAACAACTCCTGCTAAGGAAGCTTTAGCACAAGTGCCAGCTACCAGTGCAGCCAAGACAGCTACAAACGCAGGCAAGTCTAAGGTTGCAAGCAAGGGGGATACCACGGAATCTTACCCTTTGGCTGATGTCACCAATGTAATCCAAGATGTCCGCGTATTGGGTGACGTGACCAATGTTGCTGCTCCTCCTGCTAAGCGACGCGGGCGTCCCCCCAAGGCTGCTGTTGCATCTGTCGACAAGCAGGAGCCTGAGCAGCCCCATCCCACCGGGCTCACTGCTCCTGCTCCCAAGCCTGATTCCCAATCAAAGGCTGCATCCCCTAAGGCCAAGAGAGGACGGCCAGCAAAGCTCAAGACCCAACAAGCCACAAAGCAGGTTGGCAAGGCACTGCCCAACACCCTTGAATCAGCAGCTGAACCCGCAGCTACCTCAACCGAGCCCGCACCAGTTCCCAGTGCACCCTATGCCCAAAATGCTGGTGGGGATGAGAGCCCCACTCTCAAGCCCGCTATCCAGGAAGAGTCTTACGAGCCCAGCACCTCAGAAGCCCAGGGCTCTTTTCCCTCAGGACCCTTCGATGCACGCTGTGCTGACCACGTGCGGCAAGTTCGAGCTATCATGGGCATCGCAGGGGATCGGGGCGTGCAGCTGGGAGAGGCGCCAGCAGGACGGCCGCAGCAGTTTGAAAAGTTGAAGGGTGTCCTGAGCACTAGCTGCCAACGAGGGATCAGCAGGTGAGTGGTCACTTGGCCGTAGTTTTTCTTTTCAGCTACAAGCATCAGCTTCTAGGCAGCTCCCTGAGCCAGCTGCTGGGCTATGCCCCCAGATTTTGACAGTTCTGGACAACGGATTCTGTCAGCTTCCAGACACACTAGGTTGCCTTAGCTTTGGCTAAATAGCCATTCAGGGGAGCTTCCTAGAAGCTGCTACTTTTAGCTGACAAGGAAAAGACTGCACTTGGCTTGACTCTGCTTCAAGTTGGCTTGGCTTGGTATGAGGCTCTGAAGCAAAAAACACACAAGTGCTCCAAGTCTATGGGTTGTTTTAATCTAGTGGCCATTAATCCTGGCAGGTTCAGCTCCACACACACACCCTGCTTATACGCCTTGCTTTCAACTCCACGTGGGTTGCAAATCCCTCCCTGCGCCCATTCCAACTTTTTAGGGAAGGGCTAAGTTAGTTCATATTAGTGAACTAATAATATAAGTGAATGTTCCTTAATATAAGACTGAAAAGCCGTCTCGCCAGGATTTTGAATTTATTTGAAAAACTAATATTATTTTGACACTATAATAATATTAGTTAATATTAGTTTTTCAAACACTAACATTAGTTGCTGTTCCCTACGAATCTTTGCCCGCCTTGCCCTCCCAACGCCTTCCCCGCCCTGCTTACAACTCCGTGAACATCCCAAATTCATCCCCATGCCCACCCAATGCTTTTTCCACCAAACTCCTGACCTACCCAACACCTCCCCCTTCCTGTGTACAGCTCCATGTACATCAGTGGTCTGCCTGGAACCGGAAAGTCCTTCACTGTGTCCCATGCCATCAAATCAGTGGAGCACGAGGTTGAACATGATAGCAGCAGTACGTCCTGCACCCCCCTGTTGGTTAGCTTGAACTGCATGTCAATCAAAGAGCCGGCTGATGTGTACCGCGCCTTGCTGGCACGCTGCCAGACAGCACTACAAAATGGTAGGGAAGGGAATTATTTTGTTGGGCCTTTCACATTGCGTGGGGATTTGATTAGTTATGTTTGTACAGGTGGCATCTACGTTTCCAACAGGGTCAAGGTTGAGCATTGTGGTTTGATGTGTGCTGTTTGTACAGGTGGTATCGGCATGTCAAGTGGACTAGCCTGGGCCATGTGATTTGATGTGTGCTGTTTGTACAGGTGGTATCGGCGTGTCAAGTGGACTAGCCAGGGAAATGTGTTTGATGTGTGCTGTTTGTACAGGTAGTAAGGGTATGTCAAGTGGACTAGCCAGGGCTATGTGTTTGATGTGTGCTGGATAGGGGATAGCCATGTATTTGAATGGTCCAGTTCCAATATCTCCCTTGATCCTGTCAAGCCATGGACACATTTGTAGGGAGCGGCAACTTGTAGTAGTGTTTGAAAAACTAATATGAACTAATATGATTATAGTGCCACAATAAGATTAGTTTTTCAAATAAATTCAAAATCCTGGTGAGACGGCTCGTCAGTCTAATATTAACTAACATTCACTTATACTATTCACTCAGTAATATTAACTATATTAGCCTTTCCCTACACATTTGGAGTCCAGTAGGGCACCAAGCTAATACCGTCATCATCATCAGTGCAATATACCAAGGTAGACTGTATATGTCCTCTTCATCAGTGATTTTTGTCAAATCTTAAAGTGGTTTTATTCTAGCTTCATGGGTTAAGGCCTCCTCCAGCGACAGCGTTTTAGTGATTTTTATAGCTTTTGTAACGTCCTCTTCATGTCCCCCAGGTGGGAAAAAGGGTGCCGGCAAGAGGCCTGAAGCCTGCGCTGCTGTTGGTGGTGGGAAGGGCGCAGCTGCCGCAGCACATGGCGAACTATTGGCCATGCTGCAGAGCTGCAACACGGCATCCGGCAAGAGCAAGGGTGAGTCACCCACTGTTTCATTTTTAGCGGACCCCCCTCTTCAAGGGGGCGGGAGCCCCCATGTTTACCCATTTGTCCGACCGACCGACCAACTGTCTGACCGCGATGAAGCCTGACACGTCAGCCAACGGTCTCGTCACTAACTCGCTTCCGTTGCCACCTGTCGCTCCGTCGCGAACGCCGTCCGCCAATTTTTAGCGTCGCATGCATAGAACGACGCTGCATAGAACTTGTTTGGCTACTCATGGCAGCTCCCCGCCCATAGCTCCAATAGTCAGCCACTGGGTCAATCTCAACGCTTGAAGCTGCATTGGAATGCTTGTCAGATCAGCTTTCAGGCGCACTAGCTAGCTCAAGGTTTGGCTCAAAGACAGGGAAAGGAAGCTGTCTAGAAGTAGCTACATGTAGCCCCAGAAAGAAACAGTGGAGTCACCTGGCCATCCAGTATCTATTCTTCCTTCAGGGCACCCTGGAAAAACAGTCTCCTTTGTTGTTCCGCTGCCTTCAGCCCTCATGCAACTCAAAGCATAATACCACAAGATGTGCAAAGGATACTATCATATCTGGAATGCCTGGGTGTGATGTGAATTTCATATCTGATATGCCTTGGTATGGCGTGACAATCATATCTGATATGCCTTGGTGTCGTGTGACAATCATATATGATATGCCATGGTGTGGTGGGACGATCATACCTGCTATAGTGATATCCGATGCTGACAAAGCAAGGATGGCCATTCCCTAGGATGTTCACCCACTTCTCCTTACATAACTAGGGAACAACACCCACAGCACGCACTTAACACCGCGCTCCTCCAGGCGTTATCTTTTTTTTTTAGGGAACAGCAATATGATATCATGTCATCATATGATATCATACGATGCCCGCAGTCTGACTAGGCTAAAGTTACCATTTATATACAACATCAGATGATGCAATTTGCACGATATCATATGATATCATACTCGCCTTTGGTCAACATCATACGATATGCCGGTCCCTAAGCATAACTGCATACATTTTCAGAAAGACTTTCACTCCAGGAAAAACAACACTGTTTTTATTTGTTTGACGACGCGCCGCAATTCCGTCGTTGCATGGTGACGCATGATCCCCCCAGGCTTTGCGCTTAGCCATGCGATGGCTACGCAAAAAAACCTGGGATCAGGCTTGAGCAGCCCGAGTAGCTACTCAACCTGGCCTACAGAAGCCTTAAATAAAAACACTGAAACCCAAGAAATCGGAGAACAATACTGAACCATGTCCCCTGCCTTCCTGCAGTCAAGCAGCTGTTGGGGAACAAGCAGCTCAGGCGCAGAAGTGGTCTGCGTAGGCAAAACCCACAGTAACCTTTCCCCAGTGCAAGTGAACAGGGAGGCTCTTTCAAACTCACGCCCTGTGGCAAGTCATCAATTTTTGATTGTTTACTGAACCATGTCCCTTGTCTTCCTGCAGTCAAGCAGCCTATGTTTGTTTACATGCCAGATGAGGTGGGTCGACTGCTGGCTAATGGCAACAAACAGGCGTGTCGTTTGTTCAGAAATCTGAAATATAAACATCGAAACACAAGTTACCTTAGACCAATACTGAACCATGTCCCCTGTCTTCCTGCAGTCAAGCAGCCTATGTTTGTTTTCATGCTAGATGAGGTGGATCGAATGCTGGCTGATGGCAGCGAGGAAGCTTATCGTTTATTCATGCTACCCTATGCAGCAGGTGAGGGTTTAGGGTTTAGGTGTGAACTGTTCATGCTACCCCATGCAGCAGGTGAGGGGTTCAGGGATTAGATCCGAACCCTTTGTCCATGCTACCCTGTGCAGCTGGTGAGGGTTTAGGGTTTAGGTGTGAACTGTTCATGCTACCCCATGCAGCAGGTGGGGGGTTCAGGGATTAGATCCGAACCCTTTGTCCATGCTACCCTGTGCAGCTGGTGAGGGTTTAGGGTTTAGATTCGAACCCTTTATACATGCTACCCCATGCAGCACGAGAGGGTGTAGGGTTTAGGTGTGAACCCTTTGTTCATACTACCCTGTGCAGCTGGTGAGAGTCCGTGTAAGTGAGTGACATGTCCTGCGGTTGTGTTTGGCCCAATTTACTTTGGGGCTCACTCACAATCTCCCTCGAAATCAATCTTCAACTCTCCCAAAGACAGTGACAATCTCTCCTTGTGCCCATCTTAAGTTGATTCAATTTCCCTCAATCTTTACCAGTCTTTCCTTATGCCAATCTCAAGTTGACTCAATACCAATCTCTCTCAGTCCCTCCTAATGCCAATCTCAACTTGACTCAATTTCCTTCAATCTTTCCCAATCTCTCCTAATGCCAATCTCGACTTGTCTCAATACCTATCTCTCCCAATCCCTCCTTATGCCAATCTCAACTTGTCTCAATACCAGTCTCTCTCAATCTCTCCTAATGTCCATCTCAAGTTGACTCAATTTCCCCCTCAATCTTTCCCAATCTCATCCAATAACACTCAATCTCACCCAATAACACCCAATCTCACCCAATCTCACACATATATGCTGACATGCGCACACCAAACCTTACTCAGGTGTGCGGGTCGTACTGCTGGCCGTGGCTAACTCGTTAGACCTGACAGAGCGGCTGTTGCCAGCCCTGAAATGCAGAGGCTGCCAGCCTGAGCTAGTCAGCTTCCCCTCATATCCCAAGAAATCGGTGAGTCCTGCGTTCCTCCCATCCCTGCCCCCCAACCCACCAGGATACTACAAAACATACATTTTTACTTGACAGCGCTTGCGTAGATAACTTGGGTTTCAATAACTCACGTAACTTGAAGACCCCCATCTTTTTTTATTTTGAAAGCTTTTCACAGGACCCAGAATGGCAAATTGTAGTACCCTGCTGACCCAAGCCAAGTGGGACCAAACCCAAATTTGGGCCCAAATGGGGACACAACCTAAATCAGGACTCAACCCAAATGGGACCCAACCCAAATGGCAAAATGCAGTACCCCCTTGACCCCGCTTCAAATCGCGGCTGTTTGAAATCGTGTCCAGTCAGTCAGTCAGTCACCTTTCTCTCACCCCCCATGACACCTCCCTTCCCTCCACCTCTTCCCTGTTCCCTTCCCCCCTATCCCTCCTAACTCCCCCTTCTCCCCAGCCCTTCCTCCCAACTCCCCTGTCCCAAATCCCTGCCCCCCATCCCCCTTGACCCCACCCTTGCCAACCACAGGTGTTTGAAATCTTGTCCCGTCAGTCGCACCGGCTACCTTGGGGGGTATTTGATGAGAATGCTCTCGAGTACGCGGCACGTAGCGTGGCGTCTAACAGTGGAGATTTGAGACACGCGCTGAAGGTAGGAGCTTTTGGCTGTGGGTGTTGTATATATTGCGGGTGTTGGTTTGGCTGCGTGTGTTGTATATGTTGTGGGTGTTGAATATATTGTGGGTGTTCGTTTAGGTGTTGGTGTGCTTTGGCTGTGGGTGTCATATGTATTGTGGGTGTTGTGGGTGTTGTATGCCTGTGACAGATGTTGGAGGTGGGAGTTTTGGTAGCGGTTTACATTACCAGGTTGTGAGGGGTGGAGGCACTGAGCTGTGCCAGCCTGTTTCTGCAAGTCATTTGCTTGCTATTCTCACACTCGGCAAATAGCATGTGTGGGGTGAAGTGTGGGTAGTTGGGGGTGTAGGGTGGGTGTTGTATGTTTCACTTGCACTTCAGCATATGGATGCACGGCACAAGGCATACCACTCATATGTAGGTAACGTCAATATGATTGACAGAGCCCCCTCTTCAAGGGGGCGGGAGCCCCCAGAGTTACCCCATTTCCCGTTTGTGTGTCCGTCCGTCTGACCGCCCCCCCGAGACGAAGCCTGACACGCCAGCCAAAGTTCTCATAAATAACACGCTTCCGTTGCCACCTTTCTTTCCGTTGCCAACACACTCCGCCAATTTTCTGCGTTGCTTGCGACGCTGCACAGGACTTGTATTATATGATATTATGCCATCATATGATGCCGGCAGTCTGACCAGGCCAAAGTTACCATTTATGTACAATATCATCTGATGCAATTTGTATGATATCATTCACGCCTTTGGTCAACACCATATGGTACGCCGGTCCCTACTCATATGTCCCCTGTCCCTGTCCACCTAGGCATGTGACCTTGCCTTGGACCTGCATGCACCATACTTGTGCGCAAGAGTGCATGCCACACAGTGCAATATCACACAACTCATTGAACACAAAACTCGTGAAATCATGAACTCATGGAACACAACCCATGTATCAGCACACAACTCATGAAGTATCACCTCCTTCTCTACCATCCTTACAGGCATGCAGTCTTGCCGTAGACCTGCATGCATCATACATGTGCGCAAGAGTGCATGCCGCACAGTGCAACAGCACAAATCCCATGGAACACAACACAAAACGCATGAAATCGTGAACTCATGGAACACACCTCATGAAATAGCACCTCCTTCTCTACCCTCTCTACAGGCATGCAGTCTTGCCGTAGAACTGCTTGCAGCACACAACGAGGGAAAGCTCAAGTCACATGAAATTGCAATGGAAGAGTACCGCACAGCGATGAAGCAGTACGAAGTTGCCAGCGCAGCTGCTTCTGCTGCTAGACAAGAGGCAGACCAGCGATCAGCTAGCGCCGCATCAGAGCCTGCTGCACCAGCTACTGCTGCTGGCGCTGTCCCATCTAAAGAGGAGGTGGATGATGACTTGGATAGTTCTGCTGCTGCCCCAGACACTAGAGAGCAGGAGGACAAACCTGTGGCCCCAACTGCGCTTGCACTCAAGCGCACTGTGGGGATGGTTGAGATGGTTGCTGCCATCTCTAGACTAACAGGTAGGTGCCTCACACAGTCACCCAACTGAAGATGCTCTTGCACCCAAGCGCACCCTGAGAATAGTTGAGATCGTTGCTGCCATCTCATGTCTGTCTACGGCTGCAGCACTCCTCCACCCTCCCACACCCAAACCCACTTCCAACCCAAGGCAACCAACACGCACACAAAGAACTCACCACCCACCCACCAACCTGTACCCAAGGCACCCAGCACTCACCACCACCCACCAACACGCACACAAAGCACCCAGCACTCACCACCCAGCAACCCGTTCCGCTCTCAGGCATCCAGCACTCACCACCCACCCAGCAACCCAGCAGCCCATACCCAAAGCACCCAGCAACCCGTTCCGCACTCAAGCATCCAGCACTCATCACCCACCCACCAACCCATTCCGCACTCAGGCCGAGCCCAGCAGTCCGCGGCATCCTCAGTGGTCACCATCCGCACCCTCCCCTACCAACAACAGCTCATCCTCCTAGCCACTGCCATGTCCGTTGCCAAAGCCGCCGGCTCCGCAGCAGCAGCACGTGCAGCAGCAGCCGCAGGGGAGAGCATAGCTGCTGAAAATGTCGTGGCCACGGCAGGGGCTTTCAGCCAAGCCTGCGTGGGCATTGACAGGAAGAGTAATCCCTTTGCCAGCACCCCGGCAACAGTGGCTCCATCTGGGGGGACAGGCCAGTAGGGGAGGGTTGCCGACGTCAGCGCCGGCCATGTGTGCTGGCGATGCTGCCATGCAGGTGGGGCACTGAGGGGGTGGGATGAAGGGGGGGGGGGGGGGGGGGGGGCAGTAGAGGAGGGTTGCTGACGTCGGCACCGGCCGTTTGTGCTGGGGATGCTGCCGTGCAAGGAGTTGTGCATGCTCCTTATTGCTCTAATGCTCTACCCGTGTCCCATTTCTATACAATCCCCAACTCCATAGCAATCCTTGCCACTAAATTGTACCATTTACTCGCGAGTCAATCCCCATCTCCCCATATAAATCCTCATCTCATTGCAATACCCATAGCGATCTCCCCATCTAAATTCTCATCTCTTCATCACAATCCACATCGCAATCTAAATCTGCCATCTAAATCCTCATCTCTTCATCGCGATCCCCACCTAAATCTAAATCTCCTCATCTAAATCTGAATCTCCTCATCGCAATCCCCATCGCAATCTAAATCTCCTCATATAAATCCTCATCTCTTCATCGCAATCCCCATCGCAATCTCAATGCCACAGGTCCCCGCCATAAATGCCTTCACCCAATACTGCAGCCTGTGCAAGGAGATGTGCATGCGGCCGGTCGCCCTACCCGAATTCCTAGACACCACCCGTCTGCTTTCAGAGGGAGCCCTGCTCCATATCCCTGGTGAGGGCGGCAGGGTGGGCAGTAAGGCCGCCGCCTCTCGTGGTGGGGTGAAGCTGTGTCTGAAGGTGAGCGTACGAGACGTGCAGGCAGCACTGAAGGACAACGCTGTCTTTAGAAAGGTCATTGGCCTCATGTAAGCAGCTTGGAACAGCAGCAGGGTTCTAATTAGCGACATCCCTCAGGTTGGCCCTCAGAGCAGGCGCTGCTCCGTATCCCTGTTGGAGGTGGGCAGCAAGGCCGCCGCCTCTGGTGGTGGGGTGAGGCTGTGTCTGAAAGTGAGCATACGAGACGTGCAGGCAGCACTGAAGGACAACGCTGTCTTTAGAAAGATCATTGGCCTCATGTAAGCAGCTTGGAACAGCAGCAGGGTTCTAATTAGCGACATCCCTCAGCCTGGCTATAAGCGTGGAGCTAAAAGTGTCAGACTTAAGCTGACTGACAGCCTCTGACAAGAAGCGTCGAGCTAAACGCGAATGTTCATAGCAAGAAACGACAGCTCTGGTTGAGCATCCAATGCCCATCCATCATTCCCTGCCTGCCCATCCCTGCCTGCACCTTTCCGCCCAGCATTCTGAACAGTGGGCGCAAAACAGTGAACAAAGCGACTGTTCATGGCCAGAAATGGCAACTTTGGTTAAGCATCTAAACTGTCCCAACTGGGCCAATGTGTGTTTGTACATATGGATGGATGGATGATGATCAGACTGTTCTTGGAGACATCCCCGCCCCATCCACATCCCCAACTGGGGAGGGACTACCCGCCCCATTACCACCTTCACAGCCTCGGTGGTCCCAACTGGGCCAATGTGTGTTTGTACGCATGGATGGATGATGATCCTTGGAGACGTCCCCGCCACATCCCCATTCCCACCTGGAGAAGGACTATCCGCCCCATCACCACATCCACAGCCTTGGTGGTCCCAACTGGGTCAATGTGTGTTTGTAAGCATGGATGGATGGATGATGATCAGACTGTCCTTGGAGACATCCCCGCCACATCCCCATTCCCAACTGGAGAAGGACTATCTGCTCCATCACCACATTCGCAGCCTCGGTGGTCCCAACTGGGCCTAGGTGTGTTTGTACGCATGGATAGATGGATGATGATCAGACTATCCTCGGAGACATCCCCGCCACATCCCCATCCCCACCTGGAGAAGGACTATCCGCCCCATCACCACTTTTTCAGCCCCGGTGGTCCCAACTGGGCCAATGTGTGTATGTACTTATGGATGGATGAATGGTGATCAGACTGTCCTTGGAGACATCCCTGCCCCATCCACATCTGCAGAGGGACTATCCGCCCCATCACCACCTTCGCAGCCTCGGTGGGCCAATGTGTGTTTGTATGTATGTATCGATGGATGATGATAAGACTGTTGTCTGCTGCATGAGACGATACACCATGCGCAACAGACGACTAGGAAAGGTCTTGTCAACTGGAGCACTCCAGGATTCACTCATTTGTGTTAAACTCGTGGTTCACTGGTCACAATGTATTGGTATACAAATGTATGTATGTGCCAGTGTGTTAGGCAAGGTCTTATCAACACGAGCACCGCAGGAACCTCTCATATTTGCTACGCTCGCATTGCACGGCTCGCCGTGTATTGTTATGCCTATTCGAATGCATGTTACAGTCCAGGGGTAGTCAAATAGGGACCCCCCCGTCCAACCTCGAATAATCAGTGGGCCAAAAATGTGTTTTAACGCCTTGCCATGGGGCGTGGGTTTAAAGAAACCTCCCCGTTCACTTGCACTGGGGAATGGTTACTGTGGGTTTTCCTTTTGCAGACCACTACTGCGTCTGAGGTCAGACTACCACGCAACCCAGGGCAAATAATATTGCTGTGCTCTTGTCAGCTGCCCTAAGGTCTGGAGAGGAACTCTCCGCCCATCCCCACCTTGGACATATCCCTGCCCCAGCTTGGAGACATATCCCCGCCCCATTCTCACCTTCGCAGCTTCCACAAGAGGAAGTGTTACAAGGTTCCATTCGCGAGCAATTCTGCGACCAACTGTTTGTAGCACCCACAAGGCCAGTTAGGATTGCCAGCCTCGTGCCAAACGCCCCTTTAGAATAATTGTTACAAGGTTCTATAGGCCGGCAATTTGGCGTCTAGCCATCTGCAGTACGGTAACTGTACTTTCCCCTGTGCGATACCCACGGAAACCAGGGAGTGTGTAACGCACTCCCTGGAAGATGTGATATTCAGCCTATTATTCATTGGCTGATCTCCAACCTCTAGCACATTATTTGGATTAAATTGATTACAAGGTCTATTAGCCTTGTTTGAATTGATTTCAAGGGTTTTGGTAGAAGAAGCTAGAAGAAGAATTTATTTTTGTGAAGAATAATTTATTGTTTAGAAGAAGCATGTACTTCTTAGAAGAAAAATTGATTGCTCAGAAGAAGCGTATCATTATTAGAAACAGAATTGATTCCAAGGTCTATCAGCCTTGATTGGATTGATTTCAAGGTCTATCAGCCGGCAGATCCTGCAGGTCTATCAGCCTCCAACCTGTGGGTCTTTCAGCGGCTGCAGGGCTATAATTGGATTGCCACCTGTTATTTCGGCCATCTCTGGGCTGCTTAACGTCTTCCAACTCCAAGTCCTCACCTTACCCCACTCAGTACGATACCCACAGAAACCAGGGAGCATACTCATGGTATTAGACAGTTTAGACTTGTCCAGGTCTTATTAGCCTCCAGCATGTATGTATGTATGTTACAGTCCAGGGGTAGGCCAAATAGGCTTAAGGGACTTGCCCGATCGTCCCAGCATCTGCAAGAGGAGTACACATGGGTATTATAAACTCTTCTTGAACTTGGTTTCATAGCTTCAGCCAGCAATTTGGCTGCTCGCTGATATAAACTCTTCAAACCCGCACTCCTGAGTGCAGAATGCATTTACATGTGTGTTGAGGTCTGGGGGTTATATTAAGGAACGTAGTGTGGAGTAGATTGAGGATGTGTCGCATTTTTACCAGAGACACTCCAAACATATCTCCTGACATTGACAAGAGGAATGCATGTGAACATGTTTATAAGTGGAATGCATATTAGCATGTACACACGAGGAAAATAGTAGATTTGGCCAATGGGTCCACATCCACAGAAAAATCCCAGCTCCCATCGCCTTTCTCGTCTCTCAAGAGTTTGCATGTGGCGAACGTATCATCATTTGGTTCACTTGAAAATTGATTATGTGTAGACATGCACCAACAGTGCTTGCCTGCTTGGTAGAACGATAGATGCACACTGCCTAGATTGGTAATTGATTGCTTGGTCTGTCAGACTCCAACTGATATTCCTATTGTAAAAAAGAAACGCGTTACATGGAGAAAGAGCACTGCAATTCGTCATGTTGGTTTGCTTTAAAAGCGCAACTGCTTCCTTTTGGGTTGCGCTTTTGACTCGATTGAACCTGGTTGCATAGCTTCAGCCAGCATTTTGGGGAGCTCGAGCCCCACTGTGGTTGGTGGGCTTGGTGTTCTGGATTGCATACCTTCGCATCCCTCCCCTTTCCGCTCTCCTTTCCGCCTCTAGTTTGTTTCCTTTTGGGGACTTGACCTAGTTTTTTTTCAGGTTTGTAGGGGTGCCTTCAAAACCCAAGTGCTTCCGTGTTGCACAATTGGATGGTCGGCAGGCTGTGCTGCTGTCCAGTCTCGGCAGTGATTTGCTGAGTTTATGTAACGAACTCTCTCTCTCCCACTGCCGGAAGACAGTGGGGGTGGGGGGGGGCAGCCCTACTCAGGATTTTTTATATCTTATTACTCAGACCTCCAAATGACATTCTGAGACCACCATTGAGTTTGTGTTTTACAATGGCAGTTCATTGGCACCACTTATAAAGAGTTAAGACCCAGGGGGTGGGTGCCACTGGGTTGTGTGACGGTGTGTACTGGGTGGGTACGGTACTTGGGCAGCCGAAAGGGATAAGGGGGGTGCAGAACTGGATGTTGACTATCACAATCCCTGTGTTGTGACTTCTGAGGCTGCCATTGTGTCCGCCTGAGTGTAAATACCCAGAATCCATTTATAACTTCAAGTCGTGCCTCTTATTCTTAAATTATACCTATATTATACTTCTATTTAGGGGGGGGGGGGGGGGGGGGGGGGGGGGGCAGCCCTCCACAGTTTTTGTAGGCATAAGGCTTACATATGTATGTATGTATGTCACTGTCCTGGGGTAGGCCAAGTAGGCTTAAGGGGCATGCCCAACCGTGATAGGAAGGGCTTAAAAAAGAAAAAGCACGGATCAACTGAACCCCAAACAATCGTTTTACCGACGGGGGCCTTGAGCTTGTGCTACAGTGATCATTTTATTCTACAATATAATGATAATGACAGCCTGCGTCCTGCGAAGCAGCGGACCCTTCTTTCTGGTCAACGGACCCTCCCCACGTTGCGTCCTGCGACACAACAGACTATTCGACGTTGCGTCTGCGACGGAGGACGCAGGGTCCTGACCAACCCTGGCACTCATCCCTCTAGAGTGTACGTGTTGCCACGCAGACACATACGTGTCGAACCACCCTGGAGGAGATTCTCCATGCATATTGTCAACTGAGGACAGGCCCCCTGGGTGCAACTGGATGCCTGGGACCCATTTCAAGAGTGCATTGAAATTGAAATTGAAATTGTTACATCCGTGTAATACCGTTACTCACAGGACGTGAAGTTAAGGACACCATAGCGTAAGCCGGATTCAAGAGTGCATCACAGATATCCAAGCAATTCCCATTATGTCTTGGCCATACACAAGACAGTATGTATGTATGTTACAGTCCAGGGGTAGGCCAACTAGGCTAAAGGGACTTGCCCAACCTTATAGGAAGGGCTTAAAAAGAAAAGGCACTGATGAACTGAACCCTAAACAATCATTTAATCGACGGGGGCCCTGAGTTCGTGCTAAAGTGATAATTTAATAATACGATATTATTAAATCACCTTCTCAGCTGGGATGACAATTTAATTGTGCGATTATAATCGCATTTTATAAATTGAATTAAGGAATCAGGATTCATGACGAGCTTCATGCTGGAGTTATTATCCACCGATTCAGGTTCAATGTTCATTTTCTCAAAAATAAGACTGTAACAATGCAACACATTGACAACACAAACTGCCCCCTCCAGGTGTACTGACTCATCAGACCCATCACCTTCTGTATTGAAAGGTTTTTTCACCCCAGGAAGTCGGACAGTACACAACTACACATAACAGCCCTCACCCCCAGGATTCAGAAAGAAAGGCGAAGATTTTTACTCCAAATAGGCAATTAGGCACCCGTTGGAAAGGCGGGGCATGCTAGACCGCTTGCCAATCGTGACGTTTAAACCTCTCGGGGACGAGACACACAATGACACAACCGACTAGCGTGAGGACAGGGTCGGAGAAGTCACCACCTCCCACCACCTTACACCATCCACCTCCCACCTCCCGCACTACCACCATCCCCACCCTCTGCTCCTCACTACCAGCTTCCCCACTACCACCAAGTGAGGGGTTAGCTAGCCCGGGGGTGGGGGACCCTAAACCCTAAACCCTAAACCCCCACCGCCATCACCCGACCACCGGGTGTAAATTACACCGGTACGCTTCTTGGATTTTCGAATGCTCCAAAGCAGCTTTTCCCGCATCAAATTGTCCGCAGCGGTGTCATTAGCCTGTACATCGCATCGGGAGCATGAATGTTCGACTGTGCAGGGACGAGATCGGTTTTCCGTAGGTTTCGGGACCCAGAGACTGCTATATTTACAATCTCATCAATACATTTCCTCCTACTACACCATTCGAATTTCCCATGTAACCTTCTCGCTACTCATTCACCTTCTTAGCATGCGCGTAGCGCATTCGCATCCTCCTGCGTCTGCGCTACCGAATGATACCACCTGCTCTCTGTTTCGTGCAGTTTTGGTCAACTCTCCCCGAAACTGCAACCAAACAGGAGCTCATGCTTCCGCAGAGGCGATGCTGCTATCGAAGTGGCTGTCTTCAACATCTGACGCGAGTCGCAGCAATTGCTGTGATCGCAGGGTGATACGCGGTTATTTTGGTCGGCTGCACCTCTGGGCAGTCGGAAATATGAATTTCCGGACAGAATGCGCCTCTCCCTGGACTTCCCAACAGCAAACCAGGGATGCAAAGCGCGTATCCCTGGTGCATTCTTGATGGTCGCTGCCAGGAGCGAAGGCTCCATGCAATCGAGAAACCTACTAACGAACACTTTCCCCCTCCATGCAGGTACCCAGGACAGCTACCTGCTTTTTCGAACGCGGACCTTCCCACCGAGCGTCACATAACCCTTCTGAACGCGGACCCGCAGACCGATCGTCATAAACGACTCCTGGCAACTACCACAAATACTAAGGCCTCATCACTCGAACAGCTCAAGCGCGACACAACTTGCCCAATCATGTACAAAATTAGCCCCCGTGCCGCACACGAATTGCATAAGCAAGGAGAGTCGAAACAAGAAAAGCCGAAGCAGGGTAAGATCCATACTAGCGGCACTGCGAATATAGAACACCGCCTTGCTACCAATTCCAACCTAACGCGACCATGCGATCAGGGCAATGCAGCGAACTCAGATCACCAACCTGCCGCCAGGACCCACATGAGACGATTTCTCAACCATGCAACCATGCGACCAGGTGACCATGCCAACACCCAAAATCTAGATCACCAACTTGCTGTCAATACCCACCTGAAGAGACCATGCCACCTTGCAATCATACCATCGTCCGACCCTTCACACACAGCATGCTATCAGCTTGGATAACACTCCGGAGAGTGGACTTAGTGTGTGCAGCACGCCAATCTATAAATGCGGAGACGAGAATAATTATTACAAAAGATAGTGGAACCATAAAGGGACACCAGCGGAGGAAAGGGGGGCGGTAGCCTGGAACCTGATCAGGGTACAGGTTAGACAGCGCGTGTCAGAAGAACCGATGACGCAGTCAACAGTAAGCTGACATAGTACTGTCAGGACCGATAGTTCTAAGGAAGTACATAAGTAGTCACCAAGTCATAAAACGCGTGAGAGCACCGCAATTCATGCTGACACTCCACCTATGACACAGGTGACATACAATACTACTTCTCCACCTATGGCACTGGTGACATAGAACTATATGTAACAGATTGAAAAAAAAAAAAAAAATCAAAGAACTCCGAAAATTCGAGAGAACTTCAAATGGAAACCCAAAGGTTTATAGGAAGGAATGAAACACGGCAAAAACCAAAATTTGCCAAGTTAGAAAAGGATGAAAACCGAATATCAAAAGATGGGTAACAACGGTATAGAAAACCCGATCCGGGAATAGGAACCTAATGCCATACAATGATAACCAAAGAAACCGATGTAACAAAAAAAAAATTATATACCCTAAGAAGAAGCGGTCATCCCAAGCATCCGCATAAACCTCCAGAACACAGCAGGATCAAGGGGCTTGGTGAAGGGGTCAGCACAGTTGTCCTTGGTGTTAACATAGGCAACATCTAGTGAACCGTCCTCCACCAGCTCCTTGATGTAGTGATGAATAACATCAATGTGCTTGCTGCGAGGGAGGAGCTGCCAGTCATTGGCCCATCTCAGAGACCCTATGTTGTCACCCTGAATGGTAACTAAATCACAAGGCAGACCCAGATCCACCCTCAACTTCTTCAACCATTGCACCTCCCTGGCAGCCTGAGACAGGGCCTGATACTCAGCCTCACAAGAGCTAATGGCAACTGTAGGCTGCCTCTTGCTCATCCAGTTCACTATGCACCCTCCAGCCAGGACAGCAAAGCCAGTCTGAGATCTCCTGTCAGACCCATCATCAGCAAAGGATGAGTCACTAAAGACAGTAAAAGAGAAATCAGGGCTGTGTGTGTAAGTGAGTCCCAGGTGGGAATGTGACCTCAAATACAAAAGCAAACGCTTGGCTGCCCCCCACAGGGGGACGGTAGGGTGAGCAGAAAACCTGGACAGGTAGCTCACAGCAAAGGCAATATCAGGCCTGGTGCAAGTAGCCAGGTATAGCAAAGCACCAACAAGAGAGAGGTACTGGCTATTAGAGGACAGGGGTTCTCCAGGTGGGTCAGTGACGGTGGACTTGTCCATGGGGGCACCAAACCTGGGCTTGGCAGCAGCAGTCAGACCAAACTGCTCCACCAGATCAACAATGTAGGAGTGCTGGGAGAGGTTGATCTGAACACACCTGCCGTCAGAGTCAAGTGTACAAGCCATGTCCAAGGAGAGGAACTGAACCGGCACACCCATCTCTTTGACCTCCCAGCCAGCTTTCTCCATAGCCTTGATCAGCAAAACATACCTATCCAGCTCACTAAAAGCACAGATAAAATCATCAACATAGGTTAGGACATAGCTCCACCCACCATTAGAATCCCTCCTAAAATACAGAGCAGGTTCCGCCTTGCACATAATAAAACCATGTGCAACCAAAACCCGCTTGACATCCATACTCCAAGCCCTGGGCGCCTGTTTCAAACCATAAAGGGACTTGATCAGCTTGCACACAAGGGGAACACCGTTAGGACCAAGTACCTTAAAGCCCTCAGGCTGGTGGCAGTACAGGTCCAGACCAGGTTCAAGGGGAGCATTCAGAAATGCAGTCTTGATGTCCAGCTGCCGAACAAACATCTTCCTATGAGTGATGGCAGCCAGGAGCACCCTCAGACCTGCTTTAGAAGAAACGGGGGCATATACATCATGAAAATCCAACCCAGGACGCTGCAGAAAACCACGAACCACAAAACGTGCCTTGAAGCGAATAGAACCATCAACCCCAACCTTCTTCACAAATAACCACCTGCCAGACAGGACCCTCTGTTTAGGAGGCAGTGGAGTGAGCGCCCAAGTGCCATGGGCATGTAGGGACGCCATCTCATCCTTCATAGCAAGGAGCCATTGATCCCTGCCAGGGCTGGTGGGAAGCATGGCAGCTTTGAAGGTCAGTTCAGTGGAAGTGGAAATGTATGCTCCCACGTACAAGCAGTGTACTTGTACATGAGCAGCGGGGATATCAGCAGTATCAGCAGTAACCGGTAGTATAGCCCCCAGCGCAGAACTACTGCCTGGTTGAACAGGGCCGGCCTTATTTGCCTCTATATCAACGAAGCCTGGGTCGACCGGAACACCCCAGCCATACGCAGTATCGGAACCCGACCAGTGTTCCAGATCATCACTTGCACTATTGGCAACGGCTACATCATCACATGGCCTTGACCCGAGTAATCCACCAGGGACGACAGGAGGCGTCTGAATGAACGACACCCGCGAGCCATCCGAGGTGGGGGAGGTTGGCGACTATTAGTCAATGGACCTGATCCAGGTACCACTATGATCGAAGGCTGTCGTAATCCTAAATCTTCACCGACGAAATGTGGCGCAGAGGAGGGCCTGGCGACCCCCTGCGATTCGGCTAAGATTTTATCTGAAAGAACTGCAGAATCTCGCCCGCCCAGTGCCTTCACACACAATACAGCACCATCAGCCCCTGACCTGGGACGCAAGGTCATCCCATGATCAGGGCAGCGGTCGACAATTGGGGTTAGCAAAGGGTCAAGGAATTAACCGTAGGCACAGGCATATGTCCGTTGATAGCGGCAGGGATGCGAGAGACATACGGCGACCCGTCATAGGGAGATAGCCCAGGAATACAGTTATGATCAAACTGCTCATAGAAGAGTACATCACGACTCTCTACTACCTGGCGCAACTTAGGAACCCAAACAAAATAACCCTTACTCACCAGGGAATACCCAACCAGTCTACCAGATAACGCCCTTTCGTCCAGCTTGTTGCGCTTCTTCCCATTGACTAACGTAACGTAGCAAGGGCATCCGAACACGCGCAACATCGACACATCAGGCTGAACCCCAAAGAAAAGCTCATGAGGAGTCTTATCTCCCTGATTGGGCAAGCGATTACGAAGGTAACACGCAGCTAGGAAGGCATAGGGCCAGAAAGACTTAGTTAGCTTTGACTCCAGGTGGATGCTCCTAGCTATAGACTGTAAGACCCCATTGTACCTCTCCACAGTTGCATTCTGCTGTGCAGTGTATGCCAAAGATAACTCATGCACTGCCCCAACCGATATCAGCCAATCCTCAAACCACTTTACTATAAACTCCTTAGCCCTGTCAGACCTCAGGCACTTAAAGGCAAATCCGTGCAGCTGATTCATCCATCTGAGGATGATAGTCTGAACTGCTAAGGGAGCTTCATCCCTGGTCCTCAAGCACAACACTTCAGCATAGCCAGAGTGTTGGTCTGTGAGGCACAGAATATAAAACTCCCCACGCAGACCTCTAATATGAACTGGCCCCATGATGTCCAAGTGAAGGCGTTGGAGAGGTGCATTGATCGGAGTAGTGCTTGCTTTAGGAAAAGGGAGACGTTTGCCCTTAGCCTTTTGACAAGCATCACAAGGGATCTTAGCCAGTTTTTGGACCTGGTTGAGTGAGAGGGGTAAGTTCTTAACCATACCCTTCTTGACAAGTCTGTGCATGGCATCATAGCCGGGGTGACCCAGCCGCCTATGCCACAGCCATTTAGGAGTGGTAGGGATAACAACTCCACCGTCCTCATCAACATCAAGTGCAAAAGCTGGGTAATTGTCAGCACCAAACGAACAGCCACTGGTGGTGTAACAAGGCCTACATGCAAACTTGTAAACACCATCACTGGAGGCAGGGAAGGACCAGAGAATAGAAGAGCCCTGAGTGGCAGTGCAACTAATACTATCAAAAGAAATCTTGCAGTGGAGAGAATGAGCCACAGCATTTACTGACAGGAGGTTCACCGGACAGTGAGGTATGTAGAGAACATTAGTTAGAATGATTGGTGTTGGTAACCAATCACTACATAACTCAATGGATCCCTTACCTACTGCCCGTTGAACCACACCATCACCAAATCGAACTGATGGCAGATTCAGTGGAACATCAAACACAGTGAACAAAGATCTATCACCTGTGATGGACATTCCAGCTCCAGAATCCACATGCCAGACCCCCTCAGACAGGCTCGGACTACACACATTTGAGAACCTAGAGGTGCAGGAGAATAGGACAGGGCTTACCTGCTACTTCTGCATAGCAAACCCATCAATTTGAGCCTGCAAGGAAGACAATTGCTTTGGAGTAAGGTGACCTGGAAGGGCCAGGTTAGCAGGCAACGGTGAAGGAAGCGTTGGTTCTGCACGACCAGGGACCCTTCGCAGGGCAGGGAACTTCGTCCAGCAACGGTCCTCCGAGTGACCATCCTTGTGGGGGCATGGTCCCCAGGTGCATTCCAGGCGCCTCTTGTTCGACCCAGAACCACCACCAGTCTTCTGCCGCCGCTGAAATGCAGCATTAGCAGGAAACTGAGGAGCGGTCCGGGACCAACCAGGATGCCTGGAATCCGACTGAGGGAGCGCTATGTTAAGAATATCTAGCTGCCTATATTCCTCTAGACAGGACCAGTACTCAACAGGTTGCTGGTTGTATATCAGGATACCATACTTAATCCGCAGCGTTTCGAACCGGGGCAGACTCGCACCTTGAACTATAATGCCCATGGCGTGACGCTGAGTCTGCGGAAACCCAGCACTGCGCAGGTCAGTGCACATACCGCGAACCCGACGAAAGAAAGCGTCAACCTGCTCATGAGTGCCCATGGCCGAAGCATGATACTCCTTCAGCAAGAGAGGGACACGCGAGGCAAGGGCATCGGACTGCTGCCTCCGGATATGCAAAAAGATATCCCGAGGTGAAGCAAAGTCCCTATACACCTTGACTAGGGCATCCGTCATGTTGGCAAGCATCATGGATAAGATCATGAACTCTTGGCGGGGTAGGGTAAGCGCACTGAAACCCAACAGTGCAGGATCGACACTAGACTCACCATGAGAGGCCGAAGTTCCAGCAGCAGGAGGAGCACACCGAGGAGCTAAAGACTCACGAATCGCCAGAAAATACTCAGCAGCAAGACCAGCGTCATAAGCGCGCTGGTCATCTAAGTTCCTGATGAGATCTAGGGAACGCGCAACACGCACAATGAGCTCGAAATCAGGACGAACAGGACAGAAAGGGAGTGGCACCTTAACAAACTGGTAACCTCGCAGGTCACTGTTCCTACGCCCAACCCCTCCAGAGGTCACACCATTAGCAGGAGGGTAGTTAATCCCTGGCATAACAGGTCCCAGAAAAGCCCGACACTCTAGACCTAGCTCAGAATAAGCCATCACACGCCTAGGCCTAGGGCGACCCTTGCTATCAACCATAGCCTGAGTGGCAGTCATATCCAGCCTACCGTACAGAGTGCGGTCCAAGGATTCCCCAGCATGTTGAGCTTGGCGGATAAGACGGCATTCCTGCAGGGATAGACGCAGAGGATGTCCGCCATCGAGCAGATGCTCCCAGGAGTCGCATGACAGCGAAGGAGGCACATATGGCGGAGGGCCAGGAGCAGGGGGCTGCTCCACAGGCGGAGGGGGGGGTGGAGGGGGCTCCTGCGAAGGGCCAGCAAAGGATGCGCGGCCAGCAGCAGCAGCAGAAGCCTCTCGAGCACGAGTATTGTAGCCAGACAGACCTCGGTCCGGAGGCAAGGTGAAAGACGCAGACTTCTGCATCAAAGACGGCCTGGCCACCTCCGGCGTGGACAGGTGGAAGGGGCGCAAGCAGAGGCGCAGAGACTGGATCAGGCTTAAACTCCGGGGAAGGCGCAAGAGCAGGTGCCGACAGAGGCTCATACACAGGAGAGACGGTAGAATTGAACACTCGAGTAGCAGTGGAAGGAGTGACTCCACCGAAGTCACCACTCATAGCACTCTGCAGATCTTCATCACCATCATCAGAGTCATCAGCATAGCCATCTGCACGGCGATGACGAGCAAGTTCTTGATAGTCGTAGTCAAAACGGGCATCAGGAGGTGGAGGCGCCCCTGCGTACTGGATAATCTGAGTGGAAACACAGCAGAGTCGCATCAGAACGTCCTCAATCTCAGGAGAGAGACGTCGGACAGTAGCAGAAGGAGCCGTAAAGGTGGAGGATTGATTGGGGGGGTCACTTCCACGATGGCGGAAGGACTCTCATGACCGCTAGCAGAGGCAGCTGGTGCACAGACGTCTAGCCAATCATCAAGAGGACCCGGGTCCTCCTTAGGAAGGACACGGTCGCAGCCATTGCTTATAATGACACTGCGCATCCCGCGCGTCCAAGATTCTCCATTCTTGTCGTGGAGTTTCTCAAAATTAGCGGAGGCCCTCGCGGAAGTTGCATCGCAAAGCAGTGGTAGTAAATGAGGGACCGTATAACCTATCAGCTTGGATAACACTCCGGAGAGTGGACTTAGTGTGTGCAGCACGCCAATCTATAAATGCGGAGACGAGAATAATTATTACAAAAGATAGTGGAACCATAAAGGGACACCAGCGGAGGAAAGGGGGGCGGTAGCCTGGAACCTGATCAGGGTACAGGTTAGACAGCGCGTGTCAGAAGAACCGATGACGCAGTCAACAGTAAGCTGACATAGTACTGTCAGGACCGATAGTTCTAAGGAAGTACATAAGTAGTCACCAAGTCATAAAACGCGTGAGAGCACCGCAATTCATGCTGACACATGCCCCCACCAAAAAGTTATCATCATAATAAACACCAAGTCTCCCCCCAAAGGAGCACAAGCCTCTCTCCAAAAGAGCACAAGTCTTCCTCCAAAGAAGCAACAAGCCTCATTACAAACGAGCACAAGTCTTCCTACAAAGAAGCAACAAGCCTCATTACAAACGAGCACAAGTCTTCCTACAAAGAAGCAACAAGCCTCATTACAAACGAGCACAAGTCTTCCTACAAAGAAGCAACAAGCCTCATTACAAACGAGCAAGTCTTCCTACAAAGAAGCAGCAAGCCTCATTACAAACGAGCACAAGTCTTCCTACAAAGAAGCAACAAGCCTCATTACAAACGAGCAAGTCTTCCTACAAAGGAGCAACAAGCCTTCCTCCAAAGAAGCACAAATCTTCCCCCAAAGAAGTAACAAGCCTTCCCACAAAGAAGCTAAAGCCCCTCTCCCCAAAAGCATCCAGTAGAGTAGGCACCCTGGCCCAATATGTACACCATGTGCAACCTAGGTGTGATCAGAGGATGGCCCAAGACACTCCTGGGTAAATCCATACCTGAGCATGTGCCCTCATGGTGATACCATTTCTAGTATTTTTCGGTGGTGGCTCACTCCCTATGCCTCAGACGCATGGGCCCAGGGGCTCATACTATGGAACATTATAATAGCGGGATGGGCATTAATCACCACATGCATCTACCTGACCCTGCCAGACTGCCCCCCCCTACCCTAAACAGAGCTACTAGACGTAGACAGGGAAGAGGCAGCAAGGCTTTTATCTATAAGGCACAAAGATGCTCATGTAAGAAGACGTGGTCCCCTGCCGCACCCTGCCTCATCATCGGAACCTCCATGCTATTATATTGCCTCCCGGTAACCACCTGCTTGTATTACCTCATGACTCCCCAGGTCATCACCAGCCTCATACACCTCACCATCCTCACTAGCCTAATTACACCTCAACCCGCTTGCCTGCCCCCTCACCCCACCTGTAGAGGAAGGGGTCAGACCTCGCTCCCACTCCATACCCCCTACCCCCGCCCCACCCCTCATACTGGGAACCTCAAGTATTCAACCTCTGCCAGGCCCACTCAATGAATAGCCAACTTGGGGGTCCCCAGGCCACCAACAGCCTCCCCCACCAGCCTAAACACATCCAGATCCAACTGCCCAACCCCCCACCCCACGTGTAGAGGAGGAGACCAACCCCCTCTCCCCCTCCCTCTTCTCCCCTCCCAACCCCACCTCCCATACTGGGAACCCCAAGCATATAATTTCTGCCAGTCCCACGCGATAAATACCTACCTAGGAGGTCCGTACATAGAACCCCTAGCTATCCTCGCATACGCTGATCACCTCCACACCAGCCGCCGTAGAATTAGGGACGAGCACTACACAACTGGACACGGCCAGGGCAACTTCTCAGTCCCCCTGCTTAGCTCCTTCCTGCATCTACACCACCCCATTGTGGGCATCCTCACCCCGTTGTATAACCCCCCTTACACCCCTGCTCAGCTTCCCATTCCTAACCATGGACACCGAGAGACATACCCCAAGGGCATCATGCCGGGCAGCACAAAGGAACAGATATTAGAGCGCCTCCACCCCCACCAGGCATGCATACTAACTTCAGCCACGGTATTTGGCCATGCAGCCACAATCAAACACTTCCAGGGTGAGTGGTACTTGATAGACTCTCTCAACCACCAACCCATTCTCCTGAACACCCCTCGTAAATGGGCGAGCATCCAGGGCCACACCTATACACTACAACCAGGACAAACCCAATGAAGCATGGCTAGATCACACAACCCCATCAACCCTATGGAGGAGGACCTCCCGGAGGACCCCATGGAGGAGACCAAGCCACCACCCCCACCCCCGCCGTACAAACAACCCAGACCACCCACCGCACCAATCTCCCATATTGGGAACCCCAAATCGACTCCAAACTGCCAAATACACTCCATCAACATTTACCTGGGTACAAAGCTTTTGATCTTGACGAAATCCTAGACTTTTTCTGTAAAATTAGACACTCATGTGCGCAACTATACGTGCCAACAATGGACCCTAGAAGGGCACTATGACAGTCTCACTGGTAACTATTCTAGCAATCTTGTTAATTTCTACCTTTCTTCTAACAAATCTCACCTTGGCCTCCTTACTAAAGCACACACCAACCCAAGATACATCCCCCCACCATATTAGCCCCCACACAGAAATCGCAGGGACTTCACTGACCTACTCTGAAGGTATCATGCTGGGCAGCTCACAGAATGCAGATCCTGCAACGCATCCCTACCAACTGCTCTTGCTTCTCCTACATTATCACTCTGGATATGGACATGCTAAGGCCATTAAGCAACTGGACGGTGAGTGGTGGATATGAACTCTGAAGGCCCCTATCCCCTGAAGCCTCCTGACTGGCAACATCTTCAAGGGCACATTTACACCCTTACAGACACATCTGGACTACCCTGCCCTCAACTTTTCCAGCCTGAAATTTACTATGAACCAAACAACCCAACTCAAACTATCATTATAGACCTACCTACCACTCTTACTCACAATGCTACCGACTCCTCAGACCAGATAGATCTTACAGACCAGATGGATCTTACAGACTCCTCACAACTTCAACAACTTCTCTCAGACCTTCCACACCCTACAGATCACATTCACCCTGCAGATCCTACAGAGCCCCCAGCTCCTACAGAAACTGTAGACCTTGTCTCTGATGATGAGGAGCCTCCCAAATCTAAGGAACCTAAAAGAACCTCTACCCGTTGCAACCCCACTTCCCTCCACTCAAACTCTACACATAAATCACCGACCACCAAAAAACACCCAGGGATACAACTCAACCTCCCAAGACTAACCTTCCTATCCCTACTAGACCTGCATACCCGACAGCAACAAGATGCGCCAGAGCAGGATCTTTGGAGCAGAACCTCCTACCAAAGAAACCTGCTCCCCCCAGACTCACCACAAAAAACCCTTCCAACGAAAAGAATTAAAATAACCCACACTACCTCATATCCTGTTCAACAGCAGCAAACTGCACTCTATCTCACTAACATTATCACTTCCAACTGCAGAGGCATCTTCTCATCCTGGGAAACACTCTACGACCATATTCGAACTAATGAGCCAGACATTGCTATTCTCACCGAAACAAAACTCACCTCTAACAACACAGGTATAATTAATATGATCAAACAAGACCTATCTGACTACCACTTTCATCACAGCAGCAAAACCATTAAGCAAGCTACCAATGCAGACAACATTGTAACCCGCTCAGCTGGAGTTATCACACTTATAAAAAAGATTCTTACTACACATCCAATTAAACATGAAGTCCCCACTGACATAGCTGGTCATCTCACTCATCAAACTATTAACAACACTACCCACATTTTAGGCGTCTACATGCCCTGCAATGACCCTGCCAAAAGAGCCCAAATTTATGAACACATTCACTACATTATATCCCAAAAACCCTCTCACCACTATATTGCAGGGGGAGACTGGAATGCAGCCTACTACCTTACTGATAGAAGCAACACAATCAAGCACCTGGAGGACCAGCCCCACTATCAACACCTTAATAAATATCAAATTCACATTCAACCGCCACCACGTCCCCACACTTACTCAGACAACACTTCCTACAGTAGCAGGATAGATGACATCATTCTCATCAACCCCACAACTGCAACCACGGTGACAGAAACTGCACACCAAATGGGAGACACACTGGACCACTTGACCCTGGAACAACACATTACCTCCTCTCTCTTTCCCCCTCCTAACCTTGACATACCACCTCACAATCCAACACCTCAACTGCAGCTTCCCCTCAAGCAACAAGACATGGCCAAAGCTAAAGAAGCCATCTCTAATCAATTTCTCCATCAATTCCAGCACAGCCACATTAACATAGATAAAGCCTGGACTATAGCACAAACTTTACTGGGAGAAGATAAAACATCTGCACACATTCAATCTATTAGACAAGAACTCAAAGCCACCATACCAGAAGACCTTAACAGCATGACAAATCATCTCATGGTCACTCTTCACCAAGCTCTCTCCATCATGACTGACACCTGCCCTACCAAGCCTAGTACACCAGGCACCTTCCTGCCAAGACAAACTGCCAAAACCTACAGAAGACTTAACTACCATATTAAACACATTAAAGCACTCCGAACAGCTTCCAACCACCTTGACCAACAACAATACATGGAACTTAGAAGCACACCTGACACGGCAGGCACATACTCACCCACCACTAAAATTAAAATACAACAGCACTTTCAAAATTTACTCCTCTCTGACTATTGTCTCTCCTTAACTGCTGATATTAAACAAAGTATTACAGAATTACGTCACATGCAGGTTGCACTCAAAGAGGAGAGAGCAACCGCCTCCATTAAGAAATTCCGACGCCGCCTCAGCACACAAGCACGACAAACTCACAGGTATATTTTCTCTCCTGAAAATCACACACACACACCCACTGCTCTACTTGACGCATCCACACACTCACTCAGCACTAGCACCCAGGGTCTCCTGGAAGTTATGACTAAACATATGGGAAAACTCATGTCACCTCCCACTCCACCCATCTCAGATGACTATACACGACACGCCACCCCCCCTCCATGGGAAACACACACAGACAAATACCACTTGGAAACTCCAGCCAACTCCATACAAAACACTGCCTCTCCCTACACCTTCCTCTCCTCCTCAACCACCTATGCTTACTGTATTAGGAAACTCTCTACCAACAAAGCCACTGGCCCAGACGGCATACCTAATGAATTACTTATGTGTCTCCCACAGGAAATGCACCTCATCATACACAAACTCATGCAGCTAGTATGGATCCTGGGAGAAACACCAGAATGCTGGAAAACCTCACACACAGTCATGCTCTACAAAAAATCAGATCCTTGCTTACCTCAAAACTACAGGCCAATAGGCCTTAACAATGCTGTAGCCAAACTCTGGACCTCCCTTGTTACTAACACTATTACTACCTACTCTGAAACCAACCACATTCTTAGCGCCTGCCAAGAAGGTTTCAGAAAAGACAAAAGTACCTATAGACAACTCTTGAACCTACTCCACAACATTGAGGACGCTGCCCTCTTCCACCAGGACCTCTATGCCGCCTACTTCGACTTCAGCTCTGCTTTTAACATGATTGATCACCAAAAACTTCTCTGCATCATGCACAGCTTAGGTTACACCCACGACACTATAGACACTATTAAAGGAATCTACACAAACTCTACTACACATATTCTCCTTAACAATACACCTGGCTCCCCCATCCCCATCACTAGGGGCACCATCCAGGGGGATACTCTCTCCCCCTACTCTTCATTATCTTTCTAGAACCCCTACACAGATGGCTCCGTTCTGGGGGACGAGGATACAGAGCAGCATCCCTACCCTCCAAAACAGCAGATGAACACCACACCAGCAGCTTGGGGTATGCTGACGACACTGCTGTCTTAACCGGCAGCTCAGAGGACCTTCGCATCCAATGTGGTAAAGTTCAAACTTTTAGCATCTGGTCGGGCATTCCTCTTAACGCCACCAAATGTGTGGTCAGTGGCATACTCCACAAATCACACCCCTCTCAACCTACTCACAACAACACTCTCAAACAAAGGCTAGATAAAATTCCACTAGGAAACTCCTATGCTACCTACCATCCGCCTGACCAAGCCTACAAATACTTGGGGGTTCACATCTCACTTGCCTTAAATTGGAAAACTCAACTCCACTCTACTATTGAAACCATTCACAATAAAGGGCTGAGTATCCTCACCAAAGCTAAAAACAGGGCAACCCCCACCCAATGCTTACGAATAAATTCACAATGTGTCAGAGCAGCTATTAAATACCCCATGATAGTAGCTCCCTTCTCACTAACCGACATTCACGTCATTGACAGAGCAGTATTAAAAACAGTTAAACTCTGTTGCTCCCTTACCAGATCTTTTCCGACAAGAGCACTCCACCTCCCTAAAACAGAGGCAGGACTAGGGGTGCCCTCCCTACTCACTGAATACACCCAGATTACTGCAACAGCCCTCACCCAGTCCATGAACGACCAAGGTCACCTGGGAATCCTCACTAGAGCTCTCCTTAATAAATCAACTTCCACCATGACCACTCTAGATCCTCTCTCTCTATCCCGCAAGCAACTTAAGTATATGTCCCTAGCCCGCCAGCTGGAAATTATTAAAAAATCTGACATAACAATTTCTTGGAATGACACAGAACTTCTTGACAAACTTAACATACACTCTCTTCCTCTCCCTCCACAGGCAATCCCTGTATCACTCATGACTCCATTCCATGACCTGGCCATCTATTCATACCATGACCTGGTCACCCCCATGGGAACTCACCTTGTCAGCACTACAGATCTCTCTCTTATCACCTTACACAAAGTTACTAAACACCACAAACAGTCCCTGAACCGCCTCACCGCTCACCTCTCCTCCCTCCAAACTGTCGCCTCCCCAATACACTCTGACCCACTTCCCCTCTCACACCGACAACTTGCGCCCGGTTACGCAATTGCGCAGAACACAACCGATAACGTTAAATCTCCTGCTTCTATTGAACCCTCCACCCCACCCACCCAGCGTTACCAACCTCACGCCACTGTTACTGACGCAGACTACAAGGCGGATTCCATTGGGGACCTGGAAGGAAACCAATGGTGGGCGTGGCCCACGCAGACCGAAGGCAGTCACGCGCACCAAGCATGGGGCTGCCCCAGCAGTGATGCCACCTGGGCAGCACGCCACTACTTGTGCAAATCCTGGATCCGTCACTCCTCCACCTCTAAATTTTACCGTGCATATAGAATAACTCCCACCTCACACCCTGACAGGATCCGCGAGGCCATGACATCCCCCGACAGCAGCGCACCTGCACCACCGGCGCGCCTGCTCCACCTTACCTACGGATCCCAATACAAAGCCCTGCACATCACGATCTGGCGGGGCAAGCGCTCCTACAACGACGACAAACTAGTCACTTCCACTGTTGTCCACGTTCAATGGGCCCCAACCATCATGCACAACGAACATATCAACTCCTACACACACATGGGATACAGCATCCACCACAGCACATCTCTTACCTCCACTACCTTCATCATACATTGGAAACCCCAATCTCACCATGCGTCTCACCTTGTTGAACTTTTGGGACAACCAGCATACGACCAATTAACCCACACTTTTAAAACTACTCCCCCATTAACCACACACCTCAACCCTAGGAAGGAAACCACCTTACTAACCTTCAACAACATGGCCAATGGGCCACCTCCCCAGGATTTAATGCTGACAACCACAACCTTGTTCACAAACTTCTGAAAATTGACATACACGACAGGCACCCAGACTGGGACATTCAACCACCCTCAGCCTACATTATACAAACAGGCATCCTCACCACTCTGGATGACCAATCCACACACACACACACCAACGTTTCATATCTTTATAACCCCACTGGTCACTGTCTTGGGCACATTCCCAACGACAGACTAACCTCTATCAAACAAAACTATGACCACTTCAAAAATCACCACCCTACCAAATGGAACCAACTGACCCAAGGAGGAACATACCACACTGACTTAGCTGCCCTCTTCACCAGATACAGAGCTGCTCCTGCTGCTACCAACCCTCTTTCTCCTTTTCTCTACCAAGCAGCAGCTGCTCTGGGCATTACTCACCATCGTACTTCTAACCCCCTTAGCTACGACCAAAGCCTCACCAGCTTCTCTTCTACCAGCCCTGCTGATCAGCTCTTTGGCTCCAACCAAGACCCCTTTCTTACCATCTGGACTGGGGGCTCAATGGTGGACATTCCTAACTCCACGACACAAGCAAACCAAGCTCTAAGGTGGGCCCTAGCCAGTGCTGACCATGCTGAAAATACTCTCAGCCCTACCTGCACCCTGATGCTCCTCCCTGACGACCTTGCTGCCCCTTACAAAACCCTCCTCCACCACTCCTGGATTCACTATATTGACTCCAGACCGCAGTCTGAATTTTATACTACCTCTGAAATTTGGCTTGGCAGCAAATCTCACACTCCACCCTCCACCCAAAACTACACCTCATCCTTATATGCAACCCCCACAGCCAAGATACCTATTTTCCTAAACTCCCAGATTTTATTGACCAATGGACATACTACATGCAAAGCCTCTCCTCATCCTGGGAGCCCTCTACTATCACTCCACGTCCCACTCTTACCTTCTCTGACATTGTCATTACTTACCCCCGGAAACTCAAATCTCTTGCCAAAAATCCTTGGCAAACTCCACTCCACCAACACCCTCCTCCCTTTCTTCTTACCACTACTCACCCTTGTCTTCACCTAGCTACCCCCTCCTCAGGCCTCCATGTCTACACAGATGGTAGCCTAATAAAAGGTAAACCAGGGCACCCTAGTAAAATAGGTGCTGCAGTATATGTCCCGGCTGCAGGACAAAGCTACACCATCAACCCTGGGGGAATAGGGGCCACCAAAACTAACAACAGGGCAGAACTGGTAGCCATCCACCAAGCCCTTCTCAACATTGACTATGACAAATCCCTTACACTCCATACAGACAGCCTCTGCTCTCTTCAACTTATTAAAAAAATGAAAATGAAAATGAAGAAAAATGAAGAAAAAAAAGAAAATGAAAACGAAAATGAAGAAAAATGAAGAAAAATGAAGATGAAAAATGAAGATGAAAATGAAAATGAAAATGAAGAAAAATGAAGAAAAATGAAAATGAAGAAAAATGAAGAAAAAAAAGAAAATGAAAAAAATGAAAATGAAAAAAATGAAAAAAAAAAATCATGACCCTACCACAACAACCCGTTCCATTCATACTGAACTTCTGCAATCAATTCAAAAACACCTCATTCAACGCATCCTGCATGGCTCACACACCACTCTTTGTAAAGTCCGTTCCCACACAGGTATCCTTGGAAATGACAGGGCAGACATTCTGGCACGCAAGGCAGCTGAGCACCCTGCCTCCACCAATTTTACTGACAACACTGGGGAAATCCCCCGCCACAATGTCTACTGGCCCACAGTTCAACCTCCTCGCACACCCATGGGAGATATTCCCCCACGCATCCTAGCACCTAACCTTACACAAGGTATCACCTCTAACCTGCCCACTAGCTGCCACCATGGCCAACACCCTCTTAAAGGGATTTATGCAACCACCTGGGCTGATAACACTCCCCACCAACTTCCTCATGCAAGTAACAAATTTTGGACCTCAACCCTTATCCAACATAAAAATAAATTCCACATCCTTTAAGCCCGCTGGGGTACACTGTGGAACCGTAAACTTGCATTCCGCTGGAAACTCCCTTATATTACAAGCACTCACCCACCCACGAACTCCCTATGCCCCATTTGCCACACCTGTGAGGACGGAGCGGGCCACATCCTGGCGGGCTGCACACACCGGACTTTCAAGGGGCTCTATATCAAGAGACATGACGCCGCAGTGCGACTCATCCACAAGGCTATTTGCACCGGAGCCCTGGGATCCCGCAGAATGATCATGGACGCTGGCAAGGAAGAGGACCTCCCCAGGGGGGTCCTGGGCAAACGTCTCCCTGACTGGTTACGCCCCTCCACTATTACTGTAGCGGACTGGAAGAGAATGAGACCTGATCTTGCAGTCCTACCTGACATAGACTCTCCTACCTGTATGTCTGATAAAGAACTCTGGGTTCTTGAGCTTGGATACTGCTCTGATACCAACCATGCTACTAAGTTTATCACTAAACACGCCCAGCATGTTGAATTAGTAAATGGCCTTAGATCGGCTGGATACCTCGTTCACTATTACATTACATTACATTACATTACATGTTAAAGTCTACTTGACACCGCGAGGGTGTATGAGACTCTGTGCTTTAAACAAAAAGAAAAAGCACCCACAAAGCAAAAAACCCCATTACATCAGGGGTGTGTCGAGGACAAACAAACCAAACTCCCAACCACCGTTTTGGTGGCGTAGGTATTAAACCCCTTAGAGCAGGACCCAGATCTCAACCACTTACAGTGGCGGAGGTAAGAAGCTAACAAATGAGAAGTCTCAAGAAGAAAAAAAGGGATAATAAATTACGGTGCCACTAAGCAGTCCAGGGCTTCCTGTCTTGCTCTTCTACAAGTAGAAAGATAGTCGGCTAGGTTGCTCCAAAAAGACTTAGTGCCATTTCCATTCATAAAGGTTCTGAATGTGGAATCGCAGAATTCCACATTCCATACGGTTAAGTCGGTATCCTCATGGACATGCCTATAAATATCTGTAAACAGATTCTTGTAGCGGAGGCGAATATCATTATAAAAAGGGCACTCAAACATATGCATTTCATCCTCAGTTTTTTTGGAACCCACACATTTGACAGTGTCTCATTGAGCGAGGGATGTGTGCTCTATCCACCACCTCATTCTTTCTGTGTTCAGCCAATGGGAACCCATTCTAAACTGTGCTATAGAACGAATCTGATCCTGCTTATGTAAGGCGGATGTAAAGGAATCAAGCCATTCTCATCATTGCTGTTGGCTGCGAACCATTTTTGGTATCGGAGGCGTTTTAAAGCCAACCCTTCTCTCATCAGGGATGTCTCTAACTGCATTGGTGTCACTTGGGTACTTAAACCTCCATGACTCAAAAACTTCAGACATAATACCTTCGACATCGACAGCCTCCAAAATGTTGATGTTTTTACTGGATCCTAGCTTGTGGAGAGCACAACGCAAGTCATGAACCCAGCCAGTGTTGGAGTCAAAAGATTCCTCAAGAGCCATTCTAATGAGATCCTCAGGTTCTTTATGTATGGTCTTGTTCCAGAAGCGCAAAGCTTGTTTAAGCCAAGCAAAACACAACGGGGTTCTAACCCAGCTCTTCCATGATAATATTAGATGTAGTAGATTGGCAAACACCCAACATTTGTTTAAGTATACCTCTATGCCATTTCTCACAAGCATGGTCATTTGAGATAAGTGTGTTGTTCAGAATAGAAGGAGCCCACACCTCACAGCCAAAATTCAGGATAGGGTTGTACAAGAGAATCAAACAGGTGGGTGAGAATATCAATATTGTATATCTCCATAGTATGGCATCGCCTACGAAGCATGTGGTGTGCCTTTTGGGCCTTAGTGAGCATCCTAGAAAAAGCAGCTTTTGCACGATTGCTTGAGTCACCATCCACAAAGAGGGATCCCAAGTAGATAAAAGATAACTTTGTAGAAAGTTTGTGCTCCATCATAGACAAATTTGTAATCAGGATCCATGCGGGCCTCATCACAGAATTGTTTGTTGAAAACGACAATCTCAGTTTTCTTTATATTCACAGCCATCTTAGTAGCCTCGCAGAAATCTCTCAGGCAGTCAAGCATCGCTTGCATATCTGCCGGGGATTCTGCCATTATAGCTAGGTCATCAGCATAAAGTAACAGTTGCAGAATCTTTTCCCCTAAGCTCAGCCCCTACATTTGGGGAGCTTGGATTGGAGGAACGATTCAATTCTATCAAAGAACAGACCGAATAGGAGTGGGGATAGGGGGTCTCCTTGTTTAACTCCTACAAGGGATGGAAAGGAGGATCCAATGTCCCCATGTAGGCGAACTTGGACAACAACATGATTATACATGGACTTCAGAATACTGAGATAGGGGTCCTTGACTCCTAGCCTTGCTAAGCAATCCCATAGCAAGTCTCTGTTGACCCAATCATAAGCCTTCTTGAAATCAACAAAAGCCACAAAGAGTGGTTTTTTTCTTTTTCTCTATATTTATCTACAATATGGTTAAGAATGAATGATGCATCTGCAGTACCCCTACCACTTCTAAATCCATATTGGCCAGCGGCTCTGAGGTTGAATTCTTCTGACCAATCATCTAGTCTACGTAGCATGCAAAGGGAGAAGATCTTTCCTATGGAGTTGCTCACCGCAAGACCTCGATAGTTGTCCTTGTCATACACACTGCCTTTGGATTTGGGTACGGGTACCAAGGCAGCTGCAGCCCATTGGCTAGGGTAAGAAGTCTTCCAGATGAGATTAAACAGGTTAGTCATAGCTTGTACAAATCGGGAGTTGGCCTCATGGGAAGCAAATCTGTACCATTCTGCAGGGATACCATCTACCCCGGGGGAGGAGTTTTTCCGTAGGGATTGGAGAACAGAAAACACCTCCTGGGTGGTAAAGTCTTGACATAACCATGAAGTTATCACCGTTGGAACAACTGGTACTATTCCAACCTCTTTTTTGACTTCTATGACCACTCTTGGACTTCAGAGATCATGTGCCCTCAAACTGGCGGACACAGTCCACTCCCACACCATCACTAGCTTTCAGAGTATTTTACAGTGCAGACGTTTTATGGAAGCACACCCCGGGTCGATACCCGGGGACTAGCACACAGACCGTCCCCCCTCTCAGGTTTTGTCTTGCCAGCTGCATTGTGTCGGTGCTTCCCAACCGGGGTGAAAAACCCCCGTATTAAGCTGCACTGGCATGATGTGGCTACGGTGCCTGCCGGTCAGGCATCGGTGGTAATTCTTTTTACTGAGATGGCCCTACGGTGACTATAACTAGCTCCGGCTTACGCTATGGTGTCCTTAACTTCACGTCCTGTGAGTAACGGTTCTACACGGATGTAACAATTTCAATTTTAATTTACAATCTCGGATATGCTCAACCACTGCAACTTATGTGATCCAACAATTGCCCGCAGAGGCATTCTACACATTAAATCCCATCTGGGGCATGCACCCGTCAGGCAAGTTGAATTGGGAGCATGATGCACCGTGCAGTGTCGAAATAGGTATCCATTCGTTTCGGCCCACTCAGCAACTGTCGGCTGTCAGATCTGAGGATATCAATTATGACAATCAATAAAATAGGAAAGTGCAGACAGTTCAAAATGCAAGACCATATTTACTGCGCAGTCCAGATTTACGTGCAGAGGCTTTTTACAGCTGAACTATAATTTCGAACCAAACGAACTCTTTTGAACCGCATTGTTGCAGCCTTTCTCAAAGGAGGTATTTTGAAAGCTTAATTGTGTACGTGCCCGATTTAGGCGGTAACCACATGTTTGCCTAAATTCCAAGCCAATAATTCAAACGCCTGCGGTATTCAGAAAGAGGCCTCCAATGCCCAAGCAAACAAATGCAGCGCTCAATAACTCGCTTCTAGAAAAGTCAAAGACGGAGTGGAAAGCTGAGATTTATAAGAAAGAAGGGCCCGCTTCTGCAGCCCTAGGGGAAGGTAGATGGACACTGTCGCTGTGCTCTGTGCACGTCTGTTAAATGCATTCATTTCGATAGCCATAATAAAACGAGGCAGAGCCTTGCATTGCTTGGGCGTAGTGTTGTGGGTGGATGGATTGATGCAATGCTTGCATTGGTGTCAGGGTTTATGATAAGGGCTGCCCCCCCTGCCCCCCCCCCCCCCCCCCCCCCCTAAATAGAAATAACAATTTAAAAAAACTTAGGTATGGATTCTGGGGGGCTGCAAACTTACAATATGGCGCACATAGTGGCATCCTCGAAAAAACCCAGTAGGGATAGGGTGATAGTCCAAGTTCAGTTCTGCCCTCCCTTTGGGTCGCCTAAGTTTCCCACCTATTACCCACCCATTCTGGACAATCTTGAACTTGAACTTGGTTACACAGCTCCGGAACCAGTATAGCTATGGCAGGGGGGGGGGCTCAAAAACGAAAAATAAATCCCACCCATTACCCACCCATACCCATCCATAGCACCCATTCACCCACCCATACCCACCCATTCACCCACTCATACCCACCCTCATTGTCCACCCATACACCCACCCTGTGTCTTAAGTGGTGCCAATGAACTGCCCTTATCAGCACACACTCAGTGGTGGTCTCAGAATGTCATTTGGAGGTCTAACTAAAAAGATAGCAAAACATCTGATGATGTCTGACCCCCCCCACCCCCACCCCACCCCCCACCACCACACACACACACACACAAATGAGGTGCCCAAAATGACCTGAAAAGTAGCTCAAAATATAGCCATCAATCATGCCATGCTCAGAAAAAGTCGATTGGCCTTACTGAACATTTGGAGGCCTAGGCTCCTCCTGGCTATTATTATGATTTCTAGACATGCACGGTATAGTGCAGCACTGCTACCTTCTTGGGAGCTTGGACATTGTAATGCTTAGATATGCACAGTTGGTCATTCAACGGAAAAAATAGGGGAAACAACTGTCACTCCTAGGCATACAAATTAAATGCATGAAGTTACAAAACATATGATGCAATGGACACAGACGGAATCAACAAACATGAATGTACGTGTTTGCAGGATTGGAAACTCCAACCAGGGAGCCTTCAGCGGCAGGGAGGGAGGAAGTGGTGGCTAGATTGATTGCCCAATCTTCCCCTGAGCGAGCTTGGAAGCAGCCGATTGCAACAGGCTTCGGAAGGCCTTTAGACTGTCCGGGCGAGCCTATGCATGTACGCATGTATGAAGCTGTACGAGGGGATGAAGCAATAGCGGACGTGAGCCATAGCTTGACTCCAATGGTTGAGTTAAGTCGGTAGTTATAAGTGTTCCACTCAGAGTGCTTTGCTTGCACTGTTAGTATGAATTTACAAACAGTTCCTTACGTGCTTCTTACAACAAAGCATTTCCAATACATCTTGGGAATCTAAACATGGCCACCTCTTGTTCTACATTTTGCAGCCATCCCGTGGCGCAGTTTCGGTCGGCCGCATGAGGGGAGAGAACAGTCTGCCCCTGGTTATGGTCATGGAGGTGAGGCGATCAGGAGTGTCCATAATGCCATGCCTCCCTATCTGACTATCTGAGCGCTCGTGACTGCCTTCTTATAGCGTGATCATATGGCATTCCCCTATCAACAAACACACACCTGACCCCCGGCCTAAACCACCAGCACCAATATAACCCTTGCTTGCTCGTCATCAGCTGCCCACAAATATTGGTGCTCATAAGTTTGGCTGCATGTTGCTTGCAGATGCTACCCCTTTGTCAGAAGCTCTACCGCGGTCTGAACCTCTGTCGTCAACAGAGTCATCAGCAGTGTCGTCCCCACAGCATGCAACAGGTACTTTCGTGGTTCCGTTACGGCTTTCCTAGTGATACCAAGCTGTACCAAGCGATGATTTTCTGTACGGTATCCATGAGGACCCCATTCAAAATATGTTGTGCATGATACAAGTATTGCAAACGTCCATTTATTTCACTTTCCGGAGTCTGGGAGACGGGAAGAGCGGTCTAGATAATAGCTTCTTACAGTTGGATAAAGCATCAGGCGGGAGGAGCCGGCGGATGAGGAAGATGGCAGCAGTACACCAGGGTACTGTGCCGACTACGTGCGTGCCCTATCTAGCAGAGGCACTACAGGAGGTGCGGCAGGGAGGGGAACCTGCGCGCTCTAAGTCACTCTAGTGAATCCGGGAGCACCGGATAATAACAATATAGTCCATCCATCCATCCATCCAGCCATCAACCTCTGATGTGTGTTACTGTGTTGCTCTTCCGTTGTTGTTCTCAATCAAACAATACTTCTTGCCTATATTGTTGTATGTAGGACGTTGGGTTCGTATGTATGGGCATCAACCGTTGCCTGGAGAGGATGAAGAATGGTTGTGGGAGACTGAAGGGTGTGTGCCTGAGGGTGGTGCCAAGAGGAAGCTTATTCTTGATCATCCAAAGAGAGCTCGCAATATCGGTTCCCTGCAAGGAGAGCCCTTGGCTATTGTTTATACCATGGAGGATGGGCGGGCAGGGGACATCGATTGTGATGCCCTGGTTCGTTACTTGGGGATGACACCATTGAAAGGGTGGAGCCGCAAAGTCCAACTCCCTGGAGCTGAACAATTGACATCTATGGTCACATGCTTGGTCGGGAGGAGTGTGCATACTGCCCCCCCCCCCCCCCCCCCCCCCCCCCCCCCCCCCCCCCCTGCCCCCCCCTCATGCTTCCTCCCCAGTGCCTCCACTTGTCTACGCCCTGCTGCTCCCCCCCTGCTGCCCCCCCCCCCCTTGATGTCCATGCCATCATGGTGCGTACCCCCTGACGTCGTCCAATTCCAGAGTCAACATACCACTGTCATTCACCCAACCACCATTCAACCGATTCTCCAATCCCGCTACGGCCGGTGGCCACCGGTCAATTCAGCTTCCCACAAGATGCCAGACTTGTCACGACGTCCGCTTTTGCCCACATTGATTAGACCCCGCATTTTATCTCGAAGTGTCGCTGCTCTTTACCTTGAGACAAGTATCCTAGGCTAACAGCAAGGAGCAACTGGTTCATAATTTCGTGCGCCTAGCGGACTGCTCGTCTGATATCCGACAACATGTTCTTGGAGTAGCTCTTATCGCTTCCAATGTCGAGTAGCTTGCGAGGAAGCTACAAACACTCGGGGGGGATACGAGTGACCTCCATGCTGGCATGAGTGCCTCCTCCCTGTCCTACATTAACTCGAAGCTGAAGGGAGGAAGCCGAGACAAGAGTTGGTGCAATCGGGATACACCCACTGCTTTCAAGCTCCATGCTGCTTTAGAGATTAAAAAAGCGAGAGAGCCTACACTGGATCTATCTCTTCTGCCATGGATGTCCAGCACAGCAGAGATAGTGAAGCATACTCCCACTTCACAACAGATGGTAATTCCTGAAGGCCCCGGTGTACTGCGCATGAACCATCCACTGCCCCAAATTGATTCATTTGGCGTCCAGTAGGGTGCCAGGGAAAAGTAATCATCATCAAGTCCATGCAACTTTATATGATTGGAGGCAGGATAGCTTTTTCTCGATAGGAGGTGCTTAGCTTTCCTGTTCAGCTGCAAGCAACAGCTTCTAGGCATCTCCCCTGAATAGTTATTGAGGCATACCAAATGCGACCTAGTGCACCTTGAATCAGACACAACCCGCAGTCCAGAACTGCTGAAGTATTGGGGTTTAGCTCAGTAGCTGGCTCAAGGAGCTGCCTAGAGGCAACTGCTCGTAGCTGAAAAGAAAAGCTCCGATACCAATCCACCGAGTGCCGTGGCATGTGGCCCAGAAGCTGCCTAGAAGCCACTGCCTGTGGCCGGAAAGAAAAGCTCTGAGGAAGTGAGAGAGTCTGGACTTTGGGGTGTTAGGGTTGTTTGGGGTGTGGGATGGTGTGTGTGTGTGGAGGACTGCATGTGTCTCTGCTCTGATAATAGGAAGTGAAAGATCCTGCCCCTGCACACACACGCCCCCCCCCCCCCCCCCCCACCCCACCCCCAACCCCCCCCCCCACCCCACCCCACACACCCCACCCCACCCCCACCACCCACGCACGCACACCCACTAACCCACCCACCCATGCACCCAACTGTCTGAGAATTTGGCATAATAATTCTGACCTTTTGGCCAGAGAATGGAGCACTGGGCACTTCCTACAGCATCTTGCACCCTGTTCAGGTTGTTCAACAGGTGTTCAGGTTGTTCAACAGGCCAAAAGGTCAAAATTCTAAGGCCAAATTCTCAAGTTCTCAATTTGGCCTGAGATTTCTGACCTTGTGGTCGGAGAATGTAGCTCTGAGCACTTCCTACAGCATCCTGCACCCTGTTCAGGTTGTTCAACAGGTGTTAAGGGTGTTAAGAACCTGTTTATGTACAGCATTGGTTGAACATGTTGTTGTTCAGCAGGTGTTGGTTGCTCATTCCTCTTCTTCTCTCACAGCTGAACTTATCTACGCTTCATATCACCCACTGTCTAATACAATCTGAAATGCACTTCTGTATTTGTATTCTATTTAGACTACTTTATTACGCTTTATATCACGCACTGTCTAACAAGGTCTAAAATTAACTTTTGTATTTGTGTAATATTTATATTACTCAACTATGCTTTATATCACGCACTGTCTAACACAAGCTGAAATTAATTTTTGTATTTTACTATATTTATATTACTCAACTATGCTTTATATCACGCACTGTCTGACACAATCTGAAATGCACTGACACGCAGGAGACCAATGGATCTCTGGCTTTCTCGCCTGGACCGTGCAGGTCTCCCCCTGGTTGTTCATTCCTCCTCTTCTATCATCATTGAACTTATCTATGCTTCATATCATGCACTGTCTCATACGATATGAAATGTACTTTTTAATTTGTATTCTAGTTATATTACTTTACTACGCTTTATATCACGCACTGTCTAACATGATCTGAAATGTACTGCCATGCAGGAGATCAAGGGATCTCTGGCTTTCTTGCCAGGACGGTGCAGGTCTCCCCTTGGTTGTTCAAACGTCTGCTAATGAAGAAGGAAGAACAGGAGGCCAAGGCGCATGAGCAAGAGGAGAAATCGGAATGGGCTAAACTGTACGTGGGAATTAGGGCGGGGCAGGTTATGTTGGTCCATCGATGGTTGTATGAAGAAACTGGAATGAGTACCCTTGACTGATTTCCGTGGGTATCGCACTGGGGGACTTGGAATTGCAAGACAGTGAGCAGCCCAGAGTTGGCTTAAAAACTGTGTTACATTCCAATTCAATCCAAACCAAACCAAACCAAACCAAACCAAACCAATCCAATCCAATCCAATCCAATCCAATCCAATCCAAACCAAACCAGACCAGACCAGACCAAACCACACCAGACAAAACCAAACCAAACCAAACCAAACCAGACCAAACCAGACCAAACCAAACCAGACAGACCAGACCAGACCCAGACCAGACCAGACAGAGCCCAAACCAAACCAAACCAGACCAGACCAGACCAGACCAGACCAGAACCAACCCAACCCAACCCAATCCCAACACAAAACCAACACATGCGACCCCACCTCTTGCCTCCCCCCCCCTTGAACAGGCCCAAGTCCATATTCCCCGCCACACCTATGCCCCCCACGTACCCACCCACAAACCACCCGCCGAACCACCCCACCCACTCCTATGCCATTCCCCCCCCCCCCCCCCCCCCCCTCCCCCCACCCCACCCCACCCCACCCCCTCCCTCCACCCCCCACCCCTCCCCACACAAACACACACCAACACATGTGCCCCCCCCTCTTACTTCCCCCGCCCTGAAACAGGCCCAAGTCCATATTTGGGATGCCCATGATAGACCCCAGAGCCGGATTTGCTGTTTGGTGGGCGGGCTTTATGCTAATCATGGACTTCACCTACACCTCCATTTATGTGCCCATGAATGTTGGTTTCTGCACAACTGGATTTGGAGACCTGAGATTCTCATGCAACTATGCAGAATTGGCGGGAGGTAAGGATAGGGAGTACCGCCGGGTGTACTGCTGATTGGTGTGGGCATTGCATGGTGACTTTGTGCTGGTCATGAACTTAACTGAAACCGTTCAATGGGTGGGTGGACTGTCCATATGGTTTCTACACAACCGGATTTGGGGACCTGAGGGTCTCGTGCAACTATGCAGAATTGGCGGGAGGTAAGGATGGGACGTGCCACCGATTGGTGTGGGCACTGTGTGGTAACTAAATGCTTATCATGGACTTCACCTACACCTCCCTGCATGTGCCCATGAATGTTGGTTTCTACACAACAGGATTCGGGGACCCAAGCTTGTCCTGCAACCATGCAGAATTTGTTAGGGGTTAGGGTGGGACGTACCGCTGATTGGTGTGGGCACTGTGTGGTGACTTTGTGCTGGTCATGAACTTTACTGAAACCGTCCAGTGGGTAGGTGGGTGGGTGGATGTGGGTGGGGTGGGTGGGTGGGTGGAGTGAGGGGTGGGTGGGTGGGTGGACTGTCCATATTGATTTCTGCACTAAGGGATTTGGCAACCTGAATTTATTCTGCAACTCTGCAGAATTGGTGGGAGGTGAGGATGTGGGGCATACTGCTGGGCGTACCTCTGATTGGTGTGGCCATTTTGTGGTGACTTTTTGCTGGTCGCTGCATGGCGACGCAAGAGTCTGGCTGTACAAGTCTGAAAAGCCCCTTGGAACCATCAACACCATCAATCCCATCAACACACACTACCAATCATACCATCATGCCATCAACACACTCAAGCCCTTCCTATCACGATTTGGCAAGTCCCTCAAGCCTATTTGGCCTATCCCTACACTGTAACATATATACGCACAACACTAATCATACTCCCCCCCCCCCCCCCCCCCCCCCCCCCTGCAGGATTCTTAACATCCATCATACCATTAACATTATCAATTCAGTTCCAATCTTACCATGCCCCACCCCCCCACCCCCCACCTCCCCCCCCACCCCACCCCCCACCCAAACCCTTTCAGGATCCATGTACTTCCTCAACCTCATCCTCAGCTTCCAGATCGGCGCTGTGTTTGTGCATGAATCATACCATCAACACACAATACCAATCAAACCCCCCACCCCCACCCCCACCCCTTGCAGGATCCATCTACTTCTTTAACATCATTTTCAGCTTCCAGATCGGCGCTGTGTTTTTGAATGAATCATACCATCAACACACAATACAATCATACCATGCACACCCACCTCTCTCCCCCCCCCCCCCCCCCCCTCTCCCCCCCCCCCCCACCTCACCCCCTCACCCCCCCTCACCCCCCCCCCCCCCCACACACACACACCCCTTGCAGGATCCATATACTTCCTCAACATCATCCTCAGCTTCCAGATTGGCGCTGTGTTTGTGAACGAGATGCGGAAGTCGATGTGTATGCAGGGTGACCTGGTGGCTACAGCGTATGTGCGCCATGAGCGCTTTGTAATTGATGTTATCTCGGTCATCCCCTTCCTCTACCTGGTGCGCAGGCTGATGGGTGAGGGTGAGGGTGTGTGGGTGAGGGTGTGTCTGGGTGAGGGTGGGGGTGGGGGTGGGTGATGTTGTCAGTTCCTATGTTTGAAGGGTATGTGTGCCATGTGCGCTTAGTAATTGATGTTATCTCGGTCATCCCCTTCTTCTACCCGGTGCGTAGGCTGATGGGCGAGGGTGTTGGTGTGGATGGGTGAGGGTGGGTGATGTTGGCTGGAGAGTCAGGGTGGGTGTTGCTATCAGTTCCTGTGTTTGAAGCGTATGTGCGCCATGAGCGCTTTGTAATTGATGTTCCCTCTGTCATTCCCTACCACTACCTGGTGTGTAGGCTGATGGGTGAGGGGGTGGGTGTTATTGTGTGTGGGTGAGGGTGTGGGTGTTAGTGTGTGTCGGTCTGGGTGTGTGGGTCTGGGTGTGTGTTGGTCTGGGTGTGTGGGTGTGTGGGTCTGGGTGTGTGGGTCTGGGTGTGTGTTGGTCTGGGTGTGTGGGTGTGTGGGTCTGGGTGTGTGTTATTGTCAGGTCCTATGTTTGAAGGGTATATATCATTTATGCCATGAACGCTTAGTGATTACGTGATCTTGGTCATCCCCTTCCTCTACCTGGTGTGTGTAGGCTGATGGGTAGGGGTGTGGGTGGGTGTTGTTGTCAGTTCCTCTGTTTGAAGGATATACATGGCATGTATACATGTTTGAAGGATATACATGGCATGTATACATGTTTGAAGGATATACATGGCATAAGCGCTTTGTGATTTTGTGGTTTCGGGTTATCCCCTTCTTCTACCTGGTGCCTAGGCTGATGGGTGAGGGTGTTGGTGTGTGTGGGTGAGGGTGTGGGTGGGTGAGGGTGTCAGTTCCTATGCTTTAGATTTTAGGGTTTAGGTGGGTGGGTGAGGGTGCGGGTGGGTGTCGTTGTCAGTTCCTAAGTTTACAGCATATGTGCGCCATGAGCGCTTTGTAATTGATGTTATCTCAGTCATCCCCTCCTTGTACCTGGTGCGTAGGCTGATGGGTGAGGGTGTTAGTGTGTGTGGGTAGAGCGGTGGGGGTGTGGGGTGGGTGATGTTGTCATAGTTCCTATGTAGTTTGGGAGAAGGGTATGTGTGCCACGTGCGCTTTGTAGTTGATTTGTTATCTCGGTCATCCCTTCTTCTACCTGGTGCGTAGGCTGTGGGTGAATATTAGAACCTATTGAAACCCATTGCAAACAGGTAAATTGCATATTAAAACCGATTAGACCCTATTAAAGCCCAACAGGGCATCGTACTGTTAAAACCTATTAAACCTATCAAAACCTTTTAAAACCTTTTAAAACCTATTAAAACCTATTAAAACCTTTTAAAAATAGGTCATTGACCCATTGTATATTAAAACCTATGAGTAAAAAAAACTATTAAAAACAGGGCATCGTTTATCAAAGCCCATTAAGATTCTGTTAAAACAGGGTTTCATCAATATAAAATTAAAACCTACTAAGACACTTATTAACAATAACAGGTTCTCATCGTATAGAAAGGCCTAGTTTAAACCTATTGAAACCGTCTATTTAAAACAGGTTGTCATCGTTTATAATAATTGGCCTATTAAAACCTAAGTTAGCACCTCTATTTAAAACAAGTTGTTCATTGTTTATTAAAGCCATTAAACCTATTCCAACAACAACAGGTTGTCATCCGTTTATAAATTCCTATTAAAATTAATTAGCTCCCTATTTAAAGCAGGTTGTCATTGTTTATTAAAGCCCATTAAAACCTTTAAAAAACAGGTTGTCATCGTTGCTGGAGGGTTTTGATTCCCAAAAGGTTCCATAGCCATCATCTTCCCTCATACCGCCTGGCACGCCTGCTACGTATTTTCAGCCTCTCCAAGGTAAGCCAACAGAACTTAATCATAAGGAGAAGGCCATTTTAAAGTTAAACAATTGGAAAACAATTAAGTGCAGCCTCCCCTTAGGGGGGCTGAGGCTGTCGTTAGAAAAAAGGCTCTGATGGGGCTAGCACCAGGACAAGTCCTAGGCAACGGTCTGCTCTGTATTTTCAGCCTTTCTAAGGTAAGACCGACATAACTTGTTAAATTATAACTTCACTTTATATAGGTCGCAGCTTAATCATTGCAAGAAAAATGTCACTTTTTTGAAAAGAGAAAAGGTGGGGCCAAGGGGGCTGCACTTTAGAAAGAAGAAGGCTTGTGGGGCCTGCCTTAAGGAGAAAAAGGCTTGTGGGCTGCACTTAACAGTCCTAAAGACTCGTCGAAAATGGGGGAGCTAGGCGAAGAAAATAATAGAGCAGAGGAAGAAAGTAGTAGGCGGAACATAATACGAAAAGGCAAATCGGAATCTCGAGGTGCAACTCAAGAAGAAATATGAATCACACGATTTACAAAGACACCATAAGATCCAAGGATAAAAGAACCCGCCCCACACAGATAACAATAATGTACAAAATATTAACTGAAGGGATCGCCTGACGAATAAATCACATTAATTCATATTATCGCTATCACAACCAATAACACGATCATATAATGATTAATGAAGAAAGACAGCAAATAATTAATCAAATGTAGAATGGACAACCTAGTGGGTTGTGTATCCTCCAATCCATAGACAAATCGGTGCACATAACACAATAAGCAAGATGATCTATATGTATGATAGCTTTGTTGCATGTCAATTCATAAGTGATCATTATCTATATTTCCCATCTGCCATGCATACCATGTAATATAGACCCTGTTTGTATGTTCTATCCCATTAGTCTTTTCATATGTCTTCTGCCCCGGGTTGTATCGCGGTGCGGGAGGTAGGCGTAAGCATCTGATAGCACAAAAGCAAAAAGATGAATAACATAAATAATTGATTGATAATGAGCATATGTTGAATTACAATAATCAATGAGTGAAATACCACTAAATACATAAATTAATACCATTGCACCAAAATGACAATAAACCACGGGTATTGTTTGTTGTTGATGAAGCACATATCTCAATATGCTGACAAAAAACCGTGATTGGTTCACTCAATACATAGCATCAGAAATGAGCACAGCAAGATAGAATACTATTTATTGGGAATTGCTATGTTGACCATCAAATTTTCATTTTGGGAATGAATAACACAATTATCTAACGTTCCTAGCACAAAATGAACATGACACAAAATAATATGTAGTAGGCGTAATAGACAAATAATACAATAAATGATGTTGAAAAACACGAGACGGAAGAGATAAAATGAATATCATATAAGATAAATCATACAAAAATAACTATTGCATCAAAATATGATAATTAGGATATAATAAAAAATAGGTAAACATAGGGTTGGGGCGGTGAGGGGGTGCGCAGGGAGCGGTGGCTGCCGCACTCGCTACCTCACATCATCAAGCTCATGCTTCCCACTCTCGCTGTATTGATTGCATTGATTCATATAATGTATATTCATTATTGCTATCCTATTATTGTGTTGCAGTGCCATATCTCCATGTGTTTGCACCCGCCGGCGTGTGCGCACCATCTTGCATTGCTTTTGCTGCATATTCTGGCGCGGAGCCGCCCTCCAAAACTCAAAAAGAAGGGCGGAAGTAGCCACCGCCCAGTCGGCCTCTACCCCGCCCCCCCCCCCCCCGCCTTGCGCTCCGATCCTTCATCCAGCAGAGCCTCCCTCCCCCTCCTGCCTGCCGGGCTCCCTCCCTAACTCACTAAAAGCCTGAACACCGTCAAGCCAACGGTCTCGATACCAACTCGCAATTACTTTTTGCTCTATACCGTGGCGTACTCCCGCCTTGCCCGAACCCCCCACAATCATACCGCCAAGATATTGTAAGCAGTTCGCTCTTGGGGATCGCTGGGCGAGTAGTAGACTTGTTGTTCTAGCCTGCGCGGCAATCTGCAATCATCAAGTTGGTATCAATAACTATAGTAAGCTAATTAATGGCTCAGCCACTAGGACTGTACAATACAACACAACAGCCCTTTCATGTCTTTTTGCCTTTCAATGCCCAGTATCATACATGTGGGTGGCCTGTCTGGAGCATTGGTTGATGTTGTATACAAACCACAATGGAGCGCAGCATGCTGTTGGCATAAATTATCACAAACCAAAAAACAAAAAAAAAGGGGGGTGGGGGGGGGGGGGGGGGGACCTCACAACACCTGTTTTTTACATCATACACACACACCATCACACACATGTCCCACCCACACCTCTATTGCCCCTTTCCAACACCACCCACCCGCCCACCACCACCAAGCCACACGCGCGCACCCCATCCCTACCTCACCCGCCACCCTCTCTGCCCCACCGGGTTCTGTTATTTTGTCAATTGTTCTCAAGAATAGAAACAAAACCCATCAATAAAGTGGTAGGGGGTTATTTTTTTCACTACACTTTTTTCACTACCACACTACATCTTTTTTACACACTCACACACTTCGGGGGGGCATGGGGGGGGGGGCGGACGAGGGCGCGACGAGGCGGCAGGCTTTCCTCATAATCTTCTCAACACTTCACGCAGGGTACAGCCAATCACCACATATCTTTGGCTTTTCAGCATCTTAGCACCTGTCACACCCAACGCCACCATCCGCACCCATCACCACGACACCTCACTCCACACACCCTCACACATCGGCTCACATCACAGCCCATCACCCACACGCATGACACTGCCATACACATATCTTGCCTTTTACACACACATCATCACACACACACATCCGACACTAACATCAACACCATCACACTACACACAACAACACAACTATCCTTGTCCTTTCACACACACAACTTGCAACACTCTCTCGCCTTTCACATTCAGATCATATTATTTGTTGGAGGGGGGCACAATAGTCCGGGAAGAAATAAAAAGCAATGGCCGGATAGTCTTGCAAGCACCATAGGTTGGATGTACAGTCTTCTGCCTATTTGCTTTGATCCCTCTGTGTATGTGCTCTGGTGTTGTTTTTATCTAATTTGAGGCTGCTATCCTGTGAGTTGCCAATCGTGAATGGCGTGGGATGAATGAATTGAGCGATGGGGATCTGTTGGTGGTGGAGTGGGGTGAGGAGTGGGGAGATGGCGGATGCATGAAATTAGAAGCCACCTCCCGCGGGTCTGTGTGGTGTGGTGTTGTGGGTTGTGTGTGTGTGTGTGTGTGTGTGTGTGTTGTGGGGGGGGGTCCCTGGTCGGACTGACCTGACCTCAATCGCCTGGACGGACCTGCATCCTCGCGTTGCTGTTGTGCTGGGTCGGATCGACTGAATCTTCGAGCGCCCCCGGGGGTCTGCTGTGGTGTGACGTGTGCTGGGGGCGGGGCAATGCCAGCCTCACCAGGGTCTTTCGCTGCGCGCGGTGCGTATCGCTTGTTGGGGAGGTGAGTCGGTGTAGTGTGGAAAGGGACTGGTGTATGATGACTTAAGTGTGGGGTGTGTGTGTGGATAGTCGTACGTGAGTGGACTGGTGATAGGTTTGAGCTCAGGGGGGCTTTTTGTGGTTGTTGTTTGTGGGGGGTGTATGATCGGGTGGAATTGTATGTTCTTTGCAAAGGCACATAGTGTGTGAGTTGTTCTCTGCCTATGCTTTGAGATTCCCTCTCCGTTTGTACTGTGTCTCTTGTGTTGTAATTTCAATTCTTAAAATGGCATGCATTCTGGTTAAATCGTGTGTGTGTGATCTGTGTGTGTTTGTAGATAGACTCGATGTATTAAGGTGTAGTGTGGTGTGAAATGCTTTGATGTGTATTGAATGTGTGTAGGGTGGTGGGTGTGTTGGTTGCTAATTGATGTGTGTGGAATAATGGGCTCGCCTCGCTCGATGTGTGTTTTGTGTGTGTGTAGTATTGTGATGATGATGTGTCGTGTGTTGCTGTGCGCCCTGGTTTGTTAAGTACTGTGTGATATATGGTGTGTGTGTGTGTATTGTAATATGTGTTGTGTTTGATGTGTGGTGTGTTTGTTGTGTTGTCTGTTGTTGTGTGTTGTGTGTTTTGTGTGGTTGTGTGTGTTTGTGTGTTGTGTTTGTGTGTTGTTTGTTTGTGTGTGTGTTTTGAGTGTGTGTGTGTGTGCTGTTTGTGTCGCTCGTGCTGGTTTTGTGAGTGTTGTGTGGTGTTGTGGTGTGTTTGTGGTTTTGTGTGTGTTGTTGTTTGTGTTGTGTTTGTTTGTTGTCTGTGTTGTTTTGTGTTGTGTGTCGTGTGTGTGGTGTGTGGTTGTGTTGTTTTTTGTTGGTGGGTGTGGTGGTGGAGGTTGGGTGGGGGTGGTGGGTGGTGGTGGTGTAGGAGGTGTGGTGTTTGGGTGGGCTGGGGTGTGTGGTGTGGTTGAAGGTGGGGGGTGGGTGGGTGTGTGGGTGTGGGTGGGTGTGGTGTGGGGCGGTGGGTGGTGGGTGTGAAAAATGTATAACAGAATCACCAAAAGCTAATGATGTAGGCGCTCGCCCGGGCCTCAAGTGTGAGAGGGTTAAATGTGATAGTCGGGTTGATTGTATGATTTTTGAGCACGGCGGGTGATTCTCTTTTTTGGGGTATTTGTGTTTGTAGGGTTTGAGGTTTTTATGTTTAAAATTGAGAGGAAAGACCGGTTCGGCTCATCCTCCCACCGCCCCGCTCCCCTTATTGCGCCCCGCCACACCCCGCCTCTGCCGCCCAGCCGAACGAGGCACCAGAGCCCCTGGACCTCAGTCGACATAAACATACCATTTTTAACCAATACTTAACTTATACTCTTCTTTCAGTATTCAATCTGTGCATCATAGATATCCGTTTTTTTGTCGCTTTGTCCACTGGTTGCTAATCCACCATCTTTTTCTAACATCTCCTGAACTTGCCTCTCACGATTTGTTCGAACGGAGATTCCAACTTACTACTAATGCTGTACTTGAGCCTTCATATATAATATATGGCACAGGTTTTCACTTTATTAAACAACTGACTTAGCCCTTTATATTATATTGAGCAAAGGTGTGACAAACTATTTTAACACTGACTATCGACCCTTCAGATCCGCTTCTGGCAGAATTTGCAACCGTATAGACCAAAAAATACGGGTGTGGGCCGGCCGTGGGGGCGCCGATCCACCCCCACCCCTATCCAGCACCCACCCCCGCCCCGCTCCCCACGACCACCTGCCTTTCAGATCCCTAATCATCCTCCGGCCCAAGCCTTCGCGCACCACACCCGGTTCTCTAACCACTCCTACTTGCTCTCTCAGATTCTATTGGCAAAGTTGCATAATACTTTCTAACATATCTAAGACCCTTCCTTCTCTTCAGCATCCTCCCCTACTCTCGGCCCGACGCAACCAACTTTCTAACAAAACCAGACCTGCAATCATTCAAGAATTACTAAGAAGTGGCAAAAGTATTCAAGCGCGAACCCCCACCCTTGTATCGCTTCCACCCTGCCACCTGGGGGCACCCAACCCAACAGAGAGCTTCTTCTACTCCCAACCTTTCTTCTTCGCATTCCTATTCCCCGCAAGTCTGCCACTAATGTCTTTTTAACCTTCTGACTTTTGCTTTTCAGATTCCTATTTGCCAAAGTTTTGCAAAACTTTTGCTAGGACCCAGTTGCTGGAGACTTGGGTTCGTTCGCAGATTCTAGGGTTGGGACAAGGGGCTGGGAGAGGAGGAGAGAGGGCAGGATGGGCTGGGATGGAGTGGACCTTGGGCCTGCCCCGCCCATCGGACCAATCCCACCACGCTTCCACTCCCTGCACCTTCACATCCGTCCGGTACCTCCCCAGCCCTCTCGCCCGCTAGGGCCAATGAGAACAGCAAGGAATGGGTTGCTCGGTCCGGGGGCGTCTGTTCGGGGGGGGGGGAGCGCCGCCTGCGGGATGGGGGTGTGGGAGGGGTAGACTCGTTGTTGCGCGGTAATGATCACGCTAACATTCCGCATCAACAGCAAATCACCAAATTCATACATGTACATTCAGTTGCCAGTGGTATGCTCTGGGTTGGGCAATCCAGCACAGTATGTATGTCCTCTGGGAGGGGGGGGGGGGGGGGTTAGATCTCTGCGTTATGATGCATGCCTATCCGCCATCGCATCCAATGATATATGACATTCAGTCCAGGTGGTAACCCTTCGCTCTACTTGGGTCAATAGCAAGGTATGTTCGCTCGGGGGGGGGTGGGGGTTCAGGGTGGGGGGGAGGGGTGGGGTTGATTG
>CM039462.1:180037580-180112200 GCA_022414725.1 Microglena sp. YARC
CCCCCCCCCCTCCCCACCCCACACTCACCCACCCTCACATCCCAGCCAGCCCCCCACCCCACACTCACCTCCCCACCCCATCTCCCCACCCCACACTCACCTACACTCACATCCCAGCCCCAGCCCCACCCCACACTCACCCTCCCCACCCCACCCCACACTCCCCCCCTTACGTCCCAGCCCAGCCCCCCACCCCACACTCTACCCCCGCTCCCCACCCTATGCTCACCCACCCTCACATCCCAGCCCAGCCCCCCACCCCACACTCACCCTCCCCACCCCACACTCACCTACACTCACATCCCAGCCCAGCCCCCACCCCACACTCCCCCTCCCACCCACCCCCCTCCCCACCCCACACTCCCCACCCTTACATCCCAGCCCAGCCCCCCACCCCACACTACTAACCCCCCCACCCCACCCTACGCTTCACCCACCCTCACATCCCAGCCCAGCCCATCTCACTCCTCCTAACTCTTTCTCTGTGGTACTCTTTATTTACCCTTCCTTGTCAATCCTGTGCAAAGCTCGGCAATTGTCGCTCAAATCTTTTCGTAGCAATTTAGCGACTCGGTGCATCCCAGCCTAGCCTCAGCCCTTCTCCACTCACCCTCACATCCCAGCCCAGCCCCCCCACTCGCCCTTCAGTCACCATAGCCCAGCCCCCCCCACTCACCCTCAAATCCCCCCCCCACCCCAGCCCCGCCCCCCCCTCCCCCCCGCCCCCCCTAACGCAGCTGTTTCTCTCTTTATTCTACCCTTCCCTTGGCAGAGCTCTCAAACTGGCTTGACCAGTGCTTCCTCCTAGCACCTACGCTGGAGAGTTGGTGCTCACAACGTATTACATGAGTTTTAATGAGTGAGTGGGCCGAAACACTGCTAATTTAGTGTCTGACAATGTAGGTTATCATGCTCGGACTCACGGCAAATCGTAACAAGGCTATTTATTTATTTATTTACTAGTACGGTAGCCCGTTGTGGCCAGTGGCGCATGCACACCTACACACAGTTTAGACAAAACCACCCCCACCAATTCCCAATCATTAGTAACATGCATGTTTGGCCTATTAGGACACAGCCTGTTTGGATCGACTGGCGTTACATAATGGTTCCACTTGGTACCCCCCCACACCCCTCACATGAAACTAACAGCAATGATGTTTCCCCCACGGCTAAAAACACTGACCCCCCCCCCCCCCGACCCCCTCCCCACCCCCCCCCCACCCCATACGGCACACACACACCCATACCCCCCCCCCCACCCCCATTCCCGTCCTCCTCCCTTCCCTCTTGTTGGCCACACTGTTTTTGGGCTGGTTACATACCGGTTTACGCCGGTTTTCTTCTGCAGTGCATGCATCTGGAAAACACGCACGACGCATATCCTTGCGATGTCTCTCGTGCACCCACAAGCATCCACGCACCTCCATACTTTTTCCTGACCTCCCCTCCCCCCTCCCCCCGAGTTATATCCACCCACACTCCACACACACACTTACTCCCTTACACTTCCTTATATTATTTCCTGCCTCCACCCCTTCCCCCACCAGCCCCTTCACCCTCTCCCCGTCTTCATCCCTCCCCTCCCTCCTACACGCACATACCAGCACACACATACACCCTATCCGCCCCCCCTCCACCTCAGCTGTGGGCTTTGCCATAGCTAATAGGCAAACGGGACGAAGAGTAGGCTGCAGATCCAACCCATCGACAGCATTTGCGCATAATCCGACTCCGCTGATAGCATCGGACCTGCGCAAATGCCAAGCCTGCATTTTCTTTCCTGCTTCCCTGCCACTTCAGCTTTGATCGATAGCCGGCCCCACGGATATAACTGAACCTGCTCAATCGCATCGGCACATACCTGAAGCATGCTCAATCGCAACGGCAGGGCGGGTAGATGGGTGTCCCTACTCAGTGCACTTTGCCAGGGCGGCCAGCAGCTTGAACAGAGTGTGGGACGCCATCTACCTGAAGCATGCTCTTCGCGAGCATAAGGTACTTGAAAGAAAGTTTCTTTGAAGTTAAAAAGATATTTCTTTTATGCCACATTTTTTATAAGAATAGAAATCAAGTACTTTTTGTTCATTTAAGTTCGGCCGAAGAAGTATCCTGTTCAACTGAACTGCTCCCGAAAACTCGATCTGAGACTTGGAAACATGGCTTGGTCAATCCATTCAACTTTGCCGCGTACTCGCTATAGCAAAATGCACAGCGACATGTTTTCTCGATGCAGTGGAAGAAGAGTTGCAGTCAAGTTTCTACATGCGCATGCGATGGATGGGATTCAAATAAATATTTCTGACAGGTCGAATGACTGACCTCGTCACCTGCGTTGTGCGACCTCACCAGCAACAGGTCTGTTGATGCAAGGGAGTAATCTTGCAGAGATGCAGCCATGCAGGGGGAAAGCTTGTAGGAAGATGGACTGTCGCGCTGCCGAATTCAGGTGGATGAACTCAGGCGGGAAAGGGAAGAAAACGGGCGGGATATGCGCAACACGCAGAATACGCAGGAGGCGGAGGTCGCATTTGGCTCTGAATTCGCAAGGGGGATAAATAAGGGCAGAAGTTGAAAGCAGGAGGGATTAAAAAGCCCTCTGTGAATTGGCTGAGCGTGAATTGGCTGGGCAGGAAGTCCGTTCAGTCGATTAATCGATGACACCACCACGACCACGACCGCCATGATTTCTTGATATACATAGATTTCTTTCTTTCTTTCTTTTTCTTTCTTTCTTTCTTTCTTTCTTTACTTTTCTTTCTTTCTTGTTCTTTCTTTCTTTCTTTCTTTCTTTCTTTCTCTCTTCTTTCTTCTCTTTCTTTCTTTCTTTCTTTCTTTCTTTCTTTCTTTCTTTCTTCTTTCTTTCTTTCTTTCTTTCTTTCTTTCTTCTTTCTTTCTTTCTTTCTTTCTTTCTCTTTCTTTCTTTCTTTCTTTCTTTTCTTTCTTTCTTTCTTTCTTTCTTTCTTCTTTCTTTCTCTTTCTTCTTCTTTCTTTCTTTCTTTCTTTCTTTCTTTCTTTCTTTCTTTCTTTCTTTCTTTCTTTCTTTCTTTCTTTCTTTCTTTCTTTCTTTCTTTCTTTCTTTCTTTCTTTCTTTCTTTCTTTCTTTCTTTCTTTCTTTCTTCTTTCTTTCTTTCGTTGACTTTCTTTCTTTCTTTCTTTCTTTCTTTCTTATCTATCTTGCTCACAAATGTATTCGTGTGAATGGTGGGTGATCCAACACTGCTAATTTGCGCCTGACAATGTATTTGTCATGCTAAACAACATATTTGTGTTAATAGTGAGTGGTCCAACACTGCCAATTTGTGCTTGGTGCCTATCGTGCCTCTTCCTTCCTTCCTTCCCTTCCCCTTCCCCTCCTTTCCTCTTCCCACCCCCTCCCCTTTCCTCCGCTGCCCTGCCCTGCCTGCCTCCCTGCCTTCCTCCATGCTTCACCTTCACCCCCACTCTGACCCCACCCCCTCCCTCACCTTCACCCCCATCATTGCTCAGGGGATGGTAAGCTTTGGTATCTTGATCGTCACGATGAGCCGCTTTCTAACGGGAGCATCCGAGGAAGCCAAGGCCCTTCACACACTGAGAATAAAGATGGAGCGAGTGCACTTGTGGATGCACACGCGACATCTACCTCCACAAATGGCCAGGGATGTGCATGTGAGTGCTCGCAACTCTAAACCTCGTTCGTAATCTGCATATCTGTTATATATGTAGGGAACAGCACTAAGATATCATATGATATCATGTCATCATATGATATCATATGATGCCGGCAGTCTGTCTAGGCCAAAGTTAACATTTATATACAATCATATGATGCAATTTGTATGATATCATATGATATCATACTCGCCTTTGGTCAACATCATATGATCATGCGACATCTACCTCCACAAATGGCCAGGGATTTGTATGTGAGTGCTCGCAACTGTTACCGGTACTGTTACCGGTTAGCCTCTACCCGGTACTGGTTGCGGGACTGTTACCTGTTACCTGCCTACCGGTACTGGTAGCGGACTGTTACCGTTACCTGCTACCGGTACTGGTAGCGGGACTGTTACCTGTTACCTGCTACCGGTACTGTTACCGGTACTGTTACCTGTTACCTGCTACCGGTACTGGTAGCGGGACTGTTACCTGCTACCGGTACTGGTAGCGGGACTGTTACCTGTTACCTGCTACCGGTACTGTTACCGGTACTGTTACCTGTTACCTGCTACCGTACTGGTAGCGGGACTGTTACCTGTTACCTGCTACCGGTACTGGTAGCGGGACTGTTACCTGTTACCGTTACCATGCTATACAAATGGCTAGGCATGTGCAAGTGAGTGCCTGCAGCCGTTACCAGGTAGTTACCGACTAGCGGTCTTAGTTGGCTCTGGCCACTTGGTCTAGTCTTAGTTGGCTCTGGCCACTTGGTCTAGTCTTAGTTGGCTCTGGCAACTTGGTCTAGTCTTAGTTGGCGCAACTGGTCTAGTTCTTAGTTGGCTCTGGCCACTTGGTCAAGTCTTAGTTGCTCTGCAACCTCATGGCAAACCCTGCACTGGTCTAGTCTTACTGGCTCTGGCCACTTGTCTTAGTCTTAGTTGGCTCTGGCAACTTGGTCTAGTCTTACTTGGCGCTGGCAACTTGGTCTAGTCTTACTTGGCTCTGGCCACTTGGTATTCCACTTGGGTTCTTAGTCTTACTTGGCTCTGGCAACTTCTATCTCAACTTGGTCTCGTCTCGTACTTGGCTCTGGCACTCTCTCTTCACTTGGTCTAGGCTCTGCAACTTGGTCTCTATGCACTTGGCTACTTGGCTCTGGCCTGGCCATTGGTCTAGTCTTACTTTTGGCGCTGGCAACTTTGCGTCTAGTCTTACTTGGCTCTGCTCCACTTGGTCTAGTCTTACTTGGCTCTGCGCCAGGTTGTCTTGGTCTAGTCTTACTTGGCGTCTTGGGCAACTTGTCTAGTCTTAACTTGGCTCTGGCCACTTGGTCTAGTCTTAGTTGGCTCTTGGCTCACTTGGTCTAGTCTTAGTTGGCTCTGGCCAAACTTGGTCTAGTACGTTACTTGGCTCTGGCCCACTTTGGTCTAGTCTTACTTGGCTCTGCTGGCCACTGGTCTAGTCGTACTTTGCGCTGGCAAACTTGGTCTAGTCTTAGTTGGCTCTGGCAACTTGGGTCTAGTTCTTAGTTGCTCTGGCCACTTTGGTCTAGTCTTACTTGGCTCTGGCCACTTGTCTAGTCTTACTGGCTTGGCCTGGCCACTTGCCCGCTAGTCTTACTTGGCGCTGGCAACTTGGTCTAGTCTTACTTGGCTCTGGCCACTTGGTCTAGTCTTACTTGGCGCTGGCAACTTGGTCTAGTCTTACTTGGCGCTGGCAACTTGGTCTAGTCTTACTTGGCGCTGGCAACTTGGTCTAGTCTGACCTGCTCTGGCCACTTGGTGTCTAGTCTCTACTTGGCTCTGGGCAACTTGGTCTAGTCTTACTTGGCTCTGGCAACTTGTCTAGTCTTACTTGGCTCTGGCCACTTGTCTAGTCTTACTTGCTCTGGCCACTTGATCTAGCCTTCGGACGCTTGCTTTTCATAACCCTCCTGGGTAGATTTTCTTCATACTCCCTGCCTCGTCTGATTGGATTGCTTGTACATGTGTTCCTCCAGGCCCTTGTACCCTAGTGGGGTCACTGGTAATTGGTGGGTGGCCCGGGACGCATCCATCCATCCATCCATCCATCTCGCGATCCATCCATCCATCCATCCATCCATCCATCCATCCATCCATTACCATCCATCGCATCATCCATCCATCTCCATCCATCCATCCATCCATTCCATCCATCCATCCATCCATCCATCCATCCATTCCATCCATTGTTCGCGGACGGGTACCGGGCCGGTGACTGTGACCCTGCCGTTACCGGTACTATTCTTCTTCACCTAACATCAATTGATATCAAGAATGCACTAATCTTGTTGGGATCGAGGGACTTGATTCCTGGTTATCTTTCTTGTATTGCCGAAGACGGCGAGCAGCCAAATTTCGGGGCTGAAGCATTACCATTACAGGCTTTGTCATCATCATTCAGGCACCTTATCGTAACCATCCTCCTCATTATCTACTAGGGCCAGCATCACCGAAGTACTTACCATCATCAACATCCATTGTCATCATCATCAGGGCGCCATAATAATGGCTGAAGCTATGCCACCAAGTTCAAATTCATCGGACCTTCTATTTATCTTCTGCCCATTCTTTTTCCATTCACAGAGCTTCTTCATGCAAACGTGGGTGAAACGCGATGATACGATCGTGAGAGATGAAGTTATCACAGAACTCCCCAGGCACCTGCGGAAAACAAATTGGTAAGAGTGGAAAAAATGTATTAGGTGTTTAAAATATGATTGTAAAATGTCATATGTGTCAGACAGGTACTATCTGACATTTCGATCAAATTGGCCAGTGCTTTAGCGCACTTGAAAACAAAAAAACTGCGCTTCGCAGTGTGCAAAAAGCGCAAAAATTGCTTCCTGCGCCCACAGGCAAAATACTGCGTGAAACGCGTAGTGGGGCTCAAAAAGGCAGCGCGCCAGCGCGTAAAAGCGCGTGCTTGGAAGTACCCTGGTGTCAGATACAATTGTAAAATGTAACAGGTGTAAAATACAATCGTAAAATTTAAAAGGTGTAAGATCCAATTGTGATAGATGAAGTGATCACAGAACTCCCCAGGCACCTGCGGAAAAGGGTAGGAGCGGAAAACAATTTAGCACAGCACTGTTTGTACCAAATGATCAGCTCATTGTCAAGGGCCGTGGCCTGAAGTGTTTAAGATGTACCAGAAGTGTTAGCAACGCACTCATTTGCATTGTATCTGACACACATTTAATCTCATATGCATTGTATCTGATACACATTTAATCTCATATTCATTGTATCTGATACACATTTAATCTCATAAATTCATTGTATCTGATACACATTTTACTCCCATAAGCATTTTATCCGATCCACATTTAATCGCATCAGCATTTCATCTGACAGACATTTAATCTCATATGCATTTTATATGATCCACATTTAATCACATGTGCATTTCATCTAGTACGCATTTAATTTAATGTATATTTCATCTGATACACATTTATTTTAATGTGCATTGTTTATATGATACACATTGTAAATCCCACATTCATTCATTGTTTCTGATACACATTTAATCTAGTATGCATTTCATCCGATACACATTTACTCTCACAAGTAGGGTTGGGAAGCAAACGTATATTTTTATTTTATATGCCGTCTAAACGTATAAACGTTTAAACGTATACATATAAACGTATAAAAACGTATAGGAAAATTAGGCACTTGTTGAGGAAATAATTTTACATGGTTGTTAAGGTATTGCTGCGTAGCTAATTTCATTGGCATCACTTATCAACTCTCAGAAAAATAATCTGGCAAGTTTAGGTTGTCCAAATCTCAGAAAAGAGATCACGACCAGAAAGTGCGGTGCCAATCTAAGGGAGCCATTAAATGCCAGAAGATTGGTCTATAATAACTGTATGAGTGTATAATAATTTAAGTACATAACGGTATTGCAATTTTGTACATGTTCACATTGCACTAGGCTTGCACCATCAATCCTTCAAGCCCACGTAGGAGCACAGCTAGTGGAATGGGCGGCTAGGTGGCGCTCAGATATGTGTGCCATCCTGGCTATCTAGAACATTCTATTGCATATTGTGATAGAGGAGGTAAAAAGCTTTCCAATGAGCTATCTAAATCAAAAATATAATGAAAACCAAGAAAGTTAAGTTCCGGGACGTGTGCTGTACTTCTTGAAGTACAGACTATACGTTTTGTATACGACGTATATTAGGTCGATTTGAGAAAAAATATACGGCGTATTTATACGTATAAACGTATATTATACGTTTATATGTCGGCCCAACCCTACTAATAAGCATTTCATCTGATTCACATTTAATATAATTTGCATTGTATCTGAAACGCATTCAATCTTATGTGCATGTCATGATTTACCTTCACGTTTTGGTGGAGAAGACCATAGTGGTGTCCAAAAGTAATAATACACCTATTGCTATCTCTCTCACACCCAACGCCTTGATTGATTCATCATTTTCCCCTGTGTTACTTCTCTATGGCTCCTTAGTAGGGTTTGTAGTGCTCTGGTTTATAGCACATGTATGCCAGCCTTTTGCCAGGGGGGCCCTCCGACTTTTATGACATTTCCATGTGGCACAAAAGTTGGTACCCTGAGATTATTTTTTCATATTTCTGTAACGCTCATTTTACCCACCCCTACAGTTAAAACTGTATTGCTATGAAAGGCCTTTGTGGTCCAAGGTTCATAAGTTTGAAGAGTTTTGCCCTGCAGATTTTACATCAACCACCCACCCCCTCACACACACACACTTTGTGACTAGTCACAAAAAATGGCACCAACCATTAAGTAGTAAGGCACAACTGAGCAAGACACGAGTGAACAAGCTCGCCCCACCTAACATGAAAAGACAGTGGTCAAGAAAAATAAACGCATCCTGTATTTTCCCCAGATTTAAAAGTTGCAAAACCTAAAAACTAGCAGCACCCCTAGTTCATAGCCCACTCACATTTATGCTAGCACCCAACCACCCAAGCTGGATATAGGGTTCCCCTATCCAGACCTGGAAGCTTGGACCCTAGGGTCTAAGTAACAAGGATATGAGAGCATCCCAATGCCAGATAATAGTTGCTTATGGACGTGTAGCTGATTACTTTTGGACGCCCCTAACCACCAATTGTATACATTTCATCTCGTACGCATTGCATCTCATACACATTTATTCCATGTGCATTTCATCTCAATACACATTTATCTCATATGCGCTTCATCTGATACACATTTACTCGCATTTGCATTTTATCTGATACGACTGATACTGATACACATTTACTCGCATTTGCACTTCATCTGATACGATGGATACTGTTACACATTTACTCGCATTTGCATTGTATCTGAAACAACTGATACTGATACACATTTAATATAATTTGCATTTCATCTGATACGACTGATACTGATACACATTTAATATAATTTGCATTGTATCTGATACGACTGATACTGATACACATTTACTCGCATTTACATTTCATCTGATACGACTGACACTGATACACATTTAATATAATTTGCATTGTATCTGATACGCATTTAATCTTATATGCATGTCATGAGTAACCTTCAGGTTTTGGTGGAGAAGACCACCATTTGTACACGTTGCATCTCATACCCATTGCATCTCACACAAATTGCATCGCGTACGCATTCTATTTCTAATGCATTTCGTCTCGTATGCATTTCATCTCGTACGCACTGCATCTAATACGCATTTCATCTCGTACGCGCTGCATCTAATACGCATTGCATCTCAATACACATTTATCTCATATGCATTTCATCTCAATACACATTCTATTCCATGTGCATTTCGTCTCAATACACATTTATCTCATATGCGATCCCAGCTTAGTCATAGTTTTGTTACAATGAGAAGAAAAGACGAAAAAGTAAAGGAACCTGAACAAAGAGACGGTACTTAGCGGTACATCGGCAAAACTGCCTGATTGAGCAGTGGAGTCGAGGGTTGCCTAGGTACCTAATAAAAACAGGACTCACATGCCATCACCGCTTAACTTAACTTCACTGAACCTACTTCACTTAACCGTACACTTATTAACAAACTGAACTGAACTGAACTGAACTGAACTGAACTGAACTGAACTGAACTGAACACACGTGTTTCATTTTACTGAACCTAACATACGTATTAATTTATGTATTTCATTTAACTGAACAAAACATATGTATTAACATATGTATTCCATTTACTTGAACGTAACTGAACTTAACATAAGTATTAATAGGGTTGGGCCGACATATAAACGTATAATATATATATAAATACGTATAAATACGCCGTATTGTTTTTCTCAAATCGACCTTATATACAACGTATACAAAACGTTTAGTCTGAACTTCGAGAAGTACAGAACACGTCCCGGCACTTATCTTTCTTGGTTTTCATTACATTTTTGATTTAGATAGCTCATTGGAAAGCTTTTGACCTCCTCTATCACAATATGCAATAGAAACCACCATACACAAGCAACATTGTATACACATGGGCCTTAAAGTTGATCTGTATAGCCAGGATGGCACACATGTCAGAGCGCCACCTAGCCTTCCATTCCACAAGCTGTGCTCCTACGTAGGCTTGAAGGATTGATGGTGCAAGCCTAGTGCAATTATAATAATACCGTTATGTACTTGTAGTATTATACACTTATACGGTTATATATTAGACCAACTGGCATTGAATGGTTCCCTTAGATTGGCACCGCGCTTCTTGGTCGACGCGCTTTCTGGTCGTGATTTCTTTCCTGAGATTTGGACAACCTAAACTTGCCAGATTATTTTTCTGAGAGTTGATAAGTGATGCCAATGTAGTGCTGTTCAGAGACGAAATCGACTTTCTCCGATAGGACCCAAATGAACTAGGACTGATGGTTCAGATAAAATAAATTTTTGGGACATTTTGTCGAAAACATTTTTTTGATTTTGGACCCACATTTATTTTATGCAGCCACGATTTTTCCGCCCAAAATGCTTTTAAATTCGTGGCTGACTCTCACAACCGCTTCACCAAATTTATGAAGGGCCTATCATTATGAAAGTATTGATGGGAAAATTTCAAAAAAGTTAAAAAAAAATTTTTTTTTTTTCTGAGAGTTGATAAGTGATGCCAATGAAATGAAAATAGCTACGCAGCAATACCTTTAAACCCATGTAAAAGTATTTTCTCAAAAAGTGCCTAATTTGTATATACTTTTTTATACGTTTATATGCATATGTTTATACGTTTATCCGGCTTATAGAAATAAAAATATATGTTTGCTTCCCAACCCTACGTATTAACCTTTTTATTAACATATGTGTTTACATACTTGTTTGCATACATATTTCATTTAACTGAACTTAACATACGCATTTCATTGAACTGAACTGAACATACGAATTTCATTTAACTGAACTCAACTGAACTGAACATACGCACTAACATTCGTGTTTACATACGTGTTTGCATACGTATTTCATTAAACTGAACTGAACATACGAATTTAATTTAACTGAACTGAACTGAACTGAACATACGTATTTCATTAAACTGAACTCAACTGAACTGAACGTCAGGTTCTGGTTGATAAGACCACCAAGCTCATCAGCTCGGTTCAAGCGCTGTGTGGGCTGAAAGATCAAACCCGTCAACAAATGGGGAGCAGGCTAGTGAAAGTGAAAGTGGTTGCAGGTACGTCTTGCACGTAGTCACTTCGCCCATGTGCATAACCCCTAAACCCTAAACCCTTAACACTAGCATGTGTCGGTGGTGCTAGTGAAAGTGAAAGTGGTTGCAGGTACGCCGTGCCCATAGTCATTTGGGCCATTTGCATATGTACGTATGTTGTATGTATGCATGTATGTATGTATGTATGTATGTATGTATGTATGTATGTATGTATGTATGTATTGTATGTATGTATGTATGTATGTATGTATGTATGTATGTATGTATGTATGTATGTATGTATGTTTCTATGTATGTACCGTACTGACAGCAAAATTTAACGGTTTAATTTCACGGGAGCAACCGTGAAATCGAGGCGTACACTATATTACGCGACGAAAAAACCGTGAAATCGAGTTTCAGGGCGATATTACGGTTTGGGCCCCTGGGCTCCACATAGGGCTTACTACCCCTGCCGCCTGCTGTCTGCCGGCTCAACGAAAATCAGAAACTCTCGACAATTTTGCTTTCCCCAGATTGCATGGCACAGCCCCTCGATAGATCCCCAGATGACGTCTGCGCCCTCTGGTAGCTCCAAATCACAAAAATCAAAGTACCCTGTGGGGCTGCTAGAAACGGCCAGAACCGGCTGGGCAGATCACTGTTTCCAACAACCAGCTTAACCAAGTTACAGCCGAAGCTCGAGAGGCTGTCGCTCGCAACCCATCGACCACCTCGGCGAAAACGAGCAGCAAGTTTTTCACAAAGAGGGCAGTGAATTTCCTGCAAATGCTGGAGTACCTTGTGGATGGGTCCAAGTTAGAAACCAGACCTCACACGAAAACGTATGTGAAGTGGGAGCCCTTCCACAAGCTGCTGGCCATTGAAAGGCACACATCTCTGAACTCGAATAGGTTGATCAAGCCTTCCGACCAAAGAGGCCATTTGGGAAGCATTGAGCCAACTGTAAGCTCTTATTTTTGAGATGCCTTAGTTGCAGGTCCTAGAACTCAAATTAACTGAGCAGGAAATTAAGTGATTAAATGAGTTGATGCAGAGTGCTACCCTACTTGCAGACCCTATAACCGTGTACCCTGATACAACGGTACATGGTCTACAGTAATAGTATGAACACTACTACCTATACCACATTCATGAGTACCGGCGAGGGGGGGGCAAGAATAAAGTTAGCAGACCGCATGTTCTGAAGCTCGTTATATTGACCCCTGGACCCCCCCCCCCCCCCCCCCCCCCCCCCCCCCCCCCCTTCAAGACCTCATATCTGAACACCCAGACAGTATAACATAGTGAAAGGGGGGTCCATGAGCATCATCTCGTCAAGGCCTTTCCAACCATACAACCAAAAGATACAAATATCAAGTTATTTAGATTTCAGTATTTTTACAACTTTCTTGAGCGCTCGGCAGTCGTCCGCACCCTTGGAGGAGATCACTAAGGTATGTGAAGGACTGAAGGCGCTATTTATCTGTCTACCGTATCTAACTTGATCATCATCATTATCATGGCTTAATCGACTCAACTTGTATTCTGGAGCCTGATGGTCTGCTCGGGTGGTGTGTGTGTGTCTGGTGTGTGTGTGTGCGTGTGTGTGTTGTGTGGTGGTGGTGGTGGTGTGTGTGTGTGTGTGTGTGTGTGTGTGTGTGTGTGTGTGTGTGTGTGTGTGTGTGGGGGGGGGTCCACTGCTTTAAGAACCACCTCGTAGGGGACCAGAGTTCAGAACGCGCATCCAAACGCGATGCGCGCGCGCCTTTTTCGCCGCTAACTGCCGCTCGTGCGAAGCTGGGCGCGAAGGTCTGGGTGACGTCCAGCCTGGCGTCCAGCCTGGATGTACCTTCCAGGAGATCCACCTATTACACCCTGCGTGTAACTTACTAACGAATGCAGATTAGCACTCCTCTCGTCGAGACGTACTCATTGGTGTACCTCACGCTCGAAAATTCGCACTGGCAAGAAAGTTACACGAGGTACAAATACAATTGGGAAAACGGTCGGACCCCCCCTCCCACCCCCCCCCCCCCCCCCCCCCCTCGTATCTCGGCCGCCCGTGGGTGTATCGACATGATTTTCTTTGTATCGACTATTGCTCCCGGTTCTCTATCCATATCGAACATGCGGTACGAAATCTTTTTCCTTGCCCCCCCCGAGTACCGGTACACAATGTTATCACAAGTCTGTATTGTGATTTTAAGAACAGGCAGTAAATCAGTGTAACATGTTCAAGTTGAAACATTTAAATGGATTTTATTAAAGTTTTAACTGTGAAATGTGTAACGTCAAATTATATTCCTCTGGAAAACAAAAACAAACGTGAAATTATAATAAACCCCCTCAAAATGACCGTGAAATCTTTCGAAGCGTTAAATTCTGCTGTCAGTACGGTATGTATGTATGTTGTATGTATGTATGTATGTATGTATGTATGTATGTATGTATGTATGTATGTATGTCTGTCTGTCTGTCTGTATGTATGTATGTATGTATGTATGTATGTATGTATGTATGTATGTATGTATGTATGTATATTGTATATATGTATGTATGTGTGTACGTATGTATGTATGTTGTATGCATGTATGTATGTATGTATGTATGTATGTATGTATGTATGTATGTATGTATGTATGTATGTATGTATGTATGTATGTTGTATGTGTAAATATTACAGCCCAGGGGTTGCCATCTAGGCTTAAGGACTTCCAAAACCTTGGATAATCATGATGGGCTCAAACTACAACATATGGGGAGCAGGCTTGTGCAAGTGTAGGTGGTTGCAGGTACGCTGTGCCCGTAGTCACTTGGGCCATGTGCTTATGTATGTATGTTAGACACAGACAGACATACCGTTTACCGCTATATGGCACGTAATATCCAATGCATGAAGGCAATTAACCCTATTTGACATTCATGTACATTAGTGTTTGCCAGTGCGCAACAGACCCAGGCACAAACGCAGGCACAGACACAGGCACAGACATACCGTTTACCGCTATATGACACGTAATATTGATTTTCCGCGCATCATATTCATTATCCATGGTGCAGAACAGCAATCAATTCTGCTATCCGTTCCCCAGTTGTCGACTTTTGGAATGAAGGCTACGAATCCGATGTGATATTCATGTACATTTGTTTTTGACAGTGCGCACCAGACCTGGGCATGGACACAGGTACAGGCACATACATACAGTTTACCGCTATATAGCACGTAATTCTCATTATTCGATCTGTTCCCCAGGCGTCAATCTTCGGAATGAAGGCGATGAACCCGACGTGATATTCATGTACATCTGTTTTTGACAGTGTGCAATAGACACAGACACGGGCACAGACACCGGCACAGACATACCGTTTACCGCTGTATGGCGCTTAATATACATTATTATATCCGTTCCCCAGTCGTTAACCTTTGGAATGAAGGGGGTGAACTCGACGTGATATTCATGTACATCTGTTTTTGACAGTGTGCAATAGACACAGACACGGGCACAGACACCGGCACAGACATACCGTTTACCGCTGTATGGCGCTTAATATACATTATTATATCCGTTCCCCAGTCGTTAACCTTTGAAATGAAGGGGGTGAACTCGACGTGATATTCATGTACATCTGTTTTTGACAGTGTGCAATAGACACAGACACGGGCACAGACACCGGCACAGACATACCGTTCACCGCTGTATGGCGCTTAATTATCCTTTCCATTCCCCTTTCATGGAACTTTGGAATGAACTCGATGAGCCTGACGTGATATGCATGTACATTTGCTTTTGACAGTGTGCAACAGACTGAGGCACAGGCACAAACACAGACACAGGCACAGACACAGACACAGGCATACCGTTTACCACTACATAGCACGTGACATTTGTTAATCTATCCATTCCGCGCAGGTGTCGACCTTTTGGAATGAAGACGATGAACCCGACGTGATATTCATGTACATTGTTTTTTTACAGTGCGCAACAGACCTAGGCACAGACACATGCACAGGCATACCGTTTACCGCTTTATGACTTATGACATTCATTATTCTATCCTTTCCCCAGGCGTCGACCTTTGGAATGAAGGCGATGAACCTGACGGTTTGTGGATCTTGTCGGAGGGCAGTATAGAAGCTCTTAACTTGTTTGAAGAGCCACAGCAGCTGACCCCACCTTGTGTACTAGGCGAGGGGGCGGTGCTGACTGATGAGATCATGGCCTGCAGGTGAGGATGTGGTGCTTCTTATCACCACCACCACTTGTGTGCTAGGCGCACACTCCCCTCACTCACCCACTCACTCACCCACTCACTCACTCACTCACTCACTCACTCACTCACTCACTCACTCACTCACTCACTCACTCACTCACTCACACTCACCACTCACACTCACACTCACACTCACACTCACTCACTCACTTACTCACTCACTCACTCACTCACTCACTCACTCACTCACTCACTCACTCACTCACTCACTCACTCACTCACCCACCACTTCACGTCACTCACTCACTACTCACTCACCCTCACCACACACCCCACACCTCACCCTCACCCATCCCCACACCCACACCCACACCCTCACCCACACTCCCCCCACCCCCCACCCCCCACCCACCCCACTCATCAAAACACACTCTGCCAGGGAGAGGCTGTGGACGTACCGCACCAAGTCACCCTGTAACCTATGGCAGCTGCCACAAAAAACATCTGGATTCTCCGTGTCACCCTCACTCACCCTCACCCTCACCACTCCTCCACACCCATCCCCACACCCATCCCCATCCCCATCCACTCACCACTCCCCCACACCCACACCCACACCCACCCTCACCACTCCCCCACACCCACACCCACATCCACACCCTCAGCCCACTCACCCACACCCCACACCCACATCCACACCCTCACCCACTCACCCACACCCACACCCACATCCACACCCTCACCCACTCACCCACACCCAGCCTTACCTTCACCCACCCTCACCCCACACCCACACCCACACCCACACCCACCCACACCCACACCACACCCACACCCACACCCACACCCTCACCCATCCCACATCCACAGGGAGAGGCTGTGGACGTACCGCACCAAAGTCACCATGTGTCCTATGGCACCTGCCACAGAAATATATGGAGTCTCACCCTCACTCACCCCCACCCTCACCACTCCCCCACACCAATCCCTACACCCATCCCCACACCACACCAACACCCATCCCCACAACCACACCCACCCTCACCATCCCCACACCCACACCCACACCCTCACCACACCCACACCCTCCCCCACACCAACACCCTCACCCTCACCACTCCGCCACCCTCACCCTCACCATCCCCACACCCACACCCACACCCTCCCCACACCCACACCCTCCCCCACACCAACACCCTCACCCTCACCACTCCGCCACCCTCACCATCCCCACACCCACAGGGAGAGGCTGTGGACATACCGCACCAAGTCACCCTGTATCCTATGGCACCTGCCACAAAAACATCTGGAGTCTCTGTGTGTGGTCTGCCCTGACATTGGCAAGACCTTCCTGGCATACACACAGATCAAGTTGATGCAAGTACGTAGACTGGACTGGGATTGGACTGGGAGGGCGGTGTGGGTGGGGTGGGTGGGTGGGGGTGGGGGGGGGGGGCTGAGGAGAGGGGGATATAATGTATTGCTTTCCAATATATAGTGTACCCTAATATCGTCAAGACCTTGCCGGGCTACACACAGATAAAGTTGATGCAAGTACGTAGACTGGACGGGGATTAGACTGGGAGGGTGGGGTATGTGTGGATTTGAGGGGGGGGGGGGGTCTGGGGAGGAGGGGATATGATAAATCGCTCCCGTTATATAAGAGTGTCCTAATATTGTCAAGACCTTCCTGGCATACACACAAAATAAAGGTGATGTAAGTATGTAGACTGGACCGGGAATGGACTGGGAGGGTTGGGTGAGTGGGTGCTTGGAGGGGGGGGTGGGGGGGCTGGGGAGGAGGGGATAGGGTATAGTGGTTTTCCTATATGTAGTGTACCCTGATATCGTCGAGACCTTGCCGGGCTACACAAAGACAAAGATGATGCAGGTACGTAGACTGGACCGGGATTGGACTGGGGTGGGGGTGGGAGGAGGTGAGGGGGTCTGGGAAGGAGGCCCCTCACCCCTCACGCCTGATAGCTGACCCCTGACCCCCTGACCCTTTGACCCCCCCCACCCCTCACCCCTCACCTCCTCACCGCTGACCTCTGATCCCTAACCCCCTCATGCCTGACCCCTCATCCCTCACGCCTGACCCTTTGACCCCCCCCACCCCTCACCCCTCATGCCTCACCGCTGATCCCTTGACCCCCTGACCCTTTGACCCCCCCCTCCCCTTACCCCCCCCCACCCCTCACCCCTCACCGCAGACCCCCTGACACTCTGACCCCCTGACCTTTGACCCCCTCACCCCCTTTCCCCTCACACCTGACATCTGACCTCCTGACCCTTTGAACCCCCCCACCCCTTACCCCCTCACACCTGACGGCCGACCCCGCACCACCTCACCCCTGGCCCCCTGACCCCCCACCCCCTCACCCCTGACACCCTCATGCCTGATAGCTGACCCCTGACCCCTGACCCCCCCACCCCTCACCCCTCACCCCTCACCCCCTAACCCTTCACCCCTCACACCTGACCGCGGACCCTTGAACCCCTGACCCTTTGACCCCCCCACCCCTCACCCCCTCACCCCTCACCCCCCAACCCTTCACCCCTCACTCCTGACCGCGGACCCTTGACCCCCTGACCCTTTGACCCCCCCACCCCTCACCCCCTCACCCCTCACCCCCTAACCCTTCACCCCTCACTCCTGACCGCAGACCCCTGACCCCCTGACCTTAGACCCCCCACCCCTCACCCCCTCACCCCTCACCCCATAACCCTTCACCCCTCACTCCTGACCGCGGACCCTGACCCCCTGACCCTTTGACCCCCCCACCCCTGACCCCCTCACCCCTCACCCCCTAACCCTTCACCCCTCACTCCTGACCGCGGACCCCTGACCCCCTGACCCTTAGACCCCCCCACCCCTGACCCCCTCACCCCTCACCCCCTAACCCTTCACCCCTCACTCCTGACCGCGGACCCCTGACCCCCTGACCCTTTGACCCCCCACCCCTGACCCCCTCACCCCTCACCCCCTAACCCTTCACCCCTCACGCCCTGACCACGGACCCCGGACCCCCGGGCCTTTTGACCCCCCACCCCTCACCCCTCACGCCTGACCCCTGACCCCTGACCCCCTGACCCTGCCAGACTTTGAGCGGCTGGGCTGGTGATGGGCAGTGGAGCGAGATTGTCCAGCGGCTGACAGCTGACCCCTGACCCCCCTGACCCTTTGACCCCCTCCCCCACCCCACCCCACCCCTCACCCCCGCACCCCTCACGCCTGACCCCTGACCCCTGACCCTGCCAGAGTTTTGAGCGGCTGGGCTGGTGATGGGCAGTGGAGCGAGGTTGTCCAGCGGATGACAGCTGATCCCTGACCCCCTTGACCCTTTGACCCCCTCCCCCACCCCCCCCACCCCTCACCCCCGCAGCCCTCACCCCCGCACCCCTCACGCCTGACCCCTGACCCCTGACCCCTTGACCCTTTGACCCCCTCCCCCACCCCACCCCACCCCTCACCCCCGCACCCCTCACACCTGACCCCTGACCCCTGACCCTGCCAGAGTTTGAGCGGCTGGGCTGGTGATGGGCAGTGGAGCGAGGTTGTCCAGCGGATGACAGCTGATCCCTGACCCCTTGACCCTTTGACCCCCTCCCCCACCCCACCCCTCACCCCCCACCCCTCACCCCCGCACCCCTCACGCCTGACCCCTGACCCCTGACCCCGCCAGAGTTTGAGCGGCTGGGCTGGTGATGGGCAGTGGAGCGAGATCGTCCAGCGGCTGACAGCAACTTTTGTTGGGGCTTCAGAGAGCGCTATGGATGCTATCCTCAAGCAGCTGCAGAAGGTGGGATGCGCTGTGTGCGTGTGTGTGTGTGCTGTGTGTGTGTGAGGTGGTGGTGGTGTGTGTCGGGGGGGCTAGTGCTGATGGCGATAATGATAATGATGAGGAGGAGGACGGTGGTGATGGTGATGGCACCAGAGGGTGCCATGGATGTTATACTCAAGCAGCTGCAGAAGGTGGGTGTGCTGTGTGTGTTTGTGTGTGCGTGGGTGCGTGCGTGTATGGGTGGGTGGTGGTGGGTGTGGGGAGGACGAGGAGGAGGGTGATGGTTGATATCGATGCTCTACTGGAGCTCAGGGGGGCTTATGAGCATCACACAAAACCATCACACAAAAAAGACCGACACCTATCCAACTTGGATTCGTGACTGACCCCCACCCTATAAGACCCGCACCCATCCGACTTAACTTCATGACTGAACCCCACCCAATCATGGCTGCAGTGCTCAAGTCAGGATGGAAGCCTGCAGCTCGATGCTCTGCTAGAGCTTAATAGGGCCTTTGAGCATCTAACAAAAATATGCTTATGAGCATCACACAAAAGAGACTGACAAGGATCCGACTTGGATTCTTGACTGACGCCCACCCCACTCCCCACTCCCCCCACACCCCGTCCTCACTCCCCACACCCCACTCCCCCCACACCCCGTCCTCACTCCCATTCCCCCCACACCCCACACCCCACACCCCGTCCTCACTCCCCACTCCCCCCACACCCCACACCCCCCCCACTCCCCACACCCCACTCCCCCCCACACCCCGTCCTCACTCCCCACTCCCCCACCCCCACACCCCACACCCCGTCCTCACTCCCCACACCCCACTCCCCCCACACCCTACACCCCACACCCCGTCCTCACTCCCCACACCCCACTCCCCCCACACCCCGTCCTCACTCCCCACTCCCCCCACACCCCACACCCCGTCCTCACTCCCCACACCCCACTCCCCCCACACCCCGTCCTCACTCCCCACTCCCCCCACACCCCCACACCCCGTCCTCACTCCCCACACCCCGTCCTCACTCCCCACACCCCACTCCTCCCACACCCCGTCCTCACTCCCCACTCCCCCCACACCCCGTCCTCACTCCCCACTCCCCCCACACCCCAAACCCCACACCCCCACACCCCGTCCTCACTCCCCACTCCCCCCACACCCCAACCCCCACACCCCAAACCCCCTCCCCACACCCCACTCCCCCCACACCCCGTCCTCACTCCCCACTCCCCCCACACCCCACACCCCACACCCCACACCCCGTCCTCACTCCCCACACCCCACTCCCCCCACACCCCGTCCTCACTCCCCACTCCCCCCACACCCCACACCCCACACCCCGTCCTCACTCCCCACACCCCACTTCCCCCACTCCCCGTCCTCACTCCCCACTCCCCCCACACCCCACACCCTGTCCTCACTCCCCACACCCCACTCCTCCCACACCCCGTCCTCACTCCCCACTCCCCCCACACCCCGTCCTCACTCCCCACTCCCCCCACACCCCACACCCCACACCCCGTCCTCACTCCCCACTCCCCCCACACCCCACACCCACACCCCGTCCTCACTCCCCACACCCAACTCCCCCTACACCCCGTCCTCACTTCCCACTCCCCCCACACCCCACACCCCACACCCCACACCCCACACCCCACACCCCACACCCCGTCCTCACTCCCCACACCCAAATCCCCACTCCCCCCACACCCCACACCCCACTCCCCCACACCCCACTCCCCCCACTCCCCCCACTTCCCGACTACCCCACTCCCACTCCCACAGTGCCCGCGTCAGGATGGAAGCCTCCAGCTGCTCCTTGATTTACAGCTGGGGCTGATTACTTTGAAGGTGGTGGATGAAGATGATCTGAACGAGGCCTTGGCAGTGCCTGAGGAAGCTGAGCTCCCCACACCCCACACCCCACTCCCCCCACACCCCACACCCCGTCCTCACTCCCCACACCCAACTCCCCACTCCCCACACACCCCATTCCCCACACTTCCCGACTTCCCCACTCCCACAACTGCAGTGCTCGCGTCAGGATGGAAGCCTCCAGCTGCTTCTCGATGCTCTACTGGAGCTGAGTACCTTGAAGGTGGTGGATGAAGATGATCTGAACGAGGCGTTGGCGGTGCCTGAGGAGGCTGAGTTTGTGCGCCAGGTACTCGAAGGAGAAGAAGAGGAGGAGAGTACTGAGGAGGACAGCAGTGGGGTGGATGAGGACTTTGAGGTGCAGAGGAGCGAGAACGGATTTGGAGAGGGAGATGGGACAAACAGCCCAGTCCTTTCCCGTAAGTTTTTTTTAAAGTTATGTACGTATGTTACAGTTCAGGGGTAGGCCAAAGATGCTTGCCCACCCGTGTAGGGCTTCAAAAAAAGCAATAATGAATTGAACCCCAAACAAAATAGTTATGAAAGGAATTCCCCCCCAGGAGGAGAGTACTGAGGATTAGAGCAGTGGGGTGGATGAGGAATTTGAGGTGCAGAGGAGCGAGACCGGTTCCGGAGAGGGAGATGGGACAGGTAGCCCAGTCCTCTCCCTTACTTTTTTTTAGTTATGAAAGGGATTTCCCAGGAGGAGAGTACTGAGGAGGAGAGTACTGAGGAGGAGAGCTGTGGGATGGATGAGGACTCTGAGGTGCAGAGGAGCAAGAGCAGTTTAGGAGAGAGAGAAGGGACAGGCTGCCCAGTCCTTGGTGAATTGCGTTTTTGTTTTAGATGAATATGATTTCTTTTGCATGAATATGACAGGAAAATGCGATTTAATGTTTGCAGTCGCTGTCAGCCGCCATGGTAGCTTTGTCCAGGTAAAGTAGCAGCCCGTTCCCTACCGCCGTAAGACGGGGCTCCCTTAATACCTCACCCCACCAGGCGTTATCATTATTTTATGAAAGGAATTCTTCTCCAAGGGGAGAGTACTGAGGAGGAGAGCAGTGGGATGGATGAAGTTTTTGAGGTGCGGAAGAGTAATTCTGGTTTCATGAGTCTACAACCTGCAGCAGAACCTTGAACCCTCAACCTGCAGCAGAACCCTAAACCCTAAACCTACAGCAGAGTCCTAAACCCTGAACCTACAACATGCAGCAGAACCCTAAACCTATAACCTCCTGCAGAACCCTGAACCCTGAACCTACAACATGCAGCCAGAACGCCACCACACACACCGCCACACACACACACAGGCCGCGACAAATCCGACGCTGGTTCCAATCAATGGAGACTCAACTGGACGCAGCCGACGGCGCAGTCCTTGGACCCCCCCCCCCCCCCCCCATCCCCCCCATCCCCCCACCTTCCACCTCCCACCTCATACACACCCAACCCCATACACACACACCACACTCACACCACCACACACACACACACACACACACATACACAGGCCGCAACAAATCCGACGCTGGTTCCAACGGAGACTCGACTGGACGCAGCCGACGGCGCAGTCCCTTGGACCCCTCCAACCCCCACCTCCCACCGTCTCCCCACCTCCCACCCCATGCACCCACACACACCACCACCACACATGCCACCACACACACCATCACCACACACACACACACAGGCCGTGACAAGTCTGACGCCGGTTCCAATGGAGAATCAACCGGACACAGCCGGGGACGCGGCCTCTCACTATCACGCGGCAGCCGAGGCCACTTGGCGGGCGATAGTAAATGTGGCTTGGCCCGGGCAGGCGAGAGAAGCAGGAGTGGCCTCCTAGCGAAGTTGAGTGAGTTCACCGTCCCTGACGAGGTGCCGGTCACAGAAAGCATCTTGCTGGATCCCACAGGTACGCCACCACCACCTCCACCACCTCCACCCCGCCACCACGCACACACACACACACACACGCAGACACACACACACAGACACACACACACACACACTTGCTGGATCCCACAGGTACGCCACCACCACCTCCACCACCTCCACCACGCCACCACACACACCACCACACACACACACTCACATGCACACATTTGCTGGATCCCACAGGTACGCTTAGATACATAGACATAGCTAAGTATGCATAGATACACTGCTGTGACTCTGCAGTCACAGACTCTGCGGTCACAGACTCTGCGGCGGTCACAGACTCTGCGGCAGTCACAGACTCTGCGTTCACAGACTCTGCGGTCACAGACTCTGCGGCGGTCACAGACTCTGCGGCGGTCACAGACTCTGCGGCAGTCACAGACTCTGCGGTCACAGACTCTGCGGCGGTCACAGACTCTGCGGCGGTCACAGACTCTGCGGCAGTCACAGACTCTGCGGTCACAGACTCTGCGGCGGTCACAGACTCTGCGGCGGTCACAGACTCTGCGGCAGTCACAGACTCTGCGGTCACAGACTCTGCGGCGGTCACAGACTCTGCGGCGGTCACAGACTCTGCGGCAGTCACAGACTCTGCGGTCACAGACTCTGCGGCGGTCACAGACTCTGCGGCGGTCACAGACTCTGCGGCAGTCACAGACTCTGCGATCACAGACTCTGCGTTCACAGACTCTGCGGTCACAGACTCTGCGGCAGTCACAGACTCTACGTTCACAGAGTCTGCGTTCACAGACTCTGCGGCGTTCACAGACTCTGCAGTCACAGACTCTGCGTTCACAGACTCTGCGGTCACAGACAGCAGCCTGCTGGATCCCACAGGTGCACATCGCCTTGCCATGGACCCCCACCCCTACCACCACCACCACCCCAATCCCCCCACCTCCCACCACATACACACCCACCATACTCACACCGCACACACATGCACACACAGGTGTGCTTAGAAACATACACATTGCAGGGATTTTTTCCGCTGTATATAACGATCACTACTTTTGACCCCGTTTTTGCCCAAATTGCCGATTTACAAAAGGTATAAATAGATAAGTACGCATAGGTTAGTACGCATAGGTTAGTACGCATAGGTTAGTACGCATATGTTAGTACGCATAGGTTAGTACGCATAGGTTAGTACGCATAGGTTAGTACGCATAGGTTAGTACGCATAGGTTAGTACGCATAGGTTAGTACGCATAGGTTAGTACGCATAGGTTACACCTTGTTTCCAACCAGTTGGAGGTCCGGTTAAGCGGCGGTTAAATTCGTTATTTTCGGCGCTAACCGGTGTTTGGTCGGAAACACAAAAAGATGAGGTCCGGTTAAAGACCAACTGCCCCGGTTAGTGCAACGGCGCACCCCCCCCGCCGTTGAAGAAAGCGAAGGGGCGGTTAAATTCGGTTGTTGCATTAGATCTGGTAACGTCACGAAATTGGCGCGCGCCTCTTAAAAATCATGCTGCTTTGGAGTGCCGCATCCTTTCTTTCTTTTTCGTAGGCACAGACGAGGACAAGCTTCGAAGCAGGCTCAAAGGGATTTACCTTCTCGATCTCGCGAACTCTAGCCAGGACATCCTCCCGCTGCCTCCTCCTCATGTTCTTGAAGCGGGCAGCAGCGGCAAGGAGCGGGATAAACGCTGAAATCAGCGTCTGGATAGCGAGGAAGTGCTGCGCTGCGCATTTGACACGTTGATCCATTTTGAGATGACCTGGCCAGATGCAAAAGACTGCTTAACTGGTGGAATGTTTCCAACCAGTTAAGGGTCCGGTTAGAGGTCGAGTCTTAACTCTCCGAAACACAATCCTTAACCGGACCTCCAACTGGTTGGAAACAAGCTGTTAGTACGCATAGGTTAGTACGCATAGGTTAGTACGCATAGGTTAGTACGCATAGGTTAGTACGCATAGGTTAGTACGCGTAGGTTAGTACGCATGGATAAGTACACATAGAAAAGTGCACACAGAAAAGTACGCATAGATGAGTATGCATAGGTAAGTGCGCATAGACAAGTACACCTAGAAAAGTACGCATAGATAAGTACGCATAGATAAGTATGCATAGAAAGGTGCGCATGCATACGTATGCATACATAAGTATGCATACATATGCATGCATATATACATATGCAAAGATATGTACGCATAGATAAGTACGCATAGACAAGTACGCATAGATAAGTACGCAAACCCTAAGCCATGCCCCCCACCCCCCACACCCCACCCCACCCCCTTCACGCACACCACACTAACACCACACCCACCACCCACACACCCCACACACAGGCCGGGGCCGCCTCCCTCTGGACCTGCCCTACCGCCTGTCGGGCGCCAACAACCTGAACCTTGGCAGCCTTGGTAGCCCTGAAACAAGGCAAGCCGATAAAGGGGAGAACCGTATTCTCGCGTCTCGAAGCGTCCGCCCACAAAGTCCAGCGTCCCTCACCCATGGGGCGGTGTGCACCTCACGCTGGAGTTTCTCAAGTGCCGCGCGGCCACGCTCTTCACTGGCACCGGTCCCCGAGTCTGGAACCTCTTCTCTCAACACCGCGGCAGCCCCCAGTAGTTTACTGACCACACGACCGATGGTGAGCCGTTTTGGGTCGGGGGCACTGCCCGTGTCGGCAGCTATGGGACTGGGGCAGCCTACCTCAAGCCCCCTGCCTGCCGTGGTGCACTCTACTACATGGTCCAGCCCCGCTGTTGCTGGCACTTGTATGGCCAGGCGTGCTGTTTCTGGCACAGGGGGCCCTGCTGATGCTGCTAAGCTTTACACACCTGATGATGATGGTCAGCAGTCCAACCTAGGGGGGGAGCAGCTGCAAGAAAATAACAAAGGATTTGCGAACACGTTTACGAGGGACATGACACTGACCACGGACAAGTTGGGCCACGACCTTGGCCTGATCTCCAGAGCCAGCCTGGAAGAAGACCAAGACCAGTATTCAGCTGCCTCCAACACGTCATCCGTTGATAAAGATGTTGTTCAGGCACAGAATAGCCTTCAGGCACAGAATAGCCTTCAGGTACAGACTAGTCTTCAAGCGCAGACAAGTCTACCTGGCAGGCTCCCTTCAATGGCTAGTGTTCTCCATGGGACCCAGCCAGAGGCTAGTATTCCCAACAGGCTCATGAGTCCCCCCCATAGGATCCAGAGTCCCTCTCCTGATAGGCTCCACCCAATGGCTGGTGTGCCTGGTGGGGGCCAGCCACAGGGTAGTGTGCCGCATAGGCTTCTGAGCCCCCCCCGTAGGCTCCAGAGTGCCAGGTCCACTGCACACGCAGAAGGCCTCCGAAGGGTGGGCAGTGGCGGTGTAACCCCTTTGGCTGAGTTGTCCGTTGAGTCTGGAGGTATGATGGGAGGCCCGGGGCACTTACCCGTACCTGCCCTCCCAACACCAGCCACATCAGGTGGCTGTGGGCATCTGCCGCCAGTTTGCGACTACTGCGAACACTGCGGCGGTGGGTGATGTTGGGGGCATGGGGCATGGGGCATGTGGTTGATGTAAGGGGCATGGGGCATGTGCCTCGGTAGTTTTGCTTTGCCTGGGGTGAGACGTCTAAAGAGAGGGACAAGACCACCAAATGTAACACCTGAGCATCGTGCGCACCAGATACTTAATGTTTATCCCCCCCCCCCCCCCCCCCCCCCCCCCCCCCCCAAATGTTACACCTGGGCATCGCGCTGCCAGATACTTGATGTTTATGACCCCCTCCCCCCCCCCCCCCCCCCCCCCACACACACACACACACACACACAAAACAAAGTGTTACACCTGGGCATTGTGCTGCCAGATACTTAATGTTTATGTCAAAATCCTAAGCAGAACCACTGGATGAGACGTCTAAAGAGAGGGATGGGAGCTCCAAATGAGGGACGAGGCCTCTAGACGGGGGTTACATTAGGGGGGAGCAGGGAGGAAGTGTTTGTGTGTGTGTGTGGTGGTGGTGGTGGTGGTGGGGGGAGAGGGGAGGAAGTGACGGGTGGAAGGTCCGTTGCATTTGTCTGGGTGTATGTAATGTACATGTATGTTACAGTCCAGGGGTAGGCAAAATAGGCTAAAGGGACTTGCCCAACCGTACAGGAAGGGCTTGAAAAGAAAAGGAACTGATGAAGTGAACTCCAAACAATCGTTTTACCGACGGGAGCCCTGAGTTCATGCTACAGTGATCATTTAATTCTACAATGTACGCTACACCCTTGGTGTGTTGCAGATTCAGATTTTGAAACCGGTCTTGTCTCATGATTAGGGACGGCAAATCATATGATACTGACCAAAGGCGAGTATGACATCATATGATATCATTCAAATTGCATCATATGGTATTGTATTTAAATGATAACTTTGGCCTAGACAGACTGCCGGCATCATATGATATCATATGATGACATGATATCATATTAAATCATATTGCCGATCCCTACTCATGATGCAGATTTTGAGCCCCCTAGAACAACCCAACCAAGGCGCAAATACGTTCTCTTCAAAACAAATACTGCTTTAGTGTGGTGTTATTGTCAGTGCAGTTAGAAACGTACGTGTATGCGTCAAAGACCAAAATCACGCACACTCCAGAGGGGCGAGTGTGTGAAATTACACACACTCACTGGAACTTTGTTGTAGACCGGATTATATACCGGCTACTGAGTAGCTCAGAGAAGTCAGTGTGTAGTCACTGACTTGCTCTGCACTGTACACGTGACTGTATGATCACGTGCACCGCCGTGCAGCACTACTGTACTGCCACCGGCTAGTATATCATGCCTGCATCTGCGGTATCTAGTAATCAATTATATACTGTAAACTAACAGTTGCTACTATCTCTCCAGTGTCTCGCAGTCTCACACTCTTCAAGATACCAAAAACTTGGATGTGCGTGATTTCACGCATATTCCCCCCACCGCCCACCCACCCCCGGCTTTGAACAACCCCGGTTGTTGTTAGGGAGTGAGAGACCATGGATTTCATGTTCTGACTTAACATCGGATGGTGACTCAAGCAGGCGGATGGTGACTCAAGCAGTCGTGCAAAAGCTGCTTTTTCTAGGATGCTCACTAAGGCCCAAGAGGCACACCACACGCTCTGTAGGCGATGCCATACTATGGAGATATAAAATATTGATATTCTCACCCTCCTGTTTGATTATCTTTTACAACCTATTCTGAATTTTGGCTGTGGGGTGTGGGCTCTTTCTATTCTGAACAACACACTTATCTCAAATGACCATGCTTGTGAGAAATGGCATAGAGGTCTACTTAAACAAATGTTGGGCGTTTGCAAATCAACTACATCTAATATTATCATGGAAGTGCTGGGTAGAACCCCGTTGTGTTTTGCTTGGCTTAAACAAGCTCTGCGCTTCTGGAACAAGACCATAGATAAAGAACCTGAGGATCTCATTATAATGGCTCTTGAGGAATCTTTTGATTCCAACACTGGCTGGGTTCATGACTTACGTTGTGCTCTCCAGAAGCTAGGATCCAGTAAAAACCTCAACATTTTGGAGGCTGTCGATGTCGAAGGTATTATGTCTGAAGTTTTTGAGTCATGGAGGTTTAAGTACCCAAGTGACACCAATGCAGTCAGAGACATCCCTGATGAGAGAAGGGTTGGCTTTAAACGCCTCCGATACCAGAAATGGTTAGCAGCCAAGAGTAATGATGGGAATGGCTTGATTCCCTTTACATCCGCCTTACATAAGCAAGATCAGATTCGTTCTATAGCACAGTTTAGAATGGGTTCCCATTGGCTGAACACAGAAAGAATGAGGGTGGTGGATAGAGCACACATCCCTCGTTCAATGAGACACTGTCAAATGTGTGAGTTCCAAAAACCTGAGGATGAAATGCATATGTTTGAGTGCCCTTTTTATAATGATATTCGCCTCCGCTACCAGAAGCTGTTTACAGATATTAATAGGCATGTCCATGAGGACACCGACTTATCCGTATGGAATGTGGAATTCTGTGATTCCACATTCAGAATTGCGATTCCACATTTTGTTTTTACCTTTATTATCCCTTTTTTGTTGTGACTTATCATTTGTTAGCTTCTTACCTCCGCCACTGTAGGTGGTTGAGATTTGGGGGTTTAATACCTACGCCACCAAAACGGTGGTTGGGAGTTTGGTTTGTTTGTCCTCGACATACCCCTGATGTAATGGGCTTTTTTGCTTTGTGGGTGCTTTTTCTTTTTGTTTAAAGCACAGAGTCTCATACACCCTCGCGGTGTCAAGTAGACTTTAACATGTAATGTAATGTAATGTAATGTAATGTAATGTAATGTAATGTAATGTAATGTAATGTAATGTAATGTAATGTAATGTAATGTAATGTAATGTAATGTAATGTAATGTAATGTAATGTAATGTAATGTAATGTAATGTAATGTGATGTAATGTAATGTAATGTAATGTAATGTAATGTAATGTAATGTAATGTAATGTAATGTAATGTAATGTAATGTAATGTAATGTAATGTAATGTAATGTGATGTAATGTGATGTAATGTGATGTAATGTGATGTAATGTGATGTAGTGTGATGTAATGTGATGTTATGTGATGTGATGTGATGTGATGTGATGTGATGTAATGTGATGTAATGTGATGTGATGTGATGTGATGTAATGTGATGTAATGTAATGTGATGTAATGTAATGTAATGTAATGTAATGTAATGTAATGTAATGTAATGTAATGTAATGTAATGTAATGTAATGTAATGTAATGTAATGTAATGTAATGTAATGTAATGTAATGTAATGTAATGTAATGTAATGTAATGTAATGTAATGTAATGTAAAACATCATGATTAGGTATACATATGTCTAACTCATAAGAAACAACACAAACAATCATGGTTGGAAGACCCCTTCGGATGTGAGTGTCGGCGATAGCTGTATGTTGTCTCTGACGCATTACTGTATGCTATGCCGGCCGGTCATCCTGTCCGGCAATACCCTAAACCGTGCCACCATTCTGGTGGCTGTGCTCTTCTCTCTTAGGAGTCGTCCACGCCTCTTTTGACATTGAGGAGCGGGCTAGTTTTGGGTCAACAATGCCCTGTATTGCTGTATACGAAACATTAATGATGAATCGTGATGTAATGATTGATGATTACTGTCCAGGACAATGTAATGATGAATTGTGATGTAATGATTGATCATTACCGTATACGACAATGTAATGATGATTTGTGGATACACGTAGGTGGCGATTATTGCCGCTTAGAAATGACCCAAATTGCACACAACGGCCTAAAATAGCATTGAACATAATAATTTCGGCCGGCCCCATTCAAGCTCAGGCAAAGACAGTATCAGTCTATCAAACCATAGCGATACAGTTTGTCTTAGCTTTTTGCTGCCCTAAGGGCTGGATAGTAGTTTTTGGGGGTGGATCTGCTGCTCCTGCCCTGAAGACTGTTTTTTGTTTGCTTTTTCCTGGACCTGTTTATCAGTAGCATGCCCTGCTTTGGTCTTCTTCCTTACAGAGCTTGCTGGCCTGCATTGGAGAAGAAGTGGCATGCTACTTGACAGCTGAGTTGGCTCGCCGGACTGCTGATGGAGTGATGCCCTGATGCGCTGGACTGTTATAGGAGTGATGCCCTGTACCGTGTTGTATCTTGCGTCTGCAGGTTTAGGAGGCTTACTTAGAAGCTACATAGTTTTTGTTACCTTGTTTCTGCTACCTTTGAACTGTAGGCATGCCGCGTTCTGGTCGTCTTTGCAGAGCTTGCTGATCTGCATGGGTGACCTAGCGACATGTTACTAAGAGTCTGTGCTGGTTTGCTAAAGGAGTGATGCCCTGATGCACTAGCCTGTTACAGGAGTGATGCCCTGCAGTGTTTTAATCTTAGATCAGCAAGACCTTTGCTTGCATGCCTTTCCTTCTTTTTCTGTGTTGCTCTTGGAGGTTACAGTGGTGTTTTGTTGGTTGGGGAGTAACAGTGTTGCTTGGAGGTGGGGGTGGTGCTCGGAAGGCCCTTAGTCCTTTGTCCTCCTAGTAATTAGTTTGTGTCCCTCGGTCTTTTGTCCCCTAGTCTTTTCGTCTTTTTTCTTCGGATCTTTTGTCTTAGCGGACTTTTGGTCCATGTCCTCTAGTCTTCTTCTTTGGTTTTTCTTCCTCGGTCACATAGGGCTAGGTTTTATCAGATGTTCCCTTTCCTGGTTCCTCCCTATGTAAAAAAAAAAAAAAAAAAAAAAAAAGACAGTATCAAGCTTATGATTCTGTCAACAGGGGATGGCTCCTTAAGACAATGTCAGCCATGGGATTCAATAGTGTAGGCATCACGTGCTGGTGCGATATCCTCATGAATGGCAGCTCTACGCGAGTGCGTCTCAACGGTTTCTTCACTACCTCCTTCCCCAACACTTCCGGCTTCCCTCAGGGTGGGGCCTTGAGCTGTAATCAATGGGTCATCATCTGTGAGCCATTCATCACCTACAATAACCAACTGAGATCTTGTGGAAATCTGCAATCCTTCCGTCTTCAGGAGAGTTCGCCCTTGCCACCCTATCGTTTGCTGACAATGGCAAGCACTTTGTCCTCAACCCAGCCACAGATGGGCCTATCATCAAGGAGACATACATCGTATACCAATTCGGCTGGCTTACCCGCCCAGTCTGTTCTCAAGACCCATATTCTGCTTATTGAACTTCCCCCAGACATACCCCTCCCTGCAGATCTGGACCCCGCCCTTGGCACCCATCACTTGACTGGCTACCACCTCCATCCCCCAGACACACCTCACAGATTGCTGGGCGTGCCGTTCGGTGCAGACACTGCCCTTTGCAAGGCTGCAGCCTACCAGCACAGGCCCCATAGCCACTCGGGGAAGTGACAATTTCGCTAAATGTAGGCGAAAGACACGATTTGCAGCGGAACTACAGAGAAATGTAGGCGTACAGTGGACGAAATGTCTTGGCTCACCTCAAACCAGCGATCCCGACAGACACCCAGAACTTTTCGTAGACTGAAGCGTGACCAATAACTCCTCGATCGCACGTTAACTACTGAGTTATAATATGCGAAGAGCTACGCAACTTTCTGTCGCTCGAGGGTCTGTTAGCAACCTTTTTGAGGGGTCATTCTCGCGAACCTGCAAAGCTTTGCCAGCGATTCCGAGATAGAATGAACAATTAGGCAACGAAGTACTAGCGCGAACAACTCGTTGGTGAAATGCTTTCATTCGGGAAAATGAACACCTCAAGTCACCGATGTACTTTCGCTGCATGCGTCGAAAATGGCGCTGTTGTAGGGCGAAACCATGACGATTTTATCACTGTGATGAAAGCCTGAGTCACACTGAAATATTAGTGTGACTTGCGATGATTTGTCAGTGCTCTTACTAATTTTGATAGATGTTTTCGCAGGGTGTCCTTTCACCAGCCTTTCACGTACATTTAGCCAAGGCGGATTGGACGCGGCATGGCGAAATGGCCGTACGATTAGAGCCCACCGATTAGAGCCTTTGCAATATGAGCCAACCTTCTACCTCTCGTACTCCTACCTCATATTCTTCCCTCCCTCGCTGTTAGCGTACTGCTTTTCTTTTCTTTTCGCCCAAAGCATGTGTTTGTTGCTACTTGATATTTCTGGCGTCCTGCTTTATTCCCTCCTTTCTTTCCAGCTTTCTTTTCAGTATTACTGCGCAACGCCCTCTTCCGCCTTCCGCGTGGACAAGCGCGAAGTAGTGCGTCAGATTGTTTTTGAAATTTGACAAATGCTCTGGTCCTATCTCCTACACAAATTCCCTTACATCTGCCGCTAATTCTCGCAACCGATCCGTCTATGCTAGACCTGTGTAGGTTGTCAGTGCTGGAGGCATGGTATCTTGCAGCCAGCGGCCCTTGCGTTGTCAACTCCTCAACCAGGAAGCCCGGTCGGCGCTGCTGTACTGCCACTGCATGAATAAGCTGCATAAATTGCAGCATCTCGTCAGCCCACTCGACGTTGCTCTGTACACGGTCAAATATGGTGGTATGTGGAGTCTGCTGTGCCAGGAGCATGACTTCAGCTTGGGATGGCAGCATGATTAGTTGGCACTGTGCAAAGTAGGATGCTGGGACAACTTGCTCCCAACTCTTACGTGAGTCATACTTCCACCTGTTCTCTCCTGGGCCTGAGTAGAGCTTTAAAGGACACGGGGCCTTACACTCTAGTTGGATCATGCACTGCCCTGGCTGCATGGTGCCCTTGAGCATTGTATCAGGAGATCATGCGTGGTAATTATCCCTTGAGACCCTGCATGATAGATGGTGGCAGCACTGTGTCTATTTGGCTGACGCACAAGAACCATGTCCATGGCATGCATCTTCACATTGGGTTCACTCCTAGTGGTTGTAGCCGTCTTGGCACGTTGCCTCTTGTGTTGTGGTGGAGACTGGTTCTCCTTGCTTTGCTGGGTGTTGGGTGAGAGTCCAACCTTGTCTTTATGCTTGGGTCTTCCCGATCCATTCTGCATGGTAAACTCAGGCAAGTGTGGACCAGGGTACTTCAATTGGCCAATTTGACTAGCGCTATAGCGCACTGGAGAAAAAAAGATCTGCGCTATAAGCGCAGAGGCAAAAAAAACACAGCGCTTTCCAAAAGCCTAAAAAAAACGCTACATAAAAAAAATAAACTGCGCTTTAAGCGCGCAACCGTTTTTTTCCAGCGCTTTTCTTGTGCTGCTGGTGAACTGGTGGGGTGCCAGAGAGACTCTTGTGGGTGTGTGTGTGTGTGTGGGGGGGGGGGGGGGGGGGGGAGGTGGAAACCTGTTACAAATTGAAGGACCGGCTGAAGCATGCACGGATGGAGTGGGAGTGTCTCGTGGAGCAGGGACAGAACACCGCAAGGCCGAAGGACCGGCTGAAGCATCCAGAGCAGCCGCAATGGTTCCCTTCCGCTTCGTCGGGGACGCAGAAACGGCAACGAATCCGGCTGCACAAAGTGGAAGGAGTTGATTTAGCCAAGAAGATATGATGGCATCCACAGAACGCTTGGGTGGACTAACGTGTCCGCCCCTCCCGTCCAGGCCCAGCGGAGAGAACTGCTCAAAGACAAGACGAACCTCAAGTCTCCCTCCCTCTACGTGCAGGCTTTTCGCAGGTGTGGGTACGCCTCGCTGACAAGACTCTCCACCGTCCTTATACCATCACTTGCCGGAGCTTGCTTCATTGCACCCTGGGCTGCAATGCGTTCCTTGCTCATGTACGAGGACGCTTCCAACGGGTCAACCAAGACGACCCCCCCTCCATAGTCCCGAGCTCTAGACCCTGATCTTGACCCAGACCTAGGTCCAGCCCAAGCCCCAGCTCTAGGCCCCGATCTTGACCCTGACCTAGTTCCAGCCCAAGCCCAAGATCAAGACCCTGCCCCAGATCAGGATTAGGTTCCAGATTTGGACACAGCACTCGACAGCGTTCCAGATCTGGGGCTAGATCTGGACCAAGATCAAGGTCCAGATCTGCGCTAAGATCCAGATCAAGATCTAGATCTTGATACTGTCTCTGTCTTCATTCCTGTTGTTTACCTGCCCAGACCAGTCTTTTAGGTTTTCGCTTTGCTTCCAGTTGTCTTTCTTCTTTTCTGGTTGCCTCCCTGCTTTTGCTTGTTTTTTGCAGTTTCTCCCTTAGTTTGCTTCCCTAGTTCAGTTTCCACCCTTAGTTGCCTCCTTAGTTTCCTCCTCAGTTGCCTCCTTAGTCCCCCCCCCCCCCCCCCCTCCCCCCCTTTTTTCTCTTAGTTTTTCGCATAGTTTTCCTTTTCGTCCTCCTTAGTTTGCATCTCCTCTTTCAGTCTTCTGATCCGGTGACTGTTAGAGGTTGCAATGTTTTGGCCCCCCCCCATTCATAAGTCTTTCTTCTTAGTAGTCCTAGCCCCTTCTCTTGGGCTTCCTGTTTTGGCTTCTTCCTTGCCTCTCTGGTTTGTTTGTCTTCTGTTCCCGTCCTCCTTTGTCCCTTACGTCGCCCAGGTGGTGTCCGTCCCTTAGCTGTCCCTTAGCCGTTCTTGTCTTTTTCTTTGGTCTTTTCTCCTTGGTCACAAAGGGCTAGGGTTTTATCAGTTGCGCCTTTTCCTGGTTCCCCCCTTTGTAAAAAAAAAAAAAAAAAAAAAGTCTGTTCCAGCCCTGACTGCTTGCAGCTGCACACTGCTGACACAATGTCTCACGCTTTCTTGGAATGCCCAGATTCTGCCCCTGTCATAGACTGGCTCCTTTCCACTTGGGAGTCCCTCACCGGTGGGCAGCGCCTTCCTCGTTGCCCCTTCTTCTTCCTCGGTGACGACATCATCCTTTGGCCCGGGACACCCCCTCCTCCCTCTACCCTAAGGTTGTGGTCCTTCCTGCGTATAACCACCTTGGGCGCGATATGGCAGGTTCGTTCGTCCCGGGCTGACAGACTGGACCATTCTGAGCCCCTTCACCACAAGGCTGTCTGCCTTGCCCTTGGCCACCTTCACCAAGCCATCGCCAAGGACTGGATGCGCACCCAGACGGATCTTCGACAACTTGATAATGGCGCCCTCTGTAAAGATTGGTGGCGTGGCCTAGATTGCTCTCTCACAGTGGCTTCCTTTGCAAGCTTAAGGGCCACCCCCCCGATCTTTTGCACCATGATTGGGGTCACTCCCGGTGACCAGGAGCCTGATACCCGCACCATGGAAATGACAATCCCCATGGCCCCAGCGCTCCCTACAATCCCAGACCCAATCCCAGACCCAGCCCAAGCCCTAGTTCTAGACCCTGATCTAGACCCTGTCCCAGATCCAGCCCATTACCCGGATCTAGACCTTGCTCTAGACCCTGACCCAGACCCAGCCCATTCCCGAGCTCTAGACCCTGATCTAGACCCTGACCTAGGTCCAGCCAAGCCCCCAGCTCTAGGCCCCGATCTTGACCCTGACCTAGATCCAGCCCAAGCCCAAGATCAAGACCCTGCCCCAGATCAGGATCAGGTTCCAGATTTGGACACAGCACTCGACAGCGTTCCAGATCTGGGGCTAGATCTGGACCAAGATCAAGGTCCAGATCTGCGCTAAGATCCAGATCAAGATCTAGATCTTGATACTGTCTCTGTCTTCATTCCTGTTGTTTGCCTGCCCAGACCAGTCTTTTAGGTTTTCGCTTTGCTTCCAGTTGTCTTTCTTCTTTTCTGGTTGCCTCCCTGCTTTATGCTTGTTTTTGCAGTTTCTCCCTTAGTTTGCTTCCCCTAGTTCAGTTTCCACCCTTAGTTGCCTCCTTAGTTTCCCCCTCAGTTGCCTCCTTAGTCCCCCCCCCCCCCCCCCCCCCTCCCCCCTTTTTTCTCTTAGTTTCTCGCATAGTTTTTCCTTTTAGTCCTCCTTAGTTTGCATCTCCTCTTGCAGTCTTCTGATCCGGTGACTGTTAGAGGTTGCAATGTTTTGGCCCCCCCCTTCATAGGTCTTTTTTTCTTAGTAGTCCTAGCCCCTTCTCTTGGGCTTCCTGTTTTTGGCTTCTTCCTTGCCTCTCTGGTTTGTTTGTCTTCTGTTCCCGTCCTCCTTTGTCCCTTACGTCGCCCAGGTGGTGTCCGTCCCTTAGCTGTCCCTTAGCCGTTCTTGTCTTTTTCTTTGGTCTTTTCTCCTTGGTCACAAAGGGCTAGGGTTTTATCAGTTGCGCCTTTTCCTGGTTCCCCCTTTGTAAAAAAAAAAAAAAAAAAAAAAAATCCAGCAGATTCCAGGACATAGGTCGCAACTCGATAAGCAAACACCCACAGATACAGCTCGATCAAATTATGTACCCAAGCAATCGAACTTACTCGTGGCCATTGAGTCACTCAGTCAGTCACTCAATGAGTCAGTGACTGTCACTCAAAAATTGAGAAAGCGCACAGGGGGACTGCGGTTTCAGCGCTTTCTGTGAGAGACTGAAAAGAGGAAAGCGCACTGGTGTTCAAAAAGACAGCGCGCTAAGCGCACAGGGGTTGCAAAAATCTGCGCTATAGCGCGCAAGGGTGTCAAAAAGTCAGCGCTCAAAAGCGCAAAAGCGCGCGCTTTGAAGTACCCTGGTGTGGACAATGCAAGGCTGGGGTAGGACCTGAGGTTCAGGTACCTAAGCTTAAGGCAGGTTGGACTTCCAGGGGGATCTCCCTACCAATACGCAAAAACAACACAAAGGGTATCAATAAATGTAACTATGCCCGCCCTTCTTTTTTGCAGGGACCCATGCTCTGTCTGGTAGCGGTCTGAAGGTTGCTTGTAGGTAGGGTTTCACAACAATGTGGCCTAGGGAATTCTGACTTGATCACATGCCTAAATAGTGTCCACCTGCTTGCATGCCTCCTTTTGTGCATTCATGTCTGTATGCCTGCCTTTCTGTCTACCTCCCTGTTGACTGATTGGCTGACTATCTGGATGGTGACTGCAGCTTGGAGGTGCTAGGCATAGAGTGTTCAGCCCATGGGGAAGTGGCTTGGTTGCTTGCATGCCTATCTGTTGCACGCATGAATACTTGCTTGTCAGTCTGCTTGAGCGCTTGGCCATTGTTGACACAAGAGAAGAGGGCTTTAAACTATCATCAAATAAGAAGTAAAGGGTGCTACTTAATTTAACTATGCCTGCATTCTGTATTTGCAGGGACCATTGCTCTGTCTTCCCTCCCAGTTATGATGTTCCACTGTCACATGAGGCTTTTGGACAACAACGTAAATGATAAGTGAAGCTTACTTGTAGGTGCGGCTTCGCAACAATTGTGTGGCATAGCGAATTATGTCTTGATTCATGCGTAGGTGTTGCCCACGTGCATCTGTCTATGTTTGTGTCACTGTCTCTGCCATCGTCTCTGTAACTGCATCTGTACTATGCCTCTGTCTTTGTACTGCCCTTCATTGATCTCTAACGCATACCCTGCTATGCACGTCACTGTCCTGCCCCTTGCCATCCTCCCTGCCCTTCATTGCTCTGTAACGCAGGCCATGCCCAGCTAATCACCATCCTACCCCTATCCGTGCTCCCTGCCCTTTCTTGCTCTCAAACGCCTGCCCTGCTTTGCTCATCACTGTCATCTTGCCCTTTGCCATTATCCCTGCCCCTCCTTGCTCTCTAACGCCTGGCCTGCTCTGCTCATCACTTTCGTCTTGCCCCTATCCATTATCCCTGCCCCTCTTTGCTCTCTAACGCCTGCCCTGCCTTGTTTATCACTGTCGCCATGCCCCTTGCGATTATCCCTGCCCTTCTTTTTTTTTTTTTTTTTTTTTACAAAGGGGGGAACCAGGAAAAGGCGCAACTGATAAAACCTAGCCCTTTGTGACCAAGGAGAAAAGACCAAAGAAAAAGACAAGAACGGCTAAGGGACAGCTAAGGGACGGACACCACCTGGGCGACGTAAGGGACAAAGGAGGACGGGAACAGAAGACAAACAAACCAGAGAGGCAAGGAAGAAGCCAAAAACAGGAAGCCCAAGAGAAGGGGCTAGGACTACTAAGAAAAAAAGACCTATGAAGGGGGGGGCCAAAACATTGCAACCTCTAACAGTCACCGGATCAGAAGACTGCAAGAGGAGATGCAAACTAAGGAGGACTAAAAGGAAACCTATGCGAGAAACTAAGAGAAAAAAGGGGGGGAGGGGGGGGGGGGGGGGGGGACTAAGGAGGCAACTGAGGGGGAAACTAAGGAGGCAACTAAGGGTGGAAACTGAACTAGGGAAGCAAACTAAGGGAGAAACTGCAAAACACAGCATAAAGCAGGGAGGCAACCAGAAAAGAAGAAAGACAACTGGAAGCAAAGCGAAAACCTAAAAGACTGTCTGGGCAGGTAAACAACAGGAATGAAGACAGAGACAGTATCAAGATCTAGATCTTGATCTGGATCTTAGCGCAGATCTGGACCTTGATCTTGGTCCAGATCTAGCCCCAGATCTGGAACGCTGTCGAGTGCTGTGTCCAAATCTGGAACCTGATCCTGATCTGGGGCAGGGTCTTGATCTTGGGCTTGGGCTGGATCTAGGTCAGGGTCAAGATCGGGGCCTAGAGCTGGGGCTTGGGCTGGACCTAGGTCAGGGTCTAGATCAGGGTCTAGAGCTCGGGAATGGGCTGGGTCTGGGTCAGGGTCTAGAGCAAGGTCTAGATCCGGGTAATGGGCTGGATCTGGGACAGGGTCTAGATCAGGGTCTAGAACTAGGGCTTGGGCTGGGTCTGGGATTGGGTCTGGGATTGTAGGGGGCGCTGGGGCCATGGGGATTGTCATTTCTATGGTGCGGGTATCAGGCTCCTGGTCACCGGGAGTGACCCCAATCATGGTGCAAAAGATCGGGGGGGTGGCCCATAAGCTGGCAAAGGAAGCCACTGTGAGAGAGCAATCTAGGCCACGCCACCAATCTTTACAGAGGGCGCCATTATCAAGGTGTCGAAGATCCGTCTGGGTGCGCATCCAGTCCCTGGCGATGGCTTGGTGAAGGTGGCCAAGGGCAAGGCAGATAGCCTTGTGGTGAAGGGGCTCAGAATGGTCCAGTCTGTCAGCCCGGGACGAACGGACCTGCCATATCGCGCCCAAGGTGGTTATACGCAGGAAGGACCACAACCTTAGGGTAGAGGGAGGAGGGGTGTCCCGGGCCAAAGGGTGATGTCGTCACCAAGGAGGAAGAAGGGGCAACGAGGAAGGCGCTGCCCACCGGTGAGGGTCTCCCAAGTGGAAAGGAGCCAGTCTATGACAGGGGCAGAATCTGGGCATTCCAAGAAAGCGTGAGACATGGTGTCAGCAGTGTGCAGCTGCAAGCAGTCAGGGCTGGAGCAGACTATGGAGGGGGGTCGTCTTGGTTGACCCGTTGGAAGCGTCCTCGTACATGAGCAAGGAACGCATTGCAGCCCAGGGTGCCATGAAGCAAGCTCCGGCAAGTGATGGTATAAGGACGGTGGAGAGTCTTGTCAGCGAGGCGTACCCACACCTGCGAAAAGCCTGCACGTAGAGGGAGGGAGAACTTGAGGTTCGTCTTGTCTTTGAGCAGTTCTCTCCGCTGGGCCTGGACGGGAGGGGCGGACACGTTTGTAAGTCCACCCAAGCGTTCTGTGGAGGTCTTCAGGGAGGGGACTGGAATAGGGGTGACAACGAGCGCTCTCTCTGTTGCTGAGGCAATCCATCGGGATTCAAGACCACGGAGGCCTCGCAGGTCAGGGTTAGTTCTAGGGTGAGTGTCCAAGGTGGAGGGGTCCCTGATTCTGCCCCTGTCATAGACTGGCTCCTTTCCACTTGGGAGACCCTCACCGGTGGGCAGCGCCTTCCTCGTTGCCCCTTCTTCTCTCTCGGTGACGACATCACCCTTTGGCCCGGGACACCCCCTCCTCCCTCTACCCTAAGGTTGTGGTCCTTCCTGCGTATAACCACCTTGGGCGCGATATGGCAGGTCCGTTCGTCCCGGGCTGACAGACTGGACCATTCTGAGCCCCTTCACCACAAGGCTATCTGCCTTGCCTTGGGCCACCTTCACCAAGCCATCGCCAGGGACTGGATGCGCACCCAGACGGATCTTCGACACCTTGATAATGGCGCCTTCTGTCAAGATTGGTGGCGTGGCCTAGATTGCTCTCTCACAGTGGCTTCCTTTGCAAGCTTATGGGCCACCCCCCCGATCTTTTGCACCATGATTGGGGTCACTCCCGGTGACCAGGAGCCTGATACCCGCACCATGGATATGACAATCCCCATGGCCCCAGCGCTCCCTACAATCCCAGATCCAATCCCAGACCCAGCCCAAGCCCTAGTTCTAGACCCTGATCTAGACCCTGTCCCAGATCCAGCCCATTACCCGGATCTAGACCTTGCTCTAGACCCTGACCCAGACCCAGCCCATTCCCGAGCTCTAGACCCTGATCTAGACCCTGACCTAGGTCCAGCCCAAGCCCCAGCTCTAGGCCCCGATCTTGACCCTGACCTAGATCCAGCCCAAGCCCAAGATCAAGACCCTGCCCCAGATCAGGATCAGGTTCCAGATTTGGACACAGCACACGACAACGTTCCAGATCTGGGGCTAGATCTGGACCAAGATCAAGGTCCAGATCTGCTCTAAGATCCGTTCCTGTCCTTCTTTGTCCCTTACGTCGCCCATGTCGTGTCCGTCCCTTAGCTGTCCCTTTTTTTTTTTTTTTTTTTTTTTACAAAGGGGGAACCAGGAAAAGGCGCAACTGATAAAACCTAGCCCATTGTGACCAAGGAGAAAAGACCAAAGAAAAAGACAAGAACGGCTAAGGGACAGCTAAGGGACGGACACCACCTGGGCGACGTAAGGGACAAAGGAGGACGGGAACAGAAGACAAACAAACCAGAGAGGCAAGGAAGAAGCCAAAAACAGGAAGCCCAAGAGAAGGGGCTAGGACTACTAAGAAAAAAGACCTATGAAGGGGGGGGCCATAATATTGCAACCTCTAACAGTTGCCGGATCAGAAGACTGAAAGAGGAGATGCAAACTAAGGAGGACTAAAAGGAAAACTATGCGAGAAACTAAGAGAAAAAGGGGGGGAGGGGGGGGGGGGGGGGGGGGGGGGACTAAGGAGAGCAACTGAGGGGGAAACTAAGGAGGCAACTAAGGGTGGAAACTGAACTAGGGGAAGCAAACTAAGGGAGAAACTGCAAAAACAAGCATAAAGCAGGGAGGCAACCAGAAAAGAAGAAAGACAACTGGAAGCAAAGCGAAAACCTAAAAGACTGGTCTGGGCAGGTAAACAACAGGAATGAAGACAGAGACAGTATCAAGATCTAGATCTTGATCTGGATCTTAGCGCAGATCTGGACCTTGATCTTGGTCCAGATCTAGCCCCAGATCTGGAACGTTGTCGAGTGCTGTGTCCAAATCTGGAACCTGATCCTGAATCTGGGGCAGGGTCTTGATCTTGGCTTGGGCTGGATCTAGGTCAGGGTCAAGATCGGGGCCTAGAGCTGGGGCTTGGGCTGGACCTAGGTCAGGGTCTAGATCAGGGTCTAGAGCTCGGGAATGGGCTGGGTCTGGGTCAGGGTCTAGAGCAAGGTCTAGATCCGGGTAATGGGCTGGATCTGGGACAGGGTCTAGATCAGGGTCTAGAACTAGGGCTTGGTCTGGGTCTGGGATTGGGTCTGGGATTGTAGGGAGCGCTGGGGCCATGGGGATTGTCATTTCCATGGTGCGGGTATCAAGCTCCTGGTCACCGGGAGTGACCCCAATCATGGTGCAAAAGATCGGGGGGGTGGCCCATAAGCTGGCAAAGGAAGCCACTGTGAGAGAGCAATCTAGGCCACGCCACCAATCTTGACAGAAGGCGCCATTATCAAGGTGTCGAAGATCCGTCTGGGTGCGCATCCAGTCCTTGGCGATGGCTTGGTGAAGGTGGCCAAGGGCAAGGCAGATAGCCTTGTGGTGAAGGGGCTCAGAATGGTCCAGTCTGTCAGCCCGGGACGAACGGACCTGCCATATCGCGCCCAGGTGGTTATACGCAGGAAGGACCACAACCTTAGGGTAGAGGGAGGAGGGGGTGTCCCGGGCCAAAGGGTGATGTCGTCACCAAGGAGGAAGAAGGGGCAACGAGGAAGGCGCTGCCCACCTCCCAAGTGGAAAGGAGCCAGTCTATGACAGGGGCAGAATCAGGGCATTCCAAGAAAGCGTGAGACATGGTGTCAGCAGTGTGCAGCTGCAAGCAGTCAGGGCTGGAGCAGACTATGGAGGGGGGGTCGTCTTGGTTGACCCGTTGGAAGCGTCCTCGTACATGAGCAAGGAACGCATTGCAGCCCAGGGTGCCATGAAGCAAGCTCCGGCAAGTGATGGTATAAGGACGGTGGAGAGTCTTGTCAGCGAGGCGTACCCACACCTGCAAAAAGCCTGCACGTAGAGGGAGGGAGACTTGAGGTTCGTCTTGTCTTTGAGCAGTTCTCTCCGGCGGACACGTTGGCTTTGATCTCGGACTCCTGTTCCTCATAACGCCGATATCATCGCAACTCTCGATTTGTTCGGCTGGATGCACAACATCACCTGGTCGCCCGTCTAGGTGTTAATTGATCGAAGCAATAAACAGGGTAAATCAGGTAGTATGGTTACCATGCAACGATTGTGGCTGGAAATTGAGCAGTTTGTGATATCGCAATGGCAGGCGAACGATGAAGAAGGTTTGACCCATCCAGGAGCTTGAAGTTACAGCCAGCGCTACCACCGCGGTAACCACCGCAACCGACATCAGCACTGCGTTTTTTTTTTTTTTTTTTTATATAGGGAGGAACCAGGAAAGGAACATCTGATAAAACCTAGCCCTATGTGACCAAGGAAAAAAACCAAGAAGAAGACTAGAAGACATGGACTAAAAGTCCGCTAAGACAAAAGATCCAAGACAATTTTTTTTTTTTTTTACATAGGGAGGAACCAGGAAAGGGAACATCTGATAAAACCTAGCCCTATGTGACCAAGGAAGAAAAACCAAAGAAGAAGACTAGAAGACATGGACCAAAAGTCCGCTAAGACAAAAGATCCAAGACAAAAGACCAAAAGACTAGGGACAAAAGAACGAGGACACAAACTAATTCTAGTGAGGACAAAAGGACAAAGGCCTTCCGAGCACCACCCCCACCTCCAAGCAACACTGTTTCCTCCCCCAACCGGTTAACAGTCAGCCGCGTGAGACTTGCGCGCATGAATGCACTTCGCCACAGATATAGCTTGTTTATAACCCTGCTTCTCCGCATCTTCGAGCAAAAGGAGGCTGCATTCCATGTCCGTGCTATAATTAGGCGAGGCAGCGATCCCGGGAGCCCGCAGCTACGACCAGCAGCTTCTAGCTAGCTCCCCTGACTGGCCTTTGAGCCAAAGCTAATGCGACCTAGTGCACGTTGACGTTAACTGAGCTGCTGGATTTTTGGGGGTAGCTCAGTTGCCTGGATCAAGGACTACAATATACCTATACAATATTGTTGTCACTGCTGATGAGGGCAAGTAGCCAAAGAGATTGGATATATTTTGGTGACAAATTGACAATGCTTTGGTTATGTAAGTGTCGGAAAAGGCAATCAGCCTTAAATGCTAGAACCAGTCTGCATCACATGGTAAGTATGATACTTCTGGTACTTTTTATTCCTTTGTAAGGAAACACATGCTCCTGTTAATATTGGTAATGCCGGAGATGAGGGGAACCCTAATTCATTTGTGTAACCAAGGTCTGGTTACCAAGCAGCTTGTAACACTAGAGCATGTATGACAACGACAAATTGATCCTTAGTAATGTATGTGACTGCCTGAGACAGCGAGTAGTCAGGTTGATGACCAAAGCCATGTAGGGGACATTTGGGACTAGTCTTCGTTCTTTTAGTGGTAATCAAGTTTCGGAATGAGGAACGATTAATGCTCAGCCTACATATCCGGTATATTACCTTGGCTTGCTATTCAATGAGAAAATATGCCTAAAATCAGTAAAATGTGCTGCTGAAGTCACAGCTCGAACTTCTCGAGTTTTCCGGGATAAAGCTGGTTGCAGATATGAGTCAAGGTTTTTCAGTTACTAACAGACCACAGGCCACGTTTCGGTTGTTCCAATCTCAGGTGGAATTTATGGCTCACAAATCTTTAGTACTGGTCACACTAAACATCTTCTTGGTGATGTGTGTATGGTGTTCCAGTCTTGGGGTGTGCCGAATAGGCTTTAATCAATTGCCGTGGGGCCCAAGCAGGGAGCCCGGAAACCGTGGTCAGTGGTAATTTAATACCGGTAATACAATTTAAGTTTAAACACTATCCTATTATAACTTCTACATGAAGCGTGTCAAGGGAGTGTATCAACATGAATAGCGGTGCTCTCACTTGTTTTATGTCTTGGTGACTCCTTGTGTACTCCCTTAGAACTATCGGTCCTGACAGTACTGTGACAGCTTCCCGTAGTGACAGCTTCCTGTGGACTGCGTCACCGGTTCTCCTGATACGGACTGTATATATATCTTGTACCCTTATCAGGGTACAGGCTGCCGCTCCTTCCTCCACTGGTGCCCCTTGATGGGTCTCCAGTGCTTGTAACGTTATTCTCGTCTCCATGTATAGATTGGCGCGTCTGCTTCACGCAAGCATCTCTGTCCACTCTCTGGAGTGTATTCAACCTGATAGGTTATACGGTCCTTCATTTTACCACTGCTTTTTGAAGAATAAATAGGCTGGGGACCAGAGAGAGAGTAAGTGGTGATTACATCAGAAACAAAACAACTACAAAGAGAAGCGAATGCCTTAGAACTGACAAGTGGGAACAGGCAATGTACAAGAAGCAGGCAAAGAGCCTTCAATATCTAAGCAAAGCAATAAGAACTAAGAGTCAGAGAATCAAAGCAGAGAGAAAGAGAGAGCTGCAAACAAAGCTGAACAACTAGCTTTGAACAAATGCGCGCAGCCAGATGCGCGCGAACAGATTCGCTCGGTCAGATGCGCGCGAACAAATGCGCGCGAGTCTCAGCTTTCTGGAGCACCAAAGATCATAGCAAGAGACGCAGTAATGGCAGTAGAACAGTAAATCTTACCTGGGGACCAGAGAGAGAGTAAGTGGTACTCTGCTCTCGTGAGTCCCCTTTTATTCTGTTCGGGAGGGAATCTACGAAGGCATCTTTGGAAGATTCCACCGGTAGATTCCTTCAGTAGCTACCGCGAAGCATCCCTAAACCGGCCATCGGGCGGTAACAACCGGTTGGCCACCACGGTTAACTGGTACTCACAAAACAAGGTACAGTATAGTATTACTGGCTCAGTGTTGTAGCGCCTTGAGCTATTCGGAGATTCGACAAGGGTTCGAATCCCCCCGGGGGCAGCGTTTTGCCTTTACCTAATTAGCATCACATAAAGTCTAGTCCGACATCAAATATCACAAGGCAAGTGCTAACTGATATTCTAACACTCCCACTCGTGACTGACTGAATGTTCCTACTTGTTGGTAACTCCCAACCCGAGCCTGCACAGCTCAAACTTGCACCTGGGCAGGATTTTAGTGAGTACATCTGCCACCATTTCCTCAGTGGAGATGTAGGTGAAGGTCACCTCTGACCTTGCCACTCGCTCACGCGCAAAGTGGTGCACAACATCAATATGCTTGGTGCGCACGCAGGAGATGGGGTTCTTCAGCAGCTTAATGGCTGCTTGGTTGTCACCGTAGATAGGTACTGCTCCTGGCACCATTCCAACCTCAGGTAGAAGCTTCCTGAACCAGAGTGCTTCCTTGACAGCTGCACCAGCAGCCATGTACTCAGCCTCTGTGGTGGAGTGCGCCACCGTGGGCTGCAGTCGGCTCTGCCAGGAGACCACAGCTCCATTCAGCCTGAAAGCGTAGCCAGTCGTCGACCTGCGTGTGTCAGTGTCTCCATCGAAGTCTGAGTCAGCGTAGCCCTGAAGCTCCAGCAGATCACTGCCTCCAAAGAACAACCCATAGTCCAGAGTGCCAGAAATGTACGCCAACACATGCTTTGCAGCAGCCAGGTGGTCCTCAGTGGGGTTTGCCATGTACCTGGCCAAGGCTCCCACTGACTGTGAGAGGTCAGGCCTGGTGCACACTGCAAGATACATCAGAGACCCAATGATCTCGCTGTAGCTCACAACAGTCTGGTCCATAGGCTCTCCTGCCTTGGTCAGCTTGGTGGCTGGGGATAGTGGCACCTTCTTAGACTTGGCATGTGAGGCAAACTTGTCCATGAGGTCAGCCTCCTTTCAGTCTTTTGTTAGAGGTTGCAATGTTATGGCCCCCCCCTTCATAGGCCTTTTTTCTTAGTAGTCCTAGCCCCTTCTCTTGGGCTTCCTGTTTTTGGCTTCTTCCTTGCCTCTCTGGTTTGTTTGTCTTCTGTTCCCGTCCTCCTTTGTCCCTTACGTCGCCCAGGTGGTGTCCGTCCCTTAGCTGTCCCTTAGCCGTTCTTGTCTTTTTCTTTGGTCTTTTCTCCTTGGTCACAAAGGGCTAGGTTTTATCAGTTGCGCCTTTTCCTGGTTCCCCCCTTTGTAAAAAAAAAAAAAAGCCACATACCTTTTCTGAGTCAAGAGGAGTGTCTTCATCCCTCTGTCCTTGATGATGTCCATACCAAGGTAGAAGGAGGATTCCCCCATTTCCTTGATTTTGAAGACTTCAGCCAGCTTCGTTTTCACCAGTGTGACTCCTTCTGCTAAACCGGCAATCAGGATGTCGTCCACATGGATCAGCACATAGGTCCAGTCACCAGAGCCAGCCATCATGATGAACAATCCAGGGTCGGCCACAGAGGCATTAAAGCCAATGGCCTCCAGCTGGGAGCGCAAGTTTGCATACCAAGCACGGGGGCTCTGCTTCAGACCATAGAGAGTCTTTTTTTAATTTTGTCTTGCGCAAATGGAATGCGCGGTCGCTTCCCCCAACTGCAAAACCTGGAGGTTGCTGCATCCACAGATCCTCTTCCAGTTCCCCATTGAGGAACGCGTTGGCAACGTCCAGCTGATGCAGTTCAAGATCGCGGTGAGCTGTGACAGCCAAGAGGGTGCGCAGAGTTGCGTGCTTCCCTACAGGTGCATATATCTCATTGTAGTCGAGACCCTCCCGGCTGCCTGCATCCAACAACTACCAGGCGAGCCTTTGTAGCGCTCGATGTTACCGGCAGCGTCTCGCTTCCTCTTGAAGATCCACTTGACAGGGAGTGCATTGGTTCCAGGGGGTCTGTCCTCAACCTCCCAAGTCTTGTTGTGGAGCAGAGCTGCATACTCTTCATCCATTGCAAGCTTCCACTGCTGAGCTTCGGGACCTGCGAGAGCTTCCTTCACAGACACTGGCTCAGGCTGAAGTTCAACAACAGCAGCTGAGCTGGCCCACCACTCTGAAGGTGCCTGCCTGAGTCTGGATGATCGCCGCGGAGGAGGTGCATCTTGAGTAGGCAGTGGAGCAATGTCCTCATCTTCCTCATCTGAGTCAGTATCCATGTGCAAAGGGGGCAAGTCTTCGTCCCCACTGTCAGCTTCATCCGTCGGGGTAGTGGGTGACGCTGGTGAGGTGCCAGAAGGTGCACTAACTGGTTCCTCATCCAGCTTGATGTCTACAATGCACAGTGGCTCATCATTCATATGGGCCGGTGGCGTCGGCGTGTTGTATGGGAAGACACCCTCATGGAAGGTAACATCCCGAGCCACACGCACAGTCTTGCCGTCTGGATCCAGGATCCGGTATGCCTTGGAGTTGGCCTCGTACCCAATAAAGACACCTGGTCTGCTTACTGCATCCAGCTTGCGCCGCTTCAGCTTGGGCACATGGGCAAAGGCCTTGCACCCAAAAATCTTGAAGTGGGATACTTCTGGGACTGACCCTGTCAGCAGCTGATGAGGCGTAAGCTCCCGGCCACTGACTGGGGAGGCATTCCTTAAGGTGTTAGCTGTCTGTAGGCCCTCAGCCCAAAGGTAGAAGGGGGCACCCCTGTGAAGGAGTAGGGCCCTAACCTTTTCCATTAGGGTCCTGTTCAAACGCTCCGCCGCGCCATTGCTCTCTGGGCTGTAAGGGGCTGTGGTTTGATGGACAATCCCTTTGGAAGCAAAGAAGGCAGCGAGTTCACCATTGCAGAATTCTCCTCCTCTGTCCGAGCGCACTATCTTGACAGTGATGCCATGTTGAGTCTGCAGCATGAGAATGAGGTCATGCAAGGCTGCTGATGCTTGGTCCTTGGTCTTCAGCATGATGACAAAGCTGTACCTGGAGTGGTCCTCCAACACACCCAGGAAGTACTTGCTCTGCCCTAGAGAGGCAGGTGTGATAGGACCACATAGGTCCACATGAAGCAATCCCTTCACAGGTGCTGACTTACTGGCAGGAAAAGGATCGCGGGTCTGCTTCGAAAGCACACAAGCCTCGCAGGGATCCTTGAAGTCCTTGAATGCCTCAGCTTCTACCTTCATGCCATGTACCATCTGCTTGGCCTGCAGAGTGGCCAAGTTTGTCATCCCCAGATGACCAAACCTGGCATGCCAAAGCTCCGGCGTCTCAACTGCAGCGCACACAGTACCGTCAGTAAAAAGAGGAGCAACTGCATGTCTGCCTCGGGCACCATCCCCCTCCACCTCATACACGCCGTTGATGCAAACCGCTTCGATGCGCACACCATTCTTGGCAAAGATACAACGTGTGTCGTCCCAGTATTCTATCTGAGCTCCGTTCCGCATAACGCTTGAGAGGGAGATCAGATTTCTGGCAGATGCAGGGATATAATGGACATTCTGCAGCTGAACATACTCTCCATTTATAGATTCCAGGAAGACGTCGCCAGCGTATTCTGCCTGATGTCCCACTCCGTCAGCAAACCTGAATTGGAGTGGTGAATCCAGGTGTCTAATGTTCACAAGCAGATCGCGGTCCCCCGTGATGTTGTGGGAAGCACCTGAGTCCAAAATCCAAGTCACTTCACCAATCAAAGGGGGCAAGTCCTCATCAGTGAGTGCAGCAGTGCCACCAGAGCAAGTGAAGGCAGTGGCGACTGTGGCGTTGTTACCCGGCTGGGTCTTGGGAGTATACTTCCCGGAGGCTTTGTCAGATTTCTTCTTGCGACAATCCTTTGCAATGTGACCCGCGTTACCACAGTAGTAGCAGGTCCTCTTGTCCTTGTCCGTGGTCTGACCCGGACGCGCCTGACCTGGACGCGATGGGGGGGGTGCCGCCATGTCCAGCAAGAGCAGAGCCGTGGTCCTCAGCTCTGGTACGATCATCCTTCCTACTCATCCTTGCTTTAGCAATCAAGAGTCTGGCCAGGACATCACTCAGATCCGAGTTGTCCTCTGCCTCCAGGATTTGGACTGCTGTGTCAAACTCCTTAGGCAGTCCATTCAACATAGTGCTGATCAGGTTAGCAGAAGAGGTGGTATCCCCTGCTGCTGCAAGCTGATCCCTGAGTGACTCCGCACGGGCAGTGTACTTGGCTACAGTCTCCTTGGGCTCCTTCTTCAGTTGCGCCAGCTCTCGGCGCATCAGATTCAAGCGAGCCCTGGACTTGTTCTTGTGCAGCTCCTCAAGCTTCAACCACATGCCCTTGGCAGTCTTCTCATTCTTGATGAAGGGCAGTAGGTGATCCTTCACCTGAATGACCAGCAAGGATCTTGCTTGCAGATCATCCTTAGGGTCCACCGTTTTTTTTTCTTTTTTTTTTCCGTGTCCTCTGAAATAGCCCTGGACACCTTCTTCAAGGCAAGGCATGCCATCATCCTAACACTCCAGACCCCATAATTGTTGTCATCCAACTTGGGCATAGAGACCCTTGTGTCCTCCATTGTAAAGCAGATGGATGAGGTAGAGAAGGTTGCAGAAGGGGGGTTTGCAGTCCACCAAAAAGATGGAGCAATCCAGCTTCAGACAACTATGCAGTCCAGCACAGTACTAGGAGCTGAAGAGGAGGGGGGCTGTGCAGTCTAGCACAACAAAGCAGTCCAGCTAAAAGGAGGGGCAATCCAGCCAGCTCCAATTCAATCCGCGGTGGGGTGCAATCCAGCACTTTAGCGTGATGGGCCCATAACCTGAAGAATAAATAGGCTGGGGACCAGAGAGAGAGTAAGTGGTGATTACATCAGAAATAAAACAACTAAAAAGAGAAGCGAATGCCTTAGAACTGACAAGTGAGAACAGGCAATGTACAAGAAGCAGGCAAAGAGCCTTCAATATCTAAGCAAAGCAATTAGAACTAAGAGTCAGAGAATCAAAGCAGAGAGAAAGAGAGAGCTGCAAACAAAGCTGAACAACTAGCTTTGAACAAATGCGCGCAGTCAGATGCGCGCGAACAGATTCGCTCGGTCAGATGCGCGCGAACAAATGCGCGCGAGTCTCAGCTTTCTGGAGCACCAAAGATCATAGCAAGAGACGCAGTAATGGCAGTAGAACAGTAAATCTTACCTGGGGACCAGAGAGAGAGTAAGTGGTACTCTGCTCTCGTGAGTCCCCTTTTATACTGTTCGGGAGGGAATCTACGAAGGCATCTTTGGAAGATTCCACCGGTAGATTCCTTCAGTAGCTACCGCGAAGCATCCCTAAACCGGCCATCGGGCGGTAACAACTGGTTGGCCACCAGGCTTAACTGGTACTCACAAAACACAGCATAGAATATTACTACTGTCTCAGTGGTGAAGCGCCTTGAGTTGTTCGGGGATGATAAAGGTTCGAGTCCCCCTGGGGGCAGCGTTTTGCATTTACCTAATTAGCATCACATGAAGTCTAGTCCGACATCAAATATCACGAGGCAAGTGCTAACTTTTTTTTTTTTTTTTTTTTTTTTTTTTTACAAAGGGGGGAACCAGGAAAAGGCGCAACTGATAAACCTAGCCCTTTGTGACCAAGGAGAAAAGACCAAAGAAAAAGACAAGAACGGCTAAGGGACAGCTAAGGGACGGACACCACCTGGGCGACGTAAGGGACAAAGGAGGACAGGAACAGAAGACAAACAAACCAGAGAGGCAAGAAAGAAGCCAAAAACAGGAAGCCCAAGAGAAGGGGCTAGGACTACTAAGAAAAAAGACCTATGAAGGGGGGGGCCATAACATTGCAACCTCTAACAGTCACCGGATCAGAAGACTGCAAGAGGAGATGCAAACTAAGGAGGACTAAAAGGAAACCTATGCGAGAAACTAAGAGAAAAAAGGGGGAGGGGGGGGGGGGGGGGGGATTAAGGAGGCAACTGAGGGGGAAACTAAGGAGGCAACTAAGGGTGGAAACTGAACTAGGGAAGCAAACTAAGGGAGAAACTGCAAAAACAAGCCTAAAGCAGGGAGGCAACCAGAAAAGAAGAAAGACAACTGGAAGCAAAGCGAAAACCTAAAAGACTGGTCTGGGCAGGTAAACAACAGGAATGAAGACAGAGACAGTATCAAGATCTAGATCTTGATCTGGATCTTAGCGCAGATAACTGATATTCTAACACTTTTCAATGCAACTTCCTCGAGGAACTCCTGCCGGCTTTGAGAAACTCCATGAGTCAAATGGTATTTCTTGGTCGCGCGGGATTCGCATTGTCATCATTAGCAATGGCTGCGACCGAGTCCTTCCAACGGAGGACACGGTTATTTTTAATGATTGGCTAGATGTTTGTGCGCCAGCGGCCTCTGCTAACGGTCATGAGAGTCCTTCCGCCATCGTGGAAGTAACCCCCCCCCAATCAATTCTCCAACTCTGCGGTTCCTTCTGCTATTGTCCGACGCCTCTCTCCTGAGGTTGAGGACGTTCTGATGCGTCTCTGTTGTGTCTCTACTCAGATCTGGTTTGTTTGTCTTCTGTTCCTGTCCTCCTTTGTCCCTTACGTCGCCCAGGTGGTGTCCGTCCCTTAGCCGTTCTTGTCTTTTTCTTTGGTCTTTTCTCCTTGGTCACAAAGGGCTAGGTTTTATCAGTTGCGCCTTTTCCTGGTTCCCCCCTTCGTAAAAAAAAAAAAAAAAAAAAAAAAAAATCGAGTACGCAAGGGCACCTCCACCTCCAGCTGCCCGATTCAGCGATGATGATAGCGTAAGTGATGATGATGATCTGCAGAGTGCTACGAGTGGTGACTTTGGTGGAGTTACTCCGTCAACTGCTACTCGTGTGTTTCACACTGCCACCGTCTCACCGGTGTATGAACCTTCATCGGCACCTGCGCGTGAGCCCTCCCCTGTGTATACGCCTGAGCCCTCTTCTGCGCCTCTGCTTGCGCCTCTTCCACCGGCCCACCCGGAGGTGGCCAGGCCGTCTTTGATGAACAGGTCTGCGTCTTTTACCATGCCTATGGAGCGTGGTCTCACTGGCTACAATACTCGTGCTCGAGAAGCTGCTGCTACAGCTGGACGCACATCCTCTGCTGGCACTTCGCTTGAGCCCCCTCCGCCTCCGCCGGTGGAGATGCCTCCTGCTCCTGGCCCTCTGCCTCCTGTGCATCCTTCGCTGTCATGCAGGTCCTGGGAGCATCTGCTTACTGGAGGACCTCCTCTGCTCCTGCAGCTGCAGGACTGTCGTCGTATCCGCCAGGAGCACTCTGATGGGGAATCCTTGGGCCGCACCCTGTACGTTAGGATGGATATGGAGGCCACTAGGGCCAATTGTGATAGCAAGGGTCGCACTCTGCGCATTATGGCATTCTCTGAGCTTGGTATCCAGTGCCGGGAGTTTCTAGGACAGGTTAAGCAGGGGATTATGTACCCTGCTGCTAATGGTGTGACCTTTGGAGGCATTGGGCGTAGGAACAATGATCTGCGGGGTTACCAGTTCGTCAGAGTGCCCTTTCCTTTCTGTCCTGTTCGCCCTAACTTTGAGCTAGTCCTGAGTGTTGCGCGGTCCCTGTCTGAGATCAGGAACTTAGATGACCAGCGTGCGTATGACGCTGGTCTTGCTGCTGAGTATTTTCTAGGGATTCGTGAGTCATTAGCCCCTAGGACCTCTGCTCCTGCTGCTGGGACTTCGGCTTCTCATGGTGAGTCTCGTGTAGATCCTGCACTGTCGGGATTCAGTGCACTTTTTTTTTTTTTTTTACAAAGGGGGGAACCAGGAAAAGGCGCAACTGATAAAACCTAGCCCTTTGTGACCAAGGAGAAAAGACCAAAGAAAAAGACAAGAACGGCTAAGGGACAGCTAAGGGACGGACACCACCTGGGCGACGTAAGGGACAAAGGAGGACGGGAACAGAAGACAAACAAACCAGAGAGGCAAGGAAGAAGCCAAAAACAGGAAGCCCAAGAGAAGGGGCTAGGACTACTAAGAAAAAAGACCTATGAAGGGGGGGGCCATAACATTGCAACCTCTAACAGTCGCCGGATCAGAAGACTGAAAGAGGAGATGCAAACTAAGGAGGACTAAAAGGAAAACTATGCGAGAAACTGCGAGGCACTGCCCCTGCCTCGTCAGGAGTTCATGATCTTGACCATGATGCTTGCCAACATGACCGATGACTTAATCAAGGTATACCAGGACTTTGCTACGCCTCGAGATATCTTTTTTTTTCTTCTTTTTTTTACATAGGGAGGAACCAGGAAAGGGAGCATCTGATAAAACCTAGCCCTATGTGACCAAGGAAGAAAAACCAAAGAAGAAGACTAGAAGACATGGACCAAAAGTCCGCTAAGACAAAAGATCCAAGACAAAAGACGAAAAGACTAGGGGACAAAAGAACGAGGGACACAAACTAATTACTAGGAGGACAAAGGACAAAGGGCCTTCCGAGCACCACCCCCACCTCCAAGCAACACTGTTCCTCCCCTACCAATAAAACACCACTGTAACCTCCAAGAGCAACACAGAAAAAGAAGGACAGGCATGCACCCGAAGGTCTTGCTGATCTAAGATTAAAACACTGCAGGGCATCACTCCTGTAACAGGCCAGTGCATCAGAGCATCACTCCCTCTTCACTCGGGGAACGACCCGTTTTGCGCGGGGTTGCGTAAAGGTTCCCGTTCGGTTGCGCAGTTGCGCCTATCAGGTTAATGACTAATGGTGTACGGAAGGCGCTCCGCGCCCTAGAGCATGACTCAGTGATCACGTGACTTAGGGCCACGTGGGTGGACTCTTTGACGGAATTCAAACGCACTGCAGCTTTCCGGACGTCCAACTTGAATGCGTTGCATTGCGATAGTAGCGCATAATAGACGCTTCCTCGTCGATTTAGAGGATCAGGACGTGGACGATTGTGGACCGTTTATTCTGCGTTGACTGTCCAGTCGCAGAGTTGGCATAGTATGTTCATCCTGGCGCAACTCTTTAGTCTGGGTTTAGTTCATTGCGTTTCTCAAAGGATGTAGTCTGGCGCAACTCTTTAGTCTGGGTTTAGTTCATTGCGTTTCTCAAAGGATGTAGTCTGGCACAACTCTTTAGTCTGGGTTGAGTTCATTGCGTTTCTCAAAGGATGTAGTCTGGCGCAACTCTTTAGTCTGGGTTTAGTTCATTGCGTTTCTCAAAGGATGTTGTTTGGCGCAACTCTTTAGTCTGGGTTGAGTTCATTGCGTTTCTCAAAGGATGTAGTCTGGCGCAACTCTTTAGTCTGGGTTTGGTTCATTGCGTTTCTCAAAGGATGTAGTCTGGCGCAACTCTTTAGTCTGGGTTGAGTTAATTGCGTTTCTCAAAGGATGCAGTCTGGCGCAACTCTTTAGTCTAGGTTGAGTTAATTGCATTTCTCAAAGGATGTAGTATGGCGCAACTCTTTGGTCTGGGTTGAGTTAATTGCGTTTCTCAAAGGATGCAGTCTGGCGCAACTCTTTAGTCTAGGTTGAGTTAATTGCATTTCTCAAAGGATGTAGTATGGCGCAACTCTTTGGTCTGGGTTGAGTTCATTCGTTTCTCAAAGGATGCAGTCTGGCGCAACTCTTTAGTCTGGGTTGAGTTCATTGCGTTTCTCAAAGGATGTAGTCCGGCGCAACTCTTTAGTCTGGGTTGAGGTTATTGCGTTTCTCAAAGGATGTAGTATGGCGCAACTCTTTAGTCTGGAATGAGACTGGGGCACTTTACAAGCATAAAATATCCTTGCAACAAATCGTGTATGTCAGTTTACAATCAAGGGGTGAGCCCTAACAAGTCTATAAACTGTTAAATCCACTCGGGGTGCTTTCAAAGTTCTCACCCCAAGAAATCCTAAGAGTACACGTGACATTCCATCAAGAAGTGCTGTTCATCCTCTACTACTAAGAGGATATTCTCCGTCCAGCATCCCCATTTCACAGCATCTACAATTTAGAGGGATATACCACGACCCCATGTGTCAGATTCGATATTTTTCGGAGTGTCTATCACAAGGATCTCTATGCATCCAACCAAATATGTATGTCAATAGCATGTAGGACAAGTCTGATCAGGTCCAATATGAAACCTGCATAACCCAAGGTATACCCAACCTAATAGGAGGCAAGGAAGGAGGCATGAAGGTACTCCAACTGCCGGAGGTGTGGCAACCTAACCACTAAGGCAAGGAATGTGACAAGCAAGGAAAACCAACCGCTAGGAGAGTCAAGGAAGAGGACTAGACAGTCCACATGACGACATAGAGAGTCAAAGAAGAAAACTAGCAAGTACAACCGACCGCATAGAGAGGGAAGGAAGGGGGCTAGCAAGTCAACCCGATCATAATTTCTCTACGTCCTCGCTGAATCTATATCTGTACATCATCAGCATTTGTAGTTACTTCATGCCAGCAATCTTGCCATTCCGATTACATCCATCCCTCCTCTTGGCCTGCAAGACATGCATACACGGAAGGAGATTCATACATATATTCGCAAGCCAGTCAGATAATCAGGTGCTATGTTAGTTAATTGATAATTATATAGATAGTTACCAATAGCTAGTTCAGATGCCTAGATAGATAGTTACCAATAGCTAGTTCAGATGCCTTGCCAACTCGCCCAGAGGGCTGAGAGTCTGGTGAATGCAGATGAACTAGCTTGCAAGCTCGTTCTGGTCCATTCAGATTTGTATCTAGTTATGAAGGTGTGTTTCAGAAGCATGCGGGTCAGGTGAATACATATTTGTATCCTTGCAAGCTAGTTCAGGTGCCTACACATGGCAATTTAGTAATGCAGCATAACAATAATGTGATTGCATATTGACCATCTTGCAAGCTAAATAGTTTCAATGTCACTAACATGGCCTCTACTTAGTTGCCAAACTGTGTGCCGTCTTGAGGTACAAACAGAGTCTGACTGCATTTCAGGCATAACGAGAAGATTTGAGATTATGGTGGTAAGCAGGAATTTGCTAACACTAATAGGGCCCAGTGAAAACAGATTAACCAACTTGCAAGCTGCCAGCAGGTAACTGCCCGGCCTAGAAGGTTGAGCGTCAGGTACCCGATGAATCAAATGTTGCCCATTTAATCAAGTTAATTAATTCCCTTGGCTATACAACGTCGCAAAATGTGCCGCACCTGCATTGAGAGGGGGCAATATTCCTGCTAGCGATAAGAGCACAGGTCCCTGCAAATAAATAAGAGCCAGATAGTAAGTCAGGTTGTTAGACAGGCTGTGAGTAAGATAGTGAGTCAGGTTGCAGAACGCAGCGGTGGAAGCATCGAGGCAATAAGTAAGACAGTAGGCAGCACAACAAGAAGCAGGTAGGAAGTAAGCTGCTCTGCAAAAATTAATCAGGGAGGCAGTAAGCAACACCACAATCAGCATGTAAGCAGTACGCAGGACCTCTGCAAGCAGCAAGACAATATGCAACACCACAATAGTAAAGTAAGCAGTAAGCGGCACCATTGTAAGAAGCAAGACAGCAGGCAGCACCTGCATAACCTTGTAAGCAGCACGTAGCACGGCTGCAAGCATCAAAGCAATAACATACAACACAATAAGCAGGTAAGCAGTACGCAGAACTGGTGCAAGCATCAATACAATGAGCAACACCACAATAAGCAGGTAGTCAGCACACAGCACCACTGGACACAGCAAGACAGTAAGCAGCACAACAATAAGCATGAAGAAAGACACAGCGCCATTGCAAGCAGCACGACAGTAAGCAGCACCACAATAAGCATTAAGCAGTATGCGGCAACGCTGCAAGCATCAAGACAATAAGCAACACCACAATAAGCAGGGAGGCAGTTCACAGTAAGCAGCACCACTGTAAGCAGCTAAACAGTAGGCAACGCAATAATAAGCATGAAGGAAGACGCAGCGCCATTGCAAGCAGCACAACAGTAAGCAGCACCACAATAAGCATTAAGCAGTATGCGGCAACGCTTTAAGCATCGAGACAATAAGCAACACCACAATAAGCAGGGAGGCAGTTCACAGCACTATTGCAAGCAGCAAGACAGTGGTCAGCACAACAATAAGCATCGAGAAGTACGCAGCACCATATCAGCTTGGATAACACTCCGGAGAGTGGACTTAGTGTGTGCAGCACGCCAATCTATAAATGCGGAGACGAGAATAAATATTACAAAAGATAGTGGAACCATAAAGGGACACCAGCGGAGGAAAGGGGGGGCGGTAGCCTGGAACCTGATCAGGGTACAGGTTAGACAGCGCGTGTCAGAAGAACCGATGACGCAGTCAACAGTAAGCTGACATAGTACTGTCAGGACCGATAGTTCTAAGGAAGTACATAAGTAGTCACCAAGTCATAAAACGCGTGAGAGCACCGCAATTCATGCTGATACTCCACCTATGACACAGGTGACATACAATACTACTTCTCCACCTATGGCACTGGTGACATAGAACTATATGTAACAGATTGAAAAAAAAAAATCAAAGAACTCCGAAAAATCGAGAGAACTTCAAATGGAAACCCAAAGGTTTATAGGAAGGAATGAAACACGGCAAAAACCAAAATTTGCCAAGTTAGAAAAGGATGAAAACCGAATATCAAAGATGGGTAAACAACGGTATAGAAAACCCGATCCGGGAATAGGAACCTAATGCCATACAATGATAACCAAAGAAACCGATGTAACAAAAAAAATTACCCTAAGAAGAAGCGGTCATCCCAAGCATCCGCATAAACCTCCAGAACACAGCAGGATCAAGGGGCTTGGTGAAGGGGTCAGCACAGTTGTCCTTGGTGTTAACATAGGCAACATCTAGTGAACCGTCCTCCACCAGCTCCTTGATGTAGTGATGAATAACATCAATGTGCTTGCTGCGAGGGAGGAGCTGCCAGTCATTGGCCCATCTCAGAGACCCTATGTTGTCACCCTGAATGGTAACTAAAGCACAAGGCAGACCCAGATCCACCCTCAACTTCTTCAACCATTGCACCTCCCTGGCAGCCTGAGACAGGGCCTGATACTCAGCCTCACAAGAGCTAATGGCAACTGTAGGCTGCCTCTTGCTCATCCAGTTCATTATGCACCCTCCAGCCAGGACAGCAAAGCCAGTCTGAGATCTCCTGTCAGACCCATCATCAGCAAAGGATGAGTCACTAAAGACAGTAAAAAGAGAAATCAGGGCTGTGTGTGTAAGTGAGTCCCAGGTGGAATGTGACCTCAAATACAAAAGCAAACGCTTGGCTGCCCCCCACAGGGGGACGGTAGGGTGAGCAGAAAACCTGGACAGGTAGCTCACAGCAAAGGCAATATCAGGCCTGGTGCAAGTAGCCAGGTATAGCAAAGCACCAACAAGAGAGAGGTACTGGCTATTAGAGGACAGGGGTTCTCCAGGTGGGTCAGTGACGGTGGACTTGTCCATGGGGGCACCAAACCTGGGCTTGGCAGCAGCAGTCAGACCAAACTGCTCCACCAGATCAACAATGTAGGAGTGCTGGGAGAGGTTGATCTGAACACACCTGCCGTCAGAGTCAAGTGTACAAGCCATGTCCAAGGAGAGGAACTGAACCGGCACACCCATCTCTTTGACCTCCCAGCCAGCTTTCTCCATAGCCTTGATCAGCAAAACATACCTATCCAGCTCACTAAAAGCACAGATAAAAATCATCAACATAGGTTAGGACATAGCTCCACCCACCATTAGAATCCCTCCTAAAATACAGAGCAGGTTCCGCCTTGCACATAATAAAACCATGTGCAACCAAAACCCGCTTGACATCCATACTCCAAGCCCTGGGCGCCTGTTTCAAACCATAAAGGGACTTGATCAGCTTGCACACAAGGGGAACACCGTTAGGACCAAGTACCTTAAAGCCCTCAGGCTGGTGGCAGTACAGGTCCAGACCAGGTTCAAGGGGAGCATTCAGAAATGCAGTCTTGATGTCCAGCTGCCGAACAAACATCTTCCTATGAGTGATGGCAGCCAGGAGCACCCTCAGACCTGCTTTAGAAGAAACGGGGGCATATACATCATGAAAATCCAACCCAGGACGCTGCAGAAAACCACGAACCACAAAACGTGCCTTGAAGCGAATAGAACCATCAACCCCAACCTTCTTCACAAATAACCACCTGCCAGACAGGACCCTCTGTTTAGGAGGCAGTGGAGTGAGCGCCCAAGTGCATGGGCATGTAGGGACGCCATCTCATCCTTCATAGCAAGGAGCCATTGATCCCTGTCAGGGTTGGTGGGAAGCATGGCAGCTTTGAAGGTCAGTTCAGTGGAAGTGGAAATGTATGCTCCCACGTACAAGCAGTGTACTTGTACATGAGCAGCGGGGATATCAGCAGTATCAGCAGTAACCGGTAGTATAGCCCCCAGTGCAGAACTACTGCCTGGTTGAACAGGGCCGGCCTTATTTGCCTCTATATCAACGAAGCCTGGGTCGACCGGAACACCCCAGCCATACGCAGTATCGGAACCCGACCAGTGTTCCAGATCATCACTTGCACTATCGGCAACGGCTACATCATCACATGGGCTTGACCCAAGTAATCCACCAGGGACGACAGGAGGCGTCTGAATGAACGACACCCGCGAGCCATCCGAGGTAGTCGGAGGTTGGCGACTATTAGTCAATGGACCTGATCCAGGTACCACTATGATCGAAGGCTGTCGTAATCCTAAATCTTCACCGACGAAATGTGGCGCAGAGGAGGGCCTGGCGACCCCTGCGATTCGGCTAAGATTTTATATGAAAGAACTGCAGAATCTCGCCCGCCCAGTGCCTTCACACACAAGACAGCACCATCAGCCCCTGACCTGGGACGCAAGGTCATCCCATGATCAGGGCAGCGGTCGACAATTGGGGTTAGCAAAGGGTCAAGGGAATAAACCGTAGGCACAGGCATATGTCCGTTGATAGCGGCAGGGATGCGAGAGACATACGGCGACCCGTCATAGGGAGATAGCCCAGGAATACAGTTATGATCAAACTGCTCATAGAAGAGTACATCACGACTCTCTACTACCTGGCGCAACTTAGGAACCCAAACAAAATAACCCTTACTCACCAGGGAATACCCAACCAGTCTACCAGATAACGCCCTTTCGTCCAGCTTGTTGCGCTTCTTCCCATTGACTAACGTAACGTAGCAAGGGCATCCGAACACGCGCAACATCGACAAATCAGGCTGAACCCCAAAGAAAAGCTCATGAGGAGTCTTATCTCCCTGATTGGGCAAGCGATTACGAAGGTAACACGCAGCTAGGAAGGCATAGGGCCAGAAAGACTTAGTTAGCTTAGACTCCAGTGGATGCTCCTAGCTATAGACTGTAAGACCCCATTGTACCTCTCCACAGTTGCATTCTGCTGTGCAGTGTATGCCAAAGATAACTCATGCACTGCCCCAACCGATATCAGCCAATCCTCAAACCACTTTACTATAAACTCCTTAGCCCTGTCAGACCTCAGGCACTTAAAGGCAAACCCGTGCAGCTGATTCATCCATCTGAGGATGATAGTCTGAACTGCAAGGGAGCTTCATCCCTGGTCCTCAAGCACAACACTTCAGCATAGCCAGAGTGTTGGTCTGTGAGGCACAGAATATAAAACTCCCCACGCAGTCCTCTAATATGAACTGGCCCCATGATGTCCAAGTGAAGGCGTTGGAGAGGTGCATTGATCGGAGTAGTGCTTGCTTTAGGAAAAGGGAGACGTTTGCCCTTAGCCTTTTGACAAGCATCACAAGGGATCTTAGCCAGTTTTGGGACCTGGTTGAGTGAGAGGGGTAAGTTCTTAACCATACCCTTCTTGACAAGTCTGTGCATGGCATCATAGCCGGGGTGACCCAGCCCTATGCCACAGCCATTCAGGAGTGGTAGGGATAACAACTCCACCGTCCTCATCAACATCAAGTGCAAAAGCTGGGTAATTGTCAGCACCAAACGAACAGCCACTGGTGGTGTAACAAGGCCTACATGCAAACTTGTAAACACCATCACTGGAGGCAGGGAAGGACCAGAGAATAGAAGAGCCCTGAGTGGCAGTGCAACTAATACTATCAAAAGAAATCTTGCAGTGGAGAGAATGAGCCACAGCATTTACTGACAGGAGGTTCACCGGACAGTGAGGTATGTAGAGAACATTAGTTAGAATGATTGGTGTTGGTAACCAATCACTACATAACTCAATGGATCCCTTACCTACTGCCCGTTGAACCACACCATCACCAAATCGAACTGATGGCAGATTCAGTGGAACATCAAACACAGTGAACAAAGATCTGTCACCTGTGATGGACATTCCAGCTCCAGAATCCACATGCCAGACACCCTCAGACAGGCTCGGACTACACACATTTGAGAACCTAGAGGTGCAGGAGAATCCGGACTGCTGCCTCCGGATATGCAAAAAGATATCCCGAGGTGAAGCAAAGTCCCTATACACCTTGACAGGGCATCTGTCATGTTGGCAAGCATCATGGATAAGATCATGAACTCTTGGCGGGGTAGGGTAAGCGCACTGAAACCCAACAATGCAGGATCGACACTAGACTCACCATGAGAGGCCGAAGTTCCAGCAGCAGGAGGAGCACACCGAGGAGCTAAAGACTCACGAATCGCCAGAAAATACTCAGCAGCAAGACCAGCGTCATAAGCGCGCTGGTCATCTAAGTTCCTGATGAGATCTAGGGAACGCGCAACACGCACAATGAGCTCGAAATCAGGACGAACAGGACAGAAAGGGAGTGGCACCTTAACAAACTGGTAACCTCGCAGGTCACTGTTCCTACGCCCAACCCCTCCAGAGGTCACACCATTAGCAGGAGGGTAGTTAATCCCTGCATAACAGGTCCCAGAAAAGCCCGACACTCTAGACCTAGCTCAGAAATAAGCCATCACACGCCTAGGCCTAGGGCGACCCTTGCTATCAACCATAGCCTGAGTGGCAGTCATATCCAGCCTACCGTACAGAGTGCGGTCCAAGGATTCCCCAGCATGTTGAGCTTGGCGGATAAGACGGCAGTCCTGTAGGGATAGACGCAGAGGATGTCCGCCATCGAGCAGATGCTCCCAGGAGTCGCATGACAGCAAAGGAGGCACATATGGCGGAGGGCCAGGAGCAGGGGGCTGCTCCACAGGCGGAGGCGGGGGTGGAGGGGGCTCCTGCGAAGGGCCAGCAAAGGATGCGCGGCCAGCAGCAGCAGCAGAAGCCTCTCGAGCACGAGCATTGTAGCCAGACAGACCTCGGTCCGGAGGCAAGGTGAAAGACGCAGACTTCTGCATCAAAGACGGCCTGGCCACCTCCAGGTGGACAGGTGGAAGGGGCGCAAGCAGAGGCGCAGAGACTGGATCAGGCTTAAACTCCGGGGAAGGCGCAAGAGCAGGTGCCGACAGAGGCTCATACACAGGAGAGACGGTAGAATTGAACACTCGAGTAGCAGTGGAAGGAGTGACTCCACCGAAGTCACCACTCATAGCACTCTGCAGATCTTCATCACCATCATCAGAGTCATCAGCATAGCCATCTGCACGGCGATGACGAGCAAGTTCTTGATAGTCGTAGTCAAAACGGGCATCAGGAGGAGGAGGCGCCCTTGCGTACTGGATAATCTGAGTGGAAGCACAGCAGAGTCGCATCAGAACGTCCTCAATCTCAGGAGAGAGACGTCAGACAGTAGCAGAAGGAGCCGTAAAGGTGGAGGATTGATTGGGGGGTTACTTCCACGATGGCGGAAGGACTCTCATGACCGCTAGCAGAGGCAGCTGGTGCACAGACGTCTAGCCAATCATCAAGAGGACCCGGGTCCTCCTTAGGAAGGACACGGTCGCAGCCATTGCTGATAATGACACTGCGCATCCCGCGCGTCCAAGATTCTCCATTCTTGTCGTGGAGTTTTCTCAAAATTAGCGGAGGCCCTCGCGGAAGTTGCATCGCAAAGAAGTGGTAGTAAATGAGGGACCGTATAACCTATCAGCTTGGATAACACTCCGGAGAGTGGACTTAGTGTGTGCAGCACGCCAATCTATAAATGCGAAGACGAGAATAAATATTACAAAAGATAGTGGAACCATAAAGGGACACCAGCGGAGGAAAGGGGGGGCGGTAGCCTGGAACCTGATCAGGTTACAGGTTAGACAGCGCGCGTCAGAAGAACCGATGACGCAGTCAACAGTAAGCTGACATAGTACTGTCAAGACCGATAGTTCTAAGGAAGTACATAAGTAGTCACCAAGTCATAAAACGCGTGAGAGCACCGCAATTCATGCTGACACACCATTGCAAGCAGCACAACAGTAAGCAGCACCACAATAAGCATTTAGCAGTATGCGGCAACGCAGCAAGCACCGAGACAATAAGCAACACCACAATAAGCAGGGAGGCAGTTCACAGCACTATTGCAAGCAGCAAGACAGTGGTCAGCACAACAATAAGCATCGAGGAGTACGCAGCACCATTGCAAGCAGCATGGCAGTAAGCAGTACCACAATAAGCATTTAGCAGTATGCAGCAACGCTGCAAGCATCAATACAATGAGCAACACCACAATAAGCAGGAAGGCAGTACACAGCACCACTGTAAGCAGCTAAACAGTAGGCAACACAATAATAAGAATGAAGGAAGACGCAGCGCCATTGCAAGCAGCACAACAGTAAGCAACACCACAATAAGCATTAAGCAGTATGTCGCAACGCTTTAAGCATCGAGACAATAAGCAACACCACAATAAGCAGGGAGGCAGTTCACAGTAAGCAGCACCACTGTAGGCAGCTAAACAGTAGGCAACACAATAATAAGCATGAAGGAAGACGCAGCGCCATTGCAAGCAGCACAACAGTAAGCAGCACCACAATAAGCATTAAGCAGTTTGCAGCAACGCTGTAAGCATCGAGACAATAAACAACACCGAAATAAGCAGGGAGGCAATTCACAGCACTATTGCAAGCAGCAAGACAGTGGTCAGCACAACAATAAGCATCGAGGAGTACGCAGCACCATTGCAAGCAGCATGACAGTAAGCAGCACCAAATTAAGCATTCAGCAGTATGCAGCAACGCTGCAAGCATCAATACAATGAGCAACACCACAATAATCAGGAAGGCAGTACACAGCACCACTGTAAGCAGCTAAACAGTAGGCAACACAATAATAAGCATGAAGGAAGACGCAGCGCCATTGCAAGCAGCACAACAGTAAGCAACACCACAATAAGCATTAAGCAGTATGCGGCAACGCTTTAAGCATCGAGACAATAAGCAACACCACAATAAGCAGGGAGGCAGTTCACAGTAAGCAGCGCCACTGTAAGCAGCTAAACAGTAGGCAACACAATAATAAGCATGAAGGAAGACGCAGCGCCATTGCCAGCAGCACAACAGTAAGCAGCACCACAATAAGCATTAAGCAGTATGCGGCAACGCTTTAAGCATCGAGACAATAAGCAACACCACAATAAGCAGGGAGGCAGTTCACAGTAAGCATCACCACTGTAAGCAGCTAAACAGTAGGCAACACAATAATAAGCATGAAGGAAGACGCAGCGCCATTGCAAGCAACACAACAGTAAGCAGCACCACAATAAGCATCAAGCAGTATGCGGCAACGCTTTAAGCATAGAGACAATAAGCAACACCACAATAAGCAGGGAGGCAGTTCACAGCACTATTGCAAGCAGCAAGACAGTTGTCAGCACAACAATAAGCATCGAAAAGTACGCAGCACCATTGCAAGCAGCATGACAATAAGCAGCACCACAATAAGCATTAAGCAGTATGCGGCAACGCAGCAAGCATTGAGACAATAAGCAACACCACAATAAGCAGTAAGGCAGTACACAGCACTATTGCAAGCAGCAAGACAGTGGTCAGCACAACAATAAGCATCGAGGAGTACGCAGCACCATTGCAAGCAGCATGACAGTAAGCAGCACCACAATAAGCATTTAGCAGTATGCAGCAACGCTGCGAGCATCAAGACAATGAGCAACACCACAATAAGCAGGAAGGCAGTACACAGCACCACTGTAAGCAGCTAAACAGTAGGCAACACAATAATAAGCATGAAGGAAGACGCAGCGCCATTGCAAGCAGCACAACAGTAAGCAACACCACAATAAGCATTAAGCAGTATGCGGCAACGCTTTAAGCATCGAGACAATAAGCAACACCGAAATAAGCAGGGAGGCAGTTTACAGCACTATTGCAAGCAGCAAGACAGTGGTCAGCACAACAATAAGCATCGAGGAGTACGCAGCACCATTGCAAGCAGCATGACAGTAAGCAGCACCACAATAAGCATTTAGCAGTATGCAGCAACGCTGCAAGCATCAATACAATGAGCAACACCACAATAAGCAGGAAGGCAGTACACAGCACCACTTGTAAGCAGCTAAAACAGTAGGCAACACAATAATAAGCATGAAGGAAGACGCAGCGCCATTGCAAGCAGCACGACAGTAAGCAGCACCACAATAAGCATTAAGCAGTATGCGGCAACGCTGTAGGCATTGAGACAATAAGCAACACCACAATAAGCAGGAAGGCAGTACACAGCACTATTGCAAGCAGCAATACAGTGGTCAGCACAACAATAAGCATCGAGGAGTACGCAGCACCATTGCAAGCAGCATGACAGTAAGCGCACACAATAAGCATTTAGCAGTATGCAGCAACGCTGCAAGCATCAAGACAATGCGCAACACCACAATAAGCAGGAAGGCAGTACACAGCGCCACTGTAAGCAGCTAAACAGTAGGCAACACAATAATAAGCATGAAGGAAGACGCAGCGCCATTGCAAGCAGCACAACAGTAAGCAGCACCACAATAAGCATTAAGCAGTTTGCGGCAACGCTGTAAGCATCGAGACAATAAGCAACACCACAATAAGCAGGGAGGCAGTTCACAGCACTATTGCAAGCAGCAAGACAGTGGTCAGCACAACAATAAGCATCGAGGAGTACGCAGCACCATTGCAAGCAGCATGACAGTAAGCAGCACCACAATAAGCATTTAGCAGTAGGCAGCAACGCTGCAAGCATCAAGACAATACGCAACACCACAATAAGCAGGAAGGCAGTACACAGCGCCACTGTAAGCAGCTAAACAGTAGGCAACACAATAATAAGCATGAAGGAAGACGCAGCGCCATTGCAAGCAGCACAACAGTAAGCAGCACCACAATAAGCATTAAGCAGTTTGCGGCAACGCTGTAAGCATCGAGTCAATAAGCAACACCACAATAAGCAGGGAGGCAGTTCACAGCACTATTGCAAGCAGCAAGACAGTGGTCAGCACAACAATAAGCATCGAGGAGTACGCAGCACCATTGCAAGCAGCATGGTAGTAAGCAGCACCACAATAAGCATTTAGCAGTATTCAGCAACGCTGCAAGCATCAATACAATGAGCAACACCACAATAAGCAGGAAGGCAGTACACAGCACCACTGTAAGCAGCTAAACAGTAGGCAACACAATAATAAGCATGAAGGAAGACGCAGCGCCATTGCAAGCAGCACGACAGTAAGCAGCACCACAATAAGCATTAAGCAGTATGCGGCAACGCTGTAGGCATTGAGACAATAAGCAACACCACAATAAGCAGGAAGGCAGTACACAGCACTATTGCAAGCAGCAAGACAGTGGTCAGCACAACAATAAGCATCGAGGAGTACGCAGCACCATTGCAAGCAGCATGACAGTAAGCTGCACCACAATAAGCATTTAGCAGTATGCAGCAACGCTGCAAGCATCAAGACAATACGCAACACCACAATAAGCAGGAAGGCAGTACACAGCGCCACTGTAAGCAGCTAAACAGTAGGCAACACAATAATAAGCATGAAGGAAGACGCAGCGCCATTGCAAGCAGCACAACAGTAAGCAGCACCACAATAAGCATTAAGCAGTTTGCGGCAACGCTGTAGGCATTGAGACAATAAGCAACACCACAATAAGCAAGGAGGCAGTTCACAGCACTATTGCAAGCAGCAAGACAGTGGTCAGCACAACAATAAGCATCGAGGAGTACGCAGCACCATTGCAAGCAGCATGACAGTAAGCAGCACCACAATAAGCATTTAGCAGTATGCAGCAACGCTGCAAGCATCAATACAATGAGCAACACCACAATAAGCAGGAAGGCAGTACACAGCGCCACTGCAAGCAGCTAAACAGTAGGCAACACAATAATAAGCATGAAGGAAGACGCAGCGCCATTGCAAGCAGCATAACAGTAAGCATCACCACAATAAGCATTAAGCAGTTTGCGGGGGTGGGCAACGCTGTAAGCATCGAGACAATAAGCAAACACCAAATAAAGCAGGAGGCAGTTAACAGCACTATTGCAAGCAGCAAGACAGTGGTCAGCACAACAATAAGCATCGAGGAGTACGCAGCACCATTGCAAGCAGCAGCATGACAGTAAGCAAGCACCACAATAAGCATTTATGCAGTAGCAGCAACGCTGCAAGCATCAACTACAATGAGCAACACCACAATAAGCAGGAAGGCAGTACACAGCGCACTGTAAGCAGCTAAACAGTAGCAACACAATAATAAGCATGAAGGAAGACGCAGCGCCATTGCAAGCAGCACAACAGTAAGCAGATAAGCATATAAGCAGTATTGCGGCAACGTTGTAAGCATCGAGACAATAAGCAACACCACAATAAGCAGGGAGGCAGTTCACAGCACTATTGCAAGCAGCAAGACAGTGGTCAGCACAACAATAAGCCTCGAGGAGTACGCAGCACCATCTGCAAGCAGCATGAACAGTAAGCAGCACCACAATAAGCATTTAGCAGTAGGCAGCAACGCTGCAAGCATCAAGACAATACGCAACACCACAGTAAGCAGGAAGCAGTACACAGCGCCACTGTAAGCAAAAAAAAAAAAAAAAATAAAACAAAAAAAAAAAAAAAAAAAAATAAAAAAAAAAAACCAGCTTAAAACATCCCTAATACAGTAGGCAACACAAATAATAAGCATGAAGGAAGGCGCAGCGCCATTGCAAGCAGCACAACCAGTAAGCAGCACAGAATCACCACAATAAAAAAAAAGGGTGGGCATTAAAGTTTTGAGTATGCAGCAACGCTTTAAGCATCGAGACAATAAGCAACACCACACATAAGCAGGGAGAGCAGTCACAGCACGTATTGCAAGCAGCAAGACAGTGGTCAGCACAACATATAACATCGAGGCAGTCGCAGCACCATTGCAAGCAGTTCATGCAGTAAGCACACCACAATAAGCATTTAGCAGTTAGGCACAACGCTGCAAGCATCAAAGACAAACGCAACCCACAGTAAGCAGGAACGGCAACACAGCGCCAGCTGTAAGCAGCCTAAGCACAGTAGCAACACAAATAATAAGCACTGAAGGAAGACAGCGCCAGCGCCATTGCAAGCAGCACAACAGTAAGCAGCACACCACAATAAGCATAAAGCATTTGCCTAAGCAACGCTGTAAGCATCGAGACAATAAGCAACACCACAATAAGCAGCGGAGGCAGTTCACAGCCACCCCCCCCCCCCCACCCCCTCATTCCAAAGCTAGCAAAACAGTAGCGTCAAGCACAACAATAAGCATCGAGGAGTATCGCAGCACCATTGCAAGCACATGCACAGTAAGCACACCACAATAAGCATTACAGGTATGCTAGCAACGCGTGCAAGCATCAAGACAATACGCAACACCACATAAGCAGTGAACAGTACCACACTCCACTGGAGAGCACTAAACAGTAGGCAACACATAATAAGCATGAAGGAAGACGCAGCGCCATCATTGCAAGCAGCCCCACAACAGTAAGCAGCACCACCACATAAGCATAAAGCATTTTGCTAGCAACGTTTTTGTCTGTAAGCATCGAAGACAATAAGCAACACCGTAAATAAGCAGGGAGGCAGTTCACAGCACATATTGCAAGCAGCAAGACAGTGCGTCATGCACAACAATAAGCATCGAGGAGTACGCAGCACCATTGCAAGCAGCTATGGCAGTAAGCAGCCACCACAATAAGCATTTAGCAGTATGCAGCAACGCTGCAAGCATCAAGACAAACATACGCGCAGCGCACCACAATAAGCAGGAAGGCAGTACACAGCCGCCACTGTAAGCAGCTAAACACTAGGCAACACTAAATAATAAGCATGAAGGAAGACGCAGCGCCTATTGCAAGCAGCACAACAGTAGCAGCACCACAATAAGCATTAAGCAGTTGCGGGCAACGCTGTAAGCATCGAGACAATAAGCAACACCACAATAAGCAGGGAGGCAGTTCACAGCACTATGCAAGCAGCAAGACAGTGGTCAGCACAACAATAAGCGCATCGAGGAGTACGCAGCACATTGCAAGCAGCATGACAGTAAGCAGCACACAATATAAGCATTTAGCAGGAGGCAGCAACGCCTGCAAGCATCAAGACAATACGCAAACACCACAATAAGCAGGAAGGCAGTACACAGCGCCACTGTAAGCAGCTAAACAGTAGGCCAAGCACAATAATAAGCATGAAGGAAGACGCAGCGCCGCATTGTACAAGCAGCCGCAACAACATAAGCAGCACCACAATAAGCATTAAGCAGTTTGCAAGCTAGGGCAACGTGTAAGCATCGAGACAATAAGCAAACCACAATAAGCAAGGAGGCAGTTCACAGCACTATTGCAAGCAGCAAGGACACAGTGCGTCAGCACAACAATAAGCCATCTCAGAGGAGTACGCAGCACCATTGCAAGTCCAGCATGGTAGGTAAGCAGCACCCACAATAAGCATTTTAGCAGTATTCAGCAACGCTGCAAGCATCAATACAATGAAGCCAACACCACAATAAGCAGGAAGCGCCGTACACTAGCACCACTGCTAAGCAGCTAAACAGTAGCTAACACAATAATAAGCATGAATGGAAGACGCCAGCCCATTGCAAGCAGCCACGACAGTAAGCAGCACCACAATAAGCATTAAGCAGTATGCCGGCAACGCTGTTAGGGCCATTGAGACAATAAGCAACACCACAATAAGCAGGAAGGCAAAGTACACAGCACTATTGCAAGCAGCAAGACAGTGGCCGTCAGGCACAACAATAAGCATCGAGGAGTACGCAGCACCATTGCAAGCAGCATGACAGTAAGCTGCGACCTACAATAAGCATTTAGCCAGTATGCGCAACGCTGCAAGCATCAAGACAATACGCAACACACAATAAGCAGGAAGCAGTACAAGCGCCCACTGTAAGCAGCTAAACAGTAGGCAACACAATAATAAGCGATGAAGGAAGACGCAGCGCCATTGCAAGCAGCCACAAACAGTAAGCAAGCTCACCACAATAAGCATTTAAGCAGTTTCGGCAACGCTGTAAGCATCGAGACAATAAGCAACACCACAATAAGCAAGGGAGGCAGTTCACAGCACTATTGCAAGCAGCAAGACGTGGTCAGCACAACAAAAGCATCGAGGAGTACGCAGCAGCCATTGCAAGCAGCATGACAGTAAGCAGCACACCACAATAAGCATTTAGCAGTATGCAGCAACGCTGCAAAGCCATCAATACAATGAGCAACACCACAATAAGCAGGAAGGCAGTACACAGCGCCACTGCAAGCAGCTAAACAGTAGGCAACACAATAATAAGCATGAAGGAAGACGCAGTCGCCATTGCCCCCAAGCCAGCATAACAAGTAAGCAGCACCACAATAAGCATTAAGCAGTATGCTGGCAACGCGCCTGTAAGCATCGAGACAATAAGCAACACCGAAATAAGCAGGCGAGGCAGTTCAACAGCACACTATGAAACAAGCAGCAAGACAGATGGGTCAGCAGCAACAATAAGCATGAGAAGTACGCAGCACCATTGCAAGCAGCATGCACAGTAAGCAGCACCACAATAAGCATTTAGATAAAAACAGTAGGCAGCAACGCTGCAAGCATCAATACAATGAGCAACACCACAATAAGCAGGAAGGCCCCAGTAACAGCACCCGGACTGTAAGCAGCTAAACAGTTAGGCAACAACACTAATAATAAGCCATGAAGAAGACGCAGCGCCTTTTTTTTTTTTTATTTTTTTTTTTTTTGGGGCAAGCAGCACAACAGTAAGCACAAAAGCACCACAATAAGCATTAAGCATGTTTGCGGCAACGCTGTAAGCATCGAGACAATAAGCAACACCACAATAAGCAGGAGGCAGTTTCACAGCACTATTGCAAGCAGCAAGAACAGTGGTCAGCACAACAATAAGCATCGAGGAGTACGCAAGCACCATTGCAAGCAGCATGACAGCTAAGCAGCACCACAATAAGCATTTAGCAGTAGGCAGCAACGCTGCAAGCATGCAATTACAAAATGAGCAACACCACAATAAGCAGGAAGGCAGTACCATTCAGCTCCACTGTAAGCAGCTAAACAGTAGGCAACACAATAATAAGCATAAGGAACGCGAAGCGCCATTGCAAGCGACAAAGTAAGCAACACCCGAACGATAAGCATAAAGCATTTTGCGCGGCAACGTTGTAAGCATCGAGACAATAAGCAACACCACAATAAGCAGGGAGGCAGTTCACAGCACTATGTGCAAGCAGCAAGACAGTGGTCAGCACAACAATAAGCATCGAGGAGTACGCAGCACCATTGCAAGCAGCATGACATAAGCAGGAGTCACCACAATAAGCATTTTAAGCAGTAGGCCAGCAACGCTGCAAGCCATCAAGACAATACGCCAACACCACAAATAAGCAGGAAGGCAGTACACAGCGCCACTGTAAGCAGCCTAAACAGTGAGCAACACAATAATTAAGCATGAAGGAAGGCGCAGCGCGCATTGCAAGCAGCACAACAGTAATGCAGCACCACTAATAAGCATTAAGCCAGTATGACAGCAACGCTTAAAGCATCGAGACAATAAGACAACACCACAATAAGCAGGGAGTGCAGGTTCACAGCACTATTGCAAGCAGCAAGACAGTGGTCAGCACAACAATAAGCATCGAGGAGTACGCAGCACCATTGCCAAGCAGCAGGCAGTAAGCAGCCACCACAAAGCAGTTAAGCAGTAGCAGCCAGGCAACGCTGCAAGCATCAAACAATCACGACCCAACACCACAGTATAAGCAGGAAGGCAGTACACAGCGCCACTGTAAAAAGCAGGAAAACACAAAAACAGCTAAAACAGTAGGCAACACAATAATAAAGCATGAAGGAAGACCCAGGCGCCATTGCAAGCAGCACAACAGAAGCTGCACCACAAAAAATAACATAAAGCATTTGCAGCAACGCTGCTAAGCATCGAGACAATAAGCAACACCACATAATTCAGGGAGCAGTTCACAGCACTATTGTAAGCAGCAATACATGTTGACGCAGCACAACAATGGTATAAGCATCGAGGAATACGCAGCACCATTGCAGAGCAGCATGACTAAGTAAGCAGCACACCACCAATAAAGCAATTTTAGCAGTATGCAGCAACGCTGCAAGCATCAAGACAATACGAACACCACAATAAGCAGGAAGCAGTACACAGCTCCACTGGAAGCAGCTAAACAGTAGGCAACACAATAATAAGCATGTGAAGGAAGACGCAGCGCCATTGCAAGCAGCACAACAGTTATAGCAGCACCAACAATAAGCATAAAGCATTTTGCGGGCAGAACGCTTGTAAGCATCGCAGACAATAAGCAACACCGAAATAAGCAGACGGAGGCCAGTTCACAGCACTATTGCAAGCAGCAAGACAGTGGTCAGCACAAAACAATAAGCATCGAGGAGTACGCAGCACCATTGCAAGCAGCATGACAGTAAGCAGCACCACAATAAGCATTTAGCAGTACTGCAGCAACGCCTGCAAGCATCAAAGACAATACGCAACACCACAATAAGCAGGAGGCAGTACACAGCGCCACTGTAAGCACTAAACAGTAGGCAACACAATAATAAGCATGAAGCGACGCAGCGCCATTGCAAGCAGCACAACAGTCAAGGCAGCACACCACAATAAGCATTAAAGCATTTTGCCTAGCGCCAACGCTGCAAGCATCGAGACAATAAGCAACACCACACATAAGCCCAGGGAGGCAGTTCACAGCATAATATTGCAAGCAGCAAGACAGTGCGCTCAGCACAACATAAGCATTCGAGGAGTTACGCAGCACCATTGCAAAGTCAAGATACATTGACATACCTAAGCAGGCCACCACATTAAGCAATTTTAGGCTCACATTACGTTCGCACAGCAACGCTTGGCAAGCATCAGGACGAATAGAAGATACCAAAAAAAAAAAATAACATTTTAATTCCGCAACAGCACCACAATAAGGCATGCGAAGGCCCCTTTACACACAGCGCCCACTGCTAAGCAGCTAAACAGTACGCGCCAACAGAATAAATAAGCATAATGAAGGAAGAAGCGCCAGCGCCATTGCAAGCTAGCACAACAAGTAAGCAAGCACCACAATAACATTAAAGCCAGTTTTGCCGCAACGCGTGAAGCAGCGAGACAATTATAATGAACATTATTCTAGCCACATATCAACGCAGGGAAGCTAGTGTTCACTGTAGCCTCACTATTTGCAAGCAGCCCAAGACAAGCAAGAATTTTTTCACAGCGACCTATTAATCAAAATAATTTCATATCGCTGCTAGGAGTTTAACCAGCCGCTCTAAAGGCACCCCAGGCAAGCCAGCATGACAGTAAGCAGCCACCACAATCAAGCATTTAGCAGCTCTAAGGTCTGCGCTAGCGAAGCGGACGTGCAAGCATACAAAGCCAATACGCTAAGCACCAAACACAATAAGGCAGGTAAGCAGGAGCGTATTAATCACATGCGCCATGCGAGGACTGCGTAAGCAGTGTTAATCGG
>CM039462.1:180113200-180200589 GCA_022414725.1 Microglena sp. YARC
AGAGATTCCCTCCGGGCCGATCATAGACCAGGCAGGCACCTTCAGATGGTGGGCACCTCGCTGCTTGTTGTGAAACTCAGCGAGCCGTGTCTGTGAAGGAAGCTTCGCAGGTCCGAAGTCAGAGTGGACTTGCGTATGGATTGTTAGGTTATCCAGCTTGCTTCACAAAAGACTTGGGAGGTTGAGGACAGACTGAACCATGTATCCTGTAGTTGATCTTCAAGGGAAGCGAGAGCTGCCGGTAACATCGAGCGTACAGGCTCGCGCCGGAGTTGTTGGACTGCAGCAGCGGGAGGGTCTCGACCTACAATGAGATATATGCACCTGTAGGGAAGCACGCAACTGAGCACCCCTCTTTGCTGTCACAGCACCTTTCGGATCTGAACTGCATCAGCTGACGTTGCTATGTGGTTTCAATGGGGAACTGGAAAGAATTGTGGATGCGCACTCAAGTTTTGCAGTTGGGGGAATCGCGCGCGCATGCCATTTGCGGCAATGATCTCTATGGTCTGAAGCAGAGCCCCGTCGCTTGGTATGGCAAACTTGCGCCTCGCCAGCTGGAGGCATTGGCCTTTAATGCTCTGTGGCGACCTTGTGGACTTGTTCATCATGATGGTGCTTTGGTGAACGGATCTATGTGCTGATCCAGTCGAACATCTGAATTTGCCCGGTTAGCGGAGGAGTTCAACTGGTGCAAAACCAAGCTGCTGAAGTCTTTCATAAAGGACATGGGAAATCCTCCTTTCCTTGGTATGGACATCATCGAGGACAGAGGATGAAGCACTCCCTCTTGACCAGAAAAGGTTTGTGGCTGTCTCATGGACAAGTTTTGCCTCACATGCAAGGTCAAAGAAGGTGTCACTCCAGCCCCAAGCGACAAGGCAGAGAGTATGGACCAGACTGTTGTGAGCTACAGGCGGATCATTGGTCCTCTGAATTATCTTGCAGTGTGCACAGGCTGACCTCTCACAGTCAGCTGGGAGCCTTTGGCAGATACTGGCAACACACTGCAGGACCACCTGGCTCTGCAAAGCATGTGTTGGCGTCATTCGTTGGCAGCCTGGACTATGGGTTTTCTTTGGGAGGAGTGATCTGCTGGAGCTTTCAGGGTTCGCTGACTCAGACTTCGCTGAGACACTGACAGGTCCGGAGGTCGACTGACTGCGTAACGCTTCAGGCTGGAATAGGATGCTGTGGTCTGGCAGAGCCGATTGCAAGCCCATCTGGTGGCGCACTCCACGACAGAGCTGAGTTAAGATGGCTGCTGGTGCAGCTGTCCAAGGAAGCAGCTCTGTTCAGAAGCTTCTACCCGTAGTTTGGAATGGAGCTGAGGAGCAGTACTATCTACAGGTGGAAAACCAGCGCAGCCATTAAGCTGCTGAAGAACCCCATCTCCTGCGTGCGCAACAATAGCATATGATGTGTGACCACTTTGCGCGTGAGCAATGTGGCAAGGCAGAGGTGACCTTCAACCTACATCCACTGAAGGCAAATGGTGGCAAGATGTCCTGACTAATCTGCTAGGTGCAAGTTTAGCACTTCGGGGTTGGAGTTACCAACAAGCTAACGAACATCAGTCAGTCAGTGGGGAGTGTTAGAATATCAGCTTAGCACTTGCCCTTGTGATTATTTGAATGTCCGGACTAGATTATGTATGTAACTAGGTAAAGCAAAGCGCCCCAGGGGATCGGACCTTGGTCGAATCTCCGTATAGGGCTTGGCGTCACACACTGAGCATTGTTAGTGTGTCTGTGTTTGTGAGATACGATGATAGCGCTCGGGCCAACCGTTGTTTACCGCGCCGATGGCCGGTTTAGGGATGCTTAGCGGTACTCTTGGAATCTACTGGTGAATCTCCAAAGATGCTTCCGTAAGATTCCTTCCCGAAAGTATAAAGGGGACTTCAGCGAGAGCAGAGTACCACTCTACTTCTCTTTTGGTCCCAAGTGAGATTTATGTTCTGCTGCCATTACTGCGTCTCTTGCTATGATTTTGGTGTCCAGAAAGCTGAACTCGCGCCCATTGCTGTTCGGCGCATCTTGACCGAGCGAATCTGTTGCCGCGCACCTGACTGCGCGTATCTGTTCAAAGCTAGTTTTTAGCTTTGTTTGGCAGCTCTCTCTTTCTCTCTGCTTTGATACTCGACATTAGTCTAATTGCTGTGCTAAGTAGTTGAAGGCTCTGTGCGCCTGGCCTCGTGTACATTGCCTGTTTCCCACTTTAGTTCTAAGCATCTCGCCTCTCTTTGTATTTGTTTTAATTTGCTGAGTATTACACTTACTCTCTCTTTGGTCCCAGCCTATTTATTTTACATGTAAGTAGCGGGGAGAAGGGATGCTGGGTTAACTAGCAGGTGGTGAGACGGGTCCTTGGCATTGCCCAGACTGATGGATTGTGGAGGACGAGGCCCGGGAAGCGCAGGAAGGGCTCAGAGACTAGCCGGCGGTGCGTTTGGTGGCAGGGTGTAAGAGAGAAACTGAGGTGGAGTTCAGGCGATATTTCGAGCAAATCGATGATAGAGGTTTGAAGTAGGGGAAAGCTGGTGGCTCGGGTCAATAGCAGGTGGTGGAGACGGGCTCTTGGCATTCCACGCTATGGCTCTGTGAAGGCGAGGCAGGCCAGGAAGGCGCTCAAGAGCACGCGCTTCATGCGCGAGGTGTAGGCGGAAGGGGAGTTCAGAATGAGCTTGTAGCAAGGTTGACGCTAGGGGAAAGTCGGGTGGCTGGGGTTAATTAGCAGGTTGTGAGACGGGTCTCTTGATTCCCAGCTATGGCTTGTGAGCGGGCTAGGCAAGGAAGGCTCGAGGCAGCGCTTCTCAATGCGCGGAGGTGTATGGCGGGAGGGGAGTTCAGAAGTGAGCTATGTAGGAGGTTGAATTAGGGGAAGATGGTGGCTGGTTAATAAGCAGGTGGTTGGAGACGGGTCTTGGCATTCAGCCTATGGCTTGTGAAGCGGGCAGGCAGGAAGGGCTTCAGAGGCCAGTCGATTCATGGCGCGGCGTATAGGCAAGGTGGGCTCAAAAAAAGTAAGTGGGGGGAAAAAGTGAGTGCTTGGGATAATAGCAGGTGGTGTTCCCGAGACGGGTCTTGGCAATTCCAGCTATGGCTTGTGAAGCGGGCAAGAGCAGGAAGGGCTCAAGAGGCTGCGCTTCATCGCGGAAACGCTTTAGGGGGGGAGGGTGTAGGGCGGAGGGAGTTCAGAATCGAGCTATGTAGAGGTTGAAGTAGGGGGCATAAGTGTGGCTCGGGGTTAATAGCAGGTGTGGAGTAAACGGGCTCTTCTTAGGCATTCCAGCTATGGCATTGTGAAGCGGGCAGGCAGGAAAGGGCTTCAGAGGCAGCGCTATCATGCGCGGAGGTGTAGGCGGAGGGGAGTTTCAGAAATCGAGCTATGTAGATGGTTGAAGTAGGGGGAAAGTGGTGGCTGGGTTAATAGCAGGTGAGGTGGAGACGGGTCTTGGCATTCTTCAGCAGCTGGATGAAGCGGCTATAGCCCCTCCCCGTGCAGGAAGGCTGCTAGGACGGCAGAGCTTCATCGCAAGCAGGGTACCAAGGCGAGGGGAGTTCAGAAAGAGCACAGTAACGCTGGCCTGGGGTTAATCGACGCCTTGGCATTCCACGAAGGTGTAGGCGGAGCTCAGGGAGGTTTGTTGCTTTCATGCGCGTCGCAGTGTTGTTATCGTATCAAGAGCTATGTAGAAGGTTAAGAGTTGAAGTAGGAGGAAAAGTTTTGTGAAGTTGGCCTGGGGCGGGGTTTAATAGCGGGAGGTGGTGGAGCAGACGGGGGTTGGATCTAAGGCCATTCCGCTATGGCTTGAAGCGGGCAGCAGGAGGGCTGGCAGAGGCGAACAGGGGCTTCATGCGCATGGAGCTCAGAATCGAGCTATAAGAGGTGTGTGAAAGTGGTATGGCTGGGGGAATAGGCAGGTGGTGGAGACGGGTCTTGGCATTCCAGCTATGGCTTGTGAAGCGGCAGGAGGCAGGGCTTCATGGATGCGCGGAAAGAGGAGGGGAGGAGGTTCAGAATCGGCTATGTAGAGGTTGAAGTAGGGGGGAAAGTGGTGGCTGGGGGGCAGGTGGTGGAGACGGGTCTTGGCATTCCAGCTATGGCTTGTGAAGCGGGCAGGCAGGAAAGGGCTCAGAGGCAGCGCTTCATGCGCGGAGGTGTAGGCGGAGGGGAGTTCAGAATCGAGCTATGTAGAGGTTGAAGTAGGGGGAAAGTGGTGGCTGGGGTTAATAGCAGGTGGTGAGACGGGTCTTGGCATTCCAGCTATGGCATTTGTGAAGCGGGCAGGCAGGAAGGGCTCAGAGGCAGCGCTTCATGCGCGAGGTGTAGGCGGAGTGGAGTTCAGAATCGAGCTATGTAGAGGTTGAAGTAGGGGGAAAGTGGTGGCTGGGGTTAATAGCAGGTGGTGGGAGACGGGTCTTGGCATTCCAGCTATGGCTTGTGAAGCGGGCAGGCAGGAAGGGCTCAGAGGCAGCGCTTCATGCGCGGAGGTGTAGGCGGAGTGGAGTTCAGATCGAGCTATGTAAGAGGTTGAGTAGGGGGAAAGTGGTGGCTGGGGTTAATAGCAGGTGGTGGAGACGGGTCTTGGCATTCCAGCTATGGCTTGTGAAGCGGGCAGGCAGGAAGGGCTCAGAGGCAGCGCTTCATGCGCGGAGGTGTAGGCGGAGGTGGAGTTCAGAATCGAGCTATGTAGAGGTTGAAGTAGGGGGAAAGTGGTGGCTGGGGTTAATAGCAGGTGGTGGAGACGGGTCTTGGCATTCCAGCTATGGCTTGTGAAGCGGGCAGGCAGGAAGGGCTCAGAGGCAGCGCTTCATGCGCGGAGGTGTAGGCGGAGTGGAGTTCAGAATCGAGCTATGTAGAGGTTGAAGTAGGGGGAAAGTGGTGGCTGGGGTTAATAGCAGGTGGTGGAGACGGGTCTTGGCATTCCAGCTATGGCTTGTGAGCGGGCAGGCAGGAAGGGCTCAGAGGCAGCGCTTCATGCGCGGAGGTGTAGGCGGAGGGAGTTCAGAATCGAGCTATGTAGAGGTTGAAGTAGGGGGAAAGTGGTGGCTGGGGTTAATAGCAGGTGGTGGAGACGGGTCTTGGCATTCCAGCTATGGCTTGTGAAGCGGGCAGGCAGGAAGGGCTCAGAGGCAGCGCTTCATGCGCGGAGGTGTAGGCGGAGTGGAGTTCAGAATCGAGCTATGTAGAGGTTGAAGTAGGGGGAAAGTGGTGGCTGGGGTTAATAGCAGGTGGTGGAGACGGGTCTTGGCATTCCAGCTATGGCTTGTGAAGCGGGCAGGCAGGAAGGGCTCAGAGGCAGCGCTTCATGCGCGGAGGTGTAGGCGGATGGAGTTCAGAATCGAGCTATGTAGAGGTTGAAGTAGGGGGAAAGTGGTGGCTGGGGTTAATAGCAGGTGGTGGAGACGGGTCTTGGCATTCCAGCTATGGCTTGTGAAGCGGGCAGGCAGGAAGGGCTCAGAGGCAGCGCTTCATGCGCGGAGGTGTAGGCGGAGGGGAGTTCAGAATCGAGCTATGTAGAGGTTGAAGTAGGGGGAAAGTGGTGGCTGGGGTTAATAGCAGGTGGTGGAGACGGGTCTTGGCATTCCAGCTATGGCTTTGTGAAGCGGGCAGGCAGGAAGGGCTCAGAGGCAGCGCTTCATGCGCGGAGGTGTAGGCGGAGTGGAGTTCAGAATCGAGCTATGTAGAGGTTGAAGTAGGGGGAAAGTGGTGGCTGGGGTTAATAGCAGGTGGTGGAGACGGGTCCTTGGCATTCCAGCTATGGCTTGTGAAGCGGGCAGGCAGGAAGGGCTCAGGGCAGCGCTTCATGCGCGGAGGTGTAGGCGGAGTGGAGTTCAGAATCGAGCTATGTAGAGGTTGAAGTAGGGGGAAAGTGGTGGCTGGGGTTAATAGCAGGTGGTGGAGACGGGTCTTGGCATTCCAGCTATGGCTTGTGAAGCGGGCAGGCAGGAAGGGCTCAGAGGCAGCGCTTCATGCGCGGAGGTGTAGGCGGAGTGGAGTTCAGAATCGAGCTATGTAGAGGTTGAAGTAGGGGGAAAGTGGTGGCTGGGGTTAATAGCAGGTGGTGGAGACGGGTCTTGGCATTCCAGCTATGGCTTGTGAAGCGGGCAGGCAGGAAGGGCTCAGAGGCAGCGCTTCATGCGCGGAGGTGTAGGCGGAGGGGAGTTCAGAATCGAGCTATGTAGAGGTTGAAGTAGGGGGAAAGTGGTGGCTGGGGTTAATAGCAGGTGGTGGAGACGGGTCTTGGCATTCCAGCTATGGCTTGTGAAGCGGGCAGGCAGGAAGGGCTCAGAGGCAGCGCTTCATGCGCGGAGGTGTAGGCGGAGGGAGTTCAGAATCGAGCTATGTAGAGGTTGAAGTAGGGGGAAAGTGGTGGCTGGGGTTAATAGCAGGTGGTGGAGACGGGTCTTGGCATTCCAGCTATGGCTTGTGAAGCGGGCAGGCAGGAAGGGCTCAGAGGCAGCGCTTCATGCGCGGAGGTGTAGGCGGAGGGGAGTTCAGAATCGAGCTATGTAGAGGTTGAAGTAGGGGGAAAGTGGTGGCTGGGGTTAATAGCAGGTGGTGGAGACGGGTCTTGGCATTCCAGCTATGGCTTGTGAAGCGGGCAGGCAGGAAGGGCTCAGAGGCAGCGCTTCATGCGCGGAGGTGTAGGCGGAGGGAGTTCAGAATCGAGCTATGTAGAGGTTGAAGTAGGGGGAAAGTGGTGGCTGGGGTTAATAGCAGGTGGTGGAGACGGGTCTTGGCATTCCAGCTATGGCTTTGTGAAGCGGGCAGGCAGGAAGGGCTCAGAGGCAGCGCTTCATGCGCGGAGGTGTAGGCGGAGGGGAGTTCAGAATCGAGCTATGTAGAGGTTGAAGTAGGGGGAAAGTGGTGGCTGGGGTTAATAGCAGGTGGTGGAGACGGGTCTTGGCATTCCAGCTATGGCTTGTGAAGCGGGCAGGCAGGAAGGGCTCAGAGGCAGCGCTTCATGCGGCGGAGGTGTAGGCGGAGGGGAGTTCAGAATCGAGCTATGTAGAGGTTGAAGTAGGGGGAAAGTGGTGGCTGGGGTTAATAGCAGGTGGTGGAGACGGGTCTTGGCATTCCAGCTATGGCTTGTGAAGCGGGCAGGCAGGAAGGGCTCAGAGGCAGCGCTTCATGCGCGGAGGTGTAGGCGGAGTGGAGTTCAGAATCGAGCTATGTAGAGGTTGAAGTAGGGGGAAAGTGGTGGCTGGGGTTAATAGCAGGTGGTGGAGACGGGTCTTGGCATTCCAGCTATGGCTTGTGAAGCGGGCAGGCAGGAAGGGCTCAGAGGCAGCGCTTCATGCGCGGAGGTGTAGGCGGAGGTGGAGTTTCAGAATCGAGCTATGTAGAGGTTGAAGTAGGGGGAAAGTGGTGGCTGGGGTTAATAGCAGGTGGTGGAGACGGGTCTTGGCATTCCAGCTATGGCTTGTGAAGCGGGCAGGCAGGAAGGGCTCAGAGGCAGCGCTTCATGCGCGGAGGTGTAGGCGGAGGGAGTTCAGAATCGAGCTATGTAGAGGTTGAAGTAGGGGGAAAGTGGTGGCTGGGGTTAATAGCAGGTGGTGGAGACGGGTCTTGGCATTCCAGCTATGGCTTGTGAAGCGGGCAGGCAGGAAGGGCTCAGAGGCAGCGCTTCATGCGCGGAGGTGTAGGCGGAGGGGAGTTCAGAATCGAGCTATGTAGAGGTTGAAGTAGGGGGAAAGTGGTGGCTGGGGTTAATAGCAGGTGGTGGAGACGGGTCTTGGCATTCCAGCTATGGCTTGTGAAGCGGGCAGGCAGGAAGGGCTCAGAGGCAGCGCTTCATGCGCGGAGGTGTAGGCGGAGGGAGTTCAGAATCGAGCTATGTAGAGGTTGAAGTAGGGGGAAAGTGGTGGCTGGGGTTAATAGCAGGTGGTGGAGACGGGTCTTGGCATTCCAGCTATGGCTTGTGAAGCGGGCAGGCAGGAAGGGCTCAGAGGCAGCGCTTCATGCGCGGAGGTGTAGGCGGAGTGGAGTTCAGAATCGAGCTATGTAGAGGTTGAAGTAGGGGGAAAGTGGTGGCTGGGGTTAATAGCAGGTGGTGGAGACGGGTCTTGGCATTCCAGCTATGGCTTGTGAAGCGGGCAGGCAGGAAGGGCTCAGAGGCAGCGCTTCATGCGCGGAGGTGTAGGCGGAGTGGAGTTCAGAATCGAGCTATGTAGAGGTTGAAGTAGGGGGAAAGTGGTGGCTGGGGTTAATAGCAGGTGGTGGAGACGGGTCTTGGCATTCCAGCTATGGCTTGTGAAGCGGGCAGGCAGGAAGGGCTCAGAGGCAGCGCTTCATGCGCGGAGGTGTAGGCGGAGGGGAGTTCAGAATCGAGCTATGTAGAGGTTGAAGTAGGGGGAAAGTGGTGGCTGGGGTTAATAGCAGGTGGTGGAGACGGGTCTTGGCATTCCAGCTATGGCTTGTGAAGCGGGCAGGCAGGAAGGGCTCAGAGGCAGCGCTTCATGCGCGGAGGTGTAGGCGGAGTGGAGTTCAGAATCGAGCTATGTAGAGGTTGAAGTAGGGGGAAAGTGGTGGCTGGGGTTAATAGCAGGTGGTGGAGACGGGTCTTGGCATTCCAGCTATGGCTTGTGAAGCGGGCAGGCAGGAAGGGCTCAGAGGCAGCGCTTCATGCGCGGAGGTGTAGGCTTTGTGGTGGCTGGGGGCGACGGGTCTTGGGCTATGGCGGGGGCAGGAAGCCTCAGAGGCAGCGCGGAGGTGTAGGCGGAGGGGAGTTCAGAATCGAGCTATGTAGAGGTTGAAGTAGGGGGAAAGTGGTGGCTGGGGTTAATAGCAGGTGGTGGAGACGGGTCTTGGCATTCCAGCTATGGCTTGTGAAGCGGGCAGGCAGGAAGGGCTCAGAGGCAGCGCTTCATGCGCGGAGGTGTAGGCGGAGTGGAGTTCAGAATCGAGCTATGTAGAGGTTGAAGTAGGGGGAAAGTGGTGGCTGGGGTTAATAGCAGGTGGTGGAGACGGGTCTTGGCATTCCAGCTATGGCTTGTGAAGCGGGCAGGCAGGAAGGGCTCAGAGGCAGCGCTTCATGCGCGGAGGTGTAGGCGGAGGGGAGTTCAGAATCGAGCTATGTAGAGGTTGAAGTAGGGGGAAAGTGGTGGCTGGGGTTAATAGCAGGTGGTGGAGACGGGTCTTGGCATTCCAGCTATGGCTTGTGAAGCGGGCAGGCAGGAAGGGCTCAGAGGCAGCGCTTCATGCGCGGAGGTGTAGGCGGAGGGGAGTTCAGAATCGAGCTATGTAGAGGTTGAAGTAGGGGGAAAGTGGTGGCTGGGTTAATAGCAGGTGGTGGAGACGGGTCTTGGCATTCCAGCTATGGCTTGTGAAGCGGGCAGGCAGGAAGGGCTCAGAGGCAGCGCTTCATGCGCGGAGGTGTAGGCGGAGTGGAGTTCAGAATCGAGCTATGTAGAGGTTGAAGTAGGGGGAAAGTGGTGGCTGGGGTTAATAGCAGGTGGTGGAGACGGGTCTTGGCATTCCAGCTATGGCTTGTGAAGCGGGCAGGCAGGAAGGGCTCAGAGGCAGCGCTTCATGCGCGGAGGTGTAGGCGGAGTGGAGTTCAGAATCGAGCTATGTAGAGGTTGAAGTAGGGGAAAGTGGTGGCTGGGGTTAATAGCAGGTGGTGGAGACGGGTCTTGGCATTCCAGCTATGGCTTGTGAAGCGGGCAGGCAGGAAGGGCTCAGAGGCAGCGCTTCATGCGCGGAGGTGTAGGCGGAGGGGAGTTCAGAATCGAGCTATGTAGAGGTTGAAGTAGGGGGAAAGTGGTGGCTGGGGTTAATAGCAGGTGGTGGAGACGGGTCTTGGCATTCCAGCTATGGCTTGTGAAGCGGGCAGGCAGGAAGGGCTCAGAGGCAGCGCTTCATGCGCGGAGGTGTAGGCGGAGGGGAGTTCAGAATCGAGCTATGTAGAGGTTGAAGTAGGGGGAAAGTGGTGGCTGGGGTTAATAGCAGGTGGTGGAGACGGGTCTTGGCATTCCAGCTATGGCTTGTGAAGCGGGCAGGCAGGAAGGGCTCAGAGGCAGCGCTTCATGCGCGGAGGTGTAGGCGGAGGGGAGTTCAGAATCGAGCTATGTAGAGGTTGAAGTAGGGGGAAAGTGGTGGCTGGGGTTAATAGCAGGTGGTGGAGACGGGTCTTGGCATTCCAGCTATGGCTTGTGAAGCGGGCAGGCAGGAAGGGCTCAGAGGCAGCGCTTCATGCGCGGAGGTGTAGGCGGAGGGGAGTTCAGAATCGAGCTATGTAGAGGTTGAAGTAGGGGGAAAGTGGTGGCTGGGGTTAATAGCAGGTGGTGGAGACGGGTCTTGGCATTCCAGCTATGGCTTGTGAAGCGGGCAGGCAGGAAGGGCTCAGAGGCAGCGCTTCATGCGCGGAGGTGTAGGCGGAGTGGAGTTCAGAATCGAGCTATGTAGAGGTTGAAGTAGGGGGAAAGTGGTGGCTGGGGTTAATAGCAGGTGGTGGAGACGGGTCTTGGCATTCCAGCTATGGCTTGTGAAGCGGGCAGGCAGGAAGGGCTCAGAGGCAGCGCTTCATGCGCGGAGGTGTAGGCGGAGGGGAGTTCAGAATCGAGCTATGTAGAGGTTGAAGTAGGGGGAAAGTGGTGGCTGGGGTTAATAGCAGGTGGTGGAGACGGGTCTTGGCATTCCAGCTATGGCTTGTGAAGCGGGCAGGCAGGAAGGGCTCAGAGGCAGCGCTTCATGCGCGGAGGTGTAGGCGGAGTGGAGTTCAGAATCGAGCTATGTAGAGGTTGAAGTAGGGGGAAAGTGGTGGCTGGGGTTAATAGCAGGTGGTGGAGACGGGTCTTGGCATTCCAGCTATGGCTTGTGAAGCGGGCAGGCAGGAAGGGCTCAGAGGCAGCGCTTCATGCGCGGAGGTGTAGGCGGAGGGGAGTTCAGAATCGAGCTATGTAGAGGTTGAAGTAGGGGGAAAGTGGTGGCTGGGGTTAATAGCAGGTGGTGGAGACGGGTCTTGGCATTCCAGCTATGGCTTGTGAAGCGGGCAGGCAGGAAGGGCTCAGAGGCAGCGCTTCATGCGCGGAGGTGTAGGCGGAGGGGAGTTCAGAATCGAGCTATGTAGAGGTTGAAGTAGGGGGAAAGTGGTGGCTGGGGTTAATAGCAGGTGGTGGAGACGGGTCTTGGCATTCCAGCTATGGCTTGTGAAGCGGGCAGGCAGGAAGGGCTCAGAGGCAGCGCTTCATGCGCGGAGGTGTAGGCGGAGGGGAGTTCAGAATCGAGCTATGTAGAGGTTGAAGTAGGGGGAAAGTGGTGGCTGGGGTTAATAGCAGGTGGTGGAGACGGGTCTTGGCATTCCAGCTATGGCTTGTGAAGCGGGCAGGCAGGAAGGGCTCAGAGGCAGCGCTTCATGCGCGGAGGTGTAGGCGGAGGGAGTTCAGAATCGAGCTATGTAGAGGTTGAAGTAGGGGGAAAGTGGTGGCTGGGGTTAATAGCAGGTGGTGGAGACGGGTCTTGGCATTCCAGCTATGGCTTGTGAAGCGGGCAGGCAGGAAGGGCTCAGAGGCAGCGCTTCATGCGCGGAGGTGTAGGCGGAGGGGAGTTCAGAATCGAGCTATGTAGAGGTTGAAGTAGGGGGAAAGTGGTGGCTGGGGTTAATAGCAGGTGGTGGAGACGGGTCTTGGCATTCCAGCTATGGCTTGTGAAGCGGGCAGGCAGGAAGGGCTCAGAGGCAGCGCTTCATGCGCGGAGGTGTAGGCGGAGGGGAGTTCAGAATCGAGCTATGTAGAGGTTGAAGTAGGGGGAAAGTGGTGGCTGGGGTTAATAGCAGGTGGTGGAGACGGGTCTTGGCATTCCAGCTATGGCTTGTGAAGCGGGCAGGCAGGAAGGGCTCAGAGGCAGCGCTTCATGCGCGGAGGTGTAGGCGGAGGGAGTTCAGAATCGAGCTATGTAGAGGTTGAAGTAGGGGGAAAGTGGTGGCTGGGGTTAATAGCAGGTGGTGGAGACGGGTCTTGGCATTCCAGCTATGGCTTGTGAAGCGGGCAGGCAGGAAGGGCTCAGAGGCAGCGCTTCATGCGCGGAGGTGTAGGCGGAGGAGTTCAGAATCGAGCTATGTAGAGGTTGAAGTAGGGGGAAAGTGGTGGCTGGGGTTAATAGCAGGTGGTGGAGACGGGTCTTGGCATTCCAGCTATGGCTTGTGAAGCGGGCAGGCAGGAAGGGCTCAGAGGCAGCGCTTCATGCGCGGAGGTGTAGGCGGAGGGGAGTTCAGAATCGAGCTATGTAGAGGTTGAAGTAGGGGGAAAGTGGTGGCTGGGGTTAATAGCAGGTGGTGGAGACGGGTCTTGGCATTCCAGCTATGGCTTGTGAAGCGGGCAGGCAGGAAGGGCTCAGAGGCAGCGCTTCATGCGCGGAGGTGTAGGCGGAGGGGAGTTCAGAATCGAGCTATGTAGAGGTTGAAGTAGGGGGAAAGTGGTGGCTGGGGTTAATAGCAGGTGGTGGAGACGGGTCTTGGCATTCCAGCTATGGCTTGTGAAGCGGGCAGGCAGGAAGGGCTCAGAGGCAGCGCTTCATGCGCGGAGGTGTAGGCGGAGGGGAGTTCAGAATCGAGCTATGTAGAGGTTGAAGTAGGGGGAAAGTGGTGGCTGGGGTTAATAGCAGGTGGTGGAGACGGGTCTTGGCATTCCAGCTATGGCTTGTGAAGCGGGCAGGCAGGAAGGGCTCAGAGGCAGCGCTTCATGCGCGGAGGTGTAGGCGGAGGGGAGTTCAGAATCGAGCTATGTAGAGGTTGAAGTAGGGGGAAAGTGGTGGCTGGGGTTAATAGCAGGTGGTGGAGACGGGTCTTGGCATTCCAGCTATGGCTTGTGAAGCGGGCAGGCAGGAAGGGCTCAGAGGCAGCGCTTCATGCGCGGAGGTGTAGGCGGAGGGGAGTTCAGAATCGAGCTATGTAGAGGTTGAAGTAGGGGGAAAGTGGTGGCTGGGGTTAATAGCAGGTGGTGGAGACGGGTCTTGGCATTCCAGCTATGGCTTGTGAAGCGGGCAGGCAGGAAGGGCTCAGAGGCAGCGCTTCATGCGCGGAGGTGTAGGCGGAGGGAGTTCAGAATCGAGCTATGTAGAGGTTGAAGTAGGGGAAAGTGGTGGCTGGGGTTAATAGCAGGTGGTGGAGACGGGTCTTGGCATTCCAGCTATGGCTTGTGAAGCGGGCAGGCAGGAAGGGCTCAGAGGCAGCGCTTCATGCGCGGAGGTGTAGGCGGAGGGAGTTCAGAATCGAGCTATGTAGAGGTTGAAGTAGGGGGAAAGTGGTGGCTGGGGTTAATAGCAGGTGGTGGAGACGGGTCTTGGCATTCCAGCTATGGCTTGTGAAGCGGGCAGGCAGGAAGGGCTCAGAGGCAGCGCTTCATGCGCGGAGGTGTAGGCGGATGGAGTTCAGAATCGAGCTATGTAGAGGTTGAAGTAGGGGGAAAGTGGTGGCTGGGGTTAATAGCAGGTGGTGGAGACGGGTCTTGGCATTCCAGCTATGGCTTGTGAAGCGGGCAGGCAGGAAGGGCTCAGAGGCAGCGCTTCATGCGCGGAGGTGTAGGCGGAGTGGAGTTCAGAATCGAGCTATGTAGAGGTTGAAGTAGGGGGAAAGTGGTGGCTGGGGTTAATAGCAGGTGGTGGAGACGGGTCTTGGCATTCCAGCTATGGCTTGTGAAGCGGGCAGGCAGGAAGGGCTCAGAGGCAGCGCTTCATGCGCGGAGGTGTAGGCGGAGGGAGTTCAGAATCGAGCTATGTAGAGGTTGAAGTAGGGGGAAAGTGGTGGCTGGGGTTAATAGCAGGTGGTGGAGACGGGTCTTGGCATTCCAGCTATGGCTTGTGAAGCGGGCAGGCAGGAAGGGCTCAGAGGCAGCGCTTCATGCGCGGAGGTGTAGGCGGAGGGGAGTTCAGAATCGAGCTATGTAGAGGTTGAAGTAGGGGGAAAGTGGTGGCTGGGGTTAATAGCAGGTGGTGGAGACGGGTCTTGGCATTCCAGCTATGGCTTGTGAAGCGGGCAGGCAGGAAGGGCTCAGAGGCAGCGCTTCATGCGCGGAGGTGTAGGCGGAGGGGAGTTCAGAATCGAGCTATGTAGAGGTTGAAGTAGGGGGAAAGTGGTGGCTGGGGTTAATAGCAGGTGGTGGAGACGGGTCTTGGCATTCCAGCTATGGCTTGTGAAGCGGGCAGGCAGGAAGGGCTCAGAGGCAGCGCTTCATGCGCGGAGGTGTAGGCGGAGGGGAGTTCAGAATCGAGCTATGTAGAGGTTGAAGTAGGGGGAAAGTGGTGGCTGGGGTTAATAGCAGGTGGTGGAGACGGGTCTTGGCATTCCAGCTATGGCTTGTGAAGCGGGCAGGCAGGAAGGGCTCAGAGGCAGCGCTTCATGCGCGGAGGTGTAGGCGGAGTGGAGTTCAGAATCGAGCTATGTAGAGGTTGAAGTAGGGGGAAAGTGGTGGCTGGGGTTAATAGCAGGTGGTGGAGACGGGTCTTGGCATTCCAGCTATGGCTTGTGAAGCGGGCAGGCAGGAAGGGCTCAGAGGCAGCGCTTCATGCGCGGAGGTGTAGGCGGAGGGGAGTTCAGAATCGAGCTATGTAGAGGTTGAAGTAGGGGGAAAGTGGTGGCTGGGGTTAATAGCAGGTGGTGGAGACGGGTCTTGGCATTCAGCTATGGCTTGTGAAGCGGGCAGGCAGGAAGGGCTCAGAGGCAGCGCTTCATGCGCGGAGGTGTAGGCGGAGGGGAGTTCAGAATCGAGCTATGTAGAGGTTGAAGTAGGGGGAAAGTGGTGGCTGGGGTTAATAGCAGGTGGTGGAGACGGGTCTTGGCATTCCAGCTATGGCTTGTGAAGCGGGCAGGCAGGAAGGGCTCAGAGGCAGCGCTTCATGCGCGGAGGTGTAGGCGGAGGGGAGTTCAGAATCGAGCTATGTAGAGGTTGAAGTAGGGAAAGTGGTGGCTGGGGTTAATAGCAGGTGGTGGAGACGGGTCTTGGCATTCCAGCTATGGCTTGTGAAGCGGGCAGGCAGGAAGGGCTCAGAGGCAGCGCTTCATGCGCGGAGGTGTAGGCGGAGGGGAGTTCAGAATCGAGCTATGTAGAGGTTGAAGTAGGGGGAAAGTGGTGGCTGGGGTTAATAGCAGGTGGTGGAGACGGGTCTTGGCATTCCAGCTATGGCTTGTGAAGCGGGCAGGCAGGAAGGGCTCAGAGGCAGCGCTTCATGCGCGGAGGTGTAGGCGGAGGGAGTTCAGAATCGAGCTATGTAGAGGTTGAAGTAGGGGGAAAGTGGTGGCTGGGGTTAATAGCAGGTGGTGGAGACGGGTCTTGGCATTCCAGCTATGGCTTGTGAAGCGGGCAGGCAGGAAGGGCTCAGAGGCAGCGCTTCATGCGCGGAGGTGTAGGCGGAGGGGAGTTCAGAATCGAGCTATGTAGAGGTTGAAGTAGGGGAAAGTGGTGGCTGGGGTTAATAGCAGGTGGTGGAGACGGGTCTTGGCATTCCAGCTATGGCTTGTGAAGCGGGCAGGCAGGAAGGGCTCAGAGGCAGCGCTTCATGCGCGGAGGTGTAGGCGGAGGGGAGTTCAGAATCGAGCTATGTAGAGGTTGAAGTAGGGGGAAAGTGGTGGCTGGGGTTAATAGCAGGTGGTGGAGACGGGTCTTGGCATTCCAGCTATGGCTTGTGAAGCGGGCAGGCAGGAAGGGCTCAGAGGCAGCGCTTCATGCGCGGAGGTGTAGGCGGAGGGGAGTTCAGAATCGAGCTATGTAGAGGTTGAAGTAGGGGGAAAGTGGTGGCTGGGGTTAATAGCAGGTGGTGGAGACGGGTCTTGGCATTCCAGCTATGGCTTGTGAAGCGGGCAGGCAGGAAGGGCTCAGAGGCAGCGCTTCATGCGCGGAGGTGTAGGCGGAGGGGAGTTCAGAATCGAGCTATGTAGAGGTTGAAGTAGGGGGAAAGTGGTGGCTGGGGTTAATAGCAGGTGGTGGAGACGGGTCTTGGCATTCCAGCTATGGCTTGTGAAGCGGGCAGGCAGGAAGGGCTCAGAGGCAGCGCTTCATGCGCGGAGGTGTAGGCGGAGGGGAGTTCAGAATCGAGCTATGTAGAGGTTGAAGTAGGGGGAAAGTGGTGGCTGGGGTTAATAGCAGGTGGTGGAGACGGGTCTTGGCATTCCAGCTATGGCTTGTGAAGCGGGCAGGCAGGAAGGGCTCAGAGGCAGCGCTTCATGCGCGGAGGTGTAGGCGGAGGGGAGTTCAGAATCGAGCTATGTAGAGGTTGAAGTAGGGGGAAAGTGGTGGCTGGGGTTAATAGCAGGTGGTGGAGACGGGTCTTGGCATTCCAGCTATGGCTTGTGAAGCGGGCAGGCAGGAAGGGCTCAGAGGCAGCGCTTCATGCGCGGAGGTGTAGGCGGAGGGGAGTTCAGAATCGAGCTATGTAGAGGTTGAAGTAGGGGGAAAGTGGTGGCTGGGGTTAATAGCAGGTGGTGGAGACGGGTCTTGGCATTCCAGCTATGGCTTGTGAAGCGGGCAGGCAGGAAGGGCTCAGAGGCAGCGCTTCATGCGCGGAGGTGTAGGCGGAGGGGAGTTCAGAATCGAGCTATGTAGAGGTTGAAGTAGGGGGAAAGTGGTGGCTGGGGTTAATAGCAGGTGGTGGAGACGGGTCTTGGCATTCCAGCTATGGCTTGTGAAGCGGGCAGGCAGGAAGGGCTCAGAGGCAGCGCTTCATGCGCGGAGGTGTAGGCGGAGGGGAGTTCAGAATCGAGCTATGTAGAGGTTGAAGTAGGGGGAAAGTGGTGGCTGGGGTTAATAGCAGGTGGTGGAGACGGGTCTTGGCATTCCAGCTATGGCTTGTGAAGCGGGCAGGCAGGAAGGGCTCAGAGGCAGCGCTTCATGCGCGGAGGTGTAGGCGGAGGGGAGTTCAGAATCGAGCTATGTAGAGGTTGAAGTAGGGGGAAAGTGGTGGCTGGGGTTAATAGCAGGTGGTGGAGACGGGTCTTGCATTCCAGCTATGGCTTGTGAAGCGGGCAGGCAGGAAGGGCTCAGAGGCAGCGCTTCATGCGCGGAGGTGTAGGCGGAGGGGAGTTCAGAATCCGAGCGGTAAAGTGGTGGCTGGGGTTAATAGCAGGTGGTGGAGACGGGTCTTGGCATTCCAGCTATGGCTTGTGAAGCGGGCAGGCAGGAAGGGCTCAGAGGCAGCGCTTCATGCGCGGAGGTGTAGGCGGAGGGGGGTTCAGAATCGAGCTACGTAGAGGTTGAAGTGCTCCTTTAGCAAACCAGCACATACTCTCAGCAGCCTAGTAACATGTCGCTAGGTCACCCATGCAGATCAGCAAGCTATGCAAAGACGACCAGAGCGCGGCATGCAACAAAAAACAGGACAGGGCCAAAGCCAACACTAGCAAGGTAACTAAAAAAAATCTTAAGAAGCAAATCAAACTCCTTAGAAAACGTCCTGGACGGTGAAAGGGTAGAACCCCCACAAGATCCACTGACCAGCAAGGAAAACCTTAAAGGCGCACTAAAGCAGCTAGCAAATAAACCGGTAGCCTGTGCATCAGGGCATCACTCTGGAGAGGGAGGATTCGAATTCCGCAGGTAGTTGCGCAGGTTTGAAAGTCGAAGGTTTGAATCGCTGCTGGTCCTTTCTTGCCTGATTTCAAGCAATCCATGACTCAGACGCCGAACCTGCGGCTCAGCCGCTTGCTCGGTTGCTGCAACCTGGTCCACCTCCTTGCTGCCTGCCTTCTTCACACCTGCATGCATGCCTATGTACATCCATGATTGACAAATGCCTGCCTGCAGTTTACCCTGACTAGGCTACACAGTGGCAATATGTTGTTATATAACCAACACATGTGAGTAGGTCTGAACCATCTGTCTTGTATGCTGTACCATATGTCATGTACGCTGCACCATTTGTCTTGTAGGTTGAACCATCTGTCTTGTACGCTGCACCATTTGTCGTGTATGCTGCACCATTTGGCTTGTATGCAGCATGATTTGCCTTGCTGCACCGTGTGTCTCGAATGCTGCACCATGTGTCATGTATGCTGCTCCATCTGTCTTGTATGCTCACCATGTGTCTTGTACACTGCACCATTTGTCTTGTACGTTGCACCATATGTCTTGTATGCTGCACAATCTGTATTGTATGCTGGACCATGTGTCTTATATGCTGCACCATCTGTCTTGTACGCTGCACCGTATGTCTTGTATGCTGCACCATCTGTCTTGTATGCTGCACCATCTGTCTTGTATGCTGCACCATCTGTCTTGTACGCTGCACCATGTGTCTTGTACACTGCACCATGTGTCTTGTACGTTGCCCCTTTTTTTTTTTTTTTTTTTTACATAGGGAGGAACCAGGAAAGGGAACATCTGATAAAACCTAGCCCTATGTGACCAAGGAAGAAAAACCAAAGAAGAAGACTAGAAGACATGGACCAAAAGTCCGCTATTTTTTTTTTTTTTTTTTTTTTTTTTACAAAGGGGGGAACTAGGAAAAGGCGCAACTGATAAAACCTAGCCCTTTGTGACAAAGGAGAAAAGACCAAAGAAAAAGACAAGAACGGCTAAGGGACAGCTAAGGGACGGACACCACCTGGGCGACGTAAGGGACAAAGGAGGACGGGAACAGAAGACAAACAAACCAGAGAGGCAAGGAAGAAGCCAAAAACAGCTAAGACAAAAGATCCAAGACAAAAGATCCAAGACAGCTAAGACAAAAGATCCAAGACAAAAGACGAAGAGACTAGGGGACAAAAGAACGAGGGACACAAACAAATTGCTAGGAGGACAAAGGACAAAGGGCCTTCCGAGCACCACCCCCACCTCCAAGCAACACTGTTCCTCCCATATGTCTTGTGTGGTGCACAATCTGTCTTGTATGCTGCACCATGTGTCTTATATGCTGCACCATCTATCTGTCTCATCATCGTAATTGATACCACGTGAATGCTTGCTCGCTTTCTTGATTGCTGATTCGTTGATTGTCCAACTGGCTTGTGCTTGGTCAAGCAACTAATAATCTTCTAACTCCACGTCCTTCCTTTCATGCTGCTGCAGTTCCAGCACGCAGTGACTTCCGCATATTGCGACATGGTTGAGAAGGAGCAAGTCATCAGCATGCAGGGATGAGTAGAGGGACAAGATCAAGAAGCCTGATGATGGCACTGGTCTTGCTGCTGGTCACTGCTGCTGGTCACTCAAAATAGAATAGTAGCTTGGCTAGACTAGCCAGTCGGGGTGGCAGGGGGGGGATAGGGGCAGAAGACAGACTAGATAGCTAGTCAGAGCTCATCAGTTTGTCTTCTTAGGAGGTTAGGTTGAAGTTGGGTTTGGTTATTAGGAAGTTGGGTTTGGATGGGTTTGGGTTTATTTGGCTGCTGAGTCCGCGACTTCACTTTGCTACTGGTTAGTTAAATGTAAAAATAAAACTGCCTTCCAAACCCTATACGTCCTCCCCTAGAGCAAGTCATCCTGAATCAATAGACACACAAGTCTATTCCTTTGAACCGTAGACATGCCGCGTTTGGTTGTCTTTGCAGAGCATGCTGATTTGCATCGGCGACCTAGTGGCTTGATACAAGGCTGCTGATAGACTGCGCTGAAATGCTAATGGAGTGATGCCCTGATGCACAGGCTACCGGTTTTTTTGCTAGCCTTCCGGCTTATTACCGGCTTATTTTCTACCCTTTCACCGTCCATGACGTTTTCTAAGGAGTTTGATTTGCTTCTTTAGATTTTTTTTTAGTTACCTTGTTAGTGTTAGCTTTGGCCCTGTCCTGTTTTTTGTTGCATGCCGCGCTATGGTCGTCTTTGCAGAGCTTGCTGATCTGCATGGGTGACCTAGCGACATGTTACTAGGCTGCTGAGAGTCTGTGCTGGTTTGCTAAAGGAGTGATGCCCTGATGCACTGGCCTGTTACAGGAGTGATGCCCTGCAGTGTTTTAATCTTAGATCAGCAAGACCTTCGGGTGCACTTTTGGTCCATGTCTTCTAGTCTTCTTCTTTGGTTTTTCTTCCTCGGTCACATAGGGCTAGGTTTTATCAGATGTTCCCTTTCCTGGTTCCTCCCTATGTAAAAAAAAAAAAAAAAAAAAAGTCACCCTCTTGGTTCCCCACTTAAATAAGAACGGTTCAAGCAAGCTGCTTTCAAGAAAAATGCCTCTTGGCCCTCGGATTATTTATGAGCAGCAAGTAATCTTGATTCAAGACACATACAAGGCAACCTATTGATTCTACACTGAAACAAGAATTCAACAAGAGACCTTGCATCAATAGACGTACAAGACACCTCTTGATTAACCACTTAAATAAGAGGGATTCAAGAGGGCATTTTTCAAGCAAATTGCCTCTTGGCGCTCGGACTACTTAAGAGGGGTGAATCAAGAGGTTTTCCTCTTGGAACAACTAAGAATGGTTCAGTACAGCAAAACTTACCGACGGAGTCAATCAATCATCAGTGAGTCCGTGAGACAATCAGTCAGTGAGTCTGTGAGACAATCAGTCAGTGAGTCTGTGAGACAGTGCTTCAATTATTCAGTGAGCTAGTGAGTCATTGAGTCATTGAGTCAGTGAGTCAATGAGTCAGTGAGTCAATCAGTTAGTGAGTCAGTGACTCAATGAGTCAGTAAGTCAATCAATCAGTGAGTCAGTGAGACAATGATTCAGTGAGTAAGTGAGACAATGATTCAGTGAGTCAGTGAGTCAGTGACTCAATCAGTCAGTGATTCAGTTAGTCTGTGAGTTAGTGAGTCTGTGAGCCTGTAAGTTAGTGAGTCAGTGAGTCAGTGAGTCAGTGAATCAGTGAGTCAGTGTGTCAATGTGTCATTGAGTCCGAGCCCCACCCACTTCCTCCTTCCTCTCAGAATCCTCCATCTCCTCCCTCTCATCCCTGCTCCTTCATGTCAGCTGCTGAGATACCTAGTAGACGAAGCTTTGAGGCGACAATTGGAGCTGGAGGTCCTTTTTTCGCCCTAGCAATGTCTGCTCTCCGGCCGCCTTGTAACTTTGCTGCGAAGCTGCTTCGGCCAATTTGGCTGGAGCGACTGCAATTTCGCGGCTATGGGAGCTGCTCAGTGCCCCATTTGAGTGTTACAGACGCTCATGCGGTCTAATCCGCTACTCTGCCCCCTCCAGAGGTCAGCATAAGAGGTCAGCCTACTGGAGGGGGGCAGGCTATTCTCTTCAAGTTAATTTGGGACCACCCGACCCCATCCTTAGTACTTCAGAAGCAGCTCTCTCCTGATTCCCTCTTCCGAGCCCCACCCACTTCCTCCTTCCTCTCAGAATCCTCCATCTCCTCCCTCTCATCCCTGCTCCTTCATGTCAGCTGCTGAGATACCTAGTAGACGAAGCTTTGAGGCGACAATTGGAGCTGGAGGTCCTTTTTTCGCCCTAGCAATGTCTGCTCTCCGGCCGCCTTGTAACTTTGCTGCAAAGCTGCTTCGGCCAATTCGGCTGGAGCGACTGCAATTTCGCGGCTATGGGAGCTGCTCAGTGCCCCATTTGAGTGTTACAGACGCTCATGCGGTCTAATCCGCTACTCTGCCCCCTCCAAAGGTCAGCATAAGAGGTCAGCCTACTGGAGGGGGGCAGGCTATTCTCTTCAAGTTAATTTGGGACCACCCGTCCCCCATCCTTAGTACTTCAGAAGCAGCTCTCTCCTGATTCCCTTCTTCCGAGCCCCACCCACTTCCTCCTTCCTCTCAGAACCCTCCATCTCCTCCCTCTCATCCCTGCTCCTTCATGTCAGCTGCTGAGATACCTAGTAGACGTTTTTTTAGTGTTTTTTGGCCTTAGACAGGTGCTGTGCTGTTGAGACTCATTCCCTCTTTCTTGAATTCTCAGTCAGCAGGTCTCCTTTTGAAGGTCTGCATTGGTCAGCATCTTCTTGTTCTCTAATTAGAGACTTGCCGATCCTGGAGTGTGACATTGGTTGGAAACCATAGCGATACAGTTTGTCTTAGCATTTTGCTGTCCTAGAGGGCTGGATAGTAGTTTTTGGGGGTGGATCTGCTGCTCCTGCCCTGAAGACTGTTTTTGTTTGCTTTTTCGTGGACCTGTTTATTAGTAGCATGCCCTGCTTTGGTCTTCTTCCTTACAGTTTTTTTTTTTTTTTTTTTTTTTTTTACAAAGGGGGGAACCAGGAAAAGGCGCAACTGATAAAACCTAGCCCTTTGTGACCAAGGAGAAAAGACCAAAGAAAAAGACAAGAACGGCTAAGGGACAGCTAAGGGACGGACACCACCAGGGCGACATAAGGGACAAAGGAGGACGAGAACAGAAGACAAACAAACCAGAGAGGCAAGGAAGAAGCCAAAAACAGGAAGCCCAAGAGAAGGGGCTAGGACTACTAAGAAAAAGACCAATGAAGGGGGGGGCCATAACATTGCAACCTCTAACAGTCACCGGATCAGAAGACTGAAAGAGGAGATGCAAACTAAGGAGGACTAAAAGGAAAACTATGCGAGAAACTAAGAGAAAAAAAGGGGGGGAGGGGGGGGGGGGGGGGGGACTAAGGAGGCAACTGAGGGGGAAACTAAGGAGGCAACTAAGGGTGGAAACTGAACAAGGGGAAGCAAACCAAGGGAGAAACTGCAAAAAACATGCCAAAAGCAGGGAGGCAACCAGAAAAGAAGAAAGACAACTGGAAGCAAAGCGAAAACCTAAAAGACTGGTCTGGGTAGGTAAACAACAGGAATGAAGACAGAGACAGTATCAAGATCTAGATCTTGATCTGGATCTTAGCGCAGATCTGGACCTTGATCTTGGTCCAGATCTAGCCCCAGATCTGGAACGTTGTCGTGTGCTGTTTCCAAATCTGGAACCTGATCCTGATCTGGGGCAGGGTCTTGATCTTTGGCTTGGGCTGGATCTAGGTCAGGGTCAAGATCGGGGCCTAGAGCTGGGGCTTGGGCTGGACCTAGGTCAGGGTCTAGATCAGGGTCTAGAGCTCGGGAATGGGCTGGGTCTGGGTCAGTGTCTAGAGCAAGGTCTAGATCCGGGTAATGGGCTGGATCTGGGTCAGGGTCTAGATCAGGGTCTAGAAATAGGGCTTGGGCTGGGTCTGGGATTGGGTCTGGGATTGTAGGGAGCGCTGGGGCCATGGGGATTGTCATTTCCATGGTGCGGGTATCAGGCTCCTGGTCACCGGGAGTGACCCCAATCATGGTGCAAAAGATCGGGGGGGTGGCCCATAAGCTTGCAAAGGAAGCCACTGTGAGAGAGCAATCTAGGCCACGCCACAATCTTGACAGAAGGCGCCATTATCAAGGTGTCGAAGATCCGTCTGGGTGCGCATCCAGTCCCTGGCGATGGCTTGGTGAAGGTGGCCAAGGGCAAGGCAGATAGCCTTGTGGTGAAGGGGCTCAGAATGGTCCAGTCTGCCAGCCCGGGACGAACGGACCTGCCATATCGCGCCCAAGGTGGTTATACGCAGGAAGGACCACAACCTTAGGGTAGAGGGAGGAGGGGGTGTCCCGGGCCAAAGGGTGATGTCGTCAGCGAGGAGGAAGAAGGGGCAACGAGGAAGGCGCTGCCTACCGGTGAGGGTCTCCCAAGTGGAAAGGAGCCAGTCTATGACAGGGGCAGAATCAGGGCATTCCAAGAAAGCGTGAGACATTTTGTCAGCAGTGTGCAGCTGCAAGCAGTCTGGGCTGGAGCAGACTATGGAGGGGGGGTCGTCTTGGTTGACCCGTTGGAAGCGTCCTCGTACATGAGCAAGGAACGCATTGCAGCCCATGATGCCCTATACCGTGTTGTATCTTGCGTCTGCAGGTTCAGGAGGCTTACTTAGGAGCTACATAGTTTTTGTTACCTTGTTACCGCTACCTTTGAACCGTAGACATGCCGCATTCTGGTTGTCTTTGCAGAGCTTGCTGATTTGCATCGGCGACCTAGTGGCATGATACTAGGCTGCTGATAGACTACGCTGAAATGCTAATGGAGTGATGCCCTGATGCACAGGCTACCGGTTTATTTGCTTTAAAGTGCCAGCTGCTTTAGTGCGCCTTTAAGGTTTTCCTTGCTGGTCAGTGGATCTTGTGGGGGTTCTACCCTTTCACCGTCTAGGACGTTTTTTAAGGAGTTTGATTTGCTTCTTTAGTTACCTTGTTAGTGTTAGCTTTGGCCCTGTCCTGTTTATTGTTGCATGCCGCGCTCTGGTCGTCTTTGCAGAGCTTGCTGATCTGCATGGGTGACCTAGCGACATGTTACTAGGCTGCTGAGAGTATGTGCTGTTTTGCTAAAGGAGTGATGCCCTGATGCACTGGCCTGTTACAGGAGTGATGCCCTGCAGTGTTTTAATCTTAGATCAGCAAGACCTTCGGGTGCATGCCTTTCCTTCTTTTTCTGTGTTGCTCTTGGAGCTTACAGTGGTGTTTTATTGGTTGGGGAGGAACAGTGTTGCTTGGAGGTGGGGGTGGTGCTCGGAAGGCCCTTTGTCCTTTGTCCTCCTAGTAATTAGTTTGTGTCCCTCAGTCTTTTGTCCCCTAGTCTTTTCGTCTTTTGTCATGGATCTTTTGTCTTAGCGGACTTTTGGTCAGACAGTGATTCAGTGATCCAGTGAGTCAGTGAGCCAGTGAGTGAGCGACTCAATCAGTCAGTGATTCAGTAAGTCTGTGAGTAAGTGAGTCTGTGAGTCAGTGATTCAGTGAGTATGTGAGTTAGTGAGGCAGTGAGTCAGTGAGTTTGTGAGTCAGTGAATCAGTGATTCAATGTGTCAATGCGTCATTGCGTCAGTGAGTCAGTGAGTTAGTGAGTCAATCAGTCAGTTTTTTTTTTTTTTTTTTACAAAGGGGGGAACCAGGAAAAGGCGCAACTGATAAAACCTAGCCCTTTGTGACCAAGGAGAAAAGACCAAGGAAAAAGACAAGAACGGCTAAGGGACAGCTAAGGGACGGACACCACTTGGGCGACGTAAGGGACAAAGGAGGACGGGAACAGAAGACAAACAAACCAGAGAGGCAAGGAAGAAGCCAAAAACAGGAAGCCCAAGAGAAGGGGCTAGGACTACTAAGAAAAAAGACCTATCAGTGAGGCAGTGAGTCAATCAGTTAATCAGTCAATCAGTCAGTGAGACATTGACTCAGTGATTCAGTGATTCTGTGAGTCAGTTCCTATAATAAGCCCACGGACCCCACCCCAGGGCCGTGCGTGTGCGTGACTGCGTGTGCCTGTGCGTGTGCGTGTGCGTGTGCGTGTGCGGGGGCGGGGGCGGGGGCAGGGGCGGGGGCAGGGGCAGGGGCGGGGGGCACACCGGGCGGGGGTAGGAGCAAGCCACGCCACCTGCCGCTGGCCAAAAACCCGTTCAGTAGGACGGGACGTACCGTTCACGTCTGGGATGGGCCAAAACGTGAAATACCTTGTAAAATTCCTTAAAATCAACCAGACTCCTGATTGGTCTCATTTTTCTTGTATCAAATTCTTAGAATTAAATCCAATCTATAAATGTGCATTTCATGAACGTTCAGCACTGCTAAAAATCCAACAACCATTCAAAAACTCTCATTTTCGTCACTTTTTAGCCAACAAAGCTGCAACATCCATCGATTCAATGAAATTCAATTACATCAAATTTAATTTAATTTAATACTATTCGAATTGACAAAAAATAAAGCAATTGCATGCATCCAAATCACGTGAATTAAATTAAAATGAAATGAATAAAATCGAATTAAAATAAAACAACATTCAATACAATTAAAATAGAATTAATTAAAATAAAGTGAATTGAGGATTCAATTCATTTCATTCGGGACGCACCACCAGGCGCCCTTAATCAGTCAGTGAGTGAGTGACTCAATCAGTCAGTGATTCAGTGAGCCTATGAGTTTGTGAGTCTGCGAGTTAGTGAGTCAGTGAGTCTGTGAGTCATGACTAACTAATCAGCGAGTCAGTGAGTCAGTGAGTCGATGAGTCAAGAGGTCGGCCTACTGGAGGGGGGCAGGCTATTCTCTTCAAGTTAATTTGGGACCACCCGACCCCCATCCTTAGTACTTCAGAAGCAGCTCTCTCCTGATTCCCTTCTTCCGAGCCCCACCCACTTCCTCCTTCCTCTCAGAATCCTCCATCTCCTCCCTCTCATCCCTGCTCCTTCATGTCAGCTGCTGAGATACCTAGTAGACGAAGCTTTGAGGCGACAATTGAAGCTGGAGGTCCTTTTTTCGCCTGATGTTTTAGTGTTTTTTGGCCTTAGACAGGTGTTGTGCTGTTGTGACTCATTCCCTCTTTCTTGAATTCTCAGTCAGCAGGTCTCCTTTTGAAGGTCTGCATTGGTCAGCATCTTCTTGTTCTCTAATTAGAGACTTGCCGATCCTGGAGTGTGACATTGGTTGGAAACCATAGCGATACAGTTTGTCTTAGCATTTTGCTGCTCTAGAGGGCTGGATAGTAGTTTTTTGGGGTGGATCTGCTGCTCCTGCCCTGAAGACTGTTTTTGTTTGCTTTTTCGCGGACCTGTTTATCAGGAGCATGCCCTGCTTTGGTCTTCTTCCTTACAGAGGTTGCTGGTCTGCATTGGAGAAGAAGTGGCATGCTACTAGATAGCTGAGCTGGCACGCTGGTCTGCTGATGGAGTGATGCCCTGATGAACTGGACTGTTATAGGAGTGATGCCCTGTACCGTGTTGTATCTTGTGTCTGCAGGTTCAGGAGGCTTACTTAGGAGCTACATAGTTTTTGTTACCTTGTTACCGCTACCTTTGAACCGTAGACATGCCGCGTTTGGTTGTCTTTGCAGAGCTTGCTGATTTGCATCGGCGACCTAGTGGCATGATACTAGGCTGCTGATAGACTGCGCTGAAATGCTAATGGAGTGATGCCCTGATGCACAGGCTACCGATTTATTTGCTTTAAAGTGCCAGCTGCTTTAGTGCGCCTTTAAGGTTTTCCTTGCTGGTCAGTGGATCTTGTGGGGGTTCTACCCTTTCACCGTCGAGGACGTTTTTTAAGGAGTTTGATTTGCTTCTTTAGATTTTTTTTTTTTTTTTTTTTTTTTTTTACCTTGTTAGTGTTAGCTTTGGCCCTGTCCTGTTTTTTGTTGCATGCCGCGCTCTGGTCGTCTTTGCAGAGCTTGCTGATCTGCATGGGTGACCTAGCGACATGTTACTAGGCTGCTGAGAGTATGTGCTGGTTTGCTAAAGGAGTGTTGCCCTGATGCACTGGCCTGTTACAGGAGTGATGCCCTGCAGTGTTTTAATCTTAGATCAGCAAGACCTTCGGGTGCATGCCTTTCCTTCTTTTTCTGTGTTGCTCTTGGAGCTTACAGTGGTGTTTTATTGGTTGGGGAGAAACAGTGTTGCTTGGAGGTGGGGGTGGTGCTCGGAAGGCCCTTTGTCCTTTGTCCTCCTAGTAATTAGTGTGTGTCCCTCGTTCTTTTGTCCCCTAGTCTTTTCGTCTTTTGTCTTGGATCTTTTGTCGTAGCGTAATTTTGGTCCATGTCTTCTAGTCTTCTTCTTTGGTCACATAGGGCTAGGTTTTATCAAATGTTCTCCTTCCTGGTTCCTCTCTATGTAAAAAAAAAAAAAAAAAAAAAAAAAAAAAGGATCAATATTCGGGCCCTTTACCGACTTTGGCAGACCTCGTTACAGACCATTTACATAGTTCCCTATGTAAATGGTCTGTAAAGAGGTCTGTAAATGACAGAGGGGACTCGTTGTTTGTATAAGGAGTCTTCTTCTTTGTTTTTTCTTCCTTGGTCACATAGGGATAGGTTTTATCACATGTTCCCTTTCCTGGTTCCTCCCTATGTAAAAAAAAAAAAAAAAAAGGACTGTTAAAAGTATGTAAGTTCTGGGGTACAGAGCCTTTACCGTGTTGGCTGGCAACGTCTGTTTGAATTCAAATGTTGCGACCTTGCCATTCTTGCATTCGAACTGCTCTCGGAATTGCAGCCGTGCCTATTTATCGCACTACTCGGCACAATACATACTTAGTATTTGAGTTAACTCCAGAAAGGAATGGTTGCGGCATGGCAGCTGTTCGAACTACCCCAGAGCGCAAGCCATCACTTACCCTTGAGGGGGCTGGCGAGCTGTGTAGGTATGTTCCGCCGCGCAACCTATCTTACAAGCCTGCGTACTGGACCGGCCTCGGCCCAGGGCTAGTTGCTGTGCGACTCCGGGCTGGTGTTTGCAGTGACGGATCCGCTGTCTCTACGGGAAGAGACTACTACCAGGTGCGTGCTTGATATGCCGTACGATTTGACGTGCCACCGAAGAAACCACGAAACCCTGGTTGCACTAAATGAATACCACAGATCTGACAACTTGCCTTGTTCTTGATGCTCTCATATCCACCTGATTGCTGGAATGGCGCGTACCAAACAGACCGCTTGTAAGTCCACGGGCGGCAAGGCCCCAAAGAATCAATTGGCGACTAAGACGCAGGTTAGGAATGCCCCTGCCACAGGTCCGATGAAGAAGCCCCACCGCTACAGGTGAGTGTCTTGCAATGTTAAAGGGGGTGGGGCTGGCTATCGCCTGCAAATTGATGAAGCGGGCTAATGCGGCTGGTGTAGTAGTGGGCTGCGCGTCGATTTTTTTTTTTCTTTTTTTTTTTTTCGAAGTACCAGAAGTCCACCGATCTGCTCACCCGCAAGCTACCAGAAGTCCACCGATCTGCTCATCCGCAAGCTACCGTTTGCAAGGCTTGTTTGTGAGATCCTTGATGCCGTATCGAAGTCACCTGGCAGCTTACGCCTCCAGGTCTCCGCCATTCTAGCTCTGCAGGAATCTGCAGATGCCTACTTGGTGGGTCTCTTTGAGGACACCAACCTATGCGCGATTCACGCCAAGCGAGTGACGGTCATGCCCAAGGATATGCAGGTGTGTGAGGATAGATGGCTATGTGGGTGGGTGGTGTAGATGGTTGTGTGTGTTGCTGGCCTGGTCTGGGCCTAGATAGAGGGGGGGGGGGGCGGGGGGGGGGGGGGGGGGGGCATGTGTTGCTTGTCTGGTCTAAGCATAAGCATATTTCCGGGGATATAGCCTGTCACCATGATTATAGTTTTATTTTTTCCTTCCTTGTACCAGAAGGCAGGCGACGACCACCGGCTAGCTGTAGCCGTTCTTGTCTTTTTCTTTGGTCTTTTTTCCTTGGTCACAAAGGGCTAGGTTTTATCAGTTGCGCCTTTTCCTGGTTCCCCCCTTTGTAAAAAAGAAAAGAAAAAAAAGCCCATGTGAGTGCTCTTGAAGCACTTGCTACAGCAAAGTGGGTGGTAGTAGCAGCCACCAAGGTACCGTAGGCAGGGAATACATAATATAGCCTGTCACCCATGATTATAATTGTATTTTTTCCTTCCTTGTACCAGAAGGCAGGCGACGACCACCGGCTAGCTGTAGCCCATGTGAGTGCTCTTGAAGCACTTGCTACAGCGCAGTGGGTGGTAGTAGCAGCCATCAAGGTACCGTAGGCAGGGAATACATAATATAGCCTGTCACCCATGATTAGAGTTGTATTTATTCCTTCCTTGTATCAGAAGGCAGGCGACGACCACCCGCTAGCTGTAGCCCATGTGAGTGCCCTTGAAGCACTTGCTACAGCGCAGTGGGTGGTAGTAGCAGCCACTAAGGTACTGTAGGCAGGGAATATATAATATAGCCTGTCACCCATGATTAGAGTTGTATTTATTCCTTCCTTGTATCAGAAGGCAGGCGACGACCACCCGCTAGCTGTAGCCCATGTGAGTGCCCTTGAAGCACTTGCTACAGCGCAGTGGGTGGTAGTAGCAGCCACTAAGGTACTGTAGGCAGGGAATATATAATATAGCCTGTTACCCACTACTTTGTCTTAAGCTCTCACTAAGCACAAAAACAAAGATGCTCACTCTCAAATTTGCCCACCCTCTTTATTTGCAGCTCGCTAGGCGGATTCGAGGGGAGCGTTCCTAACTGATGCCAGGTGGAAACAAGAGCTTCCCCTAGTTCAGTTTCCACCCTTAGTTTCCTCCTTAGTTTCCCCCTCAGTTGCCTCCTTAGTCCCCACCCCCCCCACCCCCCCTCCCCCCTTTTTTCTCTTAGTTTCTCGCATAGTTTTGCTTTTAGTCCTCCTTAGTTTGCATCTCCTCTTTCAGTCTTCTGATCCGGTGACTGTTAGAGGTTGCAATGTTTTGGCCCCCCCCTTCATAGGTCTTTTTTCTTAGTAGTCCTAGCCCCTTCTCATGGGCTTCCTGTTTTTGGCTTCTTCCTTGCCTCTCTGGTTTGTTTGTCTTCTGTTCCTGTCCTCCTTTGTCCCTTACGTCGCCATGCATTTATATGAGTGGGCCGGGGTACTGCTGTACCAGCATGTGTTTGTGTTGCATGTTCTTGGAGACACGTGTTGCCCCCCATCTGCTATCATGGATGGAAGCACATGGATGTGGGTCTCTGTTGCACAGGTGGAAGCAGGACTACAAGGCATGCCAAGCGGAGGGCAGCAGCAGAGGGAGTCACTCTGCGTATTCACATGTGATGCATTATTTTGTGTGCATGTTTTGGGAGTGCATTTGAGTTGCGTTGAGAATCAGAAAATGTATGTCGTTCATGTTTGAGTCTTCGAGTGGCTGGGCAGGGTGGGTGGGCTGTTGGGTGGGTCCATTTTTAATAGAGGTATGAGGAATGGATGGTTTGAAACATGTTTGTTTTGAGATTCTTGGCCTGTTTGGGGTGTGTGTGTGTGGGGGGGGGGGCTCTCTTTAAAATAGTGGTACCACTACTCGGTGGTTGAGTCGCGTGTTTAAAAGTTGTGGATTTGCTGCTTGCTTGAGTTTCATGTTGGGGCCAAGTTCTGCGGGTGTTTAGGATTTTTTTTTTTTTTTTTTTTTTTAGTTGTGAAAGGACTTTCACCCCCAGGAGGTGTGGTGGGGGGGAGTGTCAAGAGTTATTGGATGTTAGTTGGTGTGCCCGAATCTTTTTGCGGTGGAGGGTTTGGTGTGGCCGCGTTTTTCAGGTTGGTAACAGTTGAAGCAAGGGGGCGAGGGAATGATGGTGAAGGGTTTGGGTTGTCTGGGTTGGACGTTAGTGACCTGAAGGGGGTTGGTGGTTTTGGGGGTTGCAGGGTGGGGGGGCTGTGTCTAAGTCAGCATCCACCGTATCGCAATCCATTTGCGTGTTTGGGGGGGGGGGAGCGTTTTGGCGGGCTGAAGCCCTTCATCGTGGTATCTTCCACTTTGGATAAATTAGGCATGGGTTTTGTAGGGATGATATGGAAATTTGCTTATCTAGGACCTGCCAAGCTCCGGGTGTAGAGTTCAAGGGGATTGGAGAGTGATTCAATGAATCCATCCAGTACCACACATTATGGTATTGCTCGAGACAGCCGGCATGTCTGTGGGCAGCTGGAAGGGGGATGGTTAGTGCAGGATACATTTATTATTTTCCTTGCAGGCGATGTAGGATTTAGTTTTTGCTGCTACCAGGTAAGATCTCAAAGTTGTAGGATTCGTCACAGGTCATCGCTTCACTCTATCACCAAATTTAACTGATGGTCCATTCTTAGAAGCATTATACACAGTGAACAAAGATAGATCACCTGTGATTGACATCCCAGCTCCAGAATCAACATGCCAGACACCCGCAGACAGGCTCGGGCTACAGACGTTAGAAAACTTCGAGGTGCAAGAGAATATGACAGAGCTTACCTCTTACTTCTGCATAGCAAACCCATCAGTCTGAGCCTGCAAGGAGGACAGTTTTTTTTTTTTTTTTTTTTTACATAGGGAGGAACCAGGAAAGGGAACATCTGAGAAAACCTAGCCCTATGTGACCAAGGAAGAAAAACCAAAGAAGAAGACTAGAAGACATGGACCAAAAGTCCGCTAAGACAAAAGATCCAAGACAAAAGACGAAAAGACTAGGGACAAAAAGAACGAGGGACACAAACTAATTACTAGGAGGACAAAGGACAAAGGGCCTTCCGAGCACCACCCCCACCTCCAAGCAACACTGTTCCTCCCCAGCCAATAAAACACCACTGTAACCTCCAAGAGCAACACAGAAAAAGAAGGAAAGGCAAGCACCCGAAGGTCTTGCTGATCCAAGATTAAAACACTGCAGGGCATCACTCCATCAGCAGACCGGCGTGCCAGCTCAGCTGTCAAGTAGCATGCCACTTCTTCTCCAATGCAGACCAGCAAGCTCTGTAAGGAAGAAGACCAAAGCAGGGCATGCTACTGATAAACAGGTCAAAAAAAAAAAAAAAAAAAAAGGTCCGGGAAAAAGCAAATCAAAACAGCTTTCAGGGCAGGAGCAGCAGATCCACCCCCAAAAACTACTATCCTGCCCTCTAGGGCAGCAAAATGCTAAGACAAACTGTATCGCTATGGCTTCCAACCAATGTCACACTCCAGGATCGGCAAGTCTCTAATTAGAGAACAAGAAGATGCTGACCAATGCAGACCTTCAAAAGGAGACCTGCTGACTGAGAATTCAAGAAAGAGGGAATGAGTCTCAACAGCACAACACCTGTCTAAGGCCAAAAAACACTAAAACATCAGGCGAAAAAAGGACCTCCAGCTCCAATTGTCGCCTTAAAGCTTCGTCTACTAGGTATCTCAGCAGCTGACATGAAGGAGCAGGGATGAGAGGGAGGAGATGGAGGGTTCTGAGAGGAAGGAGGAAGTGGGTGGGGCTCGGAAGAAGGGAATCAGGAGAGAGCTGCTTCTGAAGTACTAAGGATGGGGGTCGGGTGGTCCCAAATTAACTTGAAGAGAATAGCCTGCCCCCTCCAGTAGGCTGACCTCTTATGCTGACCTCTGGAGGGGGCAGAGTAGCGGATTAGACCGCATGAGCGTCTGTAACACTCAAATGGGGCACTGAGCAGCTCCCATAGCCGCGAAATTGCAGTCGCTCCAGCCGAATTGGCCGAAGCAGCTTCGCAGCAAAGTTATAAGGCGGCCGGAGAGCAGACATTGCTAGGGCGAGAAAAGGACCTCCAGCTCCAATTGTCGCCTCAAAGCTTCGTCTACTAGGTATCTCAGCAGCTGACATGATGGAGCAGGGATGAGAGGGAGGAGATGGAGGGTTCTGAGAGGAAGGAGGAAGTGGGTGGGCTCGGAAGAAGGGAATCAGGAGAGAGCTGCTTCTGAAGTACTAAGGATGGGGGTCGGGTGGTCCCAAATTAACTTGAAGAGAATAGCCTGCCCCCCTCCAGTAGGCTGACCTCTTATGCTGACCTCTGGAGGGGACAGAGTAGCGGATTAGACCGCATGAGCGTCTGTAACACTCAAATGGGGCACTGAGCAGCTCCCATAGCCGCGAAATTGCAGTCGCTCCAGCCGAATTGGCCGAAGCAGCTTCGCAGCAAAGTTATAAGGCGGCCCTCCTTATGGGGGCATGGTCCCCAGGTACAATCCAGGCGCCCGGAACCCTGAGAACCAGTTCCCTGCCTCCGCGGTAGTGCAGCGTTGGCAGGAAACTGGGGAGTGTTCCGGGACCAACCAGGATGCCTGACATCAGACCTGGGGAGTGCTATGTTCAGAATGTCTATCGTCCTATAGTCCTCTAGACAGGACCAGTACTCACCAGGTTGCTGGTTGTACAGCATGATACCATACTTGATCCGCAGCGATTCGAAACGGGGCAGACTCGCACCTTGAACGATGATACCCATGGTGTGACGCTGAGTCTGTGGAGACCCAGCACTGAGGAGGTCAGTGCACAGACCGCGAACCCGACGAAAGAAAACGTCAACCTGCTCCTGAGGGCTCATGACTGACTCAAGATACTCTTTCATCAAGAGAGGGACTCGAGAGGCAAGGGCATCAGACTGCTGCCTCCGGATATGCAACAAGCACTCGGGGAAAGGCCCGATTTGCGCGGATATAGCGAATGGATTGATTATATGCGTATTTGTATTTTATCGTACCGATCAGGTGTCGTCAGGCTTGAGCCATGGTTCGAAAAGAGTGTATCTTTGCGACGGACCCATACCATCCCGTTCCAACCATATATTCGCGGATACAGAAGCTCGACCACTGTTACCTTGATCGCTCATTAACTCGCGAGATGTAATACGCTCTCGTATGTGAAGGAAATTGCTGCGTATTGGCTCTCTTGGTGGCGATTCTCGCGTTCCTACCGAGTGTAGCCCCTCATTCCAAGATCGGTAGGAAGCATAGACAGAGCTGAATGTGCTCGAACTGCGTAAATTAGAAATAGCATTCCTCGAAAACAAGGTTTGTGTGAAGGCCTGTCGCCTGTTTTGCGACTGCCCCTCCTGTTGCGACAACGAACTGCTACTTCATGTGTCAGTTTCGAAGTAAATCTTCAAGGACATTTTCACTAACAGCTTGTTTCCAACCAGTTGGGGGTCCGGTTAAGGATTATGTTTCGGAGGGTTTAGACTCGACCTCTAGCCGGGCCTTAACTTTCGGGAAGATGGTTGGAAACGTTCCACCAGTTAAGCAGTCTTTTGCACCTGACCAGGTCAGTTCAAAATGGGTCAACGTGGCAACTGCGCTCTGCAGCACCTCCTCGCGATTCATACGCTGATTTCAGCGTTTATTCCACTTCTGGCCGCTGCTGGTTGCCTCAGGAAGATCAGTCGAAAATTGCGTGGCAGGGACGGTGCCCTGCTGCTGCGAATCCATTTTGGTGAAACTGTGCGATCAATGATGAGTGTCCGAGAAAGAAAGAAGGATGCGGGACTCCAAAGCAGCGTGATTTTTAAGAGGCGCGCTCCAACTTCGTGACGTCACCATATCTCATTCATCAACCGAAATTAACCGCCCCTTAACTTTTCTTTAATGGCGGGGGGGTGCGCCATTGCACTAACCGGGACGGTTGGTCTTTAACCGGACCTTAACTTTTTGTGTTTCCGACCAAACACCGGTTAGCGCCGAAAATAACGAATTTAACCGCCGCTTAACCAGACCCTTAACTGGTTGGAAACAAGCTGTAAGCCACGCCACCCGAAATTGCAGCTGTGATGTTTACACCTCCCTCCCTGACGGCTACCCCTTAGCGCCTCATGCCCGCAACAGTTGCGATTATCTTTTATGACTACTCGAACTCTTGTCAGCATTATTAATCTCTGTCTTAGTCCTAACTATCAAATTTATTCTGCAGCCCTCCAAGAAGTCGCAATTACGACGGCGAATTCATTCGCACCTGCACTATGCCCCCCAACCCCCCACCCCCCACCCCCCCTCCCCCTCTCTGTAGTTAAGTTGGGGGGGGAGGGGGGGGGGGGCGAGAAGACTTCAGTCCTGCGGCGATTTCTCCCGTTTTACAGCATAGGGTACCCGAGGGTACTCCATCTTCCTCCTCCTCCTAAGTAGTAAACGTCTTCGCTCCGTTCTCGCTACATTTCCGCCTGTCCACTCCAAACAGTGATCCGTAGCAACTACGCACGCACAGGCGTACCTGTCGACCGACCAACATACACTGTACCATGAAATCCATAATACTCCGAGGATCTACCAATGTGCGCGTGCAATCCCAAAGAACGGGCCGCACTCGTTCAGTTGGAGTGTTTGCATCCAGCAGCAAGTATGTTCTGATCACCGGTACGTCAGTGTGTGGGGGGGAGGTCGGGGTTCAAGGTGGGGGGTGGTAGTGGCGGTCCATCTGTGTGTGTGGGGGGGGCCTGGGAGTAAGATGGATTAAGGTGGGGTGGTGATGGTGGTGGTCGATGTGTGTGATTGTGTGTGTGTGTGCTTGTTTGCCTGTGCTTGTGTGTGTTATGTTTGTTTGTGCTTGCATGTGTATGGTGTTTGTGTGCGTGTGTGTGTGTGCAGTTTGCGTGTTAGTGTTTTTCTATTTATTCCGTTGGTATCTGTGTTAGTGTATTTATTTTGTGCGTGTTTGCGGCTAGTGTATTTATGTTTTTGTGTGTGTTTTTTTTTTTTTTTTTTTGGGCAGACTCGAATTACAGGTAATAGACGACCAAAGCCTTGGGTTCTTCCCGTACTTTCTAATTTATTCGTTCATGATAGTAATAACCCCTTCCCTCCCTTCTACTTGGGATCAGTCTATGACGTGGTGAAGTATGTACGTGTATTTAGGTTAGATTCTCAAAGTTGTACATCGAATGATGAATTAGGAATACCAATTCCAATGCATGGAATTCGTTATCCAAGCTTAAACCTTCGAGTCGGTTGCTTAATAGATAAAATATATATGCAAGTGAAATTCTCGCATATGTGTATGTACTTGGATTGAGCAATGCCCAGCAGCTGCCCCAAAACCAGTACGAGTAAGTAAGCATCAAATTGAACTACACCGACAAGCGTTCCACATCGACAATTAGCACTGTTCAGTGCCAACCAAGTTGTTCCTGCGTGACTGTCTAGCTCTTCTCAGTGCTGACCAAGTCACCAGTGTCGACATAGGGCAATGGATGATTCGAATCATGCCACAGCCTTCAACCTTTCTAGTAGCTTAGCTACAAGCTACTTAGCTACAAACTTACTAGCTAGTTAGCCCTGTAGCAAGCGGATTTGTAGCTAGGATCTTATTAGCAAAGAACTAAGTAGCTACTTAGCTGCACTCTTTCAAGAGGTTGAGGAATGCTTAGACGGTAGCGGTCACGGTGGCCGGCCTGGCGGGTGTGGTAATGGGGGAGGTCATACCAGAGGCTGGGTCAGTGGCAAGGGCCTTCTTTCCAAAGCCCACCCACTCCTCGGGAATCATCTTGCCACAGGCCTGGGCATAGATCCAGCAGAAGTTGGCCACCAGAAGGATGATCACACCGGCTGCCATGGTCTGAACAGCGCGCACATAGTCGGCGGGGCACGTCCTCAGCACGCTGTCAAAGGGTCGGCGAAGTTGGCAGGGGTGCCGGGGGCCACCTGCCGGATGGGAATGAGAGCCTGGTTGATGGCTCCAGCGTAGTAGGATCCGGGAACCACCACGTAGGCTTGGATGATCAGGATGGTGGTGGTGATGTTGAGGGTGCAGGTGATGATGTAAGCCCAGGAGCCCTTGGTGTCAGCGCTGAAAGAACCAGCCTTGAAAAGGAGGATGATGGCAGGCATGATGCAGAGGAAGAACTCGAGGAAGATGATAAACCAGAAAAGGAGTGGCACCACCATTCGAACTGAATCCTCCGTGTCGCTGGTTTGTGTCGGGAGACCCACCTCCTGGGGTGAAAATCCTTTCACAACTAAAAAAAAAAAGAAAAAAAAAGGGAGAGGGACAGTCCGCAGATATACTCATCGTTGATCTTTGAAGCAAACACGGTCGCGGAGTTGGAGCCCCAGGCAAAGAGGTTGGACAACAACCAGGCAGAGGTGCTGTCAGTCATGCACAGATCAGAAGCGGAAGCCAAGCCACCCAAAATGATAGCCCATCCACAGAACATGACAAACACAACGAGGGCTGGGAAGAATACGTTGCTGATGGCTCCCATTGAGAGTGGAGAGCCAGGGCTGGCAAAGGTGCCTGCACCAGTCAGCATGTCAAAGGCGCGCCTCTCCACCTCAAGGATAAGGGGCTCCTCAGGGATAGACTGTCCGGGCAGCACAATGCCGCCATCAGCAGTGGTCAAGCGAATGATCTGCTCTGGGGGGACTCCCAGCATCTCCCCGAAGGTCTCTTTCGCCTCGGAGAACTTGGCTCCGGGGGCGATGGCGATGGGGAAGGCCTGGGCAGAGCGCCTGGAGCCATTCTGGAGGTAGAAGTGGTGCGACATCTTTGGCGGGAAGAAAGGATATAGCGATGATCCGAAATAGCTTTCGCCGGAAGTGCTTATAAGCTATACAAACTGACTGTATGTGGTAATTGTATTTGTGTTAGTGTATTTATGTTTGTGTGTGTATGTGCATACAGTTTGTATTTCTGTGTATTGGGTACCAGAATGCACTTGCAGAAGGAACACTTACAAACACACGCAGACACACACACACATCGACTTACACACCAACACACACACACACCTCCCCCCCCCCCCCCCCCCCCCTGCTAGCCTCCTAATCAGTGCAATTAATAACGTACGTTCTAAGTATGTAGCGTGAAATCCCCTCTGAGCTTGATGAACCCAAGTGTTGAACTAGCACGTTGAACCCCCCTGCGGAATGAAGGAACAACGGTACGGAAACGAATATTTGGCAGCCAACAGCCCTACTAAGGGCGCCCGGCGCCCAAAAACTGAAAGTCAGATTTCTATCAGTGGCGCGAATCATTAGCCCTGCTATTTTCGCAAGCCTTCATCCGCAATGATAATCAATAATCCAATAATTTGAATATTTGTGGGGGAGCAGTATGGCTTTTTTTTTTTTTTTTTTTTTTTTTACGAAGGGGGGAACCAGGAAAAGGCGCAACTGATAAAAACCTAGCCCTTTGTGACCAAGGAGGAAAGACCAAAGAAAAAGACAAGAACGGCTAAGGACAGCTAAGGGACGGACACCACCTGGGCGACGTAAGGGACAAAGGAGGATAGGAACAGAAGACAAACAAACCAGAGAGGCAAGGAAGAAGCCAAAAACAGGAAGCCCAAGAGAAGGGGCTAGGACTACTAAGAAAAAAGGCCAATGAAGGGGGGGCCATAACAATTTTTTTTTTTTTTTTTTTTTTTACATAGGGAGGAACCAGGAAAGGGAACATCTGATAAAACCTAGCCCTATGTGACCGAGGAAGAAAAACCAAAGAAGAAGACTAGAGGACATGGACCAAAAGTCCGCTAAGACAAAAGATCCGAAGACAAAAGACATTGCAACCTCTAACAGTCACCGGATCAGAAGACTGAAAGAGGAGATGCAAACTAAGGAGGACTAAAAGGAAAACTATGCGAGAAACTGCAAAAACATGCCAAAAGCAGGGAGGCAACCAGAAAAGAAGAAAGACAACTGGAAGCAAAGAGAAAACCTAAAAGACTGGTCTGGGCAGGTAAACAACAGGAATGAAGACAAAGACAGTATCAAGATCTAGATCTTGATCTGGATCTTATCGCAGATCTGGACCTTGATCTTGGTCCAGATCTAGCCCCAGATCTGGAACGTTGTCGTGTGCTGTGTCCAACGTTGTCGTGTGCTGTGTAGAATAACAGGAAGCACGGACCCGTTGAAATCAGAAGGTGCAGGGTTTGAATCCTTACAGGAGCACTTCAGTGTTTGCGGCCGCTGTCAACCGCCATGGTAGCTTTGACCAGGTAAAGTAGCAGCTCGTTCCCTACCATGTAAGACGGGGATCCCTTAATACCACGCCCTACTAAGCGTTATCATTACTTCCAAGAATCCTTTTGTCCACACCCATGTGCTTACATTATGTAACGTACTCAGGCCTCATATGAGAGTGGTGCAGTCCTAGTGTGTACATGTATACACACTAGAATTAACGTTAATTTACTTTGATCACATTTAATTGAATGGAATAAAATCAAATTAAAATAACACAACGTTAAATACAATGAAATTAAAATCAATTGAATTCAGAATTCTGATAATTTCGCTCGGGACGCGCCTGAATTCTAGTGTCTACTTCTGTACAAGGCAGGGTTTTTCAGAACATATCGTTGCACGTCTCATACGCAGATTTCATAGGGTCCTCTACATTGCTAAGTATATTTCATAACATGAAACCAATAAAGCTCAAACGACTGTAAGCAGTTAGCAGGTTACATCCTCAAGGCCGCGGAAAAAAATCAGAAATGCAAGTACAATGATCGGATATATTTGATGGCTATTATATATATATATAATATATTTTTTTTTACAAAGGGGGGAACCAGGAAAAGGCGCAACTGATAAAACCTAGCCCTTTGTGACCAAGGAGGAAAGACCAAAGAAAAAGACAAGAACGGCTAAGGGACAGCTAAGGGACGGACACCACTTGGGCGATGTAAGGACAAAGGAGGACAGGAACAGAAGACAAACAAACCAGAGAGGCAAGGAAGAATCCAAAAACAGGAAGCCCCGAGAAGGGTTAGGACTACTAAGAAAAAAAAACCTATGAAGGGGGGGGTCCATAACATTGCAACCTCTAACAGTCACCGGATCAGAAGACTGAAAGAGGAGATGCAAACTAAGGAGGACTAAAAGGAAAACTATGCGAGAAACTAAGAGAAAAAAAGGGGGGGGGGGGGGGGGGGGACTAAGGAGGCAACTGAGGGGGAAACTAAGGAGGCAACTAAGGGTGGAAACTGAACTAGGGAAAGCAAACTAAGGGAGAAACTTCAAAAACAAGCCAAAAGCAGGGAGGCAACCAGAAAAGAAGAAAGACAACTGGAAGCAAAGCGGAAAACCTAAAGACTGGTCTGGGCAGGTAAACAACAGGAATGAAGACAGAGACAGTATCAAGATCTAGATCTTGATCTGGATTTTAGCGCAGATCTGGACCTTGATCTTGGTCCAGATCTAGCCCTAAATCTGGAACGTTGTCGTGTGCTGTGTCCAAATCTGGAACCTGATCCTGCTCTGGGGCAGGGTCTTGATCTTGGGCTTGGGCTGGATCTAGGTCAAGGTCAAGATCGGGGCCTAGAGCTGGGGCTTGGGCTGGACCTAGGTCAGGGTCTAGATCAGGGTCTAGAGCTCGGGAATGGGCTGGGCCTGGGTCAGGGTCTAGAGCAAGGTCTAGATCCGGGTAATGGGCTGGATCTGGGTCAGGGTCTAGATCAAGGTCTAGAACTAGGGCTTGGGCTGGGTCTGGGATTGGGTCTGGGATTGTAGGGAGCGCTGGGGCCATGGGGATTGTCATTTCCATGGTGCGGGTATCAGGCTCCTGGTCACCGGGAGTGACCCCAGTCATGGTGCAAAAGATCGGGGGGGTGGACAATAAGCTTGCAAAGGAAGCCACTGTGAGAGAGCAATCTAGGCCACGCCACCAATCTTGACAGAGGGCGCCATTATCAAGGTGTCGAAGATCCGTCTGGGTGCGCATCCAGTCCCTGGCGATTGCTTGGTGAAGGTGGCCAAGGGCAAGGCAGATAGCCTTGTGGTGAAGGGGCTCAGAATGGTCCAGTCTGTCAGCCCGGGACGAACGGACCTGCCATATCGCGCCCAAGGTGGTTATACGCAGGAAGGACCACAAACCTTAGGGTAGAGGGAGGAGGGGGTGTCCCGGGCCAAAGGGTGATGTCGTCACCGAGGAGGAAGAAGGGGCAACGAGGAAGGCGCTGCCCACCGGTGAGGGTCTCCCAAGTGGAAAGGAGCCAGTCTATGACAGGGGCAGAATCAGGGCATTCCAAGAAAGCGTGAGACATTGTGTCAGCAGTGTGCAGCTGCAAGCAGTCAGGGCTGGAGCAGACTATGGAGGGGGGGTCGTCTTGGTTGACCCGTTGGAAGCGTCCTCGTACATGAGCAAGGAACGCATTGCAGCCAAGGGGTGCCATGAAGCAAGCTCCGGCAAGTGATGGTATAAGGACGATGGAGAGTCTTGTCAGCGAGGCGTACCCACACCTGCAAAAAGCCTGCACGTAGAGGGAGGGAGACTTGAGGTTCGTCTTGTCTTTGAGCAGTTCTCTCCGCTGGCCTGGACGGGAGGGGCGGACATGTTGTAAGTCCACCCAAGCGTTCTGTGGAGGTTTCAGGGAGGGGACTGGAATAGGGGTGACAACGAGCGCTCTCTCTGTTGCTGAGGCAATCCATCGGGATTTCAAGACCACGGAGGCCTCGCAGGTCAGGGTTAGTGCTAGGGTGAGTGTCCAAGGTGGAGGGGGGGTAGAATGCTCCACAGCCCGGGCCAAGCAGCACGTTCCTCGGTATAACCTGGCACAAAATGGTGGGAACTGGGCTTTGTTGCATGATATGTTTGGTGAAGAAGGGCCTGCCTTGCTTGGCGCACAGAGAGTTCAAGAAGGTTCACCTCAGTATCATCATGGAGGTGGAGACCCCATGTTGTTGGGTCCAGTTGGAGGTCCTCCCAAAGACCAACCAGCCATGGTTCCAAGAAGCTCTTGCCTCTGTGGGGGGGAGGCCTTGCTGGATCAGCTGCTCCTCAAAGTCTGCCCGTAATCATGCTTCTCGAGGTTTCTTGCGTACGGTGATGAGGGCAGCTTGGGGGTGTCCTTGGGGGGGAAGGGCAGGAAGGGTGAGTGGGTGTAACCGGCCAGGGCCAGACCTCCCAAAGACGGTCCTCTCCAGTGAGGGGATCTGGCCCCTCTGCAAGGGGACCAGCAGGGGCCACAGCTGGAAAGAGCTTCCATTTGGGAGGTGGAAGTTCAGGAAGGAGGACAGCATCCCGCCAGGGGATGCTGTCCTCCTTCCTGAACTTCCACCTGAAAAAAAAAAAAAAAAAAAAAAGGGTCTGGCAGAGAGGAGAGGATGAAGTCAAGGTCTTGGACAGCAGCGGAGGGAGGTGAGCTCGTTGTTGATGAGCTGAGCGGATGTCCTTGAGACGGTGCCACGAGAGTGCTTGGGAGGAGAGCACTTGGTTTGAGGTGATGGGCATGGACGGAAAAGGAGGGGTGTTGTGAAGGTGGTTTCCAGAAGGATGGATTGGGGGCACTGCATGGGCGGAGCGATAATTCTACGAATGTTCAGTAGGAGAAAAGCCTCTGCATTTCCCGGGCCAAGTTGGTGGTGATTGAGGCGATGTCCACAGAAGACGGGGTGGTAACCAGGGCATGGTATCCACTTGGCTGACCTGGAGGAAGGCGCACAGCCCGAGAAATCTCGTGACGGTAGAGCTGCTGCCAGGGGTGACCTGTGTAACTGAAGAGGAGCCATGTGGTCTTGGCCAGCATAGCAGCCGAGTGGGAAGCAAGATGGGGTACAGCAAGCCCTCCTCGGTGAAAAGGAAGGACGGCTGTCCCGAAGCGGGGGAAGAGGTGTCCTGGACGTGGTGATTCCTCCTCCTGCAGGCTACAGGTTGCAACAAAGGCATTGAGAGAAGATTGCAACTGCTGGCGGAGAGGCGCTGGTGGTGATGCAAAGTTAGCCTGGAAGATGAACTTGGAAGCCAAGCATTGCATAGCAACATGCGCCCTTCCAATAACATTGAGATTGCGTGAGAGCCATGGAGCTGCTGCAACGTGAGATGCTATGGGGAATGTGCTGGTAGGCTGCAGCCTTGCAAAGGGCAGTGTCTGCACCGAACGGCACGCCCAGCAATCTGTGAGGTGTGTCTGTGGGATGGAGGTGGTAACCGGTCAAGTGATGGGTGCCAAGGGCGGGGTCCAGATCTGCAGGGAGGGGTATGTCTAGGGGAAGTTCAAGAAGCAGAAGACGGGTCTTGGAACAGACTGGGCGGGTAAGCCAGCCGAATTGGCTACAACGTATGTCTCCTTGATGATTAGGCCCATCTGTGGCTGGGTTGAGGACAAAGTGCTTGCCATCGTCAGCAAACGAGAGGGTGGCAGGGGCCAACTCTCCTGAGGGAAGACGGAAGGATTGCAGAGTTCCACAAGATCTCAGTTGGTTATTGTAGGTGATGAAGGGCTCAAAGATGATGACCCATTGATTACAGCTCAAGGCCCCACCCTGAGGGAAGCCGGAAGTGTTGGGGAAGGAGGTAGTGAAGAAACCGTTGAGACGCACTCGCGTAGAGCTGCCATTCATGAGGATATCGCACCAGCGCGTGATGCCTGCACTATTGAATCCCATGGCTGACATTGTCTTTAGGAGCCATCCCCTGTTGACAGAATCATAAGCTTTAGTGAGGTCAGAATGCAGCAACCAGCCTGGTAAGCAAGCTCTTTCAAGCGCGCAGCCAAGCCTAGGTGATAGCGGATGTTGTCACTGATGTCTCTGCCACGGAGGAAAGCTGATTGAGTGACGTTGATGAGATATTCCAGTGGGCGTTGCAGCCGGTGAGCCATGAGCAAAAGGATCAGCTTAAGGTCGCAATTGAGAAGGGTGATAGGACGGTAACCTGCGAGGGAGTCTTGGGGCTGACCAGTCCTTGTGGAGAAGGCAGATGGTTCCCTGAAGGAGGGTATAGGGGGGCCGAGTTAACTTGATCTTGGAAGGCAGAGTTGAAACCCCTTTTTTTTTTTTTTTTTTTTTTTACAAAAACCTTTTTACTTTTTTTTTGAAGGGATCGGGGGACAGTTCTTCATGGAACGCATTGTAGAATTCAAAGGGAAGTCCGTCATAACCTGGGCTGGAGCCTCGAGAAGCAGAGCGGATGGCAAGGTCCATCTCCTCTGATGTGATTAGGCCATCGCCATTGACACCTTCTGCAAGGCTGCATAACTAGGGGGGAGGGGACGAGGGAGGGATGTGAGCAGAAGATCCTGGTTAGCCTGGTTAATGTGAGGGTTTGGACGATACAGTCCAAAGGAGGAATCAGCACTATAAAAGTCCCGAGCATACTCCAGTCCTATGTTGACTCCTTTCATTGAAAAGAGGTCAGCCACAGAAAGGGGGTGATGCTGGGGTGGCCCTGGAGGCTGGATAAGCTTGATGTGGACTAGGTTTTTTTTTTTTTTTTTTTTTTTTTTTTTGATAAGGCGCAACTGATAAAACCTAGCCCTTTGTGACAAGGGTGAGGGGAACGGGAAAGCTGGTGGAAGTAGAAGGAAGATGAATCCCCGAAAGTGTGCTCAAGGATAGGTAGAGCTTTGAGCATTGAGCAAGGAGTTGCTGCAAGCGAGTGTTGCTGCTAATGCCTTAGCCTTGGCTATGTTGAGGGCGTGCTAGGAAAGAAATTGCATCGGGGGAGAAATGCACCTGTGAGAATTCCTGCGGGCGTCGTCCTCCGCTAAGCGGGCGGCACGCTGCGGGCACGGCGATGCTTCTTGTAAATGGCCCAACTGCTGGTGCGAATAACTTCCTTCATGTTTGTCCCATTGTGTGACGATGTCTGAATCAGGTAAGAGGTTAGGAGGAGGGATTGTGAAGCGATGATGTTCTTGACCTCATCACAAGCTTCTGAATGTTGAGGAGAGGAGGAGGGGGAACCCTTGCAGACCTTGGCCCTTGGGTGGAGCGTGGCCTAGGAAGGAGAGGGTTATAGACACAGGGCGGTGGTCAGAGATAAAGCAGAGGTAGGGAGAATGGAGGAAGTGGCTGTGAAGAGGGCTAGGAGGGAGTCTGAAGCCAGCCAGCGGTCAAGCCTACCGCCCGATGAGGCTGGGATGCTCCAATGTGTGAAAGTCTTTGGCAGTCGGGTGCGTGTTCCTCCAGATGTCTTGTAGGCTGTAGGTATTCATGATGTCTGCAAGGGGAGGTGCCCTGCATGCGACTCATGGGTCAATATTGAGTCTGTGAGGAGGGTAGACCGCATCGAGGGGGGTCAAGAATGCAGTTTGAAATCACCAACAACGAGAAGGAGGCGTCCGTCAGTGGGAAGGTTGGGACGCACGCAGTTGAAAAATAAGTCTTCTCTGTCAGAAGCTTGGGCCGGAGCATAGACGCACAAAATGGTGATGACGGAGTCACCAATGAAAGGCATCGATGCCTAGAATGCGGCCTGTTGGGCCTGGACCTAGGACGGGATCTGTGATGGGGCAGTGAGGTCTTAATATCAGGATGATGCCTTCAGTGTGCCCTGTACCAGGGCAAAAGAAAAATCTTGCGCCTGGCAAGATTGCCCCCACGCCTGGGAGGTGTTGAAGAAGGTCCTTGGGTGATGAGGTTGACCTTACTTCAGTGAGCACAGCCATATCCACTCGCGTTTCTCGAAGCCAAAGAAATGTGCTCAAAAGAGTTTAAGGGGTGTAAGTCCTTGCGCGTTGGTGCAGACAAAGGTACTCCTAGGAGGGGCATGCTGTGCATTCATTCGTGTTCTCCCCTGGTGTGATCCCGGCTTGTGTTGCGCTGATATCTAAGCGTGCAGATTTGCGGGTTGACCTAGGGGACATTTCAGAGAGAGAGGTGCTGGGGAAGAGAGACTGCCCACCAGGCTGTTGGTCTTCTGGGACTGTCCGAGTTCTCTTGCGAGAGTGGACAGCCTGTTTGAAGAGGACGGCCTGTAAGGGGTGAACGGCCTGGAGAGGAGGTGGCACGGTGAGGGGGGGAAGCTTGAGCGGGGAGGTTGCCTGTAGAGGGGGAGGGGCTGAGCGCACCAACGTGCGTTGTCAGCACGTGAAGTGGAAGGGGGGGTGGCAGGAGGAGTTAAGAGAAGGGAGAAGGAGCAGGGACGGGGGAGTGGGATCTGGGGGGGTGTTATGCTCCAAGGGCCGAGTGGATGCCCAGGCTGGAAGAAAGAAAGCGAGGGATAGATGAGGGAGAGGGAGGAGTAGGGGAGGAGCAGGGGGGCCAAGTCTCGCGTGGGGATGGAGGGGGAGGAAGAGAAGAAGGGAGGGGATGAGAGGGATATAAAAGGGGTCGGGATAACTCTTCGTTGTCATCGCTGTCACTATCAATAATAGGTTGGATGCCAAATCGAAGGGGGGGGGCTGGGGCTGGCAGTCGCCCCTGCAGCTGGTACACGAGGAGTGTCCCTATAGTGAACCAAGTCGTGATGCATGTGAAGTGGAAGGAGTGCGCACAAGGTTTCCAATAAGGGCTCGGGGTCCCAAAGGGGTTGAGACAAAATGGGCAGCAAAGCGGATCATGCTGGGTGTTTGATTAGAGAGTCCAGATCGCTGGTGCTGGGAGGTGGAGGGTGATGGCGGAGAGAGGTAAGGAAGGGGTGTGGAGGACGTCTGGCCAGTGGGCTGGAGGAAGAGGGAGGGACTGTAACGGTATGGCTCGGTATATGTACTAGAGAATGAGTACTCGGACATCATATGAACTCCTTTGCCGAATGTCGCTATGGTGTAACGATCCCAATCCGTTATAGGGACAGGAGAGGGAGGGAGGTGAAAAGGAAGGGGACAAAGATGGGCAGGAGGAGTCTGGTTTGCCCTTGAGATGGGCAGCACCAGCAGCAGCTGCTGCATCAGAGATGGGTCGGGGGTTTGGAGCGATGGGTCTGCGAGGGGAAGGGGCGGCGGAGATAGGAGGGACTTGAGCTGGGTAGAGGGAGACTCTGGATGAGATGAGTTAAAGGGGGCTGGGAAGGGGGATGAGGATAAGGGGGGAGCGATGGAGAGGAAGGAATCTTGGATAGGGGAAGATGGAGACACTACTAGTGCAGAGTTAGAGGGGAGCGGAGAGGGGGGGGAGGATGCTATAGGAGATTGTGTGGGTACCAAAGCTGTTGCTGTGGGTGTCAACACTGATTCTGCTACTGGTGGTGTCAAAACATCTGCTGCTGTAGGAGATCCGATTCCTCTACGGTGGCAAAGCTGTGTAAGCCAGTGCAGGTGTTTTTTAAGCAAGTGATGCTGATACTGTAGCCAATGCAGCAGGTGCTAAAGCCGAGACCGATGTTGCTGTCGTTGGTGGCTGAACCAAGGCTCCTACTGCAGGTGCCTGTGCTAGTGCAGCTTGGTTTTGTAATGGAGTCAATTTGTTTGTTTTTGTTTTTGAGCCTTAGCTACTGATGCTGATGCTGTTGCTGACCTGAGTTGATGCTGTTGAGGGAGGTTGAGCTGATGCTGATGCTGATCCTGATGCTGGTGCTGAGGTTGCTGAGGGTGCTGATGGTGATAGCACTGGGATGATGCTGATGCTAATGCTAGTGTTGCTTGGTCTGATGCTGATGCTGAGGCTGAGGGAGCTGGAGCTGATGCTAGAACTAATACAGATGCTAATGTTGATGCTGACTCTGAGGCTGAGACTGAGGCTAAGGCTGAGGCTGCTGATGCCGAGGCTGAGAGAGCTGGAGCTGATGCTAGAGCTGTTACTGATGCTGATGCTGATGCTGACGCTGAGGCTGAGGCTGAGGCTGTGGCTGTGGCTGAGGCTGAGGCTGAGGCTGAGGCTGCTGATGTTGGTACTGCTGAAGCCGAAACAGATCTTGGAGTGGAAGGTGCAACTGATGTTAGTTGTGAATCTAATGGTGGTTGTTGCTCTTGATGGGCAGATGCTGTAACAGAAGCGTGAGAAGGAGCTGATGCTGAAGAAGTTGCTTGAGAGTGTGCTGCTTCTGGTGCTGCAGCTGCGGCTAGATCTAATTCTGCACCTGGGTGATGTGGATGAGCTGCCTGTGTATCTGAAGTGGAGTATGAAACTTGTGCTTCATCTGAAGAAGGGGGTGCGGGTGAAGTTCCTGGCTCAATGTTGGCGGTGCTGTCGATGGGGGCTGCTGAAGTCACTGGGTCTGTGTGTGTCTCCGACAGGAGAAGGCTTGAAAAAGATTGTAACCTGGGGCGAGCTCTGAGGGAACCGGCATGGAGGAGTGCCTCAGTTTTTTTTTTTTTTTACAAAGGGGGGAACCAGGAAAAGGCGCAACTGATAAAACCTAGCCCTTTGTGACCAAGGAGAAAAGATCAAAGAAAAAGACAAGAACGGCTAAGGGACAGCTAAGGGACGGACACCACCTGGGCGACGTAAGGGACAAAGGAGGACGGGAACAGAAGACAAACAAACCAGAGAGGCAAGGAAGAAGCCAAAAACAGGAAGCCCAAGAGAAGGGGCTAGGGCTACTAAGAAAAAAGACCTATGAAGGGAGGGGCCATAACATTGCAAACTCTAACCGTCACCGGATCAGAAGACTGAAAGAGGAGATGCAAACTAAGGAGGACTAAAAGGAAAAGTATGCGAGAACTAAGAGAAAAAGGGGGGGAGGGGGGGGGGGGGGGGGGGGGGGGGAGACTAAGGAGGCAACTGAGGGGGAAACTAAGGAGGCAACTAAGGGTGGAAACTGAACTAGGGGGAAGCAAACTAAGGGAGAAACTGCAAAAACAAGCCAAAAGCAGGGAGGCAACCAGAAAGGAAGAAAGACAACAGGAAGCAAAGCGAAAACCGTAGAGGGAAACATGTAGGGGCTGTTGGGAGAGGGGGATGGTGTGGTGGACCATGTTGAGAAGGAGGGTGGGGGTGAGAGTGCTGTGGACTGGACGGGGTGGGAGGGACAGGGGAAATGGAGAGAATGAGGAGGGGTACCATAGGTCGGGGGCCCGATGGGTTCCATGTTGGAAGAAGGGGAAGGGAAGGGGAGGGGGGGAAGGAGGAGAGAGGAAGGGAAGTAAAGGGGAGGGTAGAAGCAGAAGGGCCCTGGAAAGAAGTGAGAGGGGATGTGGTGGAGAGGTGGGAACGAGCAGAATGGGAGGGGAGGGGGAAAGAGAGAGGATCTTGATCCAAGAAGGTGCTGAAGGGGGGTCTACCAGGGAAGGGAGAGGGAGGGGAGAAAGGGTGGGCAGGCGGTGGAGGAAGGGTCTTCTAGGGTGGGATGATATCCACGATGAAGACGGCAGCGTTGGCGTTCACGCCAAGACTGTAGCGGAGGATAATGACTGCCCCAGGGACGATAAGCTTTTGCATGGGACCCGCATCGCCCCATTGGCGGCATACCATGGAGAAGGGGGGTGAAGTACTGGAGGAGGAAGGTGAGAAAGGCTGGCAGCTCTTGGGGCTCAACTGCTGCTTTACCTACTTCTAGTAAGAAGGTGTGCGGGCATGGAAGGATGTGCGAGACTTGGGAGCTGGTCATCCATGGGGCTTGCTGTAGAGTCTGGGGGATGTCTCGCACATCAGTGGTCCATTGGGATCTTCTTAGCATGTGCTGAGCCATGGGGGAAGCTGCATGGGGCTGTCAGAGAGAAGGAACAGAAGAGGCCATGATAGCTGAAAGGGGCTGGGAGAAAGTATACCAGGTGTAGGATTGACTCCCATGCAAAGAAGGAAGGGCTGAAAGTGTGTGGGGAAACTCGAGTGTCAGACCAGGCTGGCTGAGACACTGCTGCTATTGCAGGGCTGAAGGGGGAAGCAGAGAGTATCGAGAAGGGCAATTCGCACACTGAGCGGCTTGAGAGCTTCAAGACGAGCACAAGAACACTGTAACGTATTGAGGGAAGAGTGAGAAAAAGGCTGTCGGAAGTTGAGGTCGGCCAGAGGAGTGAAAAGTCGTCCAGGTGGCATGCCGCATGCCCCGCAACGAATTGATGGTGGTGCGAAGCTCAAGAAGCTGCGCGCGAAAGATGCGGAAGCTGAAAAAGATCGGAGTTGAGAAAGTTGGAGGTGCTGAAAGGTGCTGAAAGATGGCCAGAGGCTAACAAGCTGAGGGAAAGGTGTTGACCCGGCGTTTTCGTAAAAAACGAGCCTCGATCAAAAGATAAGGTATAGGCAGATGCGTCTCCTTGAGAGCTTCAAGACGAGCACAAGAAACAGAAACGTATAGAGGGAAGAGGGAGAGAAAGGCTGTCGAAGTTGAGATTGGCCAGAGGAGTGAAAAGTCGCCCAAGTGCATGCCGCACGCCCCGCAACGAATTGAAGGTGGTTGCAAAGCTTAAGAAGCTGCGCGAAAGATGCGAAAGCCGAAAAAGATCGGAGATATATAGTGGTTATGCATATCGCTGGCTACAAAAGCTTTGACCCAATCGATAGGGTAAGCTGATCGGTCCCGAATAAAAAAAAAAAAAAAAAAAAAAAATAAGGAAAAGCCACGGGAAGGCAGGCCCACAGCTTCAACGAACAAGCCTCCTCCCAGGGAGATAAGGACGTCCTTAGTCCCCCCCCCCCCCCCCCTTTTTATGGTTTTCCTTTGCTTCTCGCAGACGATAGAACAGAGGCACGGTAGGTAATGCCACAGTTGTTACACAGTGTTTAGACGAAGGCAATGACGATCTTGCCAGAACTAATAGCGGTAGGAGCCGGTGGCCTCAGGGCTACCGGTGCTACAATCAAAGCGCCCTAGCTGACTGATTGTATCAGCCTGCTAGCTGGCTGCCGGTCCAGAGTCGCAGACCTGGCCGGACTTCATACATACAGGGTCAGCATGGTACACCTGTAATGTGCACCATAACATCCCCCCCCCAAACCTGGTACTCTTATATTTAAGAGTTCCAGGGTTTCTAACTCAACTGACCCAAGTTTACTAGAATATAAATGTTCGCTTGAGGCGGTTACAACGAAGGTTACCTTAAAGCAAACTACATGATATATCCAACACTACATGATTCAGAAGCCCATATCTGCAGGTATTAAAAAATGGCAGCAAGAGATCCAAGTCCAGGGTGGGGTTTGGGCAGAAAACACATATTCTGGTCATCTGAGTGGGTCTCTAGCTTTAGCCATGAACTATGCATGGAACTAACTAAGGAATACATCTAAGCTTCAGGGGAGAACTGGAAGGACAGGGCAACGCATGCACCAGTAATGTGTAGTCCATGGGACTCCAGGTCATGCCTAGATTACTGACATAAATCACACGGGACCCAACTACTGCACAGCTCTCAGCATCCATGAGCATAAGGTTTTAAATCATCTAGACGCAGATACATGTCTAATTCACTCCAGGAGGTAGTGGGCAGCAAGTATCATCCAGTGGTACTATCATCCAGCTTCCAGGAAGTAGTCCCATGAACATATGCATGTTGACATTGAGAGCTAGGGGGCAGCATTGTATTGAGAGGTGCTAGGCAGGGGAGATGAACTAGACACTTGTGAGGAAGCTGCAGTTTGCAGGTCAACTAAGGACTTTATAGGAAGCTGCTGAGATTGGGTCAGCAGCGAGACGTGCAGGCCAAAGTTTAGGAGTTGCTAGGAAGCTGCTGAGGTCAGGTCAGCAGCGAGACGTGCAGGTCAAAGTTTAGGAGTTGCTAGGAAGCTGCTGAGGTCAGGTCAGCAGCGAGACGTGCAGGTCAAGGTTAGCATCCTCACGATCCCCCCTATTTGGGAGTCCTTTAAATCGCAAATCAGCAGAATGCAGAAACCGTGTAGAATTAAATAAATGTAAGACATCAGTTAAGTTCTACATATGCACATATACAATGCAGTAGGCGTGGTAGGTGTTTTCACTTATCCATGTCAAGACGCAAATTTAAATCAGTCTAGGAGGGCAGCGCTCCTAGAGTAATATAAAGTTTAAAAAAGGCTAGACATGGGTTCAGCATGTTATCACGTTGTATCATTTCACGTGGCAGCTCCTGAATGGACACATCATATCAAACCCATCTATATATGCACTTCAAAACTTGTGCGTTATGCAACGTATCATGTACCCAAAGCATCGTACAGACGTGCAATGAGCTTATCATGCAACTTCATGTAGTCATGCAATCAAGTAGGCATCAATCATGTTCAGTCACGCAATGGGTCAGGATTCCATGCACAAATACAATGCTACATGATAAGTCATAGGAATCACCATGTCACATGTCCTCAATATGATGTATAAAAAAAAAAAAAATGTAGCAAATACGTATCAGATGACATCATAACTCCCATACAGATTATGGATGGGCAAGTATATATATATGAAATGCATGGAGCATGACATATCATTTCTCATGTCAAGGATTTCCCTCATGTCATCGTTGCACACCATGTGGGGATGCTGCCTAGAATGGTGTCATTACATAGTTCCGATGTATGTAGATCAAAAATGCAAGTAAACCACCCAAAAGCATGCTTGATCTGGTAGGCAAAGGCACAATACAGCAAGCATAATAACGCAGCTGGTGAAGTTAAAGTACCAATGGATTCAGATCAGCAATTTGCATACCAGATCAGATGTGCACGACATATAGGTCAGCACATTATGCAGATCATCACAAACAGTAGTCAGTCTGTCCTCCATCCAATATGTCATTCAGATCAGCAATCTGCATACCAGATCTGATCGACACACAGGTCAGCACATTATGCAGTTCACCACAAACAGTAGTTAGTCTGTCCTCCATCCAATATGTCATTCATATCAGCAATCTGCATACCAGATCTGATCGATATATAGGTCAGCACATTATGCAGATCATCACAAACCTTAGTAAGTATGTCCTCCATCCACGACCACGTTCACGACCACGTTCACAACCACGTTCACGACCACGTTCATGACCACGTTCCAAATCTGGGTTCTAGATCTGGACCGAGATCAAGGTCCAGATCTGCGCTAAGATCCAGATCAAGATCTAGATCTTGATACTGTCTCTGTCTTCATTCCTGTTGTTTACCTGCCCAGACTAGTCTTTAGGTTTTCACTTTGCTTCCAGTTGTCTTTCTTCTTTTCTGGTTGCCTCCCTGCTTTTGGCTTGTTTCCGCAGTTTCTCCCTTAGTTTGCTTCCCCTAGTTCAGTTTCCACCCTTAGTTGCCCCCTTAGTTGCCCCCTCAGTTGCCCCCTTAGTTCCCCCCCCCCTTTTTTTTATATTAGTTTCTCGCATAGTTTTCCTTGCAGTCCTCCTTAGTTTGCATCTCCTCTTTCAGTCTTCTGATCCGGTGACGGTTAGAGGTTGCAATGTTTTGCCCCCCCCCTTCATAGGTCTTTTTTCTTAGTAGTCCCAGCCCCTTCTCTTGGGCTTCCTGTTTTGGGCTTCTTCCTTGCCTCTCTGGTTTGTTTGTCTTCTGTTCCTGTCCTCCTTTGTCCCTTCAGTCGCCAAGGTGGTGTTTGTCCCTTAGCAGTCCGTTAGCCTTTCTTGTCTTTTTCTTTGGTCTTTTCTCCTTGGTCACAAAGGGCTAGGTTTTATCAGTTGCGCCTTTTCCTGGTTCCCCCCTTTGTAAAAAAAAAAAAATGTCGCATGGTGATGCGTGGGTCTGGCTAAAATATTCAGAATTGGCCTTCCGTCGCCCACGTGGCTACGGAAAATCATTGGCAAATTGCCTTTCGTCGCCCCCCGTCGCCCATTGCTACCGTCGCCTACTGCTTCCGTCGCCCACTTCTACATGCAAGCAGCCTTGCCTAGTTTAGCACATGGTAATCTAGCAAACGAAAGTTGTGATAACGGAGTGGGGGGAGCGGGTGGGGGAGCCTTTCTGGCTTACACGCCAATGATGGAATTGATGAAGCCAGACAACCCTCCCTGTTTAGTGGCGGCTGAAGCAAGGGCTTTTTCATAGGTGCTTGCAGGGATTTCTGGTCTTGTACAAGAGAGGGTTCCTTGCGAGGGCTGATGTGATTTGTAGATTCTGTGGCAGGGGTGATTGGGAATTTAGTACTTGGTAGTGCGATATGTTAGTAAGCTATGTGCCGACTTTGTAAGATCCTTAGCTCTAAAAAAAAAAAAAAAAAAAAAAAAACTAAAGTTAGTCCAGGGATGTGGCAGAGTGGCAGAAATAGAAGGAAATTAGTTGTACTGCAGGATTTGTCCCACAATCAATGGAAGTCGAACAGGGTTTTTCCTAAGGAATTACAATACTTCAAAACTAGAATCAAGTGGTGCTATTGTTGACCAGATCATGTCACAAAACTAGAGATTGTGGTGCTATTGTTGGTCCTGCTCCAGCCTCTAACAATAGCACCAGTTTAAAAAATGTGACCTAGCAAACACGAAGTGTAACAAACCAGAACTTTCAATTTGGACAGCGGTCATCGCACATGCTATCTGGGCTTGAACTACCCTCGATTAGACTAACAACAAACAGTTCGTCATTTAGTACCCCAGAAAAACAGTAAGCTAGTCAGCCCCAAAAGTAACCAATCAGTCTGCCAAACCCCTTCAAGTGCAACTGTCAGCTTACCAAAAACCCACCCAGCCAGCTAGTCAGTTAGGGCTGTCTAGATTTCTTAGTAGCCCTGATACGCCATGAGCAATAGAACCGTGGAAGCAAGCAAAGACAAGGCGAAGCTATGGAAGCGATCAAAGTCGAAGCTCGCTTTGGAAGCAAAGCACGCAAAAGTCATAGCGATTCAAAGCAATCTCAATCGATGCGAAGCTGTGGAAGCAAGGGAAGTCGAAGGGAACTGTCAACTGTGGGAGCAGAGCAATCAAAGTCGAAGCGAAATCTCTCACACCTTATCTCTCTGTTTGCACTTCTTCTTTCAATCGATGGCATCCTGAAAAGTCAGGTCAACGTCCACATCGTCGTGCATAGGCGCAGGGCTTGGCAAGGGGGCAGGGCCAGGGCGGGATCCCCCAAATTGGGGGCCCCAATGACGATTTTTTTTTTTTTTTACAAAGGGGGGAACCAAGAAAAGGCGCAACTGATAAAACCTAGCCCTTTGTGACCAAGGAGAAAAGACCAAAGAAAAAGACAAGAACAGCTAAGGGACAGCTAAGGGACGGACACCACCTGGGCGACTTAAGGGTCAAAGGAGGACAGGAACAGAAGACAAACAAACCAGAGAGGCAAGGAAGAAGCCCAAAACAGGAAGCCTAAGAGAAGGGTCTAGGACTTTTTTTTTTTTTTTTTTTTTTTTACAAAGGGGGGAACCAGGAAAAGGCGCAACTGATAAAAACTAGCCATTTGTGACCAAGGAGAAAAGACTAAAGAAAAAGACAAGAACGGCTGAGGGACAGCTAAGGGACGGACACCACCTGGGCGACGTAAGGGACAAAGGAGGACGGGAACAGAAGACAAACAAACCAGAGAGGCAAGGAAGAAGCCAAAAACAGGAAGCCCAAGAGAAGGGGCTAGGACTACTAAGAAAATAGACCTATGAAGGGGGGGGCCAAAACATTGCAACCTCTAACGATGCCCCATTTTGCTGAGCCAATTGGAGGTCTTATACTTCCGACAGAAAGCGTTTTCTGGCGCTTGTGACTTGTGCTCATGGCGTCAGTTGAGGTAAAAAAGGGCCGCGAAGTTTGAACATCCGGGGCTGTTACAGACGTCCAGAAGACTCCTTCCTTGCCCTAACTTGCAGTTACTTGCTAGCCCTAACTGACTTTGGTACGGATGCATAGTGCGATGACTACGGGGAGGCAGACGCGAAACTAGAGATGCATGGTGCGATTTCACCCAGGGCCTTATCGTCAAACTAGAGATTTGGGGTGCGATGAGCAATGGCCAAAAACGACCTGAAATCGCACCAGGCCAAAACGGAAAAGTCTAAAAATCGCACTTTCCGCTGAATCGCACCCTAAGAAAAACCCTGAAGTCGCAAGTCCTGCTCTGTAACCTCTCGCCTGTTCGAAGTCGCCGGCTCGAAATCTGCATTATGAATTAAAGGCGAAATGATTTCGAAATCGACCCAGCAGAAAACTATTCGCAGCTATTTCAACTTCCCTAGAGCCCTCGCACCACCTGTCAAGGCACCACCTGTCGAGGTAGTTAAGGCACCCGCAACAACTCCACCAGGTGTAGAGCTAGATGCGCCTCATACTGAGGGGGCAGACGATGGAACCGAAACACCAACGGCCAAGCGAAAACGACTGTAAGACCTTCGGGTGCATGCCTTTCCTTCTTTTTCTGTGTTGCTCTTGGAGGTTGCAGTGGTGTTTTGTTGGTTGGGGAGGAACAGTGTTGCTTGGAGGTGGGGGTGGTGCTCGGAAGGCCTTTTGTCCTTTTTCCTCCTAGTAACTATTTTGTGTCCCTCGTTCTTTTGTCCCCTAGTCTTTTCGTCTTTTGTCTTCGGATCATTTGTCTTAACGGACTTTTGGTCCATGTCCTTTAGTCTTCTTCTTTGGTTTTTCTTCCTTGGTCACATAGGGCTAAAACAAAATTAAACTTCGATGTAGACTACACGATTTCGAGTTGACCAATTCTAACGGAACAAAATCTCAAATTCGACAACTGGGCTAGTGGGCTACTGCCGCGTTGGGGCTAAGGCTGCACCCCACTATATTCAACATGGTGCTGGGTGAGGATTCGATTGAGTGCAGGGCTTGCTCATATGCTGGTCATCCCTGCAAGTTCAAAGTCAGAACTGACTCCTTCAAGCCCAATATTGGGGAGAAGGTTCACCGTAAAACCACAGTTGATAGTATCACATTGTGCATGATGTGATATAATCGAGCAGACATTTGTATTGTGCTATTTATTGCTTATCCTAGTGGCCAACTAGACTTAATGTTCCGGCGAATAGTGGACTATGTGGACTATAGTGGTCAATGTGTTATTCGTGTACATATGTTATTCGTGTGCAAAATGCATGTTTCCCTAAGGACCCCCTAAATCTGCGCCCGCCGGCCTAACTGTAAAGGGGTGGCGCTTCGTACCGCACACTGCAAACTCCGGTGGGCTACTCAACTTTTCTTAAATCATGTTTGAGTAGCCCACTCCGGTGGGCTACTCAACTTTTCTGGAATCAGGGTTGAGTAGCCCACCCGGCTACACAACCTTGCCTTGGAAAATCTGAAATAAAAAACACTGAGGGGGAAACTAAGGAGGCAACTAAGGGTTGAAATTGTACTAGGGGAAGCAAACTAAGAGAGAAACTGTGAAAACAAGCCAAAAGCAGGGACGCAACCATAAAAGATGATAGACAACGTGAAGCAAAGACTGGTTTGGGCGCTTAAACAACAGGAACCAGGGTTATTTTTAAGGAATGAAAATCCTTGAAAACTAGAATCATGCGGTGCTCTTGTTGGTCAGATCTTGTTACACAACCAGAGATTGTGGTGCTATTTTTTTTTTTTTTTTTTTTTACAAAGGGGGGAACCAGGAAAAGGCGCAACTGATAAAACCTAGCCCTTTGTGACCAAGGAGGAAAGACCAAAGAAAAAGACAAGAACGGCTAAGGGACAGCTAAGGGACGGACACCACCTGGGCGATGTAAGGGACAAAGGAGGACAGGAACAGAAGACAAACAAACCAGAGAGGCAAGGAAGAAGCCAAAAACAGGAATCCCAAGAGAAGGGGCTAGGACTACTAAGAAAATAGACCTATGAAGGGGGGGGCCAAAACATTGCAACCTCTAACCGTCACCGGATCAGAAGACTGAAAGAGGAGATGCAAACTAAGGAGGACTAAAAGGAAAAGTATGCGAGAAACTAAGAGAAAAAAGGGGGGGAGGGGGGGGGGGGGGGGGGACTAAGGAGGCAACTGAGGGGGAAAATAAGGAGGCAACTAAGGGTGGAAACTGAACTAGGGGAAGCAAACTAAGGGAGTCTTTGGGAGGTCTGGCCCTCTGGCCGGTTACACCCTCTCACCCTTCCTGCCCTTCCCCCCCAAGGACACCCCCAAGCTGCCCTCATCACCCTACGCAAGAAACCTCGAGAAGCATGGTTACGGGCAGACTTTGAGGAGCAGCTGATCCAGCACAGCCTCCCCCCCCACCAGAGGCAAGAGCTCTTAGAACCATGGCTTTTTTTTTTTTTTTTTTTTTACAAAGGTTAGACGTTGAATAGCCGGTGTAAAGAACCTTGTATGGTGACACTTACTATGTCTGCCTGCCTGTCAGCCTGTGACTTTCACCAGCTGTGGCGTCCCCATCACACCAGGCCCCTCCAGACATCATATATTTTGTATAACCTTGCTGGAACCTTGTAACAATTCTTCTTCTATCGATTGACACGTCAAAGCTGGGTGAATCTGCACCACTTGCGCTCTTATACAAACTACAGTAAGACACTCTTTCTTCACTATTGTGACTACCATGGATTACCCCCCCGCTATATATAGTGAATGCTACGTTTAGGCCCAAATTGCTGCTATCAAGAACCCTAGTTACTGGTGACAGTCCCAATCTCGTGGTAGATTGGAGCTCTTGTCTACGGTTTTGCCGAGGCCAAGAAAGCTTGTTGTGTGGAAGAGATCTCTTGCCTTTTTAATACCCTCCTTCATTGTGGAGTAAAAGGGTTCGCAAATCCGCCTAGTGTGCTCCCTGGTGTCTGTGGGTATCGCACAGAACGGGGCTTAAGAATTGGAAGACGGTGAGCAGCCCTGAGTTGTCTGAAAAACATGTAACAATCCAATCCTATGATAGGATTATATCCCTCAAACTCGGTGCACTCCAAGAGTGATTACAGGCATATCTGCTAGTCAGTCTAGCCAGGCCAAGCCAGCCAGCTAGCACCTACATAACCCCCAAGTCAGTTCGCTCCTCGAGTAGTGAGTAATTCAAATTCAAATTCAAATATCTCAGTGCGCTCCTGGAGTGGTGATCAATTCAAATTCAAATTCAAATCCCTTGGTGCGCACCAAGAGTGGTGAGCAGCATAGCTGCATCTTCCTGGATCAGGTTGAGCAATTCAAATCCAAATTCAAATCCCTCAGTCTGCTCCAAGAGTGGTGAGCAACATATCTGCATCTTGAGTGGTGAGTCATTCAAATTCAAATTCAAATCCCTCAGTGCGCACCAAGAGTGGTGAGAAGCACATCTGCATCTTCCTGGATCAGGTTGAGCAATTCAAATTTAAATTCAAATCCCTTAGTCTGCTCCAAGAGTGGTGAGCAGCATATCTGCATCTTGAGTGGTGAGTAATTCAAATTCAAATTCAAATCCCTCAGTGCGCACCAAGAGTGGTGAGAAGCATATCTGCATCTTGAGTGGTGAGTAATTCAAATTCAAATTCAAATCCCTCAGTGTGCTCCAAGAGTGGCAAGCAGCATATCTGCATCTTCGCGGATCAGGTTGAGCCCCACGATGGTTTGACCATCATCCAGCTTGGCGCGCAAGGCGCGGGGCAACTTCTTATACCCACCCCCCCCTCGTCCGTAGCGGCTGCTTTGTACCACATCGAACAGTGTCTTCATGATGGGCAGCACGGCACCTGAGTGTGGTGTTGAGTGGTGTTGGAGTGGTGTTGGAGTGGAGTGCAGTGTGGTGTTGAGCGGTGTTGTGGTGGAGTGTAGTGGTGTTGTGGTGGAGTGCAGTGTGGTGTTGAGTGGTGTTGTGGTGAAGTGAAGTGGAGTGGAGTGGAGTGTGTAGTGGTGAGTGCAGCCGCCGCAGATTGAACAGTGTCTTCATGATTGGCATCACGGCACCTGAGTGTGGTGTTCAGTGGTGGTGGAGTGGTGGTGGAGCGGTGGAGTGCAGTGTGTTGTTGAGTCTTGGTGGAGCGGTGGAGTGCAGTGTGTTGTTGAGTCTTGGTGGAGCGGTGGAGTGCAGTGTGTTGTTGAGTGGTGTTGTGGTGGAGTGGAGTGGAGTGGTCTGTAGCGTGTAGAGGTGAGTGTAGGCGCCGCAGATTGAACAGTGTCTTCATGATGGGCAACACGTTACCTGAGTGTGGTGGAGTGGTGGTGGAGTAGTGGTGGAGCGGTGAAGTGCAGTGTGATGTTGAGTGATGTCGTGGTGGAGTGGAGTAGAGTGGTCTGTAGCGTGTAGTGGTGAGTGTAGGCGCCGCAGATTGAACAGTGTCTTCATGATTGGCAGCACGGCACCTGAGTGCGGTGTTGAGTGGTCGTGGAGTGGTGGTGGAGTGGTGGAGTTGTGGAGTGCACTGTGGTGTTAAGTGGTGTTGTGGTGGGGTGGTGGTGGAGCGGTGTGTAGTGTGCAGTGGTGAGTGCAGCCGCCGCAGATTGAATAGTGTCTTAATGATGGGCAGCAGGGCCCCTGAGTGTGGTGTTGAGTGGTGGTGGGGTGGTGGAGTGCAGTGTGTTGTTGAGTGGTGGTGGAGTGGTGGTGGAGTGGTGGTAGAGTGGTGGTGGAGCGGTGGTGGAGTGGTGGAGTGCAGTGTGGTGTTGAGTTGCGTTGTGGTGGAGTGGATTGGAGTGGTGTGTAGTGGTGAAAGCAGCCGCTGCAGATCGAACAGTGTCTTCGTGATTGGCAGCAGGGCACCTGAGTGTGGTGTTCGGTGGTGGTGGAGTGGTGGAGTGCAGTGTGTTGTTGAGTGGTGGTGTAGTGATGTAGTGTAGCGTGTAGTGTGGTGTAGTGAGTAGTGTGGTGTTGAGTGGTGGTGTAGTGGTGTAGTGGTGGAGTGTAGTTTGGTGTTGAGTGGTGGTGGAGTGGTGGAGTTCAGTGAGGTGTTGAGTGGTGGTGTAGCGTAGTGTGTAGTATGGTGTTGAGTGGTGGACAAGCGTAGTGTGGTGTGTGGTGTGTAGTGGTGTGTGCAGCCGCTGCAGATTGAACAGTGCCTTCATAAAGGGCAGCACTTTATGGCGCATCCCATAAAACCTAGCCCTTTGTGACCAAGGAAAAAGACAGAAATAGACAAGAACGGCTATGGGACGGACACCACCAGGTGTGTGGAGTGAGGGGTGTTGGAGTGGTGGTGAAGTGGTGGCGGAGTACGCTTGGGACGCTTCCTAGGACTTTTCAAGTATCCACTTGAGTAGGTCCAGCCATTGACCCCTGTGCCAAATACGTTTTGCCTTCAATGCAGTTTTGAGCGCCATTTGATTACAAATCAGTTTTCCAATCCACGTCCCATGTTGCCAATGAATAGTGCGCGAATGGTCAAAGCAACAACTTCCTTCGATAACTCTATTGTAACCCCCCCCCCCCCCCCCCCCCACCCCCCTTCCCCTCTGCCAAGCTTCGCCTTGGGCCATTCCATCCTGCCCACCCAAAATCACATGTGACTTGCCCACCACCACCCCCACTCACCACCACCACCCACCCCCATTTACCCCAACACCTACTCCACCACCAGAGCACACACCTGAGACGATGTACTTGTTGAAAGAGCGAGAGCCAAAGTTGTAGCTTCCCTCCTGCTTGCCCCACGGTTTGCGCTTAAGTGTTCGCGATCGCTGTCAACCGCCATGGTAGGTTTGTCCAGGTGAAGTTGCAGCCCGTTCCCTACCGCTGGAATACGGGGCTCCCTTAATACCACGCCCCACCAGGCCTTATCATTGCTTCCCTCCTGCTTGCGCCTCACACAGTTGGGGCCATGCATGCAACCCTTCTCAAGGTGCCCAAACCAGAACTCCCAGTGGTTCTTGGCCTCGCTCTCCTCCTTCAACCCCCACCCACCCCACCACTTACCCCACCACCTACCGCACAACTAGAGCACACACCTGAGACAATGTACTTGTTGAAAAAGCGAGATCAGAAGTTGCAGATTCCCTCCTGCCAGCGCCTCACACAGTTGGGGCCATGCATGCAACCCTTCTCAAGTGGAGGGGAGTGTAAATCCTTCAATTTAAAATAAATAAAACAGTGCACACACTCTTTTGATAACAGTGCACACACTCTTTTGATAACAGTGCACACACTCTTTTGATAACAGTGCACACACTATTTTGATAAGAGTGCACACACTCTTTTGATAACAGTGCACACACTCTTTTGTAGGAGTGGTAACGCCATTCAAACTGAATCCTCCGGGTCGCTGGTTTGTATTGGGAGACCCACCTCCTGGGGTGAAAGTCCTTCCACAACTACCCGACAACTATACAAAAAAAATGCACGCACCTGAGACGATGTACTTGTTAAAGGAGCGAGATCCGAAGTTGCAGCTGCCCTCCTGCTTGCGCCACACACAGTTGGGGCCATGCATGCAACCCTTCTCAAGGTGCTCAAACCAGAACTCCCAGTGGTTCTGGGCCTCGCTCTCCTCCTTCAACAGCCTGAATTTGGTCTTCAGCTCAAACTCTTTGATGATCCAACCGTGAGTTTGGTTGGGGCGACGCAGGCGGAAGGAGCGGGACTTCTTGTTGTCCACGTAAGAGGCGCCGACTTTGGTGGCGAGCAGGATGGTTGGGTGGCCGGTGCTGTTGTAGTTGGAGCTGTGACTGGACACATAGAAGCCAGCCTGCAATGGTGCGAGGGGGGGTGGGGGGGGGCGGGGCGAGAGTGAGTGAGGGGAGGAGGGTTGGGAGAGTGGAGGGGTGGGAGAATAGATGGGTGGGAGGGTGGATGGGAAGTATGGGTGGGTGGGTGGCGTTGTGAGAGGACACGTAGAAGCCAGCCTGCAATGGAGCGTGGGGGTGGGAGTGGGGAAGGGGTTATAGTGAGTGGTGGGGGAGATGTGGGGGGAGAGTGGATGGGTGGGAGGGCGGTTGGGAAGTATGGGTGGGTGGGTGGGTGGCGCTGTGAGTGGACAAGAAGAAGGCAGCCTGCAACGGTGCGTGGTGGTTTTGGGGGAGCAAGAGTGAGTGGGGGGTTGGGGGGGGGGGGGGTTCAGGTAGGGGTGGGGTGGGGTGGGGCAAGAGTGAGTGGGGGGGATGGTGGGTAGAGTGGATGGGTGGGAGGTCGGTTGGGTGGCCGGTGCTGCTGTAGTTGGAGCTGTGACTGGCCCCGAAGAAACCAGCCTGCAACAGGGGGGGGGGGGGAGCAAGAGTGTGTAGTTTTAATCGATGGTAACAACTTTTTCCCAACTTTGTTTCCCCCTCCTTTTGTTTGAAACTTCCACAATATCAACTCACATCTGAATCGGACACCGTTTTGAACAGGGCGTCCAAACCCTGTCTCCCCCCCCCCCCCCACCCCGGTTTTAATATATAATTCTATACCCACTGAAGGCAGAGCGGAATGGGATTTCCCACATGAAGGATGCTCTTTCAGTTCCTTATCAAAAATACCGAGAGCGTTTACGCACGGCAACCCATTGATATTTCCTGTAACAACCCTGTAACAACCCTGTAACAACCCTGTAACAACAACAAGTCCTAGACGCAGGGCAAGCTAAGCTGTATTGAATATCTAATATATGTATTTAATATATAACTATGTATTTAATATATACTATATGTATTGAATAATACTATATGTATTGAATAATACTATATGTATTGAATAATACTATATGTATTGAATATATACTAAGCTGTATGTATTGAATAATGCTGTATGTATTGAATATATATACTAAGCTGTATGTATTGAATATATACTAAGCTATATGTATTGAATAATACTATATGTATTGAATATATACTATATGTATTGAATAATACTATATGTCTTGAATATATACTATATGTATTGAATAATACTATATGTATTGAATAATACTATATGTATTGAATAATACTATATGTATTGAATAATACTATATGTATTGAATATATACTATATGTATTGAATATATACTATATGTATTGAATATATACTATATGTATTGAATAGATACTTATGTATTGAATAGATAATTATGTATTGAATATATAATTATGCATTGAATGTATAATATACGTATTTCATACAAAATATATGGTTTTAATATATAATTATGTTCCCACCAAAGGCAGAGCGGAAGCGTATGTCCTACTTGAAGGATGCTCTTTCAGCTCCTTATCCCGATACTCCGGAGCATTCTCCCACAACAACCAGGAATTGTTTTTTCAAGTCTGAAAGTGGGAGTTTTCTAGCTGTATTTAATATATAATACATGGTTTTAATATATAATTCTATACACACCGAAGGCAGAGCGGAAGCGGATGTCCCACTTGAAGGATGCTCTTTCAGCTCCTTATCAAAAAAAATCCGTAGCGTTCTCCCGCGACGTCGATTGTTTTTTCAAACCTTAAAGTGTTTTTTTTTAGTTGTATTTAATATATAATAAATGGTTTTAATATACAATTATATACCCACCGAAGGCAGAGCGGAAGCGGATTTCCCACTTGAAGGAGGGTATTAAAAAGGCAAGAGATCTCTTCCACACAACAAGCTTTCTTGGCCTCGGCAAAACCGTAGACAAGAGCTCCAATCTACCACGAGATTGGGACTGTCACCAGTAACTAGGGTTCTTGATAGCAGCAATTTGGGCCTAAACGTAGCATTCACTATATATAGTGGGGGGGTAATCCATGGTAGTCACAATAGTGAAGAAAGAGTGTCTTACTGTAGTTTGTATAAGAGCGCAAGTGGTGCAGATTCACCCAGCTTTGACGTGTCAATCGATAGAAGAAGAATTGTTACAAGGTTCCAGCAAGGTTATACAAAATATATGATGTCTGGAGGGGCCTGGTGTGATGGGGACGCCACAGCTGGTGAAAGTCACAGGCTGACAAGCAGGCAGACATAGTAAGTGTCACCATACAAGGTTCTTTACACCGGCTATTCAACGTCTAACCGTCTGCAGTATATAATGCTACCCCCCCTGGCGATACCCACGGAAGCTAGGGAGTGTGATAGGGTTTGAACTCAGGCCGATTATAGACATGCCCAGGTCTCTACACCGACAGTTTAATGACTTGTCGATCTATAGATTGAGACCAATCACATAAGTAAAATGTTGCAAGCGCCTTTTGCAGGAGGAACTGGTAACTGTTATTAGAGAACAACTTGTGGCTGGCTGAATATAATTCCTAGCCTTGTCAACCATTTGTACCACCAACTACCCGCACCCAAGTCCCTTGCTAGGCTTTGGTCCTTCATTGTAGCTTGTTTGGTCCTGCTTGGGGGTTAACTTTTCAAACTGTATACACAGATGTGTGACAAGACCCCATCACGCAAACGTCAGTGGGGCGACTACTTGTTTTCAGCTACACTCTAAAGAAGCACTGCAAGTTTCGAGTTCCCTAAATCCTCCCCCCCCCCCCCCCCCCCCCCCCCCCCCCCAACACACCACCCAACACACCACCCCAGTGTGTGTATTAATGGGCGGGTTGTAACTGGAATTGTAAGAAGCGAACAGGCAACCTCAGCATTGTTTAAGGCACTTTTAATGTTTTTTGCGCAATTTTAATGTTATTTGAGAATTGGTCCATCGTTTTCTCAGGTCTGGTCTGGTCTGGTTACACACACACACACACATTTTGATTGGATTGGGCATAAGCTAGCCACAGTGTGTGCTGATGACAGCTGGATGGCATCTCATTCATATTAGAACAAACGTGAATGTTTTCTAATTCCGAAACATTAGGTGAAGCATCGCGCATGCGGGACACTCAATGTTTCCGACTGAGTGATGGCTTGGGTGAAGCAATGTGCTGCCCTCTTTTTGACGTTTCAGACATCGCAGACGGTTGGCTCGGACATCGTGCAGCTACTTAGTTGGCATTGGTTTGGAATTGGTTGGCATCGGTTGGCCTTGGCACAGGCTGACAGTCCCTGACACGTCAGGTTCGTTAGGTCCACACGGGTCAAGTATGAGTGTGGACTCCAACAGGTTGGTTCCCGGAATCCCGGGTCGAAGAGCGATGCTGTTATTTTTTCGAGCTACAAACAGGGATATGCATAAGGATTTGGGCATAAACATTAAAAATCGTGGCACCGATGCCCAGGTGTAGAGTTTGGGATTGGGGAAACATTAAAAATCGTGGCAGCCGATGCCCAGGTGTAGAGTTTGGGAATGTGGAAACATTAAAAATCGTGGCAGCCGATGCCCAGGTGTAGCTTTTTTGAAGTCGGAAACATTATATATCGGGTGTCCTTTTTGGCTTGCCCGATGCCAGTATCGGGCAGGCACATAAAAAGAAGTTTCGGGTAGGTTTGAGAGGGGGGTGGCTGAGGAGGGGAGGGAAGGCTTGGTGGCTGGGATGATATCAGCAAGCAAGCAAATATCAACCATGAGCATGAAGAAAGCCTTCTCAGGGTCGGCATAGCTCTGACGGAGTTCGACTTCGACCAGACGAGGCGGGGGAGAGGAGGTAACGGGGAGGAGAGGGGGAGTAGGGGAAGGGGGAGGAGCAGCTGGAGGGGGGGAGGGGTGGTGACCTGAAAGGGGGAGAGGTGGGGGATGGGATCAGTAAATTATATTAGCATTGACTCAAGCAAGACAGGACAATCCCGACAGGCCCAGAGATGGAGGTTGCTTAGCTTGTCTGCCGTGGTCAGCAGGGGTAGTGGTGAATGTTCGTTTGGTCGTGGGTTGGTATCTCTAAAGGAGCTGAAAGAAGGCCAGAGGATATAAGGCTGAGGGAAAGGTGTTGACCTGGCGTTTTTGCAAAAACCGAGCCTCGACCAAAATAAAAGGTATGGGCAGATGTGTTTCCTTGAGCGCTTTAAGACGAGCACAAGAAAACAGAAATGTATGGAGGGAAAAGTGAGAAAAAGGCTGTCGAAGTTGAGGTCGGCCAGAGGAGTGAAAAGTCGCCCAGGTGCATGCCGCACACCCCGCAACGAATTGAAGGAGGTTGCGAAGCTCAAGAAGCTGCGCCAAAGATGCGGAAGCCGAAAAAGATCGGATTTGAGGAACTTGGAGGTGCTGAAAGGTGCTGAAAGAAGGTTAGGTAGTGCTCACCTGCTTCGCCCCAGCTTGCGCTGATAGCTTCTACAAGTCCTTCGGCTACATTTTCATCTCGAATTGAGGGTTGACTTGCGACAACAGAGAAATAAGCCATTCGGCAAAATGTGAAGCTAAGAGATCGTCCAGGTCTGACCCCTCCACCATCAAAACCACGAAACCACAGCGCGTTCGGGACTACGGGACTAGTAGGCACGAGTAGGCACAAAACAAAGTAGGCGCCATGTAGGCCCACCATATAAAAAAAAAAAAAAAACGGTTTACCCGGTTTCCTTCTCCGATGTTTAACACAACATTAAATACAATTAAATTAAATTAATTAAAATGCATTGAATTAAGGATCCATATCATTCATTCGGGATGCGCCTCCAGGCGCCCTTAATTGCCAAAACCAATTGAACAATTGGTATCTCTAAAAAAAGTAGGTCCTAATTATGGAACACCCTAAGTGCGCCTACTTTGCATATTGTAGGAGTGGCACCACCATTCGAACTGAATCCTCCGTGTCGCTGGTTTGTGTCGGGAGACCCACCTCCTGGGGTGAAAATCCTTTCACAACTAAAAATAAATCCTTTCACAACTAAAAAAAAAAAAATAGGCGTCGAGACGGCCATCGAGCCAGCAAAACAAGCAAGCTAGACAATTCTCGAGACAAGATCATCAGTGCACTCTGGCGCACATAATCGGGTCAAGGCCTGGGCTGGTGGATGCCCAAACGACGACAGCTAGATTGCAAACAAAGCAAGCAAGCTAGACAATTGACGAGACAAGATCATAATTTCGCGCGCAGTCCAACAGTGCACTCTGGCGCACAAAATTCGGTCAAGGCCAAAAATCTTAATGCGGATAGCACACCTGCGTTCTCCGCAGTATCATCGGCGGTGCCATCATCATCAATCACAACAACTGTAAGAGGGGGGAGAGGGGGAGGGGGGGGGGGGGGGGTCAGTAAATTATAATTGGTGCAGATTGGAGCAATGAATCTCACAAACAAGCAAAGCAGAACACCGAAACGACACTGGGCACGAGGCATGGATAGGGGAGAGCATCACCGGGCAAAGTCGCGCACCTGTTCTCGTCTTGGGGGTGGCCGACCTCGGACGGGAGCTATGACAAGCCTTGAGCCTCCAAAAATAGTTACCTAGTTGCCTGGGGGTAGGACGTTGGACCTCGCGTTTGTCGGCCGACCATCGATCACCTTCTTCTTCTGCACTTGCAACCTGAGTACCTGACAGCTAAATGATGGAATGCTAGAATGCTTCGTCAAGAGTTCGTCAATTTATACGACTGCAAGGACAGTAACCGCGGGGTTGGGCTGTTATTTTGTTTGAATTTGTCGGTGTGTGGTCGCGTGGTCCTCGCGTGCTAGTGGCAACGTGGCTGTCGCCCAGGTGCCACCTCACCAACTTGCTGGTGAAAGCGCGCGATGCCCTCGAACAGTTCAAACATTAAAAATCGTGGCACCCGATGCCCAGGTGTAGCATGTGGGAAGTTAGTAACATTAAAAATCGTTGCACCCGATGCCCAGGTGTAGCTTTGGGGGAGGTGGAAACATTAAAAATCGTGGCACCCGATGCCCAGGTGTAGCTTTGAAAGAGGTGGAAACATTACTTATCGTGGCGCCCGATTTTTTTTTTTTTTTTTTTTTACATAGGGAGGAACCAGGAAAGGGAACATCTGATAAAACCTAGCCCTATGTGACCGAGGAAGAAAAACCAAAGAAGAAGATTAGAGGACATGGACCAAAAGTCCGCTAAGACAAAAGATCCGAAGACAAAAGACGAAAAGACTAGGGGACAAAAGACCGAGGGACACAAACTAATTACTAGGAGGACAAAGGACAAAGGGCCTTCCGAGCACCACCCCAACCTCCAAGCAACACTGTTTCTCCCCAACCAATAAAACACCACTGTAACCTCCAAGAGCAACACAGAAAAAGAAGGAAAGGCATGCACCCGAAGGTTTTGCTGATCTAAGATTAAAACACTGCAGGGCATCACTCCTGTAACAGGCCAGTGCATCAGGGCATCACTCCTTTAGCAAACCAGCACATACTCTCAGCAGCCTAGTAACATGTCGCTAGGTCACCCATGCAGATCAGCAAGCTCTGCAAAGACAACCAGAGCGCGGCATGCAACAAAAAACAGGACAGGGCCAAAGCTAACACTAACAAGGTAACTAAAAAAAAATCGAAAGAAGCAAATCAAACTCCTTAGAAAACGTCCTGGACGGTGAAAGGGTAGAACCCCCACAAGATCCACTGACCAGCAAGGAAAAACCTTAAAGGCGCACTAAAGCAGCTAGCAAATAAACCGGTAGCCTGTGCATCAGAGCATCACTCCATTAGCATGTCAGCGCAGTCTATCAGCAGCCTAGTATCAAGCCACTAGGTCGCCGATGCAAATCAGCAAGCTCTGCAAAGACAACCAAACGCGGCATGTCTACGGTTCAAAGGTAGCGGTAACAAGGTAACAAAAACGATGTAGCTCCTAAGTAAGCCTCCTGAACCTGCAGACGCAAGAAACAACACGGTACAGGGCATCACTCCTATATCAGTCCAGTGCATCAGGGCATCACTCCATCAGCAGACCGGCGTGCCAGCTCAGCTGTCAAGTAGCATGCCACTTCTTCTCCAATGCAGACCAACAAGCTCTGTAAGGAAGAAGACCAAAGCAGGGCATGCTACTGATAAACAGGTCCGGGAAAAAGCAAACAAAAACAGTCTTCAGGGCAGGAGCAGCAGATCCACCCCCAAAAACTACTATCCAGCCCTCTAGGGCAGCAAAATGCTAAGACAAACTGTATCGCTATGGTTTCCAACCAATGTCACACTCCAGGATCGGCAAGTCTCTTATTAGAGAACAAGAAGATGCTGACCAATGCAGACCTTCAAAAGGAGACCTGCTGACTGAGAATTCAAGAAAGAGGGAATGAGTCTCAACAGCACAACACCTGTCTAAGGCCAAAAAACACTAAAAAATCGCTCGGAAGAAGGGAATCAGGAGAGAGCTGCTTCTGAAGTACTAAGGATGGGGGTCGGGTGGTCCCAAATTAACTTGAAGAGAATAGCCTGCCCCCCTCCAGTAGGCTGACCTCTTATGCTGACCTCTGGAGGGGGCAGAGTAGCGGATTAGACCGCATGAGCGTCTGTAACACAATGGGCGTTCCTGCTTCCGAACGGATTTCCAATCTTACAATCACTTTTTGGGGGTCTTTTGATGCTTTTCAAATGCAATCTTACGATAAAAAACGTAAGATTGTAGTCAATTTTGACAAAATATGCTTGAAATGAGCTTGAAAGACGGAGAAACCTACAGATTGCGAATGTTACAACGTTGAAATGCCATATTTTTTAACAAAAGGTGTTAACATCAATTCGTGTCTTACAATTATAATTGTAAGAAATAAAGGGAAAGCGGACGGTTACAAGGCGGCAGGCAGAATTCAGCTTTTACATCTTACAATAAAAATCGTAAGTATAATTCATTTAATTTTTCTAATTTAGTAAAAAACGGCTATGTGTCAAACATCTTACTCCACCTCCTACCCCCCCTCCTCGTCCTCCTCTTCCTCCTCCTTCTCCTCCTCCATGTCCCCATCCCCATCTTCCTCCTCCTCCATCTCCTCCTCCTCAGCAATGTCTGCATTGTCTCCATCCGATTGCACAGCCTCTGCCCTGGTGTCCTTCTCAATGGATTGACAAGCTAGGAGCATGCTTGTGTGGTACTTTCTCTGGATCTTCATACCCTTGGTGGGTTCGCAGCTAAATTGAAATGCGTCAATGGGAATATCGCCCGTCCATGTTGCTTTTCTCCTAACCCCCACGGTAATAGGCACAAGCTTGTGGTCCATCCAATCTTCTGGCCAAGTTGGGTATTGTGTTTCAGTGTACACCAACTTCTGAGCCCCAGAGTACAAGGGCTTTAAATACACACATTCCACTTCTCCATTCACTGGTAGTGATTTGACCTCCACCACGTGCCATCCTCTCAATCCGCTAGAGTCATCCATTTGTACCTTGACCACAGCGACATGACCAACAACCAAATCAGTAGTGGGCTCGTAGGCTATTCTTCTATCCGGCTTCGTCCCTTGTGAAGAATATAAGTACAACACATCCTCCTCCTCTGGCCTTTCCATATTAGTCTCCAAAGTGTGTGCAGCCTTCATAGTCTTGGCAATCTCGTTACTTGCAGGTAAAAGGTCTGACACATCCATGGACAAGTCATCCAATGCTGCTATCAAGCGCTTGGCCATTGATTTCTCAGACTGTGTCAGAACACGACTGGTTGCTGACAACTCCGATGGGAAGTCGACAAAATGTTGGTCTTTCGGGTACTCCCCAGTCACAGCATCATCTGGTTGAGTGCTCCAATAACTCTTCTCAACTTTGAAGAAATCAGTCCACCACTTATTGCTGGCTTCCCAAGTTTCACGAAGCATCTCGGCAATATGTTTGAGGGACTGGGCATGGGATGGGCCATCGGCTGCTGGTTCATCCATCGGCTGCTGGTCATCGGCTGCTGGTTCTAGAACCAGAAGGTCCTCCGCTGCGTGTCGTACACGGACATCAGCTACGGGTCCTGCACGGTCGTCACCGGCGGTTTGTACAGGACCATCGGCCATGTGGCCTGCAAGGACGTCACCTCCGGGCTTCTCGTTATGAATAGTCTTCCAGACAGCCGCCCAGTTTGCCTCGATATTCTCGAGCTCTTCAATCTTGATCTTGGGGGCTTCCTTAAATACTGTTATGGTGTCCACCAGTGGGAAGCCTTGGAGGACGTAAATAGGGTTCAGCGTCATTGTCCCACTGTCCTCTCCAAGATCCTGACTCGTCATACTCCTTGTAATAGACCCCTGCAATTGTTGGTGTGCAAACATGTATTGTATATTAGTGAATCATTTAGGACACCCATATTCCTCCCGACTATACTCGGGAGCATCCTTGGATAATACATCCTAGGTCCTAGGTACAACTTCCTTTGTATCATTTAGTTTCTATTGAAGACTGTACATGTAAATCAATGAGGACATGGCACACCCATATTCCTCCCGAGCATAATCGGGAGCATTGTGCAGACAGTACATACACGCACGGTAGCATTTAATTTGTAAATATCAGTATATCAAGTATTCTTACCGACTCTCCCGTTGGGACCTTTCGTTATCTTGAATGCGTGTAAACGGCGATTACCTCCTTTGACGGTGCTAGTGCCATGTCCGAACAACTTGTAAACGTTGTCTAGGAGGACAGCGGAGAAGTCCCCTATAGAGGTCACGACGTCTTGCCTTGTGTAAGGGCCCATTCTCTTGAATAAGTTACCAACAATGCGCATCAGATGGTCCAGGGTGTGCACTTCCATGTTCTTTAACCCTTGCGAGATCACAGAGTACTTTTGGTCAAGATTGCTATGTGTGTGTGTCCGGGAGGGAGGAAATGGACGTACACCTCCTCAAACCAGTTCATCTCAACCAGCAAGGACAAGTATGCGAACATGAAAGCGTTCTTGTTGTCCTTTGCCGCGTTGTCCATTTGCAAGAAGCAATACGGTGGAAGCTGCCCCTCTTCTTCAAGGACCCGGTTGAAGAAATGTTGGAAGCATGATATAGTCAGATTGATGGACTGCGAGTAGAATGGCAATGCCCAATAACCAATGAAGCCTCTTCCCTGGGAGAATAATCCTGAGTTAACATAGAAGGAAACATGAAGTCAGAATATTAGCATTATTTTGTTAAGTAATCATTTCAAGTTTTAAATACTGTGTATGCTCCCGATTATGATCGGGAGGACATGTCCTACGTGCGCTGTATTTGTACTCACCCATGATGCGTGACTTTAGAAGATCACCTCCTGCAGTCTTCTTTGTATGTGAGAAGTGGCGTGACTGAGGAAGATTAGTCTTCTTGTTGTCCATTGCATCAGCGGATACGTGCAAGAAGAGCTTCGGATACTGTTCAGACAGTTTTTCACAGATGTCATACCTACGCCTTGACTGGTTTTAGGATTGCTTTCCCCCTACTTTTCTTCTCCACGGGAATATTTGTCTGGCTTACTCCTTATGACTTGTGTAGTGGAATCCCAGGAATTCTGGGTACCAGAATACCAGGGATTGGGGGGAATGTTATGATACAGCCTATAGCTGTATCAGTAACGGTGCGGGGCTTAGGTCCGACACCCACTCTAGCAGCTGGTGACCAGGCATCTGCCTGGCAACTAGCAGTGTAGTAGGTGACTTCAAGCGAATAGGGTCGTTGGGTTTGTCAATGCTCCCGATTATGATCGGGAGAATTGTGTGTATTCTGAGTTTGGTTTTCTCAATCATTCGCTCGTTGGGTTTGACAATGCTCCCTATGATGATCGGAGGACTGTGGGTATTCTGCGTTTGTTTTTTCTCAATCATTCGCTCGTTGGGTTTGACAATGCTCCCGATTATGATCAAGAGGACTGTGGGTATTCTGAGTTTGGTTTTTCTCTATCATTCGTTCGTTGGGTTTGACAATGCTCCCGATTATGATAGGGAGGACTATGGGTATGCCGAGTACAAAAAAAAAAAAAAAAAAAAATGCTGAGTACATGTTTTCTGAATCATTTGCTCGTTAGGTTTGTCAGTGCTCTCGATTATGATCGGGAGGACTCTGTGTATTCCGAATTTGGTTTTCTCAATCATTCGCTCGTTGGGTTTGTCAATGCTCCCGATTATGATCAGGAGGACTGTGGGTATTCTGAGTTTTGGTTTTTCTCAATCATTCGTTCGTTGGGTTTGACAATGCTCCCGATTATGATCGGGAGGACTATGGGTATGCCGAGTACAAAAAAAAAAAAAAAAAAAAAATGCTGAGTACATGTTTTCTGAATCATTTGCTCGTTAGGTTTGTCAGTGCTCTCGATTATGATCGGGAGGACTGTGTGTATTCCGAATTTGGTTTTCTCAATCATTCGCTCGTTGGGTTTGACAATGCTCCCGATTATGATCGGGAGGACTCTGTGTATTCCGAATTTGGTTTTCTCAATCATTCGCTCGTTGGGTTTGACAATGCTCCCGATTATGATCGGGAGGACTCTGTGTATTCCGAATTTGGTTTTTCTCAATCATTTGCTCGTTGGGTTTGTCAATGCTCCCGATTATGATCGGGAGGACCGTGGGTATTCTGAGTTTGGTTTTTCTCAATCATTCGTTCGTTGGGTTTGACAATGCTCCCGATTATGATCGGGAGGACTATGGGTATGCCTAGTACAAAAAAAAAAAAAAAAAAAAATTCCGAGTACATGTTTCCTGAATCATTCGCTCGTTGGGTTTGTCAGTGCTCCGGATTATGATCGGGAGGACTGTGTGTATTCCGAGTTTTGTTTTCTCAATCATACGCTCGTTGGGTTTGTCAATGCTCCCGATTATGATCGGGAGGAATGTGTGTATTCCGAATTTGGTTTTCTCAATCATTCGCTCGTTGGGTTTGACAATGCTCCCGATTATGATCGGGAGGACTCTGTGTATTCCGAATTTGGTTTTCTTAATCATTCGCGTTGGGTTTGTCAATGCTCCCGATTATGATCGGGAGGACCGTGGGTATTCTGAGTTTGGTTTTTCTCAATCATTCGTTCATTGGGTTTGACAATGCTCCCGATTATGATCGGGAGGACTATGTGTATTCTGAGTTTGGTTTTTCTCTATATCTGAATCTGATTTTGAATCTGAATCTGAATCGCAATCATTTGCTTTACCAACCTATTTGTCTTTCGCAGGGTCTACAATGACAGTACCGTGGAAGTAAAACTCCAATCGGACGGGAAGGATTTGGGATGCAGCGTCATGGACGAATGGACCAAGGAGCGCCAAGTGCAAATGAACATCGAAGTCGTTGTTGGTGGACCAGACTTCTATGTTACGGCTACGCACGCTCACTGGTTGAGGTTTCGCGGCGAATGCAGGCATATGTGCGGAGCAGATGCATTCTGGTCGACACTCACCCTTGCGGAAGTCAAGACAGCCCAGTTGCTTGAAGTCACTAGCATTCGGAGGCCCATGTTAGGAGCCCTATCATGGATACCAGTTCACATTCAGGCTCTTGGGTTGGTAGTTGACAATGCGCAGCAAGCCTGTCAGGGTCGGCGAGGGCGAATTTATCGCCGACAAAGAGCTTGAGGAAACTAGGGCGTGGGTTGAGACATGCGAAGGAAAGCTCATGAGCGATTTCGAGGAGTTTGGTCCTAGCGGCAGGAGGACGTCACCTCGATGTACACCAAAAGGGCCTTCACCTGACGCCGGTAAGAGAGCAATCGAACGGACTGTACTGCTGCACCGTGGCTCAGGTTAAATTTTCAAATCTGACAGGTACATTTCGAATGTTACGTACGCGGTGGGATGTACACCGTTCGAAACAACCATTGTGTGCTGACCGCACTTGCCGCTTTCAATTTCGATAGGATATTGCGTAACTTCTGCACTCTTTACATTTCCTACAGCCTCCGCGAAGAAGTCAGGAAAGGCGCGACGAGGTCAGCTTCCTACAATCAACGAAGAGGACTGATCGCCGACAACTTTGTAAGGTCATCGTATTCAAATTGGTATCTCCTTATAGCCCAGCTACTGACATGGGCCTCCGAATGCTAGTGACTTCAAGCAACTGGGCTGTCTTGACTTCCGCAAGGGTGAGTGTCGACCAGAATGCTCCGCACATATGCCTGCATTCGCCGTGAAAACCTCAACCAGTGAGCGTGCGTAGCCGTAACATAGAAGTCTGGTCCACCAACAACGACTTTGATGTTCATTGGCACTTGGCGCTCCTTGGTCCATTCGTCCATGACGCCGCATCCCAAATCCTTCCTGTCCGATTGGAGTTTAACTTCCACTGTACTGTCATTGTAGACCCTGCGGAAGACAAATAGGTTGGTAAAGCAAATGATTGAGATTCAGATTCAGATTCAAAATCAGATTCAGATATAGAGAAAAACCAAACTCAGAATACCCATAGTCCTCCCGATCATAATCGGGAGCATTGTCAAACCCAACGAGCAAATGATTGAGAAAACCAAATTCGGAATACACACAGTCCTCCCGATCATAATCGGGAGCATTGACAAACCCAACGAGCGAATGATTGAGAAAACAAAACTCGGAATACACACAGTCCTCCCCGATCATAATCGGGAGCACTGACAAACCCATCGAGCGAATGATTCAGAAAACATGTGCTCGGCATACCCATAGTCCTCCCGATCATAATCGGGAGCATTGTCAAACCCAACGAGCGAATGATTGAGAAAAACCTAAATCGGAATACACACCGTCCTCCCGATCATAATCGGAAGCACTGAACAAACCCAACGAGCGAATGATTCAGAAAACATGTACACGGCATTTTTTTTTTTTTTTTTTTTGTACTCGGCATACCCTAGTCCTCCCTATCATAATCGGGAGCATTGTCAAACCCAACGAGCGAATGATTGAGAAAAACCAAACTCAGAATACCCATAGTCCTCCCGATCATAATCGGGAGCATTGTCGAACACAACGAGCAAATGATTGAGAAAACCAAATTCGGAATACACAGAGTCCTCCCGATCATAATCGGGAGTTGTGACAACCCAACGAGCGAATGATTGAGAAAACCAAATTCGAAATACACACAGTCCTCCCGATCATAATCGGGAGCACTGACAAACCCAACGAGCGAATGATTCAGAAAACATGTACTCGGCATTTTTTTTTTTTTTTTTTTTTTACTCGGCATACCCATAGTCCTCCCCGATCAAATCGGAGCATTGTCAGACCCAACGAACGAATGATTGAGAATAACCAACTCAGAATACCCATATTCCTCCCGATCATAATCGGGAGCATTGTCAAACCCAATGAGCGAATGATTCAGAAAACATGTAAACGGCATTTTTTTTTTTTTTTTTTTTTTTTGTACTCGGCATACCCATAGTCCACCCGATTATAATCGGGAGCATTGTCAAACCCAACGAGCAAATGATTGAGAAAACCAAATTCGGAATATACACAGTCCTCCCGATCATAATCGGGAGCACTGACAAACCCAACGAGCGAATAATTCAGAAAACATGTACTCGGCATTTTTTTTTTTTTTTTTTTGACTCGGCATACCCATAGTCCTCCCTATCATAATCGGGATCATTGTCAAACCCAACGATTGAATGATTGAGAAAAACCAAACTCAGAATACCCACAGTCCTCCCGATCATAATCGGGAGCATTGACAAACCCAATGAGCGAATGATTGAGAAAACCAAATTCGGAATACACAGAGTCCTCCCGATCATAATTGGGCGCATTGACAAACCCAACGAGCGAATGATTGAGAAAACCAAATTCGGAATACACAGAGTCCTCCCGATCATAATCGGGAGCACTGACAAACCCAACGAGCGAATGATTGAGAAAACCAAATTCGGAATACACACAGTCCTCCCGATCATAATCGGGAGCACTTACAAACCTAACGAGCGAATGATTCAGATAACATGTACTCGCATTTTTTTTTTTTTTTTTTTTTTGACTCGGCATACCCATAGTCCTCCCTATCATAATCGGGAGCATTGTCAAACCCAACGAACGAATGATTGAGAAAAACCAAACTAAGAATACCCACAGTCCTCCCGATCATAATCGGGAGCATTGACAAACCCAACGAGCGAATGATTGAGAAAACCAAATTCGGAATACACAGAGTCCTCCCGATCATAATTGGGAGCATTGTCAAACCCAACGAGCGAATGATTGAGAAAACTAAATTCGGAATACACACAGTCCTCCCGATCATAATCGGGAGCACTGACAAACCTAACGAGCGAATGATGCAGAAAACATGTACTCGGCTTTTTTTTTTTTTTTTTTTTTTTTTTTGTATTCGGCATACCCATAGTCCTCCCTATCATAATCGGGATCATTGTCAAACCCAACGAACGAATGATTGACAAAAATCAAACTCAGAATACCCATAGTCCTCCCTATCATAATCGGGAGCATTGTCAAACCCAACGAACGAATGATTGAGAAAAACCAAACTAAGAATACCCACAGTCCTCCCGATCATAATCGGGAGCATTGACAAACCCAACGAGCGAATGATTGAGAAAACCAAATTCGGAATACACAGAGTCCTCCCGATCATAATTGGGAGCAGTTGTCAAAACCCAACGAGCGAATGATTGAGAAAACTAAATTCGGAATACACACAGTCCTCCCGATCATAATCGGGAGCACTGACAAACCTAACGAGCGAATGATGCAGAAAACATGTACTCGGCAATTTTTTTTTTTTTTTTTTTTTTGTATTCGGCATACCCATAGTCCTCTCCTATCATAATCGGGATCATTGTCAAACCCAACGAACGAATGATTGACAAAAATCAAACTCAGAATACCCACAGTCCTCTTGATCATAATCGGGGAGCATTGTCAAACCCAACGAGCGAATGATTGAGAAAAACCAAACTCAGAATACCCACAGTCCCCGATCATAATCGGGAGCATTGTCAAACCCAACGCGCGAATGATTGAGAAAACCAAAACTCGGAATACACACAGTCCTCCCGATCATAAAAAAATCAATCCTAAAACCTGTCAAAGAAAATTTGATCCACCCGAATGCCTAGACGGAACAGGCAAAAGGGCTAAATTCTTCCTGGGCTGTGACATTTCATCAGTCATGCTATGCAAGTCAAGCAGGGCCTCAAACTACACATCTTTGCTTTACCTATTGCAGTACTGGGCCACTAAAACAAACCTAGTAAATAGGTAGGTGGCCGAGGTGGGCAAGAACACACAGTAAAATAGAAGAACTGCAGGTGTACATGATCATATGTCAGTGTCATGTAAAGTACCAATCACAACATAAACACCCCAACCACACTCCCGGCAAAGATTAACCAATAAACAAGGCAACCTGTTGGCAAGCAGTAACTTGGTCAACACAGGCACAAGGCAGCTAAGTCTGGGCTACAATTGCAGTCTACCACTACAATGCAATTCATAACCAAACCAGACGCTATGGAAATCTTGGAACGGTAGCTAAGGATGCATGCCATAATGGGTATGCAGTACTGTCCGCCATTAACTCTGACGCAGGTGCAAGGCGGGTAACCATCATGCAGGTAGGGCAGGCCTCAGGAAGGTGCAAGGCGGGTGCAGAGCTGTTCGCGCAGTACTCGGCGCAGGTGCTGGCCCGGCGCGTGTCCTGGTCTGGTCTGGCAGGTGCAGGCGGGTAACCGCCCATGCAGGTAGGCAGACCCTATCCAGTGCTCCGAGCGCCAGTGCTTCCTGGCTTATCTGCCCAGCATCCACCAGAGAAGGTGCTAGGCAGGACAGTGAACAGTGAAATGCATTGGCGCAAAGGGTGCGAGAATTAGAAAGCAACTCGGGGGTTATTCACAACCACCCGGTGCTAAATGCAGATGCGCAGCAAGGCGATGCAGAAAAGCGAAAGGCAAAGCAGCAGATCATGAGACAGAGCTGAAGTGAATTCCCATAGCAGTGAAATGCATTGCGCAAAAGGTGCGAGAAATTAGGTGCAACTCGGGACCCATGCAGGGCCACCCGGTGCTAATGCGGATGCGCAGCAAAGCAATGCAGGATGCGAAAGGCAATATGCGCAAGGCATGAAAGGAGGTGAAAGCGCAAGGCAATGAAAAGAGGTGAAAGCGCAAGGCAATGAAGCAAAGCCTTTCCGACTTATCAAAAAACAGTCTTTCATGCATGCGCAGCAAGGGGGGGCCGCGGCAAGGGGGGTCAATCAATGCACATCAAAGGGGTCATGCAAAGGGGTCAAGCTGCCAGGGTCATGCAAAGGGGTCAGCTGCAGAGAAGGTGCTGGGCATGGCAATCAATGCCACAGCAAGGAAGTCATGCAAAGGGGTCAAGCTGCCAATCCATTTGAAGAAGGACACCAAGGCTGAGTGGAAGAAAGAGGCTGTGCAATCGGATGGAGACAATGTAGAACATTGCTAAGGAGGAGGAGATGGAGGAGGAGGAAGATGGGGATGGGGGCATGGAGGAGGAGATTCTAGTGCAAGCGATTGTACAGGCGCTGTTGTTACCCAACAAGTTTTAGCATTGGCCCTCTTTCTACAACGTGATAGCCTGTCATAAGTACTAAGTTGTACTTTCGAACTGTTGAGTTGTGGAGTTGTGAGATAAATAATTATGAGCAATGCGTTTCAAGACTTTGTAAACAGCTTTCACCTTCCTCTTGACTGTCCTCATACAATTGATTTTGTATTGGAATACTTCGAAGGAACCTTCTCTCTCTCCAAACGAGCAATCAATGTTACAATTAAAATTGAAAGGGAATAGTCCCTCTTTTCTCCGGAATGCAAACAAAACAATCTTACATAATAAATTGTAAGATTATTTTTCGTAAAATACACAACAAAAAAAGCAAAATCAATCAATTTGCGAAAACGATCTTACAAAATAAATTGTAAGATATTTTTCGTAAAATACAACGGCAAAAAAGCAAACCAATTAATTTGCGAAAACGATCTTACAATATTTATAGTAAGATTTCAGTAAAAAAAAATTCGTTCGGGGAAGCAGGAACGCCCATTACTCAATGGGGCACTGAGCGCTCCCATAAGTCCGCGAAATTTGCAGTATTTGGCCGAGCTGATTTCGCAGCAAGTTAGAGCAGACATCTAGGCGAAAAGGAACTCCAGCTCCAATGTCGCTTAAAAGCTCGTCTACTAGGTATCTCAGCAAGCTGAAGCATGAGAAGCAGGGATGAGAGGGAGGAGATGGAGGATATTCTGAGAGGAAGGAGGAAGTGGGTGGGGCTTTCGGAAGAAGGGAATCAGGAGGAGGCTTCTGGTCTAAGGATGGGGGGGTGGTCCCAAATTAACTTGAAAGAGAAATAGCCTGCCTCCTCCAGTAGGCTGACCTCTTATGCTGACCTCTGGAGAAGGGGCAGAGGTTAGCGGATTAGACCGCAATGAGCGTCTGTAACACTCAAATGGGGCACTGAGAAGCAGCTCCCATAGCGCGAAAATTGCAGTCGCTCCAGCCGAATTGGGCCGAAGCTGCTTCGCAGCAAAGTTAGAAAGGCGGCCGGAGAGCAGACATTGCTAGGGCGAAAAAGGACCTCCAGCTCCAATTGTCGCCTAAAAGCTTCGTCTACTAGGTATCTCAAGCAGCTGACATGAAGCAGGCAGAGATGAGAGGGAGGAGATGGAGGATTCTGAGAGGAAGGAGGAAGTGGTGGGGCTCGAAGAAGGGAATCAGGAGAGAGCTGCTTCTGAAGTACTAAGGATGGGGGTCGGGTGGTCCCAAATTAACTTGAAGAGAATAGCCTGCCCCCCTCCAGTAGGCTGACCTCTTATGCTGACCTCCTGGAGGGGGCAGAGTAGCGGATTAGAACGCATGAGCGTGCTGTAACACTCAAATGGGGCACTGAGCAGCTCCCATAGCCGCGAAAATTGCAGTCGCTCCCAGCCGAATTGGCCCGAAGCAGCTTTCGCAGCAAAGTTAGAAGGCGGCCGGAGAGCAGACATTGCTAGGGCGAAAAAAGGACCTCCAGCTCCAATTGTCGCCTTTAAGCTTCGTCTACTAGGTATCTCAGCAGCTGACATAAAGAAGCAGGGATGAGAGGGAGGAGATGGAGGATTCTGAGAGGAAGGAGGAAGTGGGTGGGGCTTCGGAAGAAGGGAATCAGGAGAGAGCTGCTTCTGAAGTATAAGGATGGGGGTCGGGTGGTCCCAAATTAAACTTGAAGAGAATAGCCTGCCCCCCTCCAGTAGGCTGACCTCTTATGCTGACCTCTGGAGGGGGCAGAGTAGCGGATTAGACGCATGAGCGTCTGTAACACTCAAATGGGGCACTGAGAGCAGCTCCCATAGCGCGAAAATTGCAGTCGCTCCAGCGCGAATTGGCCGAAGCAGCTTCGCAGGCAAAGTTAGAAGGCGGCGGAGAGCAGACATTGCTAGGGGCAAAAAAAGGACCTCCAGCTCCAATTGTCGCCCTAAAGCTTCGTCTACTAGGTATCTCAGTAGCAGCTGACATAAAGAAGCAGGGATGAGAGGGAGGAGATGGAGGATTCTGAGAGGAAGGAGGAAGTGGGTGGGGCTCGGAAGAAGGGAATCAGGAGAGAGCTGCTTCTGAAGTACTAAGGATGGGGTCGGGTGGTCCCAAATTAACTTGAAGAGAATAGCCTGCCCCCTCCAGTAGGCTGACCTCTTATGCTGACCATTCTGAGGGGGCAAGAGTAGCGGATTAGACCGCATGAGCGTCTGTAACACTCAAATGGGGCACTGAGCAGCTCCCATAGCCGCAAAATTGCAGTCGCTCCAGCCGAATTGGCCGAAGCCTGCTTCGGCAGCAAAGTTAGAAGGCGGCCGAGAGCAGACATTGCTAGGGGGCGAAAAAGGACCTCCAGCTCCAAATTGTCGCCAAAGCTTCGTCTACTAGGTATCTCAGCAGCTGACATGAGGACATCAGGGATGAGAGGGAGGAGATGGAGGATTCTGAGAGAAGGAGGAAGTGGGTGGGGGCTCGGAAGAAGGGAATCAGGAGAGAGCTGCTTTCTGAAGTACTAAGGATGGGGTCGGGTGGTCCCAAATTAACTTGAAAGAGAATAGCCTGCCCCCCTCCAGTAGCTGACCTCTTATGCTTGACCTCTGGAGGGGGCAGAGTAGCGGATTAGACCGCATGAGCGTCTGTAACACTCAAATGGGGCACTGAGCAGCTCCCATAGCCGCGAAATTGCAGTCGCTCCAGCCGAATTGGCCGAAGCAGCTTCGCAGCAAAAGTTAGAAGGCGGCCGGAGAGCAGACATTGCTAGGGCAAAAAAAAGTGACCTCCAGCTTCCAATTGTCGCCTTAAAGCTTTCGTCTACTAGGTATCTCAGCAGCTGACATGAAAGGAGCAGGGATGAGAGGGAGGAGATGGAGGAATTCTGAGAGGAAGGAGGAAGTGGGTGGGGCTCGGAAGAAGGGAATCAGGAAGAGAGCTGCTTCTGAAGTACTAAGGATGGGGGTCGGGTGGTCCCAAATTAACTTGAAAGAGAATAGCCTGCCCCCCTCCAGTAGGCTGACCTCTTATGCTGACCTCCTGGAGGGGGCAGAGTAGCGGATTAGACCGCATGAGCGTCTGTAACACTCAAATGGGGCACTGAGCAGCTCCATAGCCGCGAAATTGCAGTCGCTCAGCGAATTGGCCGAGCAGCTTCGCAGCAAGTTAGAAGGCGGCCGGAGAGCAGACATTGCTAGGGCGGAAAAAAAGGGACCTCCAGCTGCCAATTGTCGCCTTCAAAGCTTCGTCTACTAGGTATCTCAGCAGCTGACATAAAAGAAGCAGGGATGAGAGGGAGGAGATGGAGATTCTGAGAGGAAGGAAGTGGGTGTCGGGCGCTCGGAAGAAGGGAATCAGGAGAGAGCCTGCTTCTGAAGTAGCTAAGATGGGGGTCGGGTGGTCCCCCAAATTAAACTTTTGAAGAGAATAGCCTGCCCCCTCCCAGTAGGCCCCTGACTCTTATGCTGACCTCTGGAGGGGGCAGAGTAGCGATTAGACCGCATGAGCGTCCCTGTAAAACACTCAAATGGGGCACTGAGCAGCTCCCATAGCCGCGAAATTGCAGTCGCTCCAGCCGAATTGGCCGAAAGCAGCTTCCGCAGCAGGGAAGTTAGAAGGCGGCCGGAGAGCAGACATTGCTAGGGCGAAAAAGGACCTCCAGCTACAATGTGTCGCCTCAAGCTGCGTCTACTAGGTATCGTCAGCAGCTGAATGAAGGAGCAGGATGCAGAGGGAGGAGATGGAGGATTCCTGAGAGGAGGAGGAAGTGGGTGGGGGCTTCGGAAGAAGGGAATCAGGAGAGAGCTGCTTCTGAAAGTACTAAGGATGGGGGTCGGGTGGTCCCAAATTAACTTGAAGAGAATAGCCTGCCCCCCTCCAGTAGGCTGACCCTCTTATGCTGACCCTCTGGAGGGGGCAGAGTAGCGGATTAGACCGCATGAGCGTCTGTAACACTCAAATGGGCAACTGAGCAGCTCCCATAGCCCGCAAAATTGCAGTCGCTCCAGCCGAATTGGCCGAAGCAGCTTCGCAGCAAAGTTAGAAAGGCGGCCGGAGAGCAGACCATTGCTAGGGGCGAAAAAGGACTCCAGCTCCAAATTGTCGCCTTCAAAAGCTTCGTCTACTAGGTATTCTCAAGCGCTGACATGAACAAGGAGCAGTGGATGAGAGGGAGGAGCATGGAGGATTCTGAGAGGAAAGAGGAAAGTGGGGTGGGGGCTCGAAAGAAGGGAATCAGGAGAGAGCTGCAGGGTGATTGCGACGTGGTCCCATTAACTTGAAGAGAATAGCCTGCCCCCTCAGTAGCGCGCTTGGCACCACCCTCTTATGCTGACCTCTGGTAGGGGGCCCAGAGTAGCCGGATTAGACCGCATGAAGCGGTCTGTAACACTCAAATGGGGCACTGAGAGCTCCCATAGCCGCGAAATTGCAGTCGCTCCAGCCGAATGGCCGAAGCAGCTTCGCAGCAAAGTTAGTAAGGCGGCACGAGAGCAGACATTGCTACACCTACGGACGGCGAAAAAAAGGGGACCTCCAGCTCCAAATTGTTCGGGCCTCACAAAGCTCTCGGGTCTACTCAGTATCACCTCAGTCAGCCCATGACCATGAAGGATCAGGGATGAGAGGGAGGAGATGGAGGATTTCCCTGAAGAGGAAGGAGAAGTGGGTGGGGGCTCGGAAGAAGGGAAATCAGAGAGAGCTTGCTTCTGAAGTACTGAAGGATGGGGGTCGGTGGGTCCCAAATTAAACTTGAAGAAGAATAGCCTGCCCCCCTCAGTAGGCCTCGACCTCGTTATGCTGACCCTCTGGGGGGGCAGAGTATGGGATTACGACGCATGAGCGACTGTAACACTCAAATGGGCACTGAGCAGCTCCCATAGCCGCGAAATTGGGCAGTCGCTCCAGGCCGAATTGCCCGACGAGCAGCTTCGCAGCAAAGTTAGAAGGCGTCCCGGAGGAGCAGACATTGCTAGGCGAACAAAAGGACCCACCTCCAGCTCCAATTGTCGCCTCAAAGCTTCGTCTTACTAGCGACTATCTCTCCAGCAGACTTGACTATCTGCCCAAGGCACGCAGGGACTGAGAGGGAGGAGATGGAGGATTCTGAGAGGATACGGAGAGAAGTGGGTTGGGGCTCGGAAGAAGGGATCAGGGAGAGCACGCTGCTTAACTGACAGTCTACTAGGTATGGGGGTCGGGTAGGTCCCCAAATTAACTAATGAAGAGACATAAGCCATGCCCCCCTCGCAGTAGGCCTGACCTCTTATGCATAAGACCCTCTGGAGGGGGGCAGAGTAGCGAGATTAGACCGCATGAGCGTCTGTAACACTCAAAGTGGGCAACTGAAGCAGCTCGCCATAGCCGAAATATTGGCGTCGGTCAGCAGCCGAATTGGCCGAAGCAGCTTCGCAGCAAAAGTTAGAAGGCGGCCGGAGAGGCAGACATTGCTTAGGGCGAAAAAAGGAACCTCCAGCTCCAATTGTCGCCTGGCAAAGCTTTTCGCTACTAGGCTATCTTCAGCAGCTGACATGACCACGGAAGCAAGGCGATGAAGAGGGAGGAGATGGAGGATTCTGAGAGGACAGGAGGAAGTGGGTGGGGCTCGGAAGAAGGGAATTCAGGAGAGAGCTGTCTTCTAAAGTACTAAGGATGGGGTCGGGTGTACCCCAATTAAACTTGAAGAGAATAGCCGCCCCCCTCCAGTAGGCTGACCTCGTTATGCTGACCTCTGGAGGGGGCAAAGGTAGCGGATTAAGACCGCATGAGCGTCTGTGAACACTGCAAATGGGGCACTGAGTCAGCCTCCCATAGCCGCGAAATTGCAGTCGCTCCAGCCGAATTGGCCGAAGCAAGCTTCGCAGCCAAAGTTAGAAGGCGGCCGAGAAGCAGACATTGCTATGGCTCATTTCATCTCCTCCGCGAAGAAAGTGACCCATCCCAGCTCCAATTGTCCGGGCTCAAAGCTTTTCGTCTACAAGCGTATGCCTCAGCAGCTGACATGAAGGATATACGGGACTGAGAGGGAGGAGATAGGAGGATTCTGAGCAAGGGAAGGAGGAAGTGGCTGGGAGGCTCGAAGAAGGGAAATCAGGAGAGACTGCTTCTTGAAGTTACTAAGGATGGGGCGGGTGGTCCAAATTAACTTGAAGGCCATAGCACTGCCCCCTCAGTAGGCTGACATCTAGCTGACAATCTGGCAGGGGGCACGCAGGCCTAGCGGAATTAGACACCGCATGAGCGTTTCTGCTAAACACGCTTCCCAACAATGGGGCACTGAGCAGCTTCCCATAAGCCGCGAAATTGCGGTCGCTTTTTACCAGCCGAATGGCCGAAGCAGCTTCGCAGAAAGTTAGAAGGGCGGCCGGAGAGAGACATTTGCTAGGGCGAAAAGACCCTCCAAAGCTCCAATTGTTCGCCTCAAAGCTCGTCTAACCTAGGTATCCTCAGCAGCCTGAACCTTGAAGGAGCAGGGATGAGAGGGAGGAGATGGGTAGGATTCTGAGAAGGAAGGAGGAAGTGGGTGGGGCTCGGACCCAGAAGGGAATCAGGAGAGTAGCCTCGCCTCATCTCGGTACTAGGATGGTGGGCTAGCGTGTGGTCCCAAATTATACTGGAAGAGAATAGCCCTGCCCCCTCCAGTAGGCTGACCGCTCTTTCATGCTGCACCCCTCTTTGAGAGCGAGGGCAGAGGTAGGCGCGATATAGACCGCATGAGCGGTCTCTGTAACACTCAAAATGGGGACTGAGCAGCTCCACACTAAAGCCCCCTGCGCAACATTGCATGTCGCTCTCACGCCCGAATTGGCCGATAGCAGCTTTCCGCAGCAAAGTTAGTAAGGCGGCCGGAGAGCTACCGCATCACCTACATCGCTAGGGCGAAAAAGACCTCCAGCCTCCAATTGCTCAAGCCCTCTCAAAGCTTCGTCTACTAGGTCATAAACTTTCTTCCACCGCAGCTGACATGTCAGGAGCAGGATGAGAGGGAGGAAGATGGAGATTTCTGAGAGGAAGGAGGGAAAGTGGGTTCGCGCGGCATCTCGTGAAGAAGGAATCAAGAGCAGAGAGCTGCTTCTGAGTACTGAAGGATGGCGGGTCGGGTGGTCCCAATTAACTTGAAGAGAATAGCCTGCCCCCTCCAAGTACGGGTCTGACCTCTTATCGCTGACCTCTGGAGGGGGCAGAGTAGCGATTTAGAACCGCATGAGCGTTGTATACAAACTCAATGGGGCAGGGGCTGAGCAGCTCCCATAGCCGGCAAATTTGGCAGTCGCTCCATAGCCGGAATTGGCCGACAAGCAAAGCATTCGCAGCAAAAGTAGAAGGGCGGCCGAGATCCAGACTATTGCTAGGGGCGAAATAACCAGAGACCTCCAGCTCATTGTCGCGCCTCAAAGCTTCGTCTACTAGGTGTACTTCAGGCAGCTGACATGAAGGAGAGGGATGAGAGGGAGGAGCATGGAGCGACATTCTGGATGCATGGTATGCCGAGGAAGTGGGTGGTAGGATCGCGAAGAAGGGAATCAGGGAGAGAGCGTGCTTCTGAGAGTTAGTACTAAGAGGATGGGGGTGTCGGGTGGTCCCAAATTAGACTGTGAATTGAGAATATGGCCTGCCCCCCTCGCAGTGAAGCGTGACCTCTGTTATGCTTGACGTTCTGGAGGGGCAGAGGAGGTTAGCGGGATTAGTGCCCTGGTGCATGAACGTTTTCTGTACGATCTTTTGACAGGTATGGTGCAGGCGTTGAGTCAGCTCGCGCTATAGCCGCGGGAAATTGTCAGTCGGCTCCAGGCCGGATGGAGTTGTGCCGTTGAAGCAGCTTTCGCAGCAAAGTTTTTAGATAGGTGCGGTCTCGGGGAGAGTCATGACAGTTTGCTAGGTGTTTGTTTTGTTTGTGGTTGTTTGAGTTGCCGAAAAAAGGACGCTCCAGCTCCATTGTCTGCCGTCAAAGCTTCATCTACTAGGTATCC